>CP006020.1:0-600000 GCA_000412225.2 [Ashbya] aceris (nom. inval.)
GAGAGACCCATACACCACACCGCTGAGAGACCCATACACCACACCGCTGAGAGACCCATACACCACACCGCTGAGAGACCCATACACCACACCGCTGAGAGACCCATACACCACACCGCTGAGAGACCCATACACCACACCGCTGAGAGACCCATACACCACACCGCTGAGAGACCCATACACCACACCGCTGAGAGACCCATACACCACACCGCTGAGAGACCCATACACCACACCGCTGAGAGACCCATACACCACACCGCTGAGAGACCCATACACCACACCGCTGAGAGACCCATACACCACACCGCTGAGAGACCCATACACCACACCGCTGAGAGACCCATACACCACACCGCTGAGAGACCCATACACCACACCGCTGAGAGACCCATACACCACACCGCTGAGAGACCCATACACCACACCGCTGAGAGACCATAGACTGAGGGTCTATCACCACGCGGAGATTAAGCACATCATAAGCTTTTCCTATTTTGGACATTTGCTAGGACATGTGGCGATCACTACGAGTCAATTAGGTTGTCCGGAGTCGCGGTTCCTCACGAGGCAACGGATACACGATGCAAGAATTAGAAGATGTGCTAATAAAGATAAACTCTGCATCTCGGCGCCTGGAAGTTACAACACGTTTATGGAATTCTTACAAAACAAGCGGCCGCTTTTATCGAAAAGGCTGCTTTTTTAGCAAAATGGCCGCATTAGCAAATTGCCCTGTGGCGCCGAGAATATATACATATATTGATAGCATTTTATGCAAGGCTAACCTACATAGCCTTGAAATGTAGTTCCATTCTCGTACGACTCTGGAACCAGACGCATTGGCGATCACAAAGATTTGATGCATTTTAAATACCATCTTTTGAGAGGGAAACTACGACCCATCCTGGGCGCAATACTTTTAACAATAGCGAGTAGTGTCACATTTTTGGGCCTAATATCGTTCACAGAGTTACAACATAGTTTGAATCCTCCAAAGTTGCTTCACCGGCCTTCTGGAAATGAACAACAACCTTATCCCGGAAGTCAACCCTTAAGATACCTGTTACAAGAAACTAAAGACAGTGCGGAACCTTACAGTTTAGAGCAACGTTGCAAAGTTTATTTCGAGTCGACCTATCTGGATGATCCATCCTGGTCAAATGATGCGCTCCGCTTATCAAAAGGTATGATAGAAGATGCTACATATACAGCAGCTCTTATGGAACGATGGCGCATATTTGCTGATTGTTTCATCGCCGGAGATGTACCTTTGAACACCGTAGTACCAGAAAAAGGTGACATCTTTGAATTCCATCAACGTATGTACCCTTTTCTGGCTAAGGTACGGTCGTGGTATGCTATCTGGCCTAGTGTTATGGATGTCAAAACAGGAGACAAGTTTGCGCCTGGTATGTTCGAAAATAGTCGCAGAATATCTATCGACGAAACAGTTTCATTTTGGAAGAACTGGCGATCTTTCGGGAAGGGAAAAGGTATTGTCATTACAGCTGGAGAAGAACATATACAAATGCTTCCAAGGTTCTTGGATATCCTAGATTATTTGCATAATTCCTTACCAATAGAATTGGTACTGTTAGAACCTCTACAGCCAACGGTAGTTCAAAAAATCAGAAGCTACCTTAAGAGTAACTCTAAGCAGTCAATACGCATAGTGGATTGTTCGAAAACTTTGGATGCTGCGTACAGCCCGCTGATCTACGATTTTCGGCATAAATGGCTTGCATATATCTTCAACACATTCGAGGAGATAATATTTATTGACTTAGATGTCGTGCCGTTCGTTGCTATAGATAGCTTCTTTGATATGAAAGGTTACAAAGATACTGGTATATTAATGTTTCAAGACCGTGAGATTAACGGTATGAAGTCAGGCGACTGCCGTCGCGCAATGAACTTTATGAGTCCATCATCTGCAGAGCAGGTACTTTGGGGACATAGGGCGAGATACACCCAAAACCTAGTAAATGATATAATGCACAATGATCCAGGGAAAGTCGGATCTGTAACAGTTTACAATAGGTACATGGACCATAACATTTACCACACGGTGGAAAGCGGGCTTGCAGTTATCAATAAGAAAGAAAAGCTACCGTCTTTGATCAGTTCCCTTATGTTGCACATAAATGTACAAGACTGTTCATATGGCGATAAAGAGTTCCTTTGGCTTGGACAACTCACCGCAGGGGAAGACTACTATATTCATCATCTAGCAGGCGGCATTCTGGGCGTCCCGCATGAAATTGAAGATGAAGGTGAGAGGAAATATGAAGTGTGCTCTACGCAAATAGCGCACATGGACGATGATGGTTCAATCATCTGGATTAATGGAGGAGTCCAGAATTGTAAATTCCCTCAGTCTGCAGATGACGAAGTCGAGTTGAATCCTGAATTTTTGTCTTCCAAGTACCGCAACAAAGAAGATCTTCGGAACTTTTATGAGGATGTGATTGATATCCAGGTAGCTTTCGTACCAACCCTAGTGGGCGCCCATTGGGACCAGATAAACACTTGTAAAGGGTATACATGGTGCGCCAAGGTTAAACCAAGTTTATTAGATGATCCTTCTCCAGAAAAACTCGTGATGAAGAAGGGAGACAAACGCGCTGCTAAGTACAATGAAATCGCGAATATATGGATTAAAGCGCCATCGCTGGCCGGAGTATAGTAGACAAATTTGCATCTGATCTCTTTCATCCATTCAATACTGCAGACTTCTTTATAACTAGTATACACATTTTATTCTGCAGTATTTTTCTAGCATTGAGTTACTGGTAACTCAGGATGATTCGACTGACATGCGCAGTTTAAGATATGTACTGAAATAAATATCAATGGGGAGGGGGTGCATGAACTAGACCTATCATATGTGAACTTCATATTCGCTTGGTTTTTTCATAAGCAGCAACCATATACTCATTCACCTAACGCAATACCCATTTATACTCCGCAGTTCTTCTACACTCGTTATATTTCAAGTGATAGACACAATTTCACGTCACTGTTAGTAGTGGATGTCTTCCTTCCGTGCTACTTTACGAGAAACCTTATCCTTGTCTACATAAAGATGCTGAGAAGATAAAACTAATCCACAGACAGTGTATACAAATCTTGCCAAATGCAAGGTACATTCCACTTTTGGAGCTTTTCTTAGTCCGACAATCTGAACTATTTATGAAAACAGGGGATTTCCAGAGATCTTCATGTCATGTTTTGTGATGTCTGTGTTCGTAAATCTTAGAGGCTTGAGCTCTGATGGAGTCGCTGAAATTACGCAATGCAGGCAGATATTAGAAAACCTATATGCCCCACTTCGTCGCTCCCTACAAATAAGTAATGATTCAGCTCAAATATATGCATATACAAAGCTGCTCCATCTAAGCTATGGCACTGAAATAACAGAAAGTCATATGTGGCTTCCTTTCCGAATATTGAAATACTTTAAGTCCTCCGTCACCAGTGTATCCAATGTCTTACCTATTGTGTCTTTGCTGCCAGCTTGGCGGGATACGCTTGCAACGCAATTTAGGCAGGTTAGGCGATTCGCCAGTCATCCATCAGAGTTTACGCGTCGGCAAAACTAATTTTAAAACCACCGACCTTGAAGTACTGTACTCTGCTATACGAAGGAAGGTATTATTTTTATAAAGAGTGCACAACTGATTTAAAAAAAAGCGGCACTATCCTGTCTTCTAACTCTCCAGTAAGCGATTCATAGTGGTAGAAAGGCTTGATAGGTAGTTTGCTAATACAAACTGTCGGATAAATAGATCGGCCCTAGTACGCGTAATCTTGTATAGAATCTCTTGAATTTAAGGACGGAGCAGCATAATGTGAGCATAGTCGTCTTGAGTAGAAGATATTGGACGGCAGTTTATCGGTGCTCTGAAATTATACTATGTTACCTTCCCTTGCACTTGCTACCTCAATCATCGCTAAAACCTGGGAAGCTGTAATTATTTATTGTTTTACTATTTAGTACTTGTATTCTTATATTTTTATCAGTACAAATACCTTCAGATGAAAAATTAATGAGTTCGATGGTGAAAGTATAAAATAAAATAGAATTCATACATCTTCAGAGAATTCATTCTATAATAAAATTCAAGGATCTAGGATACGGCTGTTAACACCAAGATGTACCGGCATGCTTCCAGAAATAACATTTATTAGCATGCATCTCGAATCGTGTGCCATTATCACCCATTACCTACGCGTGCACATTTAGTTCCGCTATCTGTCCGGACGAAGCTGGAACATGACTAGTTTTTCCGGGGAATGCACGCGCATGATGGAGCATGTTCTGCGAAAAAATGCTACGAGGTTTCTGTGGCAGACCTTGCGCGTGTTGTTCTGAGAACAAACGCTACGAGATATCTCTGGCGAATATTGTGCGCGTATTTCTGAGGGCTTCCGGCAGTAATTAGAGGTACATGTCCTTGCAAAAAGAGACTCCACCCAAATACTACAGAAAAGTTGACCAGTGGCAGTTTGCCGTATATCGGCACCATCTCGATATTGGCTAGTACTACTTCAAATCTACTCCGTTCACCATCTAGGCCCGGCATGAAGACGCAGTTATGAAATCGAAACCAAATTTATCATGCAATCTCATTAGCTTCTCTGTTATTTGAAGGTAAATGTCTAGTTTACTTTTATTTATCCATCCTACACGTGCAAAAACGCGTGCAGCCATTGGAACAGAGCCAGCAGGCGGCCCACCACCAGAAGCGACCAAGGCGGACAGGGACGATTATCTTGTATCGAATATTGCAATATTTAAGTGGCTGCACGCGATATCAACGATATAGTGGACGGCACGGAATCACTGACGCTGTTTCTGACAGTGTATTTAATGGCCAATGCGAAACGGGAACTGCACCGCCTAATTTCGCGCCAGCACCGAATGAGCACCTTCACTATACCTCAGGCAGCGCCCTCATGGGACTATCCTGCATCACAGATCAAGGCAGATGTTAAAACGGCCATTGAGGCAGCAGATCGCGTGTATGATGAGTTGGCACAAGTCAAGCCTCCCACGTTAGAGAACTTTATGTGGCCCTTTATCCACGTGGGGGAGAATCTTGACAGGGATGTTTCGCCAATGATGTTCTTGAGGCATGTTTCTGGTGACAAAGAGGTGCGCGACGCTGCAAAGGAGGCAGTTGAACTCTTCGACGAGTGGGCTGTCGAGAATAAGCAGCGTAAAGACTTGTTTTTGCAGCTAGATCATCTCTGGAACCAGTACAAGGATGACGCAGCGTTCAAGAAGGACCAATTTGAGTTGTACCGCTACATGGAGCTCGCACACCGTGGATACGTCCGCCATGGTTTGGGATTGCCCGATGACAAGAGAGAACAGATGAAGGAATTACTCAAGAAGATATCTGCGACGGTACTTAAGTACGAGAGTAACCTCGGTGAGCAGCAGGGGTTCTTACTATTTACTGCTGATGAACTAAAAGGAGTCCCAGCTCCAATTATGAAACAATATGAAGTGCATAACAAAGAGAACATAGAGAAGTACAAAGTTACTTTCAAGTATCCTGACTTGTTCCCTGTGCTGTGTTACTGTAAGGACCCAGAAACACGGAAGCGTTTACACATGGCCAACACAAACAAGGTCCCAGAAAACATTCCACTTTTGATTGAAGTCCTTGAGATGCGTAAAGAACTTGCCCTACTTCTAGGCTATGAATCCTATGCTGCGTACGCACTTGAGAGAAAGATGGCCAAAAGTGTGAATACCGTAAATTCATTCCTCAACGATCTTCGTGAGAGGCTAAAGCCAGCTGGCGTTGCTGAACTTGAGGCCTTAGTGGAACTCAAAGAGCGGGAATGCAAGGAACTGGGTCTTCCTTGCGTTCGCGCGGTTTACATCCACGATCTAATGTACTACATGCAGAAGATTGTCCAGAACAATTTCGGTGTGAATGACGAAGAGGTCGCACAATACTTTCCACTGGAGCATACCATAATGGGCATGCTAGGCATCTACGCTACTCTCTTTAACTTGAAGTTTACGGAGGAAACAGATCCTGGAACGCGCAGCGTGTGGCATGAGGACGTCAAACAGTTTTCTGTGTGGAAAATGGATGACGCTGAGGCCCCTCAGTTCACTGGTTGGTTGTATTTTGACTTGCATCCGAGAGACGGTAAATATGGTCACACGGCAAACTTCTCTATTATATATTCGGGTAGAGGCGAAAATGGCTCCAGAGTGTACCCTGTAACATCACTGGTCTGCAACTTTTCCAAGCCTATAAAGGAGAAGCCCGCCTTGTTAAAGCACTACGAACTCGTGAGCTTCTTCCACGAATTAGGGCATGGTATACATAAATTACTAACTTCTCCTGAACTTATTGGCGAAACGGCCGCAGTTCCATCGGACTTCGTGGAGGTACCATCTAAAATGTTTGAATACTGGGCATGGCGGAAGGATGTCATCACTGACCTGTCGAAGCACTATGAGACCGGCGCGCGGATGCCCGAATCTTTGGTGGACTCCCTTGTCAAATCGAAGGGCGCTAACTCGGCACTAGAGCACCTGATTCAAGTGCATTTTTCCTTGTTTGATGTGGCTATCCATACTCATACGGGTAGCTTAGAGGATATGGACTTAGAGGCGCTATGGAACAACATACCTGAGGAATATGATTTGATTAAGAATCCGGAGCGAAGTAAGGGATACGGTACTTTTAGCCACGTTATGAATAAATACGCAGCAGGATACTACGGTTACCTATGGGCCAAAGTTTTCGCCGCTGATATGTACTACTCCCGCTTCGAGGGCGCCCATATGGATCCAGTGTTGGGAAAGCTCTATGGTGATACCATCCTGGCTCGTGGTAGCTTGTACAAAATGGAAGAGAATATACGCGAATTCTTATGCAGAGAGCCCAACAACAAGGCTTTCCTAAAGGATATCAACCTCGGCTAAGTGTCTGTGTTGATGGCAAACTTTTCGTTCTTATATGTATAATATATCTAGAAATCACCAGTAATCACAATAACGCAGGTTTTTATTTTTATCGCAACCATTGTACAAATAGCTATAATAATGCCCTTAGTCTCTCTATTATCGTTTTTTATCAACAAATAAGACTAAATCATGTAATAAATACTCTGCGTGTTTATATGCTTGTCTGAACATAGTGCGGACGTACACGGCGGGGGACTTAGGTGTCACGATATCTCCGTAGGCGTTCCAGCTTTTAGGCAGAATCACCGTGTCCTAAGGTGTGTGGGTGCAATCACTGGACGGTCGGAATCCCGGAGATTGGTGCACGGAGAGTCTACCACAAATATCTCGCAGCATACAATTCCCCGGATAATCTCGCTCCGGCAAGCATAATCCGGAAAAACTAGTTAGATGCATAGGCTCTCAGAAAACTGGTCTTGCAACGAGGAGGCAACCGCTGATATTGTCATCAGTTAACTATTTAAAGTGTCAGCCAATTTTAAAGGGGATATCTCGAAAAAGTAAAATATGATAAAAAAACAGCATGAACTCTCTTACCCGCGCAACGTATGGTGCACTTTATATGGTACAATGCAAGAAGTCTTATATTTCGTCACATTCTGGGCGACTGCAGAACACATGCTAAATACTTGCACGAAACCCTTCTCTCCACCCGACTATTGCCTCTAAGAACCAATCTCGACTGATCTGAAATACTGAACGTAGAACCGGTTCCAAAAACTGATCATAAATTACCTGCAGGCACCCTCACATCAGCTGACAATAACGGTGAAAATTGTATCTGTCCTTCAGCCGCACTGAATATCACAATTGGTTAAAGGGCTTGATCGCGGGATGCTTGAGTCAGCCCTGCGAAAATCATAAGCTCCAGTCGCGGGGAGTATTTGTGAGCTAAAGATAGCTTTTACAACAGATACCTAGAGTAACATTCGCAGGTAAATTGTAAGCTCCGTAATCCGTCGCATGTACCTAATAGGTAAAGATTTACCACTATTTTATGCTGCGGTTGTGAAGATGATCGGGATAAATAAGCGTCAAGGCACAAGTCCATGATGATTCTAACAAGCCATATGCAAGATAATAAACAAGATAATAGGCAATAATATCTCATATTAACCCCATTTTACTGCTATTGCGTGGTGTACGCAGTCAACTACCGTGTGCTGACGCCTTATGCTGACGTCGTGCGCTGTATGCTTTTCTATGCTAGGTTCCCGTAAGCCTGGCTCGATATTTCCAGTGAAAAAGGGGTGATGCAAAAATTCTTACATAGACCCAAAGGTATACGCTAGATGACTCTATTTTGAATTTGGGATCACTGGGTACCACGCAAGGGCAGTTTAACAGAAGTAGATATGGGTGATATGGCTTAAATCTACAAAATAGTCACTACTCCCGCTTAATGGTATAAAAGGGCGCATATTTATGAAGGCCGCTCTTGATATTAATAAAGAAAGCTATCAACCAAGAAATATGAAGCTATATCAACTTGCAGTCCTCACCGGAATTTTAGTCACTAGCGTTCGTGGTGATTGGCACCACGATTGTATCAATGACTGCCTCCGGACTGGACAATCAGGTCCCTTTTGTCGGAGGTTTTGTATAGGGCGCTAAGCTTCATATACGGGATACTTTGTATTTCTCTGCCAATATGGTAACCGAAAACCACATAGAATTTTTTATGACAATATAATATGCCAATACGCAAAGATCGTACGTATATATAATTAAGCACCTAGTACCATGTCCAGTTGTGATATTCTTCTAGTCGCGTTCACTTCAAACACACAGTGGGATAAATATCAGTATGTACTTAATTGCAACAGATGCTTTTAATCCATTAGCATTTTTGCACTCCAACTTCTGTGAGATGCTCGCGCAAGATGACAGCACGGTTGACTTCAGTTTTCAACGCCTGTCGGACGCTGTCTGAGTGATCGTTCTTGTATGTTTGATCGCCGGAAACCAGATAAAGATTCTTCGTGAGGATCTTGACTCTGTAATTATGTTAAGTGGCGGAGTCTACCAAATTTTTGAGAAAATAGGACTAGATGATCCCTGTTGGGAGCTTTGTGTGATTTCATAATAACAGGTGCTCACCGCTGTGGCCTGTTGTGGGTGTCGCTTTGTGAAAGCTCCCCATGTTGTGTTCACGTGATCAATCATGGTGCCAGAAAATTCTGCAAATTTCTGGTGCTGGTGTCAGCGCTATTGTTCTGAGCGCCAGGGGATGCCAGCAGCATATAAATACGCAGAGTATTACAAGAACTAACACTTGTCGTAAGGAAAATATCCGCAGATTACAAACTAGAGAGAGTAACGATACCAGAGAAGAGCAAAATGTCTTTCCACTCGCCATTTTTTGAGTTTTTCGACGCCATCAACAACGAAGTTGCCAACTACAACAGGCTCCTCGGCCGGGCACCTAGCTCATCATCTGCTGTGCAGGCCAACAGCGACAAGAAGGGCACTTCTAGCTGGCTCACCGCTGTCAATGTGGTACCTCCTGTCGATATCTTGGAGCAGGAGAAGGACTACGAAGTCCACGTTAGCGTGCCAGGCATCCTAGACCAGGACAAGATTAACATTGAATTCCACAGTGATCGCGGCGAGCTCGTGGTTTCGGGGGAGGTACCCACAAAGGAGACCGAGGAGAACAAGAACGGCTGGCGCGTGCGGGAGCGTGCTACTGGCAGCTTCAGACGCGTGATCGGTTTGCCGGACAAGCCAGGCGTGGACGCAGAGCACATCACTGCATCCTACGAGAATGGCATCCTCACACTTCGTGTACCCAAGCTTGAGGCCCGCGAGAGCCCCGCCGTGCGCAAGATCCAAATTGGGCATGGAAGCTCCAAGTGATATCACTTTACCTCACGTAGCGCAGATATAGTATAGGTATATTGGAGGTTGATATTCTTGCGTTAAAAATATCTTTTGGAAAGCGATTTTGAAACCGTAACAATCAATGATGAAATAAGCTTCTAGCAGAGGCCCACTAAATTATTTCAGGATAGAAAACACCCATGGAACTGCCCACATTAAGCGAACACGATATTTACCTGTAACTTTACATAAGGTTTCTGCAGATACATTTACTGGGGATTGGTTACCCCACTGTGCAATTTCATGATGTTACTATGATAGCTGTGGTAAACCTCCTTCAAGACATGCTCATTGACTTCAGTGAACCAAAAAATATGAAAGACACCAAGCGGTTTATGCGATACATCATATTTAAACAGTAGCATTTATAATAGCAATATGATCTTTTACGATTTATAGATCTTTTTGCTGCTTTAACGCCTTAGCGTTACTTGCCTCGGAAATATTGATAAGTGGAAAATGACAATATAAGCTGCTGACCATGCGTGTATTTAAACAACATCAGTACGGCTCCGCGCGTAGTCTCCGAGTAGTAGTCATAGGGACAGGGGTAATTAAAGTCAGTCACCACAATTTGCGCGGAACTGGATGATTGTACAGGAAAGGGAGGCCCTGAAAACAATTATCGCCACAGTCACAAGACGGTGACCGAATTTATCGATAGTAATTATTAGTGCTTTCTATAGTCTATATGAGGTGACCGCATTCACAATATAATGACATCTATTCCCGTTTAATCACTGCAGGAAGAACACGTAGTTGCATATAATATATATTTACTGTTTACTTACATGTACATCCACTCAGACTATAACTAACTATTAGGCAAGATTCTACCGTTTTGAACGTATATAGGCATGAGTAAGGTATTCGGAGTAAGTGGCGCCCCTTCATATTCAAACGATGACAAGGGCGATAGTAGCTCACTGTCGCCAAGTGTACCTAGTAAAGATAACGAGAAGTACGTATATCTCACCTCTGTGGAAACAAAAAAGATCCAGGCGGTACTTAGTGAAGAGCAGTTAATATATATTACTAGGAGAATGGGTTATGAGCATGCTACAGACTTGGATAACGTACCTACCTCAGTTAGGTATCTAGAGTCCAAACTTACGGAATTGGATGTCGAGGGATGCTGTAAGATTATCGATGCACACATCAAGGAGCATGATATGGACCCAAACCTAAGCAGTGAGGATTGGAATGACCTCGTTCGTTTTTCCAAGAGAGATTTTGACGAGGAAAATCCTCGAGATGTATTCGAACTTAAAGTCGTTGCAGCCATTTTTCATTACTATTCGCCATACGTGGAGGTAAGATCCGTTGTAAGCCCAGTGGATGATCCGAACATTCCGATAGAGACACTGCGCGCCTATTTCTTGGCAACTTTCTGGGTTGTTATCGGAAGTGCATTCAACATGTTCTTCGCGCAAAGACAACCAGCAATCACCCTTGGCGTCGCTGCCGTCCAAATGTTGGTATATCCCTGTGCGGTGCTTTGGGCTCGAGCCATTCCATGCTGGAGTTTTAATGTGTTTGGTCGCCGGATTGCGCTTAATATTGAGACTCCATGGTCAGAGAAGGAGCAGATGTTTGTGACACTTTTATATAGTATCACTAATGGTACCTTCTACTCAGAATATAATATTTTAACACAAACAATTCACTATAAAAGTCCAATGTCATATGCATACCAGTTTCTACTTTCATTTTCGCTTCAATTCCTAGGGTTCGGTTTGGCAGGCATCCTGAGGAGGTACGTGGTCTATCCAGCAATCGCGCTGTGGCCAGCCAATATGACAAAAATAGCGCTAAATAAGGCATTGCTGAGCGATCAGCACTCAGAGGGTATTGGCAGAAGAAAGATGTTTTACATTACCAGCATAGTTATTTTTGTATACAGTTGGTTCCCAACATACCTCTTCGAAGCCTTGAGTACCTTTAACTGGATAACTTGGATAAAACCAGACAGTTTCAATCTGGCAACTGTAACGGGTGGAATTAATGGCGTGGGGCTGAACCCAATTTCCACTTTTGACTGGACTAACATTGGAACAACCAGTCTATATCTGCCATTCAGAGTAACGCTTACGTCATACCTAGGAACGCTACTTGCAGCTTTGATTACTCTCGGAATCTACTACATGAACTACCAAGAATGCCAGTATCTTCCAATACAAACACAGCCGATATACAATAGTAAGGGTGGGATTTACCAAGTGGAGGAAATACTGACGGACGATATAAAGCTCGACGAACAAAAGTTTCAGAAATATGGCTTTCCATACTACACTGCAGGTAATATTGTAGCATACGGGTGTTTTATGTGCGTTTACACTGCGCTTGTGGTAACTTCTATCGTGGACCAGGGCGCATTTTATGCGCGGGTGTATAAAAGTTGGGCCCTAGATGTAT
This sequence comes from [Ashbya] aceris (nom. inval.), assembly GCA_000412225.2. Classification (NCBI taxonomy): domain Eukaryota; kingdom Fungi; phylum Ascomycota; class Saccharomycetes; order Saccharomycetales; family Saccharomycetaceae; genus Eremothecium; species [Ashbya] aceris (nom. inval.). The sequence goes on from CP006020.1 coordinate 12,302, forward strand.
GGTCGCTGAGAAAGTGGAGCTCATGGCGTGAGGCCTTCAATAACGATAAGCATGTGTTAGATGGTTACCATGACCCGCATAGTCGAATGATGAGGAAGTATAAGGAAGTACCTGAATGGTGGTACATGACAATATTCCTGGTTTCGATTGTTATTGGAATCATTGTGATAAAAGTGTTCAAAACTAACACACCCGTATGGGGACTATTTATAGCTATAGTGTTGAATTTCATTCTTCTGCTTCCAATTACCTTGCTGCAAGCCACGCGAGGCGTTACTCTAGGCCTAAACCTTTTATTGCAGATGATAAGCGGCCTGGCACTGCCGGGAAATCCATATGCACTAATGTTTATCAAGGCGTTTGGGTATAATATTGATGGACAAGCTGAAAACTATCTGGGAAATATGAAGTTGGCACATTACGCAAAGGTACCACCAGTTCCCTTATTTCGGGGCCAACTGTTAATGGTTTTTATACAGATTTTCGTGGATCTTGGCGTTATTAATTGGCAGCTTCATAACATCGAGAACTACTGCGATCCTCAACAGCGCTACAAGTTTACATGCCCTGGAATTAGAACATATTTCAATGCATCTGTCGTTTGGGGTGCTATTGGCCCGAGGAGGATCTTTGAGTATGTTTACCCCATCATGAAATGGTGCTGGCTTATTGGTGCATGTGTCGGGCTATTCTTTGGAGCATGGAAAAAGCTCAGTGCAAAGTACGAACGGATACCATACCCTCACCGGTTTAGTCCTGTAATCTTCATAATTGGAATGCTTCATTTTGGTCCTCCCTACAGTTTGCAGTATTTTACCTCTTCCCTGTATGCGGGATTCATTTCTATGTTTTACGTCAAAAGATACCACCTTCGCATATGGGAGAGATATAACTACGTTATTGCAGCTGGTATCTCCTGTGGGTTAGTCTTTTCTGCTATCGTGATGTTTTTCACGGTGCAATGGAAAGGTGTCAGGCTTCCATGGTGGGGCAACAAGGTCTCATACGCAGGTCTTGATGCTGCGCGTGTACCACGACTGTATGTGAATGAAACAGAAAGAGGATACTTCGGTCCGGAGCTTGGCCACATTCCTAGGTAGTCGTCACGGGTACAGTAACTATAGAAATCATAAGTTAGTAATACCATCTTTTACGCCGTCCATATATCCGGTCACTGTGAAGATGTTTCTAAATATTCGCCATGAGTACTTGTGTACGTTAGATACCGTAGCATATATCCCACATACTACTACCAATTACTTATTAATACCTTTTTCTCCTGTGTGAGGTGTCGACCCATAAGCTGTGGATGAATTTATGTTACGTAATCTAACAAGACGCTTGCAGTCGCGGTATTCTGTGCCGTAGAAAAGGATTCACTTATGTAGCGAAGTCGACGACAGAGAGACCTTAAATATGCAGGACCCTGCTATTGTAATACAGAGTAATAGCATTAATCCTGAATTATTATGATCACTTGAAACTTCCAGTTAGGATAATTCTACACCCTATCATCCACTATACCGCAGTCGCGCACGTCCAATGATCCGAACTGTTGCCCGGTTACCGATCAGGGATATAAAAAAGTGTAATCCGAGGGAGAAATTTCGGATTCTATAAATATAGATTTACTGACATAGATGACAAGAGAAGAGGAGGAGACAGATTTGCTCACTGCCGGTGCCATCCGTAGGGGTGGATGCGACCGCTGATCATCCTCAGTCGACTCTGAGGCTGATCGGGAAGGTCTCTGGCAAAGCTCGAAGCCTTTTACCATATCAATAACATAGTTGTGCTTTCCGTTATATCATATGGCTTTACAATGCTCCTTCTCTATATGCCCACACAACACGAACCCACAGTCACACTGTATTCACGGATACAATATTTGGCTACGCTCTAGGAAGACCCCCAGAAGCACGCTGCGGAAAATACTCGCAAGTGGAAGCCGTTCTGGCTTGTCGTGGCGCTGCTTGTCTATTCAACCTACATGCTGTTTGAGATTTGCTGTTTGGCCAAAGTATACACTCTTTGCGAGCCGAAAGGTTACACAGAAGCATTACTGTTAAATCATATACTGGGCTCGCTCTCGATTTGTCCCTGGCCGTATCAGGCTTTAACAGCGTTTTTCAACTTATTATCTTTAACAACGGGATGTGCCGCGGTTCGTTATGCCATGTTCGAGAAAGGAGGACGTCGGTACACTATCGGTAATTTTCTGCTAATCTCTCCCACTATGGGCTCCTCGACTGGGCTTGCACTCTTTTGGCTTGTCCAAGTTCTGAGTGATTGGCTATCAGCATTTATCTTCCGTTTTGTGAACTCGTGGTCCATGGACCACATCCTGATTCTTAACGCGGCCTCTATAATATGCCGTTATTCTCTATTAGGGGTGGTTAATGCTGTTGAATCGTTTCTCCAAGCATGCAGTGCCCGCAAGCTGTGATAATGATTTACCGCCTGAGCCACGAGAAGAGGTATATGACTTTTAAATTTGGGTGCCGCGGTAGTGGCAACTAGTCATTTGATACTTCATCTTCACGTATACATGGTTCCTTTATGAAAGCTGGTTTAGATCATGAAGCAATTCTACCCAACCAGTATTGTCGGGCACCAGCCCGGATAACATTTATTCCCCTCGGAGACCAAGGAAAATAAGACGGATGTTGCGCACGGGAGCGATCATAGTGAAATTGTTTGCGTTGCAGTTCACTTAGTTGGACAAAACGTTCATGTATATAAATTAATTAACTTAAGTGCTATTTACCTTCATCTTGTATTGTAAGACACGTCGTTGTAAGGGGAAACTTTCCCTGCTAGCGGAACCTAAACGGATACCAGTGCTGTCCTTGCCACTTCCTGAGATGCTGAACGCGATGAGCTGGTGATTCTTTTTTGCTGCGCGGAGCCTTCTGGTAATTGTCAGAAATCTATGTAGAATTTCTTATGTTGGTATCTCGGCAGCTTCATCCACATCTCAAATTCTGCCCCGCCCCAGCCGAGTTCCTGCACAATGTCCCTTGTAACTACCTGCATGAATTCACAGAAATATTCGTACAAACCACGCCACAGATACCTCGCAGCAAGTGGTTCTATATAATGCACCCGCTATCGTGCGCACGTCGGAAGAATACTGCCCACTTTGATATGTCCCGTACGAACTGCTCCTAAATAACCCAGCCGAAAATGGAAGGCCATATTCCGTATTAGTCAGTTTTCAGACAATATCCAAGCTTATTTTGATTGCATTCGGAAAAACTCCCACAGCCTACGTATTGTATGCTGTCCGGACGGCCGTGGATGAGAAAACAGAGATCGCATCGGCAGCAATTAGAGATAAATCAGCTCGGAACATGTTAGCCGCTAGCGAAAAACACAGACTATTGTGGTGATGCCAGGAAAGTGTAAAGGCTGTCCTTGACGGAGGTCCCGAATGCACGGCTTAGCGGAACAACAAGAGAAGTAAGGAGGAACTATCCACCAAAATAAAGCGTACTTCTTCTGGGGTTCACAAAACAAAAGAGTTATAGAGAATACGGGCAGTTAAATATCATGATTCCCCTAGTATTCCATATGTAAATACTACTCTCATTTGAGCTCGTGAGGAGCAACGGCCGATATCATAGAAGGCGGCAGCAAGCTACGAGCAACCACTCAGGGTTCTAACCGTTCAAGTGATTTAGTATGCTTGGTCGGTAGACAAAAATCGCTTCCTCAAGTGTTCTATCACAGTGCCACAAGCAACAAGCGACCGCAATAGAATACGGGTACAATCTCCTTCTGTCGATTTAGGAGCATATACCAGCTGGCTTTCCTCAAGTACTTAAGCCGCAATCTAAAAATTGAACGGGGCGGGAAGTTACTGCTTCGCCGCTCGGTTCTACGTTGCACTTCGTTTGTTGGCAACGTTTCAATGCGTCTCGGAGCAGGAGAAATACTTGACGCGTTTCTGTGTCAGGCTATGTGGCCGGCATTGGTTATATGAGTTTTATTTTGTGTAAGAGACCGCGACGCAGCTATTCTGAGGCGTCAGCGTAATAAAAAAAGCTTGCGTTACCTCGGCGCTTACACCGGCGAGGGTTATGTGCAGTTATCCAAGAGAGTGGGTTTAAACTAGCTATCCCAAATCAATACGTATTATCACACTCGCTATACTATACTATAATGTTAGGCTATTATTCTCTTTTGTTGTTTCTAATAAGGCTAACTTTTACCAGCTCCTCCCCAATCCCGCAAACCGCAATAAGCCCAATAACCAACATCACCACTCCCTCTACTGGAAACTTGCCGCCACTATCCTATATTTCTCCTGAAATGGTGGAAGATTGGGAGACCATCGAGGATTTCAGGCAGTCATTGAGGCTGACCGCATTGAAAAATAATCCCAAAGGAGCAGACGTGTTACAAAGTTTCGTCTCACAGCAGAACTCCACCTGCGACGAGGTGAATTGGTATAATGTGGTCCACCACAGCATATTTGGAAAGAAAAGATTCTGCGATGTGTAGGATATTTATATATTTCTCTGTATCGTCGTTTAATCTATTCGTTAGATTTTGTACTACAATTTTTTCCTTGACGCATACAGTCCGCGGGGCGCTGACATTTCGATTGTTGCAGGTCACTACCTGCGATATACTGAGACAACACACTATGCTCTTCTCCAGTGCCACGCTCCTTTCACTGTACGCTGCCACATCGTTCGTTGCTGCCTTGTATGTGTTTCCAGGCAGGCATATCTACGTCAAAGCTAGCTGGAACGATCCAAAAGCGATCCGGCATGGCATGAAAGCCGTGGGCTGTGGGGTCGCAGCTAACCTACTAATCATTCCTTGGCTGCAGAACACGCTGCTGGGCGGTAGCGCTAGCTTTAGTGACTGCTTCTTTCGTCTGGGGCTGGTCCCGGGTGCGTATGCCCACTTTGGCGGTCTCCACTGGGACCCAATGGCATACGCAACCGATATGTTGCGCGCGCTCAGCATCCTGGGCTCGCTGTACGCGGCAGACCTCCTCGAAAGCGCCGCGTACTACTTACTGGTGCCTGGAACGTCGCCAGTGGCGGATCTGGCCGATCGTCTCTCCGGCGTGGTAGGGCTGCGCAACTACGTCTTCGGCCCAATTACAGAGGAGCTAGTCTACACCTCCATGGTGCTCCAAACCTACCTCCTTCTACAGCCCGCCACCCGTCCCGCCGTTCTCCTGCTTGCCACACCCATGTTCTTCGGCGTCGCACACTTACACCACGCGCGCCAGCTGCTCGCCGCGGGGCACCGCCCCGCACAGGTCATGCTCGCGTCCGGCTTCCAAATGCTCTACACCACACTGTTCGGTATCTTCACCAACTACATCTATCTACATACCGCTGGAAACCTATGGGCCTGTATACTACTTCATGCCGTGTGCAACTACCTGTCCTTCCCTAGTTTGAGCTCTGACGTCGCCGCCGAGTATTGCGCCCAAGTCCCCCCAGCATTGCGTGCTCCGTGGAAAATGAGCCTCCTGAAGGTGTGGGGCTACGCCTATCGCTTGTGTCTGCTCTGTGGCTTCTTAGCCTTCCTCGACGGCATACGCACCTTTTCGTCCTCCGCCGGCGACTTGTTTCTTGACGCCTAACATTGTCGCACTGACGCAGCCGCGCGCTCACCCGTCGCCGTATGTGAAGCACACTTGGTGCCATATTCGGTACCTAGGCATCTTCAGCGGCGACTGCTGGGACTGAGAGCCGTGCTCGAGGCCCGAATGGCTTATTCTCATACCACCATGGCGATGCCAATGTTTATATCACTTATGACGTTATGCCTTATGAAGCCTATTGCTGTGTCTCCACCACTTGAACAAGTTGTCTCAATGAAAACTCGTCCAAGCACTGGTTAGACGGAGGAGGATAAGCGCCAAGCGTTGTCTAGTTAGAAGCTAGCTGTTCGAGAAGTTCTAACGAACCGTTCATAAGGCATACAACAGCTCGAAGACGCGCAAGCAGGGCTACTTGGCTGTTCTTCTGCGGTACATTAACGCATTGAAGCTCAGCGTGGCAGGTAGAGCGGGGCCAGAGAGTTGCGAGCGAGGCTGAAAAGTGGGAAAATGGCCACGGGCTACACTGGGCGGGCGTCGAAGACGCGGGGTGGGCAGAAGACGGACGGGGCGGGGCGCGAGAGCGCGGAGGAGGGCGTGTCAATGAGCGAGGATGAGTTCCGTGCAGCGCAAGTGCGGCAACGGAGGAGCAAGAGCTGTGCAGGACCGCTGGAAGGCGTACAGGAGCGTGGATTGCGCACGCATACGAGGCAGGCGAAGGAAAAGCGAAAGTCCGAGGTGCTGATTGCCGCACAGTCGCTGGACTACGAGCTACAGAATGTCAAGAATTTGAAGCGGATTTCGATAGGTTCGATGGACCTGCTGATGGACCCCGAGATGGAGTTTCGCATGAACGGTGCGGGAGTCTCACCGTCGTCTTCGCCGCGCAACAGTTTGACGGAGGAATCGCTCGAGTGGTTCCAGCTCAGTACTGAACAGGAGCGGGGGGCGGAGCTGCCACTGCATGCGGAGTCCGCAGATGCACACTCATCAGCAGCTGGTAGTTCAGACACTGCACGTGACGAGCTGCTCACGTCTGCCAGCAGTGTAGTTCCGTCCGAAGAATTAAGTTGCAGCCATCCTTTATCACCTCCTGCAGCCGCGAAAAAGAGTACGCTTATGTCAAGTAGATCCAAATTGGGGCGGCAGCATACCGATACCACACATACAAAACAAGCAGCGGGCGAGCCGTTTTCAAGCAACCTACTATGGGTGCGTGCAGATCAGCATCCCAACGTGAAGCCGGAAAACTATCTCGAACTTGTGCACGACACCTTGAACAATCTACGTATCGGTGCGAGGCATGGGAGAGGCGATAGTGCGGCGCAGCAGGGCAATCCGCCCGCGGCCAATAGTGAAACTAGCACCGCCTCTACCAGGTCCTTAGTGCGTAAGCAATCGAGACTAAGGAAATCATTTACAGAGGTGGAAGCTCTAGAAGAGCTACAGTTCACGGATTGTATCGGTAGTGATATTCCAGCTGGTAAACGCAAGCGAGTGTCGTCATTGAAGGAAATAACCGAGGAGCTGACACGGATTTCCAACAATGCAGGGTTGACAGATAGCGACGCGATTACTCTTGCACGGACGTTGGGTATTGGATCGCAATCCTCTGATGACCAGGCAGCCTTTTCTGAGCGCATACCAAGTGCAGAAGCTGAAGAAAACGAATATGCATCTAGCATATTAAACAAAAACGGGCTTGCAATTCCAGCAAGGTCTTCGCTGAGACGTAGCAAGTTCACAACATACCGGATAAGGTCTGCGGGAAGCGATACCTCGCCTCCAGAAAACATATCGATATCATCTTCATCATTACCAGCAGCATACAGAAGGAACAGTAAGAGCCCAAAGTTGCAAAAAACAGCGTTTAAAGGTTCGCATCCCCGTTTGTCTGCCGAGAATAGCGTTCTTGCGCCACAGTCCCCGAATTCAATCAATGATATTTATGATCACTACAATACATCAGATACCGATGATGGGTCGCCGGAAGTTCAGGGTTCACCAGTGACCCATACTTCGGATGCAAGCTTCACCTCTTCGCCCAATCCAGCATCTGGTGAGCACTCTGCTAAGTATGCTCATAAGATATCACCGATATCTGCCTCACAGTTATCTACCTCATCTTCGTCTTCCACTTCTCCTGGAAGTTCGAAAAGTGCAGAAAGTACGAAGTCTTGGAACTTTGATCAAAAATCACCGCTACGGAGTATCACTCTGAATTCTTCTACAAAAGGACATAAGAAATCCACGGAAAAAAAGAAGGGATGGAGTTGGTTTAGCAATAGCAGGAGGCCTTCGTCGGACTTGGAGCCTCTACCTGGTACAGATTCTGAGAGTTATTCTAATGATGATTCCCAGCCAATCCAGTCCGAAGAATATACTTTGAGACAGCCAATTTCACCAGTCTCAGATGAAACGCCTAGGAGGGGAAACCACTCGAGGAATCGCCATCAGGCATCTTCACCTGAAGAGTTAGATATTGGGTGGACCGAAACATCTTCTGCCACACCAAATGTTGACGTTGAAAAAGATGTGCGGCCTCAACAGCCGAAGACGAAGGAGAAATTGGAAAAGAAGTTCATGAAAATATTTAAGAAGAGAACTGGGACAGGACTCTCTCAAGATACCCCAAGCCAAGGAGATGACATTTCCGCAAAGGTCAGCACGAAAATCCGAAAGAGCCGCGAGTCCAAACGACAGGCTGCTGAACCTGGCGCCAGCCTAACAACGTCTGTTTCTCTGAATAACCATAACAACGGCAGAAAGTCACTGTCAATATCCAGGCCCAGCTGGCAGCGAAGCGAGAGTTCCTATGATGGCAGCAAGGGTAAGGGTTCTGTAACTAGCCTGCAGCCCGCTGTTAGTGTGACGAGTTCGAAGGACTTGCATGAACAAGCACATCAGGAGTCCCAACCGGAAAGAACAGTCACTAGGACGGGTAGTCCTTCATCTAGTGGAGCTCCCGTATCTTCGGAGCGGGTCAGCTTTTCGAAGAAGAGTCGCAGTAAGACTACTCATTCAAGATCTAAACTGTCGACTTCACATGACGTCACACAAGCGGACGATGGACTTCCAGAAGTGGATAAGACGACCGCTGAGGCTACAAGGACACTGTCTACTCAAGTCGAGGATAGCCATCCGTCATTAGATCCAGGGAAGTCGGCTCTTGGACCTGGAGAGATAGCCCATAGCTTGCCTCCCCGTAAGCTTCGATTCGACGATGTACTTCGGCCTGAGAAACCAAATTCGCCCATGAAATTTACTCCTAGCGCTTTCGGATTCCCGCTTCCTCCTTTGACTGTTTCTACTGTGATTATGTTCGACCACCGACTGCCTATCTATGTTGAGCGTGCCATATACAGACTGAGCCACCTGAAGCTGAGTGACCCGAAGCGTGAACTACGGCAGCAAGTCCTTCTCAGTAATTTCATGTATTCCTACTTGAATCTGGTAAACCACAGCCTGTATCTGCAACAGATAGAGGAGGATAAAAACCAGGGCATTCAATTTGATAGCACAGACAATATGGCATGTTCCAGCGGCGTAGTTCCCGACAAGTGGTGAGTTTTTTTTCTTGTACTTCGGTGAAATTGTTGCATTTCATATCGTGATACATGCAGACACAAGTAAATTTTAGTTCAGGATATGATCTTTGACCCTTAGTTGTTACGAGAGTCCACCTCCTCCTGTTTTTAGTTGCACATAAGTATTCCACGTTCCATATCACACTCCTGGCATCGTAGCCGTCGGCCCACTAATGAGGTGCGGTGTGTGGGCGGATTTCGTCGAGCCAAATTTTTCAGCTGGCCATCTCTACTCATCTCCGTCTAGTCCGTCCCCGCCGACCTTCACACAGTTTCGACCGCCTACCGCCCTCATCATGGCTACCGATAACTTCTATCGCATGATGATCCTCCTGGAGGAGCCACACAAGCAAAACACTAGTGATGGCCGCAAAATCGAGAATGCCAGCCACGACTTTGTCGATGAGCTGCTGCTACCCATACAAGTCGATGACCTCGATGTCCTGAACGCCTGGTTCGACAAGTTTGACGAGGAAATCTGCATCCCCAACGAAGGACATATCAAATACGAGATTAGCAGCGATGGGCTCATTGTGCTCATTCTCGACAGGGAAATAAGCGATGTGATCGGCTCGGTCCGCGACTTCGTCACTGCTAACCAGCCCGAAGAGGACAGCTCCAGTGATGCCAAATGATCCGCTCGATCTGCTACTGTCTGCCACTTCCTGTACACTATATAGGCAATACTCTCCGCACTGTCTTTATTCCAATCATTTTAATCACGTGAGCCGCGGTCGCATAGCTTCTGGTGCCGTGCGCTCCCGCCGGTATGAGGACATCGGCACAGCCGCACTCTTACACTATGCGGAGCTCGTCGTACCGATGGCGCCGTAAACGGTATTGCTGGACCGGAAAGCGCGAATTCCGCCGCATCCGATAGGCAGAGCCGTCGCCAGTCTGATGAACATCAGGCGATGAGCTATGACAAACATATATACCGTATTCTATGATACGGCCGCATCACTCGTAAGCAGGAATTGCGTTCTGTCGTATGGCCTAGCAGCAAGAACACTACAGTTACCTCTTTTGTCGTGCAAATAGTAATATATATACCCTCCAGCGATCGTTTCATAGGGACGGACGCGCAGAGAACGGTAATCCAAGATGGCATCCAGGACGCTACCTCTGTTTTCCAAAGATACTCTCCAGAAGCACACTGACCGCAGCAGCTGTTGGGTCAGTGTCGGCAACCGTAAGATATACGATGTGTCGCAGTTCCTGGACGAGCACCCCGGGGGGGATCAGTACATTCTGGATTACGCAGGGCAAGATATTACAGCGGTACTAAAAGACAAGCTCATCCATGAGCACAGCGAAGCAGCCTACGAAATATTGGACGATTCTTACCTGGTAGGCTATCTGGCTACAGAAGAGGAAGAAAGAAAGCTGCTTACAAATGAGAAACATGTTATGGAGGTCACACCGGAAGATGTGGATACGACGAAGTTCGTGAAGGAGCTGCCTGCGGAGGAGGTCCTGTCTGTGGCAACAGACTTCGGTACTGATTACACGAAGCACCACTTTTTGGACCTAAACAAGCCGCTGCTAATGCAGGTGTTGCGTGGAAATTTCACACGGGACTTTTATATTGACCAAATACACCGTCCTCGCCACTATGGTAAAGGATCTGCTCCGCTCTTTGGAAACTTTCTGGAACCGCTTTCTAAGACTGCCTGGTGGGTCGTTCCTACGATATGGTACCCAGTTGTCTTGTACTACCTAGTTCGTGCACTACGGAATATGCCAACATATCTGGCACTGACCAGCTTCGCGGTCGGTGTGTTTGCTTGGACTTTGATCGAGTACAGCTTGCACCGCTTTCTGTTCCATTTTGATGATAACATGCCAGAATCGAATTTAGCCTTTACTTTGCACTTCCTGCTCCATGGAGTCCACCACTACCTACCTATGGACAAATATCGGCTAGTTATGCCACCTGCTCTATTTGTAATTTTGTGTGCGCCATTCTACCGCCTGGTGTTCTCTATCTTCCCTGAGTATTGCGCATGCGGTTGCTTTGCGGGAGGTCTTTTCGGCTATGTCTGTTATGATGTGACCCACTACTTCCTGCACCATCATAAGCTTCCGGCATTCATGCGCAAACTGAAGAAATACCATCTAGAGCACCACTACAAGAACTATGAGTTAGGTTTCGGCGTAACCTCATGGTACTGGGACAAGATATTCGGAACCTACTTGGCTTCTGATTCCCCTGTAAGTCGATCAAAGTGCGAATGAAATAATTTGGTCGTTTAACTTACTAACCTTCCGTGTTCCGTACTTTACTTTTTTACTGTTTAATGGATGAAACATTCGAGTAGTTGTGACGAATTGAGTCCTCTATGCGTATTTTGTAGTAACTCTGCCTTGGAGCCGAGGAGACGACTCATTAATTACTGTACTAATGGTGCTCGCTACGGAACCCGGCTTGTTCTGCGGTAGGAGAACTATCTGTGGGCAACGTGCCTAAAAAAAGTTTCCACTACACTCACAAAACATCGTTCTTCTGATTTACCGCAATGCTCCGAATCTTGGCGTGGATGTACTGACTCGCGCGTCGCGTGATATTTCGCGGGGGGTGAATGATGACCGGCAATATCTCGCTTACCTCCTTAACGCAGATACCTTCAAGAGATTTTCGAGATGATATAAATTATATAATCACCGGACAGAACTTGAAACGGTTATTTAGCCGCCGAGACGCACAGAGCTGCAGCTCAATGAGGTAGCTGGGTGCCACTTATTGCCAGCAGCGCATTTCTTCTATATACATTCGCTGCCAGCTTAACCTAAGCAGGCTGTGCTCCTCCTTGCATATATTGACAATGGTTTTCCGTGTTATAAATGACATTCGATAATATATTCTAAAATATCTTAAGGGCCAGTGTAATGAGAGATAAACATGAGTTTAAAGTATAATACTACGCATATTTCATAAAACTGGCTAAAAGAGACCCATCGTCCCCAGCTACTCAGGATAAATCATAGGAAATCAAATCACGTGATCATAATAAAGCGTAGTAATTGAATGGTTTCATCCTAGACGCCGATGATTCTTAGCTTTTATCGTCTCCTCAGCGGTGAATTACCTTTGATATCGGTTCTTACTATATAGAGCTTACTAAAGCCAAGCGCTCGCATGTTCGTCGATCGATTAACAAGCATGTGACTAAATTTCTCAGTATGAGCGCAAATGAAAGTTATAGTACCATCTATTGGTTGTGTGGCCGAGCGGTCTAAGGCGCCTGATTCAAGTGTATGCTTACAGCTGTTCACAGCTGAACACTCAGGTATCGTAAGATGCAGGAGTTCGAATCTCCTCGCAACCATTATTTTTTGTAGATCTTGTCACGTGCATCGTGTGATGGACGCGTCAGATCATTTAATATTTGCTGGCCTAGCAAGGTTTAGTTACGCGCCTCATGGACACAGCTGTTAGGTCGGAGGAGAAGGAGTAGAGGCAATGTACATAAAGAAAGTGATTATACGGGGCTTCAAGACCTACAAGAACAAGACTGAGATCGATAACTTCTCTCCTCATCATAATGTTGTGGTTGGGTTTAATGGTTCTGGTAAATCTAACTTCTTCGCAGCCATCCGGTTTGTTTTAAGCGACGATTACACGAACTTGAAACGGGAGGAGCGGCGGTCGCTAATCTACCAGGGCACTTCATCTGTCATGTCAGGTTATGTGGAGATTGTATTCCACGGCGCAGAGAACCGGACACTACTCGGTGCGCAGGATGGCGGCGTAATCCACATTAGGCGGACAGTTGGCCTGAAGAAAGACGAGTATATGATTAACAACAAAAACGCTAGTCGCAGCGATGTCCAGCGGTTACTGGAATCTGCTGGTTTTTCTACCTCCAATCCGTACAATATCGTCCCGCAGGGCAGGATTGTATCTCTAACCAACGCACAGAACCGCGAGCGCTTGCAGCTGCTTGAAGAAGTCGTTGGTGCGAAGTCCTTTGAGAGGAAGCTCAAGGAATCCTTACAAAAGATGGAAACAACCGAGAAAAACCGTGAAAAGATCCGTATAGAACTTGAGGAGGTAGAGGCGAAGCTTAACGAACTAGATGAAGAGAGGAAGGAATTAGAGAAATACAATTCGCTTGACAGAAAAAGGAAGATGTGCCAGTTTGCTCTGTATGATCGTGAGCTGAATGAGGTGACAAGTATGGTGGAAAAGCTGGACGGTGAGTACACGAATACTTTGGTGTTATCCGAACAGTATATCGAAGAGTTGGAAAAGCGGGAAAATCTGATCGAGACATTGACCAAAAGCTTAAATCAACTGGGCTCAGAATTGAAGATGACGGAGTCTACGGATTTGCAGCAAGCTAAAGATTCCGAACTGGAAATTGCTAAACATCTGGCAGACCTTAATGTGAAGTATGAGGAGCTAAAATCCCAGGATAAAGCCCTAAAGGAGCAGTCCGAGTCAAACTCTGAAAGTCTATTAGCGATTCGCTCGCAGATCGCTGCGAAGGAACAACAGCTAGCGAGGTTAACCCCCCGTTTTGAAGAACTAACGATAGAGGAATCTACTATGAAAGCCGAATTTAAGGCTCTACAACAGCGCCAAAGAGATTTGTTAGCTAAGCGTGGGAAATATTCGCAATTTAGGAACAAAGTCGAAAGAGATACTTGGATTAACCAGGAGCTCTCTATTTTGAAAGAGGAACTGCAGTGTTCTAGCATTGCGCTTACGTCTATTTCGGAAGAGCGGGATAGTTTAAGAGCTAAATTGTCCACCTTGGATGACCAAATAATGGAACTGAACGATTCTGCACACGGCCCGGGGATAACTGCGGAGCTAGAAGATGTTCAACAAGAAGTAACTGCTCTAAAGAAAGCACATTTGCTCAAGATTGATGAACGGAAACAGCTATGGAGGTCAGAACAGAAGATCCAATCGGTTCTTGAGTCTTTGGTGGATGACGTGAAAAGGGCAGAGAGTACGCTAAGTGAAACAATGGATCGTAGTTTAGCGACTGGGCTAAAAAATGTAAACGAAATAGCTCAGAGGCTCAATTTACCAGAAGGGTCTGTCTTCGGTCCACTTGGTGAACTTATCAAGATTAGTGAGAAGTACAAAGCATGCGCAGAAGTTATCGGAGGTACCTCGCTTTTCCATGTTGTGGTAGATACAGAGAATACAGCTGCCCTTCTTATGCAAGAACTTTACAATTCCAAAGGCGGTAGAGTTACGTTCATACCCTTAAACCGGGTCCACGTAGACTCAAATATCGTTTACCCTTCTAACGATGAGCACCAATGCACTCCTCTGATAAAGAAGATTAAATACGACCCGAAGTTTGAAAGGGCCATTAAACATGTATTTGGCAAAACCATCGTGGTGAAGGACTTGAGCCAGGGCACGAAGTTGGCCAAGCAGTTTAGACTTAATGCCATCACGTTGGATGGTGACAAAGCAGATAGCAGGGGTGTATTGACGGGTGGTTTTCATGATCATCATAAGCAGAGACGACTAGACTCGATGAGAGATCTGAAATCTCTCAGAAAAGAACAACAAGCAAATAAATCAGAACTGGGAAACATTAGAGAGAAGCTTCACAGCATTGATCAAGAAATTGATGACTTGAATGATAAGATTAAGAAGTCAATGAACAGAAGGGAAGCAATTTTGACCCAAGTGGAAGCAATAAACATCAAGTTGGAAAAAGCCAAGAGAGAAAGATTCTTACTTGAGGAGACGATGTCGCAACTAATATCAAAACAGGAAAAGGCTAAGATTAATCAAAAGTTGCTACAGGATAAATTCGATATGTACACAGAGGATTTATCCAGGAATTTTGATACCGAATTAACTCTCACTGAAAGGGAAGAGCTAGACGAAATTGCCAAGAAATTGCCAGATTTAGAAAACCGGCTGAATACAACTACTGATGCGTTAAACTCTGTTGTTGTAAAGATAGATTCTTTGAAAGCAGAACTGGATTCTAAACTCAAACCGCAGGCCAAGGAACTAGAGGACCAACCGAATGAAATAATGTCAACAACAGCTATTCAGAACTTACAAGAGCAAATAATTGCTGTAGAAGACGAAAGAGAAAGATTACTAAACCAGAAACTTACTGTCGATAATGAATTGCAGAGAATATCCAATGTTATTAATAATCTTAAGAGGCGACAGGAAGAAGAGGAAAAATCACTAGAAAAAGCGAACTCCCAACAGCGTGCTTTATTAAAAAAACTAGACAACTATCAGAAAGAAGCGGAAAAGTCAATGCTCAGAAAGATGACGCTTTCTACAAGACGCGACGAGCTGCAACAGAAAATTAGGGATATCGGTTTACTTCCAGACGATTCGGCAGATAAATACCATAACATGTCTAGCAGTGAACTGCTGAAAGAATTGAGTGTCATAAATGATAAAATATCTAAGATGACGAATGTCAACAAGAGAGCTCTGGAAAACTTCAAGAAATTCGACGACAAACAGAAAGATGTTATGAAACGGGCGAAGGAGCTTGATGAATCGAAAGAATCAATTGAAAAATTGATTGATAAACTGAAAAAACAGAAGGTAGAGGCCGTTGAAAATACCTTTAAAAAGGTATCTGAAAACTTCACACAGCTTTTCGAGAAAATGGTGCCCAGAGGTACTGGTAGGTTGGTAATTCACCGCAGGGAGAATGAGCCAGGTAAGCCACAGAAAAGACAACAGAAAAAGCGGAAGCGCCAAGAGACTGAAGAAGCACGCATAAATGACGACGAGGACGAAAATTCAAGTCAAGATTCCATTTATTCAGGGGTTTCCATCGAGGTTTCCTTCAATTCCAAAAAGGATGAACAGGTCCACGTGGAACAACTTTCGGGTGGCCAAAAGACTGTTTGTGCGATCGCTTTAATTTTAGCGATACAAATGGTCGATCCTGCTCCATTTTACCTTTTTGACGAAATAGATGCCGCCTTAGATAAGCAATACCGTACTGCTGTGGCGGCAACGGTTAAACAACTATCCTCCCAAGCACAATTTATTTGCACCACATTCAGAAGTGATATGATTGCCGTAGCCGACCAGTTCTACCGTGTCAACTTCGAGAACAAAATATCAACTGTTGTAGAGTTAACCAAAGCAGAAGCATTGAATTTTGTCAGTGGTAGGGAGAAGAATGAGAATGTAATTTAACAATTCCCTGCTGGCACTTTGCTAAATAGTGGTGGATCGTCTTTATACTTATTACAAGACCAGTGCTAGCGAATACCTTAGAAGGCACTATACTTACATATTTGTTAAACGACTAGGTTCCCATTTGATCTATATAATACACAGCAGGACCAAGATCAACTATGTAAAACAAGGACTAAAATATGCTAGAATTTTTTTTCACTTCTTCTGAGAATCTCTGATTAAGGAGGCAAATCCACTGTTGGCCTTATTTTTACGCAGGGCTTTCGAGGCAGATTTTGCACTAATAAAATTGTTACCACCATCTGATGAATCGCTAGAGTCGCTATCGCTATCATCGGAATCACTAGAATCGCTGCCACTATCATTTGTCTCTTGTTCACTTTCGTCAGAGCTAGACTTATTAATAACATTTGGTGCAGTTTTTGTATAATTAACTCCCTTCTCTCTCACATCTGGGACCCCGCGGGATGCCAAATCAGATAGAGAGCTCAAAGAGCGATTGCTTGAACCTTTAGCTTCTATTACTCCCCGCGAAGTGATCGTTTTTGCGGTCGGAGGAGGAGAAATATGGTCCAATAACTTCGTTAGCGGGGCAATGTTCGTAGCTTCATTCGGAACTTGTGTAGACTGCGGAACTCCATCCAATTCAGAAGATAAAGATGGAGGTGCATGCTTCATTGGAGCAGTTACAGAGCCTTTTGGGGGCTGGACTATGCCTCTACGGTGTTTCTTCATGCTTACTTCTTCGTCTTCTGTAGAAGAATCCATAGAATCATCATCATCATCGTCATCATCACCGCTATTGTCCGAGGAAACGCCAGACGTCGAATCCATCGGCTTAACCTTATCACCAATAGAGGTTATGATAGTCTTTGAGGAAGCTTTCTGTGTATCTTTTTGTTGTTGCGGTTGTTTCTGGGAACTCCCTTGCGGGAATCTACCTTTTGTGAATTTAGACCTTAGCTCATCCAGCTTTGAAACTTTGCCGGAAGGGGATAGGTTAGTCGCAGCATCAGCAATCAAGGGCTTCTCGTTGACCATAGTTGACGTGTTCCCAATAGTTTTATCTAGCTTTTCCTTTCCTGTTTTCTTTAGAATTACAGATTTATCAGATGAAACAGGTTCTTGCCTGTCCAGGCTACTCTCTTGCTTCGATTGTGACCCATTTTGTGTTGGGCCAGAGGACTGGCTTTCCTTTCCTAGTGAGGGTTTAGCATCCGCATGTTCATCATCAGAACTTTCAACAAATTCAGGAGTTTGGTAAACTTTCTCCTTCTCCTTCTCCTTCTCCTTCTCCTTCTCCTTCTCCTTCTCCTTTATCTTCTCCTTACTCTTTTCGGTTTCTTTTTCCTTCCCCTTTGAATTACTAGATCTCTTAGATGCCGCTACTTTTTTCTCAGCATTAGCAGCTCTCTTCACAGGTGTCTTTCGTTTAGCTGTCTTTTGCTGCAAAGGTTTGTCTTGTATAGAGCCATTGTCAACTTCTGATGTATCAGGTGCTACTTCTTCCGAGTTCAAAACCGAAGCTTGGGACTCAGTTGCTGGAGACCGCGTATCCGTCGCAGTCTGCTTAATCTGTGCATCTATTTGAGCCGCCCTGGCACGAACTGTTTTCTGAGACGATGGAGCTGCT
This sequence comes from [Ashbya] aceris (nom. inval.), assembly GCA_000412225.2. Taxonomy (NCBI): domain Eukaryota; kingdom Fungi; phylum Ascomycota; class Saccharomycetes; order Saccharomycetales; family Saccharomycetaceae; genus Eremothecium; species [Ashbya] aceris (nom. inval.). The sequence goes on from CP006020.1 coordinate 30,253, forward strand.
GTTTCGGTAGGTAAGCCTGTCTTCTTTGCCGTTGTCCTAGACGGCTGAGTTGTATCGGACTTCTTTCCCGCTTGTTTTTTCTGTGTAGATTCAACTTTCCTGGCAGGAGCGAGTTGGGGCTTTGATGTAGTTGAGGATGGGGGCTCACCCCGTTTCGATAAGCTGGCTTCGGATTTTCCTGGAACTGCGGACGACATCAGGGTAGGCGTAACAATTGGGGTGACCCTGTATTCAGGGTTTTCCGACAGTTTTAGCGAGGGATCTGAGTTAGCATCATATTCAGAACCAGGAGGATGCGCTGGCCTACCCGATACAGGTTTGCTGATATCTTGAGTTCCCGACAGAGTATCTTGTACAATTGATTCTTTCAGCGGATGTACATTCAACTTCTTTAATGCATTTGATTCGTGAACATATACACCTTCATTACTGTCTGAGGCAATATGATCCCCCTGGTTCTCTTCGCTATACTTATTCCTCTCTTCCCCCGAAAACACATTAGATCTCGACGTGCCTGAAGAAATGAACTGTGCAGCTTTCTGGGCGGCGTGCCTTTGAGTACGTCGAGGAATTATATTCCTCGGATCGGGTGAAGAGTTATCTATGTCTTTGTTAAGCACAGTAACATAAGGTTTCTTCTTGCGGGATTGAGTTCCTGAGGCTGGTTCATCCTCGGCGGCGGAGTTCTTGAACCTAGGCGGCAAATCAAAACGCTTGCTATTGAAAATCTTCAGTAACTCTGACTTTTGGAAGCTTTTCTCCCTTTGCGTGTCCGGCCGGTTCACAACCACGCTTCCATTTTGAGAAGCCTCTGACTCTTCGTCGCTGAAGTGATCCTTTCTAGTAATGCCGCCTGTAGAATCCTCATGACCCTTATCTGAAGCTAGACCCTTGTTCAGCTTACTTACCCTCTTCTCCAAAGAGCTCTTCCTAGGAGAGGGCAGTTCGACTAGCCCAATATTATTCTTTTCAAAACGTGACATTTTCGTCGGGGAACCCTGGTCATCCGCAATGGTGGAAGATGACTGTCTTGTGGCCATAGCGGGCCCATTACGCTCCATCTCGTTCTCGTGCGAAGGAGGAGCATTATCCTCTGTGGAAGACGAAGAAGAACTTACGTCGTCGTCTTGCTGCATGCTTGGATTGTAAGGCTTTTTCATCGGAATCCTAGATGGTCTAGCTGGAAGATCAACAGCAGGACTTGCTGGCCCTTCCTTGAGCTCCTTCTCCACTTCTGAAAGCCTAGGCTCGGGGATCCGCAGCATGCCCGATGTTATTCTGATGTTCGTAATTATAGGCGTAGCTGTACTTTTCTGCGAGACCGTAGATTCGGACAAAACAGTGGGCCCTGTCAAGCTAACTCTGTTCGGTGTTTCTACCATGCTAACCGGCCTCATTGGAGTTCCTGAGGGCAACCGCTGCTGCCTCGACTTATTTGGGTCCACGGTTTCTGACTTAGACACAGCGTTGTCATTCATATTTATCCTTTTCTGATCCATACCAGAGCTAATGCGGATTGGCGGTGACTGCGGTGGAGGCGGCGGTAAGATAGATTTATCTGCCGCATCATCGTCCTCGAAGTCCGAATTTACCTGCTTCTTTGTCGGAGGTGGGTAGATCTGGTTTGCTAATGGCGTTGAGACACGCAATGCTGACGTCTTAATGCTTGCACGCTTCTTTGCAACGTTCAGGACAGCTGCTTGCACGGAACCTCCTATCGCGGGCGCCCCTGCCGCGCCCGTATTGAGCTTGCGTTTCTTCATGTATATCGTGCGGTCTCCTGCGGCTTCATCTAGGTCATTCCGCAGCAGCACGCGCACTGTGTTGTCCATGTTAAACACATCTTTCACCACGAAGTCCGGGTCCAGATCGCACTCGTTCACATCTTGTAATGTCACGATCTCTGGCTCTTCCGATAGCCCCGGGTACATCTTGGCACATTTCTCCACGATCTCATCCGCCAGTTCGTAGAGGCTGTTTGTCGGTTTCGTGAAGTGCAAGAATTTACGTCCGCGTGCACGCCGAATGTGTGCGCCAACTAGTCCCGAGAGATAAACCGCGTTCGCCGACGTGTTGCCCATCCCGGACGAAAATTCGCCCCTGCCCCCTGCTATGCTAGAAGCGGATATTGGCTGAGCATGGCCCTGTGCAAACCCGCTGTTATCGAGCGATCCTGGAGGTAGCCCGACTACCGGCAGCTCTGTTTCGGTGCTTGGTGGAACAAGCACCACTTGAAGCTTATACATTGTTGCTCTTTGACCGGCTGCACAACTCTGCTATACTTGCTGGTGTGCTTAATGAGAGGTAATTTATTGCTTCCAATTTTGCAAAATGCTATGAGATGGGAAACCCTACCTCGAAGATCACGTGGTAAAATGCTAAGAGATATATAGTGTCTCTAGTATAATGTGGGTCGTTAGAAGCGCAATATACGTAAGGTATGTCGTCAGTAGGTATAGGTAACGGGCGTAGCCGCAGCAGAGCGGCGGCCGCGCCGCCCGCTATGCCTGGACAGGCCTGTGGCCTTGTCGGCCCGCCGGTTTCTTCCGGGGCTTGGCAACGCGGCCGCGAAGGGCGGTTGCGGGCTCCTCAAACAGCTCGAAGTTCTCTGCCATGGAGCGAAAGTATGCTTTGAAGTTGGCGTCCAACTGGGTGGCCGGCAGGCCGTACGTGTAGTGGACGCTGGAGACAGAAGACTCGCGCGAATCGGCAGGCAAGAGGCTCTCCGGGGAAGATGTCCGCGTGGAGGCCGGCGTGGCGGCTGCGCGAACGCGGCTGTCGTAGGCTCGTAGCTGGCTGCGCACAGCACGCTTGCTGGTCTGGACAGTCGCCTGGAGTGCGGCCAACGCCACCACACCGCGTAGGGTCACGCAATCATCATCGGCCACGCCCTTAGCCGCCAGCATGCTCTCCAACAGCTCGCGGAACTCCGCCCAGTCTATTTGCTCGAGCGGGAGGTTGAGCCGCCGCACACAATCCCACACGTACTCCCTATCAAGCCCCTCCCGCAGCCCCTGCAACGCCCGCGGCAGCGCCCCACGCTCGCGCGCGGGCCCGCCCGCGCCCGTGTACATCGTCGCTACAATGCTGTCCAGTCGCCAGTCCGCATCCGCGGCCTTCCATAACGAGTATTCCGTCGTCACCTCGTTGTATTCCAAGATATAGAACGGGCACGCCTCGCACTCCGCGTGCGTGTCGCATCCGATCTTGAGGTTGCCCGTGATCGTCTCCACTGTCCCGAGCCGCAGCGTGTAGCGGTCCTGCACCCGCCCCACGTACGCCTCGACTTCCTCTACGCACGAGTAGCGCCGGAGGAGGCACAACCGCACCCGTGGCATGTTCTCGCCTGCATAAACATATAGTTCTTCCATCTCGCGCGCCTGCAGCGACCCCATTAGCTGCCAGCGCTTACTCTTCTTGTGATCTTTGTGTCCAGGTAAATAAACACTCCGCTTTGCCACCACGCTTGTTGCTCAAGCCGCCCATATCTGAAACAACGTGACTCTAAATAGCCATGACTCGACAGTCGCGATTTACGGCGGCAGCCACCGATGCGCTGTCCCGAGCATCGCTTGCTGTCAGGCCTGGCACTAGTGCGGCTATAGCACGGCTCGAATGCAACGGGAATGTGGGAAGTCACGTGGGCATGCTGCACTCCGCCGCTTGCAGTCAGCATTCCGGGCGCGTGATGGCGCATGCGGAAGTGTTCTTTATGTACGGGCTGTTGGCGCGACACGGAAGGACGGGACGGTTTTTCGAGGCGCACCGAAAATGGCAGCGGGCCTTCTGGAACGGAAGCGCAGCGCGGGGCAAGGTGTGTCGAGAAGATGAGAATGGGTGCCTGCATAACGACGTGGGTTTGTAGCAAGTTATAACGGTTGGCTTCAGGCGGGCGTGGCAGCCAAGAGGAATGTGGCACGTCATCGCAGTGGACAGGGTATATAAGCGCTGGCGGCGGCAGCGGTGAAGATCGATGCCGCAGAGCAGCATCCCACCCTTGTCACTCCTTCGCAATCCAACTATTGTCTTTCCTTTAACATGCAAATCTCTGCAGTTGCAATCTCGGGCGCGGCCCTGCTGGCCTGTGCCAGTGCACACCAGCACGAACGCAAGAAGCCCCACCTGGTGGTGGTGTACGGCGATGTGTATGTGAGCGGGTCCGACACGTACACGCAGTACCACTCGCAGGTGACGGATGCGCTTCCCTCGAGTGGGGGCGACGGCTGGAGTTACTCGTGGGCGACCTCGTCGTCGTGGACTACGTCGAGCGACGTGTCAGCCGAGCCCTCGGCGGAGCCTACTCCTACCGAGTCGACCAGCTCTGCTGAGGCGACGTCCGAGGAGCCCAGCAGCTCTCCCGAGCCTACATCTGCCGAGCCAACTAGCTCCCCCGAATTGACCTCAGAGGAGCCTAGCAGCTCTCCCGAGCCTACGTCTGCCGAGCCCACCAGCTCTCCCGAGCCCACGTCTGCCGAGCCCACCAGCTCTCCCGAGCCCACGTCCGAGGAGCCCACCAGCTCTCCCGAACCTACTTACGCCGAGCCAACTAGCTCGCCCGAGCCCACGTACGCCGAGCCAACCAGTTCTCCCGAGCCAACCAGTTCTCCCGAGCCTACGTCTGCCGAGCCCACCAGTTCTCCCGAGCCAACCAGTTCTCCCGAGCCAACCAGCTCTCCCGAACCAACCAGCTCTCCCGAACCAACCAGCTCTCCCGAGCCTACCAGCTCGCCACAGCCCACCAGCCCCGCTGAAGGCCACGATGGCGAGACATTCGAGGAGGAAGTTCTACGCGCGCACAACTCCCGCAGGCAACTGCACAAGGACACCCAGCCGCTTGCCTGGTCAGAGGACCTAGCTCGCTACGCACGTGCCTACACGTACAAGTACGACTGTAGTGGTCGTCTCGTGCACTCCAAGGGTTCGTACGGCGAAAACCTAGCTGTCGGCTACCCTACCCCGGAGGCCGCCGTGAAGGCTTGGTATGACGAGATTAGTGACTACTCGTACAGCCACCCCTTCTTCAGCCACAGCACCGGCCACTTCTCCCAGATCGTCTGGAAGGACACTACCCATGTCGGCTGCGCGGTTAAGAAGTGCGGCGGCACCGTCGGCGACTACCTCGTCTGTTCCTATGATCCTGCGGGCAACTATATGCGCCAATTCAGAGAGAATGTTGCCCCTCTCGCCTGAGTAAATATGATACATATCCAACAGCTAGCCGCCTGCCCGCGCTGGCGCTTGCTCAAAGACGGTGAAACCGCCCTGACGCGCCCTGAAACACATACACTACACCCTGAAACCACGCCGCTCACGCCCAGCGTTCCTAACCGCGATGACGTAAGCAGATCTCCAGCCGCCGCGCTGAGACAGCCCTCCGACGCGCTTGCCGCCAGCGGCAGTATAAGAGCAGCCGCGCGCGGCTTGACGGCTACGGAAGCGCCCGCTGGCCATGCGCGCCCGCCTACTCCTGCCGCTGTTGCTCGCTGCTGCCGCCCGCGCCGGCACCGTCGTCGTCTCCGTCATCGAGGCGCGCACTGTCACGGTGACCTCGCTCACAGCCGCCGTCACTACTCTGCGCACTACGACGTTTACCACCACATACCGCACCCAGACCACCCCGCTCACAGAGACGCCCGTATCGCGCCCCACTGCCCTTAACCATACCTTCGCGTCGGCCGTGCTCGACCTGCACAATGACTACCGCCGGCGCCACAGCGCGGCCCCGCTGCGCTGGAACGGCACTCTCTACCGCCACGCACAGCACTACGCAAATAGTCTCATCTGCAACGGATCGCTGATACACTCGGGGCTTCCGCACGGCGAGAACCTGGCACTCGGCTACAGTCCCGCCAGCGCCGTCACGGCGTGGTATGACGAGATCGCCGAGTACGACTTTTCGGCCCCAGGCTTCTCACATGCTACAGGGCACTTCACACAGCTGGTCTGGCGCTCGACCACGTCGGTAGGGTGTGCTTATGTAATATGTGGGCCATGCTACGGCCTGTACATCATCTGCGAGTACGACCCCCCGGGCAATGTGGCCGACCAGTACGTGGCCAACGTGCTGCCATAGCCGCGGGATCTGGCGATGTGCTGAGTAGATTACGTGGGACGGGGAGCGGCAAATTTTTTCGGATTCGCAGCCCGGGGTGCTCGAATCGGTGAAAAAATTGTGTGGGAGCGCACCGCCCACTGAAGTTTCGTGGCGGTCAGCGCATTACACACTCGAGATCCTTCACGATTCCCACCGTCCTGCTTCTGGTGCTAGTGGTTTACCTCTGTGTGTTCGCGGGTGCTTTCGTATATTGAAATTTTTTGTTAAGGTATCAGGATATAGCTGTCATGGAATCGCAAGCCGCCGTTGAAGAGCCACAACACTCTGTGGTGATTGAGACGCCGCCCACGACGGCGGAGAGCTCGGAGGCCCCGGTAGCAGAGACGACGACCGGAGCCGAGACTGAGGGTGCCAGTACGGCCGCCGCTGTGGCGCCCAAGCGGATGCCGACGCGCGCAGACTTCCCGCCATTGAGCTCGGTGATCTTCGAGACGCAGAAGGTGCAGTGGGGCCCAAACATGAAAAAGCCGGAGTCGCAGAGCGCATCGCCGTCGCCCTCGCCGGGGCCTTCGGGCTCTGGTGCGAAGCCGATGCGGTCGAAGACGATGCAGGAGGCGTTCTCGTTGGATCTGCAGACGCAGGTGACGATCACCAAGGCGGAGTTCTCCAAGTTTGTGATGTCGGTGAAGCAATCGCACTCGGTGTCGATTGAGTCGACGTTGTCGAAGCTGTCGCGGACGTTTCTCATCACGGGTTCGCCCACGAACGTGTACAACGCGAAGCGCGAGTTGGTGAAGAAGTTGACACGCCCGGTCACGGTTGTGATCCAAGTGCCATCCAAGACGGTGTCGTCCATCATCGGGCCGGGTGGGCGCATGATCCGTGAGATCACGAACGCGGCAGGCGGTATAAAGATCGACATCGCGAAGACGGCGGAGGCAGATGCCTATGACGCTGACCTTGACGATCAGCTGATCAACATCTCATTGCATGGCGATGTCGCTTCGGTCAACTTTGCGAAAGACAAGATCTTGTCAATTGTGAAGGAGGAGACGAAGAACGCTACCATCAGTGTTGCCGTGGAGAACAAGCAGCTCATCCCATTCATTTCGCTGGCGGACGTGGAGATTTCCGAGGAGGTGACTGTGAAGGCCTTCCCTAATGGCTCGGAGAAGATCGTTCTAACGGGGCCACGCGACGAGGTGAAGGAAGCGAAGGTGAACGTTCAGAATTATTTGAACACTTTATCAAGCAGGGTATCGGAGAAGAAGATTTCGATTCCTCGCAAGTTCCAGCCTCTGATCGATGCAGAGGATGTCAGGGATAAATACAAGGTATCAGTGCTCTTTCCAACCGCGCCTGGCGACGATACTGTGTCCTTTTATGGGTTGTCTGCTAACCTCGACGATGCCATCGCATACGCTCGGCAGTCGTCGAAGCAGTATATTGTGGAATCGTTGGAAATCTCCAAGGCACACGGCAAGAACGTTGCTCATGCAAAGAACCTGCTGCTCTATTTCGCAAAGTACGATGCCCTCAAGGAGATTAAGGAGTCGTTCAAGGAAGTGAAGTCGGTCTTGCCGACCCCAGAGGAGTTACAGGCCTTGGACAACGTCTCCATCAACATTATTTCGAAGGCGGATGTTGCAGATCAGACGAAAACTGTGCGTAAGCAAATCATTAATATAGTGAACCAGCTCACACCTTCGCATATCCTAGCTGTTGATGACCTTGATTATGAGCTTTTCCACAAGGATATCAAGCAGGCGCTATCCAAGGCGGAAACCCCATTTGTGCAACTCGGCGACTACTATGAAGGCAACAACACTGTCCTTCTATTTGCCAAGGTTGACGAAGAAGACTTCCAGCCCTCACCCGAGGAAGTGCAGGAGCACCTCAAGAAGGCCGCTGCTGTGCTAGATGAAGTACGCACCAAGCAGTCCAAACTATTCACCAAAACCGTGGACTTTGATGCCGAACACCAAGACACGTACTTTTCTGAGGGGTCCGCAACGTGGAATCTTGTGCTAGAGAACATCACGTCTGCTGGCGGTCATGCGCAGATCAAACTCCACACACCTTCGGAGGACAAGATAACCATCAGGGGTGACGAAAAGGCTGTCAAGGCTGCTGTCAAGGCATTTGAAAGCATTGCCGCCAACCCAAGCAAGAAGAGCAAGCTAACAGTTTCCGTGCCAACCAATACTGTTTCTAGATTGATTGGTCCTAAGGGGGCAAATTTGGCTCAAGTTCGCCAGAAGTTCGACGTCCAAATTGATGTGCCTTCTGAATCTAACGACACCAATACTGAAATCAGCCTAACTGGGTTGGAGTACAACTTGGAGTACGCAAAGGCTCATATTGCAGCGGAAGCTAAGAAGTGGGCTGACATAACTACCAAGGAGCTGATTGTACCAACGAAGTACCATGGCTCTTTGATCGGCTCCCAGGGTACCTACCGTATCAGATTAGAGAACAAGTACAGTGTACGGATCCAGTTTCCTAAGGAGGGCGAGATTGTTACCATTAAGGGACCTTCTCGCGGTGTCAACAAAGCACACGCTGAATTGAAGGCCTTGTTGGACTTTGAGATCGAGAATGGCCACAAATCTGTTATCAATGTTCCAGTTGAGCACGTTCCTCGCGTCATTGGCAAAAATGGTGATGTTATAAACGGCATTAGAGCTGAGCTAGGAGTCGAGCTAAAGCTTCTCCAAAATACCAAGACTGCCAAGGAGCAGAACTTGGATACTATTCAGTTGGAAATCACTGGCTCCAGACAAGCAATTAAGGAGGCTTCAAAGGCTGTTGATGCCATTATTGCAGAAGCTTCTGACTTCACCACAAAACAGTTGGAGATCGATGCCAAGTATCACAAGCTAATTGTTGGCCCTGGTGGAAGTACATTGAAAGACACCATCTCTAAAGCTGGTGGTGATGACATTAGAAATAAGACCGTTGATGTTCCAAATGCGGAGTCTACAAATAAGGTGATCACGATTTCCGGTCCGAAAACGTTTGTTGAGAAGATGTCCAAGGCTTTGAACCAAATTGTGCAGGATATCAAAGCCAGTGTAGCCAAAGAGCTGAACATCCCAGCGGACAGACAGGGAGCTTTGATTGGTCCAGGTGGTTCCGTTAGAAGACAGCTAGAGTCTCAGTTCAACGTCAGAATAGAAGTTCCAGACAAGGGGAAGGAGGGCAAGGTGACTATCCATGGTAGACCCGAAGCTGTTGAGAAGTGTGAAAAGGAGATCTTCTCGACCATCATCAGAGACAGCTACGATATGGAGATCATGGTACCTGCGGCTTACCACGCCTTTGTCTCAGAGCGGGGCCAGCTAATCAACAAGTTGAGGATGACTTACTTCGTTAACGTTAAGCATGGGAACTCTTCAAAGAAGGCGAACAAGCTATCACGCTCCGAGCAATCCATTCCTATTGAGCGGGTCCGTGGGTCCGAAGGCGAAGCCACCAAGTTGACTATTGAAGAGCTATCAGCTCCTGAGGCCTCTGCCAACGATAACATCCCATGGAGACTAACCTACGAACCTGTGGACCTATCTGATATTCTTGGAGAGGAGGGCAAAAATGCTATGACCAAAGAACAAGCCTTGGAGGCAGCTGCCGCTCAAATCAAAGAGAGAATGGACCTAGCGCCAAAGGCAAACCACATCGGCTACCTCTGGTGCGAGAACGCGAAGAAGTTCAACAAGGTCGTGGGTCCAGGTGGCTCGAACATCAAGCAGATTAGGGAAGCTACCAACACCCTGATCAATGTGCCAAAGAAATCCGACAAGGTTAACGACATCATCTACGTGAGGGGTACGAAGGAGAGCGTCGAGAAAGCTTGTAAGATGATTTGCGACGCATTGAACAAGTAAAATCGTTAGTCTTGCGATTAACTTGGCTTGACGTTAATTGCATTTCCTCTTCTTACATCTGTGAGTTGAACTGAATAAGTTTATAATAGATAACTATTGCGTATATCAGTCGATTAATTTAACGACGAATTTCCATACTTAGAGAAGGAAGGAATGACTATATAACGATGCAGAAGAAGTGCCCCTGGCGTGAAAGAGCGAACTACAGGTCAGTGGAACTACACGCAGCAAGAGGTCGCATCGTTTGTAGTTGGCCTCTGGAGCTGAATGTTGGAAGATTGTTGGGGCTGCGCCGCCAGAGACTCGCGCCGCTGCTCATAAAGCTTCCCCCCGATCCCCTGGAAGACGTCGAGAATACCCTTGCCGCTCTTGGCGCTGACCTCGTGAAAAATCAAGCCATGCGCCTCCGCATATGCCTGCGCCTCCTCGCTGTCGATCACCCTCGGTTTGCTGTCACCCTCCACCAAATCCAACTTGTTACCAACAAGGCAGATCACAAGATCCTCATCACCAACCTTGCTCTTTAGTTCGTTCACCCAGCTCTGTGCCTTCGCCAGAGAATCCTCCTGGGTAACGTCGTACACCACCAGTGCGGCGTTCGCATTCCTGTAATACATCGGAGCCAGCGATTTGTACCGCTCCTGTCCCGCAGTGTCCCAGATCTCAAATTTGATCATTGCGTCGTCGTGGTCCACCAGCTTGATGGTACGGGACAAAAATGCAGCCCCGATCGTGCTTTCCCGGAACTCATCGAACGAATCCTTTACGAAACGATGAACAATTGACGACTTACCCACCGACGAGTCCCCCAACAGGACTAGCTTGAACTGCAACATCACCACGGGCCCTAAGGACAATATGAAACTTCACGAGTTCGAGAAGCGTGTACAGCTATCTTCTGCTGTAAATGCTCATGAAATGTGGCAATTTAAGGGTGAAGTGGACTTCCGGCCGGCTCTTCCTTGTACCAAATTCTCGTACAGAACGATAGATGTACACGTGATAATTAATACTGCTGTTTAATGGGGTGTTCGGATGCAATGCGCTGATAGCTAGCACGTGATTGATTGGGTACGGTGTCAGCTCTCAGGCTTGGTTAGCCCGAAGAGCTAAGTACTTTGACCTGACAGCTGCATTCAGAATAAACCTGAAGTTTTCCTATTGATCATGAGGCAGATGTGTGCCACATAATACGCTGATACCTTGTTCCTATAGTATCTGGAAGGTAGATGCAGACCTGTGGCCTTGTCAGATTCTCTAGTTTCGAACAAACTCGATGGTGATGATCTTATGGCATGGTACCAATAAATACGTTTCTCCTAGCAGTCCTAGTGGCCCAGTTTAGAGTGCAGTATGGAAACAGCACCCCCGGCCAGTTCGCGAATTCATACGTGAATTTACACCTAGTTCTGTCTACATGAAGTCAACCTTAAATCTCTTTGAACGGTTGTTCCTGCTAGCATTGTCCCTATAAGCACTGCTGGAACCTTTCGGCATCTATCTCTTTATTGCATTCGGCCGAGTTTCAATCCGCGGCTGATCCATTCTACCTTACGCCCTATCGTTGCGCAAGGACTTAAAACGCTTCCCGTCATATGGCAGACCCCCTACTATTCAAACTTCAGATGAGTCTCATTGCACGCCTGCCACGGAATATATGACGAAGTCATTTAGAGAAGCAAGACAAACATTATCCGATGATAACATACCTTACGGAGCGCTGGGGGAATTGGCGCGAAAAATCGTCCCGCTTGACCGAAATGTCTACATCGATGTACTAATTGACGGTGAGATCGTCATAACTCATTCTCGCGCGTATGATGTACTTCTGAGAGGACCAATTGCCGCCATTATAAGAGATGCTCCGGCTGACCTTGACTGCCGTAATTTTGGAGTGGGCACTCCTGACCATTGGGTAACACATCCGTGGCAACCGGAGCGCCTGGCTGCCCGCGGCCAGCCGGCTTTTAAGGGTTTTGTGCGAAGAGCGGCATTGCGCGATTTCTTGACAGCCAGCGGCAACGCTCAGCGTGCTGTCGTTTGGCTGACACCTACTGTGGGCATGCTTGAGGATTGGACCCCAGCAATATTTTTAGAGTAGCTAAGGAATATCTCCATCTTGTACATCTGTCGCTCGCTCCGTCGACTGGCCCATGTGCGCAATCCCGCAGATTGTGGCACGCACGACGATCTCGGAGATTCCGGTAGGCCTGCGTACTGGACTACTACACTATCAAAAGAACGTCGTACAACGGCATGCAGAATAGCTGATTACGTTAACATAATTGCCTTGATAGCAGGATAATGCTTTTATACGAGAACACCCAAACATCCCAAAACCCGTACCACGTGAGTAGCTTATTCAGCCGTGAGCCGGCCCGCTCGCTGTTTCCTCTCGAGGACGAAGAATTATAGATCACTTGCTATCTCAGAGATGAGGAACGCAGAACTGCTGTTAGCTGAAAATCTCACATAGGGCTAGCAAGAGCGACCGGGATGATCAAGGACGAGAAGGGCACGGCGAGTGGGCGTGGCACGCCGGCGGCCAGGAATGATGAGGCGTCGCAGAAGAAGGAAGGCGTTGGTACGGCGGTAAGACGACCAAGGGCAAAGACATTCACAGGATGCTGGACGTGCCGGCTGAGAAAAGTTAAATGCGACTTGGGCAAACCAAGTTGTCAACGATGCGAGAAGTCAGGTTTAGATTGTGGGGGATACGATATCAAGCTGCGATGGTCGAATCCGATACGGTTCGATAAGTTCGGGAACCAGATGGCCGGGGAGGACCGGGACGGTGACAGCGAGCACCCTGCGCAGCCGTTCCAGCGGCGCAACATTATGTTTGTGCGGTACGATGAGGAGTACGAGTACTACGAAGACATGGACGACGAGCTGTCTGCTCTGCACTCTCCACCGCTCGAGATGATCGCTGACCATAAGACATGGATCATCAAGCGTTTCGGCGTGTTCAAGGGCACGGACCGGGTGAAGCGCAAATATGTGCCGCGCAAGCGTCGCAAGGTGAACCCGGTGTTCGCAGACGCGATGGCGCGGGAGCACCGGCGGAAGCTGGAGGAGCGGGAGAAACAGGCGCGGCGCAAGAGGAAGGGCGAACGGCAAGGCGCGGTGGGCCCCAGTGCTACGGCTGGCTCGGGGTTCGCGAAAGTCGGGCAGCCGGCCGCGGAGTCGGCGGGGGCGATGTCGCCCGTGAGCGCGACACCTCTCTTCGACTTTGACTTCTCCACGCCCGGGCTGGTAAGCAGCGAGTGGATGGCGGGCGAGTTGAAGGACGACACGACGCTGTCCTCCGCCATGCTGCGGAATACGTTGTCGTTCCCGGCGGGCTTGAGCATTGCGCAACACGGCGACGGAGTCACTACTGAGACCGAGCCTCCCAAATCTCAGCAGAGTTCGATATTTCCAGAGCAAACTTTGCCGCTGCAGTCTGCTGGCACTATGGTTCCGCCCTCGGTTGACGAAGTCTCAAGGGTGTATCGCCTGCTTTTAAATAACCAGAGTGCTGAGGGGAATTCTTCTACGGGATACAAGGGCTTATCTGGTGTGCATGCAGCGTATACAGTCGACAGTGTGGCATTACATGGGCCCGAGTCTCGCATGCCCGCAAGCGCAATTGAGTCAGTTCCATCTGCGATCCCAGACCCCACCATTTTCACATTAGCTGAACATACGAACAGTTTGATCCGCCTCCCGAGAATGGGAATGCAGATTCATGGTTTGACACGATTTCTGCTGAGTTACTATCAACAGCATGTGGCAGACCTAATGTCTGTGGTCGCTCTTCCTAAGAATCCATGGAAAGCTATATACTTTCCTCGAGCAGTAAAAGCGCTGGGAGAGTTAGGTGCCTTAGGATACACTTCTCATTCACGTAATGCGTTGCTGAATGCCCTTCTTGCTGTTTCGTGTTTCCACCTGCAGAGCAAGTTCCCAAAGAATTCGAAAGAGATGAAGTACTTTGTGTCTCTAGGAATGGACTTTCGCAATCAGGCTTCTGGTTTCTTGAACACATGTCTAAGTTCGACGTCTCGGCAGGAACATTATAAAGACGTCCTCACGGCTATCTTATCCATGAATTCTATCGACGTTGTGTGGGGAACTATGGCAGATTGCCAATATCATCTAACTATTTGTGAAGAATTCATTGAGGCACGGATGAAGAGTAGGCCTCTGCTCTCTGAGAAGGCCCGATGCTTACATCGCGTTTTTTCATTCCTCAAATTGGTTCAAGATAGTACGGCTTTAGATAAGGTGCAAGAGAAGGAGATTGTCATGAAAGACTCCGGAGACCAGGAATTTCACAAAAATGGTAGCCCGACTCCACCTCTGTCGACAGACTCATCGTCATTGACTGGTAGATATGTTGAACAATTAAACAAAGAAAATGGAAGAGTATGCATCGAGTTCATTGAGAAAGACGGTCAGTATTCTGATACTACAGGCAGTGTTCCCCTTTTCGACACAATAGTCACCAAGTCATATCCTCATGAAATTAACGAAACCAGAATCGATACGCTCAGTATGGACGTGTTATACGGGCTGCCCAACTCATTGATTCTTCTGTTCTCGGATTGCGTTAGCCTTGTGCGCCATCGTTTTTATTTTAAACGGCATAATACCCCGCAACCAACCTCGTTCGGACTGTTTTGTGTCAAGATAGAACGAAGACTTCTAAGTTGGAAGCCGGAGTGGATATTCTGGAAGGACGATTCCAAGTCGGAGTTCATCAATGATACTGTTGAAGGGGTCTACCATCATACCATGAGCTTTTATTATGGTCTACTAATATATTATTTTACGATGGCTCGTTCATTGGAGGATCATACGTTGCAAAACTATGTCCAAAAGGTGTTAACGCATCTTGGCGAACTGGGGAATCTAATGGAACATAAAGACGTAAAAATAGTTCCCCTAATGTGGCAGGGGTTCATGGCAGGTTGTTCCTGCACAGACAGTAATATGCAGTTAGAATTCAAGAAATGGGCAGCTCAATTGGTGACATTTGGCATAGGTTCCTATTGGGGAGCTCGGCAAATTATGCTTGAGGTGTGGCGGCGACGAATGACCGACGGCAAGTGTGACAGTTGGTATTCAGTTTACTGTGATTGGGAAATGAATTTAATGTTAGCTTGAAGCATGTAATCAATTATTTATTATTTGTAGTAAATAGGAATGGAATGGAATGTGGTAATTGAGGGAATAAATACAAAGCAGTTTACAGATATATTGTATGCATTGTAAAAAGATGATATAAAGGCCTTCTAAAGATATATAAAGCCTACAGAAGGTAATAGTAGAATGAAAGATTCTAAGCCATCGCCATTACTGAATCACAAAATATCACCAATAATGACGGACGCCTGTTTGTAACCCTCAAGAAGTTTGATACACTTAGCTCTGTCCTGAGCTAATGTTTCATCTTCCATCAATAGTTCCTCAAACAGAGATTCCTTGTAAAGTTTAGATACCAATCTGTTCTGGACCTCCTCCTTGCAAAAATTAACTAGGAAGCACATGACGGCCTTTGGAATCTGGTCTTCGACCATTTCTCTGACGATACCAAAGTACGATATAATGAGTCTCCTTATCAACTCACACTCAAGCTCTTCCCTCTCAGTCAATTCTGGATGCTCAGCCTCAACAGGAGCCACAGTAGTATCTTGTATTTGAAGTGTGTCCATTGTCATGAAGTCGGCCTCCTGTTGGAAAAAGTTCTCCATTGTCCTCTCCTGTTTGTCGCTGAAAGTCGGTGGCATTTCCTCACCATCCTTACGCTGCTGATCTTTGCCAAAGAAGTAGTTCAAAAACGAGTCCTTGTTTTGCTTAGGATCTCTTTCATCTTCTCCCTCACTATCACTAGATGTTATGGTGGAATCAGAATCAACCTTTGGAGATGGGTTACCATTGGTTGGCTCCCCTCCAGCAGCAGCCTTCTCCAACTCCTGCTGGCGTTTCTTCTTTAAATCAGCAGCTCTTTTGGCGTTCTGCTGTTTTTGCCTCCGGGCTTCAGCAATATCTGCCATGGCCTCCGTAGCGCTTAGGAAGTTCGGATGATTCGTGTTGATAAAAGCCCTATGTATATCGATCAAGCTCTCAACATAGGACCTAGTTGGGCCTAGCCTTTCACGAAGTAGATCACTAACAACCTCAATCAGCTTTGCTTGTAATCTTGGATATCTTGCCAAGGCAGGGCTTCCGCAATTGTGGCAAATCTTCATCAATTCCTCGTAAACCAGCTCGACACAGCGCTGGGAAGGGTCTAGCAGAAGTTTAATTTGAGGCTTCACAAGCAGGTCAAAAGCGAGCTCCGGAACAAAAAGGGAAGGCCTAGGCCCAGTCGAATTCCTGATGGCCGTTCTTATATCAGTGATGGAGAGATTCGCCGTGGGGTTGATCGACTTCAAAGAGTTGCCAAAAATATTGTTGTATATATAATAGATCCGAGCACCTCCACATAGCTCCTTTGTGCTGATATCAGAAGAAGTACCTTCAATCGAAGAAACAAAATTTGTCGCAAACTTGTTCATCATCTGCAACACAAGGCCAGCCCTACTTTCTGGAGAAATTATATTGGAGCCGCCATACGACGCCAATTCCTGTTCCGTCTGGCCGATTAGCGTGTTTAGGCGCGCTTTTATATCAGGAAGCTTCTCTCTGATATGGTTGAGCAGTATCTGGTTCAGTTTCTTGGCGAGGAAACGCGTCCCACATTTAGAAGAGATCGTCCGGTAGGCAGGGTGTTTGCTGAAAAACTCCTCCTCGCGGGCCAGCGCATCCTCCACAGTCCTGTTCTCCTGAATATCCTGTTGCGAGCGGTTAACAACACCCACGAAGCCCAGTCTCAGGGGATAAAGTTTCCCCGCCAAAATATCCCATGCGTTCGTGCCCGAGTCCATCAGGTCCAACTTAGTGACAACACCAATAGTCCGCTTCCCATGTGGGTCCACATCGCGCGCAAGCTTCAGTGACTCCGAGTTGACCAAGTCCACGTTGGCAGGAGACACTGCAAGAATGATACAGTTCGGCTTCGCCACGTACTCAAGGATCAGATTGCGGATTTGCCGCTCAATATCCGGCGGCTGCTCGCCGATTGGCACCTTCGTGATGCCCGGCAGGTCGATCAGCGTCAGGTTCAGCACATGAGGCGAATATATCTTCAGGTTGATCGGAATCCGGCTGATGCCCTTGTTCTTGCCCGCAATGCGCGCAGTCTCGTTCTCTATCTCCCTCCGGATCTCCCCAAAATCGTAGAATCGCCGCCCAGGCAGGTGCAGAAACTCCCCCCACGTATCGCGCGCCCCGCCCTGGCCCTGGCCCCGCAGCCGGTCCTCCAGCGTCGGCTCCACCTCTTCCGCCGCGTACGCAGCAATCAGTGGCGAGTCCGCCTTGATGTTGTTTAGCTGCAGCACCAGCGGCCGCCGCGTCACAATCCCGGTCCCCCGTGGCAGAAAATCCCGCCCCACCAGCGTCTCCAGAATCGACGACTTGCCCGACGACTGCGACCCGATCACAGCCAGCACCGGCAGGTCCAGGCTGTCAATTCCTGCATCGTACATCACATCCTGCAGCTTGTTCACAGTAGGAATCAGGTCCTCCAAGCTCGCCATTGTTCTCCGACTTTTCCAAACTTCCGCGCGTGCTCCTCCGAACCTCTCGTAGTTCCCAAACCTATCGACACAGGTGGAAAGCCCTTAACAGCACACCCAATTGCAACTAACTACCTCTTTTTCCGGCCCTCTTCGATGCCTGGCTATTTAAACGGGGAGCCCACGCGGAAAAAAGAAAACCTACTGTTTGCGCTTTCGTTGTCCAATCATAACGGTTACGTAGAACGTGAGGTGATCTGGAGCAATCTGACCTTGTAGGGTTGGTCGATGACCAGAGCTAGCAGCGCGGCTTCTTGCGCACGCAGCGGGCGGTCAGGTCGTTGACTGCGGGTCTCTTTGTGATGTCTTGTGTTGGCGCGGGGTGCGGAGCAGTGCTGTGTGCGCCGTGTACGCGCGGCATCGCGACACCGTAGCGCAGAAGAAGACAGTCCACGAGGTTGCGGTGGGCCTCGGAGGCGCCAGCCGTGGTAGCATATTCTTCAGCGGTTACGTAGTGCTTGATGTGGACGTAGTCGGCCGGCGAGGATGGGCAGAGCAGTTCGTCCGGAGCCGGGCGGGCGCAGGGCCCTGTGTAGAGACCGGCGGCGCCGACGACGCCGACGACGACGCCCAGGCGGAACTCCTGGCGGGCGGCCAGCTCGGTCCAGAAGGCGCGGAGAGAGGGATTGCGGCCCTCGTCGGCCAGGTCGTCGAGGAAGCGGGCCTTGGGATCGTCCGGGAAGTGCGGTATGCGCGCGAGGGCGGGGTCTTCGGCGGAGCCGCCGAAGACATGGCCGACGCGCCATCGCGGGAAGCGGGTCTGCCGCAGGTAGTGGGAGGTGACGGCGGGGTCCTCGCCGGGAATGAGCAGGGCGGCGTCTGTTTCTGGGTCGAAGAGGGCGACCAGAAGGTCGTCGACGGAGGCGAGCCACCAGCGCAGCAGGCGGTCGCCCGGAAGCACGTGCTTGGCGGGGTTCTGCGCGGACTCTGCGAAGAGGTAGTGGGGCTCGGAGCGTGTAAAGAGGGCGAGCCGGGTGGTGTAGCGTGCGGGGCACGGGAAGCTTGTGTAGCGGGCGCGGTCTGCGGCGGCGCGCACGTCGAGGTCGCCAGTGCGGTAGCGCTGCGCGAGGATGTGTAGGGCGTCGACGGTGCCGGTGGACGGGGTGATGAGGCCCTCGCAAGCCGCGGGGTCGATATGCATTCGGCGCACGCGCTGCAGATAGTGGCTGGGGTCGATGCTCAGCAGGAACTGCAGCAGCGCGCGCGTAGTGCGGCGCACGTCGACCCGTACGTCGCAGTAGCCGTTGGTGTCTGCCTTGGACACGAAGAGCACGCGGTCTCCCGAAGCGCCGTCAATGCATATGTAAACGACCACCTGCAGCGCGAAGAACACCTTGGCGTTGTGGCTGAGCGTGAAGAAGTGCTGTGCGGCGATGGTGGTGGGCGAGCAATCGCTCGCCTCTGCCAGCGGGGGGCGCTCCGTGGGCGGGCTCTGCAGATGCAGCACATCGAAGTCGTGCCCTGCAGGCAGTGACTCTGTGAGCAGCTCTTTGAGTCCCATTTGTGCGGTGCAATGAGCCGGGCGTGGTTGGCCTGGTCAAAGTTTCATTGGCGCGCCAGCAGCGCGCGATATATTACGCATTGGGATTGCGGGCTACTGACGTATAGCTACATACTAGTCTACAAATTCTCATAGTCTTCGGGGTAAAAGATCAGACGCTCCGCGCCAGCCTCGGTCAGCACCACCATGCGGATCACACCGCCGGAGGAGCCGTCCCACTTGATGGCTTGCGACAGCGAGTGCTTCATGAAGTCTATTGTCTCCTCCTTGCTCATATCCTCGCGGAAGTGCTTGTCACAGTACCCGTATATGAACGTAGAGCCAGAGCCCGCGATAGCATACGGCGCCTTGTGCACGGAGCCTCCCAGCGGTATGCTGTACACCTCGCCCTTATTTTTGTCGTCGTAGCCAGCAACAATGATGCCGGCCGTCAGGTGGTCTTTGTTCTCGTAGCAGATCGTACTGAACAGTGATGCCGCCGTGCTTGCGCTTGGCTCCCCGTACTGCATCGTGTACAGTTCCAGGTAGTGTTGCACCATGTCGGCCACCGCCTGTGTGTCCGCCGCAGATCCCGACCGGCAACACCAGATACGGTCGTGCACCCGCGTCAGCTTGTCCGTCACCCGGTTCGCGATGTAGGTACCTGTGGTAGTGCGCGAGTCTGCGCCCAGGATCACACCATCCCGGAACTTCACAGCCATACTGCATGCCTGTTAGTATCCTTTCCGTTTGCCAACATAGCCGCCCGCCAAACATACATAGAAGTCCCTAGATTTACCTCGCCCTTCTTCAGACGGTTGATATCCACTTGAATGCCGTCCATTGGTGATTCTGCAGCTGCTCCAAGGTGTCCCAATCCTATGCAAAGAACAGCCCTTGATGATGTTGATAGCTCAGGTCGCTTTTGCCACCCAGAAGAAGAGGAGGACTATGTTCAAATATCGTCGTCCACGGCAACTTCGGACGTATACATAAAACGACGATAAAATGTAGAGCTTATGGCGCCTGGCGGTCTGGACACAACTACTGGAGCGATAGTGTCATATTGACACTATCTCGAAGGGGGTGTATAGTGGCAGGCAGGCATGGATGACTCAGCACCATCTGCAAGCAGTGATGGGACAATGCTTCCCGACGTCTCATATGCTGGCACGATGGAGGAGCTGGGCTATTCGACTAATGATCTGATAGCAAGCGACGCGCATTACTCTACGGGCTCTCTGGTGCATAAGAGCATCCAGGAGCTGATGCAGAACCTTAAGATTTCGCGGAACAGGCGGTACTTTGAGCCTTCTTTGACGGGGCAGGAGCCAGAGTACATCTACTGGGACAACAACTTTCTGCAGCGCAGCTCGGGACTGTCGAACCAGGCGATGCTGTCGCCGCTGTTTGAGGAGCCATACGAGGACCATAGCGGCGGTGGCAGCGGTGTCGGTGGTGCGGAAGATGAGCAGGAAGCCGCACTGCAGCGGCTGTACAACATGGTGCAGGTGTTTCTTGTGCGGCATGGCTTGTCGCTGGATTTCGCCAAAGTGCTAAAGAAATACGTGGCACTGCTGCAGGAGAGTGGTTCAGAGCCCCTGCAGGACCAGTATGTACTAGCGCTGCAGAATGAGCTGGAGCAGAGTTACGAGCTGTCGCCCATCATGGATTCGATTATCACAGCTTTCCTGTTGCGTCCTGAGAACATTCCTATGAAACTGGCGCTTGTGGAGTATAGACACCAATTGCAATTAGTGCGGAAGTGGTTTTTAAGCTGGCGCTTGAAGTGGAACATCACTTCTAACCTGGGCGTTTGTGAGTCAATATGGGGCAACTATTTGCTCAAGAAATATCTCTACCGCTGGACAGAGAAGTACAAGCTAGTGGCAGAGTATTGGGAAGAAGACGCCTCTAATGCGGATGAGCTTCGTTTGACGGCCTCCATGTTCGATATATGGGCTAAGCAGTATAGCATTCGGAAAACAAAGGAGAAGATGGCTGATAACTTTCACGTAGTCGATTATGTTGAGCGGTTTCGGCGTCGCCACATCCGTATGACTGAATACAAAGATAAAGCAGAAGTGTTTCACGCGCAGAAGCTCAAAACCAAATTCTTAGCTCAATGGCGCCTCGCTGGGAGAACGAAGGCTGTCGCTCCCGTACTCAATGTGCTGACGCAGCGTATGGCCCTTTCAAAAATATTGCAGCAGTTTGATTCTATGAACGAATTAAATGCATTCGGGTGTTTTGCAGAGAAGGCATTGACGTTGAGGCCGTTGCTTATAAAATGGGTTTCAAAATTGCAGCGCCAAGATATACAACAGAGACAACTAGACGCGGCAGAACTCACTTTCGTCAAGAAAAAAGCCTATAGAATATGGCGCAAGCAGTTTCACTACAAGCTCAGCGAATTACACCTGCAGGCTACGCTTGATAACAATTTGCTAGACTTTATCTTCAATCGGGTATGGATCACAAGGTATACTGAGAGAAAAATGCTCTATCAGGTACTGAGTGATAAGAATAAATTGCTCATGAAGAAGCAATTCTCTGCTTGGCGGCTAACTACTTCATTGAAGGTCAAATCGGAGACCCAGCGAGATCGGAATGTTGCCAAGAAAGCACTGAAAGCACTTAGCCTCGGTGCGAACTTGCAACGGCATAAGAAGCGCACGGAAGTGAAACTGATTTCAAACTATTTATCTGCCTGGAGGAAAAGACACATGGAGGAGCAGAATGTGAGGGTTGTAGAAAAAATGCTAGTGCAACGGTATTGGGAACACGAGTTTAAAAGGAAATACCTCGCATTTGATGACTTGAATTATATCACAGATAAAAGTTACCACTCCCATCTTGTAAAACTAATGTTTGGCTGTTGGCAGAAGGCCTATGCACGGAAGGCGGCACTATACGATAAAGCATCCCTCTTCCAGCGACTGAAGGCCGCCCAACGTCTGAAGAGAGCGGTCGCAAAGGTAGACGCCGTCCGTTTTAGGGAAACCTACTACGACGATATTGTCTCCAATATATATCTCAAGAGGTATTTCGATATATGGAGACAGAACGCAAGTATCCGGAAGGATGTTAGACTGGAAATAATCTTGGACAATTATGAACGTAAAAATAATATTAAACTTAAGAGGCGATTCCTCCGAAAGGTCAAAGAAAGGTGGAGTTTTTATTCTAATGAGTGTGTGCGCGTCGCGCATCGCAAAAACAGACGAGATATGGGTAAATTGCTGCTCTCACGAATTATCGGCAAGATGGAACTTCGGAAATTGTGGCTAAAGCAGGCTGGGCAATTAAGGTCATCGATGCTCTTGTTGAATGGCTTCATGTATTGGCTGGATAGGATGGATAAAATACAGCAGCTATACGCTGTAGTACAGCTGAAGGTTGAGGAAAAGGATGTGAACCTTGTAGTTAAGTGCATCAGCAAATGGAACATGAAAACATTGAAATTTAAACGTAATGAAGAAACAGGGCAAATGTTCCGCAGTCGCTGGAATCGTGCGCTTCTTCGGTACGTCGTTACCTTGTGGAAAGATAAGACGAAAAAACTCGCGATCCAGCGGCCTCTTGATGTCTTCAGACCTTACCGCAACAGTATTTCACATGACTTTATGACACCTTTGAAGGCAGACAAGGTAACAATTCCTGGCTCCGAGCGTGTTAAGAAGAACAAGATGGAACGTATCAAGAATCGCTACCGCGGAGCTCGCAGAGCTATACCTAGTCCTATCAAGTCTTCGGATATCTTGGATTCTACTACCAAACGCAAGCTCTCTAAGATCGGCAAGATTCAGACACCTCTCCAGAATGCGTATGACGATGACCCTAATACCACACCTATTCCGAAGCTGAAACTGGAACAAGAGGGCCGACGTTATAGTCTTCGCGTCCGCAATATAGACTTCAATCGTATTCCAGAGCTCGATCCCTTCTCAAGGCCTGACTCCCGTGACCGAGGTTCCACTTTCATAATCGATAGGCCGATCCTTCCCGATGATACTTTTATAGTGGATGAGTCGCCCACAAAGATGAAGGCCCCAAGATCCCCTTTGAGCTGACGACTTTGCTACGCCTTGCATCCATTGGAGCTAATCTTCAGGACCGTCCGCTGGTCCCTTTGTACTATATCAAGCATCTGGAGCATGTAGCGTTATTGCATGTAGTATCGTACATAAAGACAGTTGAAATCTCGATAAATCAGGCCCTTGGGCTTTTGAACACGCTACTTACAGCGTAGAAGCAAGTAGACATTTCAGCGCTAAGCCAGTATAGGACTCTAGTGGTCTAAAATGATGGTATTAAGTTATCCAATTGCTTTAGTGCTGTTTGTTTTATGTCGCTTCGCTGCTGGTGAAGTCGACGCAAGCTTTACCCCAAAGCCGGTTTGGGAGAACATAGATTATGCGAGGAAGGTTAATGTTTTAAAGTCTTATCCCCACGAGGCGGTACAGTTAACAATAAAGAATGTTGGCTCCCAACCAGAGAGTATTTACTATTTTGGAATTCGCGACGATGTATATGAGAAGCTTTCCATGTTTGCAGCATTCTTCAAGGACAAGAAAGTGTATGTGGACAATGTGCCGCTACCTAGTAGCTCAGAGATGGATGGCCAATCAGTGAGGTACATTATGATTAAACTACCTGCTGCTGTGGAACCTGGCGAGAAGGTACAGCTAGAGGTTGACTTCGCGCACAACGCAGGACGAGTGCCCTTGCAAGAACACATTTCGCTTGGCGCAGGCCATTACATGCGGATAACTACAAACAAGCTACCCTGCACACCTTATCCAACCGCGAAGTATACTTTGGATTTCATAGGCGCGAGAGAGTTCAGGGAGCTTGATGCAAAAAGTTCGGCGCCTGCTGGCGACGAGGAAAATCAGTCCTTGAAACTATCGCCTGATCTCAGTACCGCTGCTTCTTCCTCCAATATTACTGTCACGTACCGGAGAGATTTGCCATTTCCTCGAGTTGCGAACCTCCGTAGGGATATTTGGGTATCGCATTGGGCAGGTACACTTCAATTTGAAGAATATTACGAACTAACCAATGATGCTGCAAAGTTGAAAGGAGGTTTCTCGAGAGCGGAATTCATGAAAGGGCAATATGCCTTTAAGCCAGGTCCTTATTTGGTTGGGTTTGAGATGCATTTACCAGAGGGTGCCACAGAACATTACTACACTGATTTGGTTGGAATGGTGTCCACTCATAAAGTGGTGGACGATCGGTTTTTCTTGAAGCCTCGGTTCCCAATCTTTGGTGGGTGGTTCTACAACTTTACTGTCGGCTGGACTAATGAATTATCGCAACTCTTGCACAGTGATCCTTCAAATGATGAACACGTTCTCCGCCTACCCATACTAAACGGGCCATTAGACAGCTTTTATGACAATGTTGAACTATCAGTGTACCTTCCAGAAGGCGCTCAAATCTTGGATGTACAGCTGCCACTAACTTTGCAGGAGAAGGGTGTCACCAATGAATATTCCTATTTCGACTTAACAAGCGGCCATGTAAAGATGACTGTCAAATGTAAGAACATAATTGACACAGTACAGAAGGGGACCCTGTTTGTGAAGTATAAGTATGCCAAGCAGGCACTGTACTGGAAGCCTATTCCTATCGCATTGTATGTCTTTGTATTCTTGTTGTCTTACTTCCTATTAAAACAGATAGATTTTAGTATTGGTAAGTGAGGATTATTGACTTGTAAAGAGGATATATACGCAAGAAAGAAATTTGTCGCTTTTAGGCTTTTTATATCCCCCTCCATATTATCTTTTCAATAGCCTCATAAGATTTATACTGGTGTGTTCTGAAGATGCCTATGTACTGGCATTCGGAGACCGACTGGACAAACCATACCAAGGCTAGTTTGTCAAATATTTCACTGTCATTCGAGCCAGAAATGAATTGGAGCAAAGTGTCCCGCTGCCCAGGCTGTAATCTTAGTTGATCCTGTTCAATAGCTTTCCTGAGTAGTTCCAGTATCTCCTTCGAAGGTAGTGTCTCTTTAAATGCAGTGAAGAAGTCATACACGTTAATAACCGCGTTGGCTTCCCTGTATAGTTTAAAGAGTCTGCAGATGGGCGGATCCAGTAACGTGTTGAGTTCCATTTCTAATGTATTTTCTTCTGTGTGCAACCTAGTTGGAGCTGGGAAGATTCTCTCACAATTTAGCAGGTTGTCTTCCATATTGGAACGAAGGAAAGGAAATAACGCTTGTGTCAAAAGTCCATTGTTGTTGTCAAGGGTGAAAAGTTCTTGAAAGACTATTTCCATGGGCTCAAAGCTCAATTGTGCCATGTGTTCATTGCATTCCGGCCAGGCCTTCAGAAACTCATCAAGGGTCCCTAATAGCATATGATGATACAGCTCGATAACATTGAAATCTGTTACGCCTAAGTTCTGCTCCAAAAAGTCCACGACGTAGTTAAGATGCCCATTAATGGGGTTCTCTCTAACGAGGAACTCCGCGAAGAACTCCTCGAGAGCCTTGCCACGATTCTCCAGTAATGACAGTATATCGTCTGAGGGCGCCTGTTCATTTATCATAATTTCAATAAAGGACATGAATGTATTGCATTTGACAAGCCCTTGGATATACTTCTCATCGAAATGATTTATATTGGTCAAATCGATAAACATTGAGTATGGATTTTGAAAGAAATATGCCATCAGCGAATAGTCAAGGATCTTAATCAATAATGGAAGATTCTGATTGGACTTATTGTTCATCTTATCCAGGATAAACTTGACGAACCTCGGCGAAAGGTTTAGCTTTCCATCCACGGTATTTAGGAAGCTCCTAAAGACGCTGTTAACATATTTGTGTCCCTTATTATGAGATAAATCAAGTTTTGTAAAGTTCTTCTTCAGCAATCGCACACAGTTCTGTTTCAAGTTCTTCTCGAAATTGGATATATTAGTATTGATGTTAAATACGAAGCATATCTTCACCTGTTCATTCTCTAGTGTGGATTGCAATAGCCATACAAAGTCCTCTAGTACTTGGAAGTAGAAGGAATCTACATCCTTGAAGTTGAAGATAATATTCAGGCGCTTCTGGAATTTCTTACTGAGTCGTTCTATCATGGAAAGGTCGTACAAAACACCATCAAGTTCCTCTTCGGCCTCGATAAATGGAGTAGTAGAGCCTCCTTGCAGTTGGTCAGATTCCTCAACGTCGGACGGTTCCTCGTCGTCAGCTTCATCCTGATTCCCATGTAGTTTCGTGTCTAGAGTTGAATGCAACTTGAACATTGACCGCCGTAGAATCATCCGAAGGTTTGGTGACTCCTTGGGAGTGAGATCCACTACAACGTTTAGCTGTTTGTTATCGTCTTCTGGAGCTTCCACCTGAGTCGATCCGTCTGCACCCAGCAAGAACAGGCTAAAATATTTCCCATCACACTGTGAAAGCCCTTTTGCAATCGCCCGCGGGATACTACCATAAACATCTCGTTGAATTTCGTGCAGAATATCGTCTACCTGAGAGTGAAATTCGTAATACAACTGGTGGTACAGCTCCCATCTTTGCAGCACCATGCTCTCTGGCTCTTCGCCATCGAAAAGTCTCACAAAAGGCACGTTATTCGTGTCATAGCTATCGAGTTTCCTGCGCTTGACGCTTGGTACAACAGTATAGTGAGTCTTCTGGCTATCGGCGAAGTCCCGCACGTCCATGGCCACTTATCACTGATGCGCGTCCAGTTAATGTCATCGCGCAACATTTGAAAAGCCAACTCAAAAAGTGAAACTTAACTGCGCAACCTGCGCAGAATGAAGTCAGCCACTTCCAGACTAGGGTCAGGCTTTATATACAAGTAAAATATGTCTTAATTACATCTAAATATCGTATATCTCGTCTCCAAGTAATCAGTGCTCCCCGCATGGTTAGTACGGAGATGTCGTGATAGGAATGCCCACATAGACATTATTAGGGCGTAAAGCCTTACTCTACATCCCACACATTCTCAGACTCACCAGGTAACCGGGGTACCCGCACGGGCTCCCACTCTTGGTCAGCGAGACCCTGTAACCGATAAAATTCCTCTTTCAAGTCGACAGAGCGACGGTTGGCTCTCAACTTGACCAACTCGTCCTCTTGGACAGCACTGATCTTTCTATCTTGACGCTCATACTTTACAGCGGTGAAGTCGGAAAGACAGTAGGACCCTACAGCCATCAGCGTGCAGAAGGGCACACCGTAGAACAAAAATGGGTTACGGCGTAGCAGCTTAAGATACCGCCCCTGCAGAGTCTTCTCAAAAGCAGCTAACTGGCGCTTGGACTTAAACGTCCTTGATCCCAACGACATGACAACTGGGCTGCTTGGATCTGGAGAGGTGTATGTGTGTGAGGTTCTGTATGTAAGATGCTAAGCGAGAAGATCGTTTAGTTGCTCCAGAATTATCACGTGATGGAACCTCACACGACGTCACAAAATCATAAATGTCAGCGGTTCCCCATATTGATATTTTAAGAGATTGAATACTGTTTCATGAGCCATAGGGCCAAGCGTATAATGAATAGATCGGCTGCATTAGAGAACGAATACTTTCACTATTTTTCGAGGTTCATTTACAGCTATGTGGATCTCAGCGATAACACCGCTTTGCTCATGTTGAAGTTTTATCCGGACGGTGTACACAATCCATACCGGACACCTTATAATTATACGGCACAAATATACTCGAATTTCCTCAATAGTACGCGCACAGGATCTGCCCAGCGAGACTATGGTATCAATTTTGAAACCTTTCTCTCGGGTGTGCTTATATCTGTGATATACTGCTTGTGCCAGACACTCCTGTTCTCATATCTCCGAACTCGGCTTCCGCGAATCTACCAGCCCAATGTGTTTCTAACAGAGCATCCGGTGGCACCAGTGGTATTGTTTCGGAATTTTAAGACCAAACTATTTAGTTGGGTCTATCCGACTTGGAACACGCCGTTAGAATCGTATAAAAAATACGGGCTCGATTCCTTTTTCTTTCTCAGGTATTTGAAGGTCCTTTGTCTGTACTTTCTCATTCTATCTGTGGTTACAATCCCTGTTTTGATTCCAATCCATTATACATCTGGGTACCAGGTTCTGGATGTGCCCGGAAATTCCCGTGAATTTGGTATTCGACATCGCCATACAACGGAGGGGGACAGACTTCTTACTCAGTTCTCGTTGAAGTCAACAGGATTAGATGAAATATCTATGTCAAATATCTCACCACGGCATTCATCGCGTTTGATCTTCCACTTTATTCTCGGCATATTTGCAGTTGTTTGGTTCCATGCAACATTGATCACGGAACTTGACTACTTCGTCACGCAGCGGAATAGCGCCTTTTTGGGAGAAGATCCAGCCGCACAGAAGCAGCAGTGTGCTATGTTTCTCAACAACATACCAGACATGTTTATGTCAAGCGAGCGCGGGCTTTTGGACTTTTTCCACTCAATGATTCCGGATTCTGTGTACCAAATTGTTTTCATACCAAAGGAATATAGAGAACTTAAGGACAAGCGCAAGTTAGAGGGTAAGCTATTTGACGACATAGAGCAGGTGTGTTATGACATTATTAGGAAGAAATTTTACATGTGTCCCAGATCTGAGTCCATGTATCTGCCATATAAAGAAGAAAGTTCTACAGGAAGCACGATACTGGCGCCCACTGCATGGACATCTATTGGAAACAATTCGCCAGAGGGTATGCTTCCAAATTCAACCTTTCTCAATAGTTATGATGAGATCTTTAAATCTAAAAACACACAACAAAGTGGCTTCCGTTTCAAACTTGCAAGATGGAAATATACTTTGAGAACTATATTGACATTTGATTTTATCTTTGGTTTACGAGTGAGATTGTGTACGCTAAAATACAACAAACTAAAGATATCAATCCCATATATGGCATACGATATAAACCGTCATATTGAGAAGAAGTTAGAACGGTTGGAGACAACCATAACCCAATTTAACCGTCTCAAGCAACGAGGATATAAGGAAATCACAGTGTATCACGCAGAGCAAGAACGCTCACCAATAGGGAATGGTAGCCCGCCACTAAAATCGAAGCAGGCAGTGGTGGTCTTTAAGAACGTTATATTAGCCCACTTTTTTGACCAATTGCTTCTTTCGGCAAGTACAAGCTCCATGAAAGAGAAGATATTGGGCATCAAGCCAGAAGATATTCATTGGAAAAATATCACCCTAACTAATCGGTTGGTCTTAATGTCGCGGGTGGCATTATCAAATTTTCTCAGTGTCATGGTAATTGTTGGATGGGTGATACCTGTTGCATTCGTTGGATTAATATCTCAGATACCTTTCTTGGCGAAGCTTGTTCCACTCCCTAGCTGGAGCGCTAATTCAACTTCCATTCTTGACAAATCACTATCAAGTATTGTCCCCGTCATGACCTTGATATTTTTGACTGAAGGTGTTCCATTTTTATTTAGGTGGTTCGGGTGGTTAAAATGCTGTAGGTCTGGATCCGCAACAGAGTTGGATGTTCAGAAGTGGTTCTTTGCCTTTTTATTTGTACACATTTTTCTAGTGGTGACGATTTCTTCAGGCATTTCAGTGATCGTGGAGAAGTTAGTGAATAATCCAGTTAGTATTCCAGATTTACTTGGCACCAATTTACCCAAAAGTTCGAACTTCTTCTGCTCTTTCATGCTCATTAGAGGATTGTCATATTTTGGAGGGAATTTTATGCAGGTGAAGAGTTTGCTTTTTGAATTATTCTATTATCGCTGGAAGGTTTACACCCCGAGGGCCGTATTCGAGAGAAATATTAATGTCCAACAGTATCAATGGGGATCGATATATCCAATGTTTTCCGTGCTTGCTTGCATTGGGATTATCTACTGTGTTATATCGCCTATAATTCTATTGTTCGCGAGTTTTTCATTTGCATTGGTCATGTTTTCATTTAAGTATTCCATCAAATATCAGTACAATCCTGTGAACAACTCCGAAAGTTATGGCAAATACTATCCGACAGCTCTAATGCAATTGTACGCGGGCATATATTTTTTGGAAATATGTTTAATTGGCCTATTCACACTTTCGAATTGTTATCGTCTTTCTATTGGAATGATCATAGTTCTTATATTCACAATCAGTGCACACTTTCAAATTTGGAGTAATTACAAGTATCATCTTGACCACATGCCTGCCCAACTTTGCATGGAGGCAATACAAAACACACCCTACAACTTTAGTATCCCTAGCCTTGAGGGCCACGAGCGCCAGGTGTGGCTTCCTAACGACACCGTCGGAGTGTCGTCCTCATTGAAGATCTTATTAGAAGAGAAATATGAACTACCCTGCCAGCAAAATGACTGCCATTTAGATGAGAATGGAAAGCTAGTGCTCACAGGTTATTCGTCATAGATAGAATATATACAAGGAAAGTATCTACTCCTTTCACTTACTACTCGGAGGCTCTTGCTGGGTCCTCCTCCTGAGCATCGGATTTCTCCTCGCGGGTGTTCTTGCTCCTCGGCCACATGCTTGGTAGTTTTACAAATTGGAATCGTGGTTCCACGCATCTATCCATAAACCACTTCTTTATTTGGTACTCGACCAGACTGCTGATCTTCGGGATATTTTCTAGTTTGGACCGCGCGCCGATCAAGGACTTGATGTCAAACTCCATGCGGTAATCGGGCGAAAACGAAAATACCAGATAGTGTCCCTCGCTATCTCCAGCATCTGCGTCAGCTGTGGCCGCCATCGTCGGCACAAATTCCTCTGCCGTCGTTAGAGAGACAGTGAGACACGCCTGGAAACGCAACATGGATACAGTCAGTCTCACCGGCAGGGAAGCCGTCAGGTACTTTGGGTAGTTCATCAACAACCTCGTTTCAATTCCCAAGGTCAACCTATCGCTCAAGTCAATGTCAATCTTGGCCTCCAAACGTTTCTTGTTCAATGGCGGAGAATACTTAATCCTGCAATTCGAGAAAATAGGAAAGTCATCGCCGATATCTAACTCTGTAATCTTCACGGCGTCCAGGTAGTTCGGCAGCTGGCTCGACTTGCGGCTAATAAAGTCGTTCAGCGAATGCACAATATTGTCCTTCTGCAGCGCCTCCTCCCGGAATTTTTGGATTGTCTGCGCTATGAGCACGTTGAACCAGTCCAGTGACTCAGGTGAGTGGGTCTCCACGTCGTAATATGTCTTCTCGAGAATCGCATTAATCTGACGCGTGCGCTCATTTTCCGAGTCATCTGCGAAGTCCGTGCCCTCCTTCCCGCCACGCTTGATCAATGTGGACAGCAGCCTGCTGGTAGTCGATGTCAACGGAGAGCCCTGGAACCCGGAGCCACGACCTTCGGCAGACGTCCCGCCGCCGCCGCCTGTCTTCGCCGGCCCATCGCTGAAGATAAAGAACTTTATGAAGAAGATAAGCACGACTATTACGCTCAGCTGCCCCACCACCAGTCCCTCTGCAAACGACCTCGACGAAAACGTCTGCCCCGGCAGCATCGGCGGCCCCATGGCCGGATAGTGGGCTGCCACCCCGGTCGGTGCCGCAAAAACGCTTGTAGACGCAGCCCCCGTCTGCTCCCCCTCGATGATCCGCTCCATCAGCAGTTTCTGCAGGTGCATAGGCAGCATCTCCCTCACATAATCCTCAAGAGAAATCATCTGCTCGCTGCCCTGCGTGGCGCGTCCACCGGTCTCGCTCTCCATGCCTGCCCACCCATTGTGGCCCCTGCTCACGCTCTCAGACTGTGACAAGGTGTTCTCCACGCCTTTCATCGCCCCACGCCCAGTCGCTGCACTCGCAAGCTTCCGTGTGGGCGTCAGTTACATGCGAGAGGCGCTCTTCGCCGGCATGGACGCACGTGACCAATTACAAGGTTACCCGGCAAACAAAGATTACCCGGACTATAAAATACCGTCGTGAAAAATCGTCGACGCCCCGCTATTGATATGACGATCCTCTCGCCGCCAAGCGACTACCTGGTTTCTGTGTCACGATCTTGCGCATCGCCTGGCTGATGCCGTCACGCGGACGCTGCGGCGATTTCGGAAAGCAACCAGCTGCGGGCATTGGTGGGCGCCCGGCCCTAGCGATGTAGCAGAAGCATACTCTACGAAACGTAACTTTGCATCCAGATCTGTCTTGTCTTGAGCCAGGCCACGAACTGGAGCAGGATACGAAGCCGTAGCCAGTTGACGTGCCGCAGGCAGGCCGTTGCAGGGCCGCAGCGCGGACGTAGGAGAAAGAGCGGTGTCGTTTTGTGTAGCGAAAAGTGGAGGTGGATGCTCCGATATGCACAATTTGTGATTCTATCTATATAAGGACATGCGGTATTTCCTAAATGGAACATGGCGGCGAACAGAGAAGCTAAAGCATACACGCGAAGCATACGTGTACGCAGCGCGCATAGTTGTAAGCACCAGCAGGCAGAGCACACGCGCTGTATAACCAGAGGGCATAACGCAGAGTGGCCGATATGTCGAGATTGGATCCCGGCAAGCAGAACCTCGAGGTCAAGTCGCTAGACCCCAATCACTCGCGGTTGAATCCTGAAGCGTCACGGCTTCGGATCAACGACATCATCAAGGACTTGAGCATCAACCATGCGCATCCTGTCTCGCCACAGGCGAACACTTTGACAGTGTTGAGCTCTGTTTTCAAAAACTGTGACGAGCAAGTGCTCCTCCAGTCGTTAGTGAGCAACTCCTATTTTTGGTGCCGGTTCTTCGCATTGGTGGCCAAGTACGCGTACAGCAACAGCTTGCTTCATGCGTCACTTGTGGTGCTACGTGCGACGGAGCACATGCTTCTCACGATGAAGGGCGTGCCCAGCGACACCTTGAAGACATACTGCGACAGCTTCCACGGCAACCTCAACATCATCTCCATCTTTGCAGGGGAGTTGATGGGCTCCGGCGAGGCTTCCAAGATCAATATGGAGATCATTCGTGTGGTGGGCAACTACATAGCATGTTTGAACAAGCTAGCGAAGAAGTCAGCTTCTAGCGCTGCACTAGCGATGGGGGAAATATACCTCACAATGAGGACCACGGGCTTTCTAACAGCGATATCCTATCTCATTGAGGAGTCATCCGATGACAAGTTATACGACTCGATCGTCAAAGTTTTTGTGACTCCTTTGCGCTCTATGAAGATATTCATGACCGCCAATCATGTTTCTGAGGCCACCATGAAGCTATCAAAAGAACTAAACTCCACCGTGGAAAGCGCATTCTACCTGAACAAGGCCGCCAAGGAACAGTTTTTGGCTATCAACGAGGATTACAGTGACCCAACTGCGTTCACCCTTTTGCAAATAGTCGATGCAATCACTATTTTAAGGGACGACAACCTGTCCTTGAAGAAACGCATGGCAGAACAGTTGATGTTTGACAAACATCCATTCCCGTTGCTTGCAGGCTGTGTTGGTGTGACGGATATGCTATTTAGTCATTTTAGCGTGAACTCTGAGAACAAGGACGTTCCTCGTTATATTACTCAGATGATGTTGAACAAGGATGCTGTGATGTTTGCAGTGGTGCATAAGTTGACGCTGTACTGGTCATCTTCCAAGGCCAAAAATAGTGAGGATCTAGTGTGCCTTTTGGCGCTACTCAAGCACCTGATGGACAAGGTCGATTCGACGGTGAACTCGAATGCGGGCGTTGACGAGACGCCGATCATCGAGAAGACATTGGATATAATAAACAGTATGTCATATGAAAGTCTCAGGCAGCTGCAGCTGAAACAGGTCAAGGCTAAGCATTACCAGAAGTGGAACCAATATGGATCCAATTTCAACGCGATGCTGTCGCACCAAGTTGAGGACTACGTCCGCCAACAGAGGATATATCAGTTACAGACCGGTACCTGGGTCTATGCAGAAGATCCTACCAGCGATCGCAGATACAAGCACCCTAAGGTTTTTTTCTTGGTGTTATCAGATAATCACAACAATCTCTTGGCGAGAGAGTTCAAATATCGTATTGAAAAACCCCCAACCGTTGACCAAAATGAGATATTGACGAATGATGTGGATGGTATAGTTGGCAACACGACAATCGTGATTCCATTGAAACGTGTCACGGACTTTCAATCTAGAGAGCTCAAATTGAACAAGGAATTGCCAAAACATCGTCGTCTGATTAACATCACTAGCAAAGCTGTTTTCACTGAGGTCCAACTAATGGGTAAGAATACGAAACCATTGATAACGTTTTATCTCGATAACCGCGACGCCTCATTCATCTGGTTAGATGGCCTTCAACTGTTAGCATCGAGCCAAAAGAAACCTAAGCTTTCAAAATCGACCAAAAGTCAAATTGACACCCTGATTGATATCAGGAAGAACATTCAGCTGATCGGGTTGAGTGATTATAATTTTTCCTTGGGTTACAACCTTGCAGACTCCGAGGAGGAACAATACTATGACATAGACACACTAAGCACTCTAACGGAAGATTTCTTCTACGATTAAGATACTGCTCATTGTCTTTTCATGGATATAATGTATAAACATTTATCAACTTGTGTATGTACACTTATTTTATTGGTTTGTTTCGTTTGTGCCTATAATTATACGTCAATATCTCCGTATTTCAACGAAGAGACCAGCATGGACGGCGCCGAGGTAGCGTACCGCCAAACTATATAAATGCAAAAAAGTACACAGACAGTATCATTTACGTGACTTCTTCTTCTTGTTGCCACCCTTCTTCTGTTTCCTGAATGCAAGTTCTTGATCAGATTTACGATCCTGTTGGGTCTTTTTATAGTGTCGCGACCCCACTTCTTGCTGAGCTTCTTCTCTTTTGCGCTTCTTACTGTTGGTTACCTTCTTATTCTTCGATAGGGCCTGCAGGATGGATGAGTTTTTCTTCTCAGATTCCGTTTGGAACCAGGTTCTTCTTGGCCGAGCATTGATTTCCTCCTTGAACTTCAACATATTCTCACCCTTGCGGATCTCCATCTCAGCGCGCAGAATTTCTTTCTCCTGCTTTTCCTCCTCCAAGATTTCGCCAATAACGCTATCCTTCGCTTCAACAAGCTTGTGGATTTCCTCCACCTGTTTCCAATCGACTACCCTACCACACGCACGGCCAGTACCCTTGGTTCCGTCTACCGATTTGATAGCATCTTTCACTATACTTCTTTCCTGGGTCGACTCCCCTACAAGAGTCACCGATCTACCTTCTCTCCCTGCTCTTGCCGTACGACCTACTCTGTGAAGGTAGATCTCATATGTCTTAGGCATATCGTAATTTATAACGACTTCAATCTTCGGGATATCTAGACCTCTGGAAGCCAAATCGGTACAAACAAGGACTGGCACTTCAAGAGATTTGAAGTTATTCACAGACTGCAGACGCTGCTCTTGCGTCAGGGACCCATGTAGCTCACCCGCTTTCATACCCAGCAAACCAAGGATCACACGGAGTCTGTGTGCGACTTCCTTCCTCGCAACGAACACAACAATTCTCTTTTGACCAGTACTGTCCAGTTTCCGCAATAGATGATAAAGGAGCGCGGGCTTTAGGTGTTCTCTTTTCCGCAATCTTACAAACTCTTGTGTCAGCTTGTTTGCCGCCTGCTTTGGCGGATCAATCATGATCCTCACAGGCTTTTTCAATGACAGCGAAATGAGCTGGTTGATTCTTGAGTTCATAGTAGCCGAGAATAGTAATGTCTGGCGTTTGCTTGGGATGAGGGACATGATCTCATTAAGCTCATCCTGGAAACCCTCCTCCAGCATTCTATCAGCCTCATCAATGACTAATACCTCTACAGAGTCCACGCTGAACGAAGCGGAATTTCTGATGTGGTCGATTATTCTACCTGGCGTCGCAATCACGATATCTGGCCGCAGCTTCAACGCTTGCTCCTGCTGACGTAGGTTGAGCCCACCAACTGCAAGCCCAAACGTCAGCCCGCTAACAAACTTCCCAAGTTTCTTGCCCACATCAGCAATTTGGATCGCCAGTTCACGCGTAGGCGTTAGTACCAGCACACGCGTGGATGCGATCTTGGCAGGTTTGTATAACAGACGCTCAATAATTGGAATCATAAATGCAGCAGTCTTACCGGAACCCGTGACGGCACCTGCGATCACATCCTTCCCCAGCAGAGCAATTGGTATCGTTGCACCCTGGATAGGCGAAGGCTTCGTGTAGCCCAACGCAGCTAGCCCCTTCAGCACAGGCCGCGAAAGGGAGAGACTGTTGAAGGTCGTGTGGACCACGCTTTTCGCCTCTTCACCCTCAGTCGACGGAGCGTAGAACTGGGCCATCTCCTCTGCGGTGTCTTCCTCCCGCGCCTCTTCCAGCTCATCGGCAGAGTCAACACCATCCATCTCGACCGCCTCCTCCGCACTATCATCGCCGTCATCCTCAGACTCACCGGCGCTGTCTTCTTCTGCGCCAGCCACCTCCCGCTGCGCTGCAGCGCCCATTCCAAATCCATCCAGCGCCAGTTCCTCGTCATCGCTCGCGCCTGCCACACCCTCCTCCTCGGCCTCCTCCTCGGATTCCTCCACACCCGCAAGTTGCACCAACCCTCCCTTCCGGCGGATGATGCCGTCCAGGTCTACGTCTTTCCGCTCGGCCTGCTCCTCGTCCCCAACGAAGTCCCATCCGCTGAAGTCCGTAGTGCCCTCCGCGCCCTCGTCGTTAAAATGGAACTCAGGGTTCAAGTCTGCATGCGCATCCTCATCTCCTGCAACCGCTGCTGCTGCCTTGCGCCCTTTCTTCGTATTCTTGCGCGGCTTCACCTCGGCCGCCGTCTTATATTCGTCGTCCGATGCATCTAGGTCCGGAATGTCTTCTTCGCTGTCACTAATCGTCGGAACGAAGTCCTTGAACTGGTTCAGTTTTTTCGTACCCATAATAACCTTCCTGACACACGTTATATGTCTCCAAAAGTCTATACAGCCTCACGATTTCTCTTGATCTATGCTCATCGCTAACCTCATCGCATTGAAAGTTCAAAATTTTCACTTATTGAAAAAGCACGTATAAAACGATATTTGATAATTTGTTCCAGCGGCCAAAACAAAAACATTGGTAATCCACAGGATGCTAGGTGGCTGCAACTAAGCTTCAGGGAAACATACCCTCTGTTTACCTGGAGGGATAGTTTGGCTGACGTGTAAGGTGTGGCATATATTATAGTGGGCGATACTTGCATATTGGAAAATAGAGTTAGAAAGGGGATTCTCAGCGGCACGGGGCGGATTCTCGAAGACGCAAAGATCGAACGATAAGGGTTGGGCAAGATGGCGTCTCTTAGGCGGTACTTGCGGATTCCGCAGGAGTTGAAACCGTCGGAGATATTTCGACAGAGCTCGCTTTCGCCGAGCAAGATCGTTCTGCAAATCGTGCTGCTCCAGGTGTTCTACTACCTGACGGCGTACGTGCTTTTCTACGGATGGGCGAACCTCTGCGGCTACGAGTTTGAGGCGAGCAAGTGGCTTTTCTCGTGGGAGCTTATTGATTTTTCGAACTCTCTAGGGCTCTCATTGACGGTGTTGTGGTTGTTGGACGCGTTGGTGTGTGTGTTCTTTTTGACGGTGATCGTCGGGCGCAGCAAGCTTGCGTGGGACTTTGCGGTCACGGTTCACGCGATAAATCTACTGGTCGTGTGGTTCCACACGAAGCAGATACCGTCCTTCGCGTGGTTTTTCCTGCAGCTGTGTTCGAGCTTGATATTGGTGTTTTTAGGGACGTGGACTACAAGATGGCGGGAGCTTCGCGACACGTTTTTCGAGGGGCTAGTCGATCAGGAACCTATTACCGGTGGGGGCGAGTCTCCTTATAACGGTAGTTCTCAGAACAGACAGCAGTTTGAGATGAAGGACTTGGAGGCACAGAAGTAGCCTACATTATAAACGCGCGTGGGATCATTCTGGCGCCACGGTGAGGTTGATCATTCGTAAATAGCATTTTAATAACGTAATATATCATACGCTGGTTATTTCGGATGCAGGACTCCAGAAATAACGAGGCAATTATGTACTGTTAAGTTATTTATTTTGAGACGGGGTACCGCGCTCGGCGCCAGTTCCAGTACACAGCAGATCCAGCAGCTCGAATACTGATTTTTTGGTATTGTTACCGGGCCTACAGATTTCCAATCCTCCCTCCAAACGCTGTCGCAGTTGCAGCATTGCCACTGTAGACTCCAGCCTGGTGACTAAATGGTCCAACAAGGATATCCAGTCGTATTCCGTGTTCTGGCTCAGTGCTGCTTTATCAACCTTCTTATCACGTGTCATATATGTTGGTAGCCGTAAGACACTGTTGTCGATTTCGATCAGACCGCCGTTAACAGTTGACAGGATATTCTCCAGTGTAGTGGAAATGACTTTCAATTGGAGAACATATTTATCATTAACAATGTTGGTGCTCTTTTCGCCCGTGGACATTGTATGCCTAGCTGCCAATTGCTTGGGATACGCAATAGTTATGAACTCCCGAGTTTCCAGGCCCTTCAGCTTCTGCTCTCCGAGTTCTTCAAGAACTAGTCCGACGTTTTCCAACATTTGAATCTCACGCTCTAACACCTCACCCACAAACTCTTCGCCATACACCTCTTTCAATGGCTTTTTATCCTCTACAACCATATGGTGTAGCTTCATTATTTTGTTTAATTCGGACAAGAAGTCGCTGCTTAGTGTGATCTGGCCACCATCGGCGATACCCGACACTCTAGCTGCCTTATTGACCATAGGACCGAGGTAATCCATTCTCTGTGTTACTATATCCACTTCAGGCACTGGACACCCCCAATGGATACCCATGCGAACAGAGAGACCCTGGTATATTGTATTTCCACTGTCGTCGGTAATCATACATCCTGATTTGATGGATGTAATCTCCTCTGGCCAATCAATTTCTAGTAGTTTAAGTTGGATCGTTAAGCACCACACAAGAGCACTAGTAGGTGTCGGGAAAGCAACCATGAAGGCATCACCTTCAGTCTTAACTTCGTAGCCACCGAATATGCGAAGAGTCCTACGCATGATATCGTTATGTGCTTTTATTGCTACTCGCATTGCATTGGGGAATAGTTCCCATAGGAATGTCGAGTTTTTAATATCTGTAAACACAATTGCCAGATGTCCAGTTGGTGGAGCGATTTCTGGGCGCAGCCTACGTAATGAAACGTCTTCAAAGTTTAGGCGCCTTCCCAGTAAATCACTTTTGTTCAGCGAGAATTGTTTCTGTTTGCCAACATTTTTATTAAATGAAACGCACAGTATCGTAATGTTATCCATACAACCATAGGCAATCGCATAATCCTTCATCCTTTCGGCTGCTAGCATTGGCTGAGACTTGTTCTCTCTAGCAATATCGCATATTTTTTCTAGGCTGACATAAGATAGTAAACTCTGAGTCGCTATTACCAGCATATCGTCCGTGTATGTCAAAGTAGTCTCACTGATATCAGGTGATGCATGGATATGCGGTAGGAGATCAAAAAAGCCTATTGCCCTGGATATTTCAGACACACCATTTAGCCTTTTGTTATCGACGTATCCTCCAGATAATCGAATTCTTTCAAACTCTTCTGTGTCGGTAGGAATGTGCTTGCGTGTTAGAATACGATAATCTGCATTGCCCTTGGATAGAATAGCCGTTGCATTCCCAATGTTGGCCGTGTAAATATTTTTGCCCTTCATGAATACAACTGTGACCGAAGCCCCACTTAATGAATCAGCGGAAGTTAAGACAACGGATTCACCATTTGAATTAGTATTATTATTACCATTATTATTACCATTATTATTACCATTATTATTATTATTATTATTATTATTATTATTAGGATTAGTGTTATTATTCTTGGTATTCCCAGCAGCGAGTATCGAGGAATTGATTTCTTTGTTTAGTTGCAGGAAACTGAAGCGCAGAGCATCGCGAATTTCTGCTGACGTTGAATCACCGTATTTCTCTAAAGAGCGCACTAATATGCGATCATAAATATCCCTTATTACCTGCGATATCTTATGTCCCGTGTTTGTGTTGTCATTAATACCATCATACAAACAAATCAGACACTCATCTTCATTCCCTCTGAAACGCTCAAAAGTCACGTCTCTAGTTGAAACAGAGTCTGCTTGCCCTAAGGAATCCGCCACACCATACTCCATGCCATTGATAGTAGAGCCCATAGTCCTTAATCTGAAGTTGACCCCATCATCAGGGACTCTTGAAGTGTTCAGAGTCACATCCATTAAACCCAAAACTCTGAGTTGTTTCAAGACAGTAAGGTCAGATAAATCTGTATTAGTTCCATACTCCATAGCACTTTTGACTTCAAACCTCGTGTTACCTGAGAAGTTGAGGTACTTCAGTTCTGAGTTTTGTTTCCAATTCCAATCATAATGGTAGTTGGAGATATTGTACTTGAGCTGATTAGAACCCACATCAATGACAGAGAGTTGTGACAGTTGTGAGATCTCCGCCGGCAAGGACTGTAGGTTATTAGCATTAAGCATGAGTACTCTCAATGATTTAAGTTTTAAGAACGCTTCTCCAGAGAGCGTTGTTAAATGATTTCCGGATAAATAGAGCTCCGTTAAATTCTCCATCTCAAGTTCTGGCAAGGCCATAAAGTTATTATATGAAAGATTTAAAACTTTCAGCGTCTTGAAAGTATTGAATATTTCCCAGAACTTATCTCCCATCTGATTATCGGCAGCGCTCAAAAACATTAGAGATTTCGAGATATTTGAAGTTCCATGGAAGGTACGATACATTTCATGGTGCCCGGACAACATATTAGATGAGACGTTCATATATGTCAAATTAAGCGACGATAGGGTGACAGGCAAGGTCATCAAATTATTGCAATGCAAGTCCAGCATCTTGAGGTTTTTCAGGGAAGCAAGCTCATCGGGAACAGATTCCAGCTTATTTTTAGCGACTGAGAGATGAACCAGCTTCTTAAGATGTTTGACATCTGGAGGTAGAGCGGTCAAACTATTTTCACTTAACTCAAGCTTTTCAAGGCGTGGGAGACGCCTTAGTAAGCTATCAGGTAAAACGGATAATTTTGCTTTGCTTATAGATAAACTTGTCAAATTCTCCAAATAATCGTTCTTCAAGGTCAGGACGGATAGTGGATTTCTTTGCAATTCCAAGGTTCTGAGCATCAGCTGATCATCATCAAACAGCGTGAGCCTATTTTCGGTTAGGAAAAGATTCTGGAGGTTTGGCACACGGCATTTGATTGACTCAATTCTATTATACCGCAAGTCTAAGGTCCGTAGAGAAGTCATTTTCGAAAGATCATTAACACTGGTTATGCGGTTATTCGATAAGTTAATTTTGGCCAATTTTTTAAGCT
The DNA here is from genome assembly GCA_000412225.2 of [Ashbya] aceris (nom. inval.). Lineage (NCBI taxonomy): Eukaryota > Fungi > Ascomycota > Saccharomycetes > Saccharomycetales > Saccharomycetaceae > Eremothecium > [Ashbya] aceris (nom. inval.). The sequence goes on from CP006020.1 coordinate 71,692, forward strand.
GATTCATACTATCCGGTAAAGATCTAATCTTGTTATAGGACAAGTCTAGCTGCAACAAATTCGTACACGAATTAATGACCTCAGGATAGACATTAAACTTATTGGAAGAAATATCTAGAAGTTGTAGACTTTTTAGGTCTTTAAATCCCCTTGGTAACCTGTCCAATTCATTGCACCTTAGGTTCAAAATTGTCAAGTTTGAAAGTTTAGAGATCTGGTCTGGTACCCTTTTAATAAAGTTCCTTTCCAAGTCAAGGGTAATAAGCTTAGTTGCCTCGCATATATTCGAAGGAAAGCGAGAAGCTCGAATATTGACCATCCGTAAACTGGAAAGCTTGATTACACTCTCGATGAAATCCAAAGGTAGGAATATATTAGCATTATTGGATACATCGAGGCTCTCAATATCAGAAGTATGCTGGTAGAAAATAATCGGTGGAATAGTAAGGTCCATGTTACGCAAATCCACATGAACGAATTCGCCTTTACTGAGTCTCTGCTCTTGCTCATATGTTAACTGGGACGTTATAACAGGGTGGAAGACAAAACTGAAGACAAAACTTAAGTCCTCTATACCCATAATATTCAAACGATCAGTCTTCTTATAACCATTGAATAAAAGAAGCCTTATTTGGATGAGGATAGGCTTCGCGGTTGGCCTTAATACCTTTGATAACTTACCAACTTTCAATGAGACTTGATAGTTACCTGGAGGAACGTTGAATTTCCGCTTTATCTGTGGTATCATTTCCTTTACAGTAGTCTCTGGCCTACATGATAGGGTTGTGAAGGTGTCGTCTGTGTTGAAAATACGAATTGTGTATTTTCTGTGATAGTCAATATCACTGAAGTGATTGTAGTACTTCTCTAACTGATGCTGCAATTTATCATCCTCAATATCATTGTTTTCGAGTTCTTGCGCATGCACCGAAGAGGTGGAAGCATTGTCTGGATGTGTGATCTCCTTGGGTGTGTCTTCTGGATTACTCAACACCGAGAAACTACAGGAATCAGAGTTACTTGATACAATACTATCAGAACTCATGATACTAAGCGGAGACATATCCCTGTTGATAGGAGACCGAGAGAATGCTGCATTTGAACGAAGTTGATTGGGCGACTCGTCTATGTTCGCGTGGCGGTGCGGATCTGTGGACAAGCGATTATAATCGCTAGATGTACCAGCCATCTCCGATCGAGGACTGTGGTGGTGACGATGGTGCCGATGGTGCGGATTATGGCACTTCTGCTTTTGCTTTGATGGCTTGATTACAGGGTCATCAACATCCCATGACTCGGGAGCTGTCCATTGCGCAACTCCCTTAGTTTGCCGGACTTCCCTAGGAGGAAGTTTCTGCGGCCGCGGCATGTGTACGACAGGCTTGCCAGCCTTTTCAGTATTCGCCTCCAGATTAGTATCTGGAATAGCTTCAGCTGGCTGTTGATAGGCGCTCGTTATGTCGGAGAGATTGTTCAGGTCCATGTCTAAATTAAAGAATGTCGTATTCACACCCGATTCATGGTCACTAGCAGCGTCTGCATTGTTCCAGGGCGCGTGAACAGGCGATTCGGTGCTCCTGTCGCCTCCCTGTTGGGCAGCAACGCTCGACGCGCTGGAAAGGGCAGTGGCAGTGGGCGACACAGGCTTGTATTCTTGCAGCGAGAGCTTCTGCCCATCGGGAAGCTGAATTATCGACGAACTCCCGCCGCTAGCCGTCGAACCTCGCCTGCTGTCGGCAGAAGAGGTCGATATAGTTCCCTTACTGTCTCGCCTAGCCTCAGTGCCATGGATGAATGTGTTAACCTTGCGCCGCAGCGAAGACGGCATTGCCGCAGAGTCCGCATCGGCCGCTACCGCCACGTCGGCTCCATTGACGGAGCTCTTGCGCCCGGTCAGCCGCTTGAAAAACGACCCAGCCCGGGATGGGATGCGCCGCATTGGCGGCGGCACCCCCAACGTCCGTCCATCTTCGCCCTCTATCACCGGCTGAACGGTCACGTGACGCGCAGGCCGTACCTGCTTCGCCAGCGGCGAACTCGGGTGCTGGCTCACACGCGCAAAGCTCGCGTGGTGCAGCCCGCGGCTGTGCTTCATATGCGGCGGCAGGTCGTTCCCCGGCTCCACGATCCTTCCGCTGCTCCGCGGGTCCTGCTCCATTGGCGCCTCCTGCGAGTTGCTCGACAGGCTCGACCAGCTGTCGTCTACAGAGTCGCGCCGGGACCCCGCTCCGCCAACGTACGCAGTCCTGTCCGCGCCGTCTTCCCATCCTCCGCGCCCATCTGTTCCGCCCGCAGCCCGCCGCTCGACCGCTCTGTACACTTTTCTATCCATCTGGTAATTCTGCTCAGCAATCTGCTCCGCTAAGCTTCAGGAACGACTTCAGCGTGTTCTATACGACCCGCGTCCTCTTCTTTTACCTGCCAGAAGAGCTCTTCGCCCCGTTGCGGCTGTGGTTCACGACAATCCGTGTCCACGCCGACGGCTCCTTATTAAACCAAGCTTGTCGTACAACGTGATATCTACGACTCCATCGCCTTACGTTCTGCTACGTTACTACCAAGGTTCCAAATACTTCTAGCTCTCGGGTTCAGCTACTACCAGCGGCCAATAGCCAGTGTGCAGTTGCTGCGCGCTGTGCTCGTATTCGTCAGCATTTTTGCGCGTTGAGCTATATAAGTGAAAAAAGCTCGACAAGGAATGGGACAGTGGTGGAAAGATCGTCCAAGAACTCAAGTATCAATCATGTCCGAATCTTGTTCTATGCCAGGTGTTTCGCAAGGCGGCAGCGGCGACAAGCCAAAGCCATGCTGCGTGTGTAAGCCAGAGAAGGAGGCGAGAGACCAGTGTCTGCTCTTCAACGGCGTGGATGCGGGCAAGTGCCAGGAACTAGTGCAAAAGTACAAGGACTGCATGAAAGGCTACGGCTTTGAGGTGTAAGGCGGTGCGCCGCACGGACGCAAGGCCGCCATATAGCGTACATAGTGGAATACATGCGTGGCCGGATCCGGTAGCCAGGGATTTTTTGGGCGGGCGCAGCAGTGGGAGCACTGCTGACTGCCACGCCGGCATGACGGGCAGCGAGGATCTAGAGACATACGAGGGCCGCGTGGAGCTGGGGATTGTCGGCGGGACCGGGCTGTACCAGCTGGGGTGTCTGGAGACGGTAGCGACGCTGGCGGCGGTGGACACGCCGTGGGGACGGACGTCGTCTCCGGTCACGGTGGGACGGGTGCGCACGGAGGGCGCAGACGCGTTTTACGTTGCGTTTATAGCGCGGCACGGTGTGGACCACGAGATCCCGCCGTCCCGGGTGCCTTACCGCGCCAACGTGGCGTGTCTGAAGAGGCTCGGATGCCGGGCTATTTTGTCGTTCAGCGCTGTCGGGTCGCTGCAGCATCATATAAAGCCTCGTGACTTTGTGTTGCCGCAGCAGATCATCGACCGCACGAAAGGGATCCGTGAGTCGTCGTTCTTCAATGACATAGGGCTGGTGGGACACGTTCCTTTCGGCGAGCCGTTCTCAGAGGCGTTTGCCAAGTACATCCACCAGTTCCGCGACGTGCTCGAAAATCCGGACTCCGAGGAGCCATGCGAGCTGCACTTTGACCGGGATACCACTGTGGTGTGTATGGAAGGCCCACAGTTCTCGACGCGTGCCGAGTCGAAGATGTACCGGCAGTTTGGGGGCGATGTGATTAACATGAGCGTCTTGCCAGAGGCAAAGTTGGCTCGGGAGTGCGAGATCGCGTACCAGATTGTGTGTATGTCGACAGATTACGACGCCTGGCGGGATGAGCTGGAGCCTGTGACAGTAGAGACGGTTGTTGGCAACTTGACCGCCAATGCGCGCAATGCCAATGCGCTCGCGTCGAAAGTGATTGCTGCGATGGCGGCAGAGAGGCCAGCCTTCCTGAAGTCTGGCGACGGCCTGCGCGGCGTGGTGAGGATGTCCATCTCTACCAAACCCAGTGCCATTTCTGAGGAGGGTCGGAAGCAGCTAGACTACCTCTTTCCTGGTGATGAGTAAGGTATTACCTAGGAGTGACAACTTGCAAGTATCTACGAGATGTAGCACTGGTATCTATTTCTGGTCATGACTGAACTATATCACAATCTTTTTCTTGCGCTTGGGGAATCCATCATGTATGCATACTTGCTGCTGGGAATGTACCCCGAGCCTGGCCGATTGGCCGGTACCGCAGGCGCAGCAAGCTTCTGTGAGAGTAGCGGTGACGCAGCGGGGAAGAGGTGCTCCCGCGCTCGTCCCGTATACGGTAGCTCAGACTGCAGAGCAGTAGAACTGGGTTGCCCTTTCGAAGAGCGAAGCGGCGTTTGGAGGGACTTGAATAAAAAGGGCTGCGGTTGTGCAGCGTCGGAAGGAAGGATATGTTCCGTAACGCTACCTTTGGAAGATACGCGGTGCAACAAAGGTCTCGGATTCACTGCGTCCTCAATTATCGAGCTCTGCGTGTCACCACTGGCACTGACTCCCAGGAGCTCTTTTTGGCGCTCGTTGAGCCCTAAATCACTCACTGTGATATGCTGTGCCTTCACCAGCAGCATATACAGCGAGAGCGCAATATTGATCAATAACATCATGTGTATTAGGTGGTTGATGTGCTCAAGGGTCCAGAAGCGGAGCCATCCCGAGTCCAGGCGCGCATGGGGGTTGAGCTTGAAGACGACGTTCGCGTAGAAGAAGTGCGATATAGTCTGGTAGATAAATCGCCCTGTCCGGCAACTGTGAAGGAATAGTCCCAAGAACTTGTATACGAGGTTCCATATCAGCAACGTCCATACATTGGCGATGATGCGTTTGATCTCTTGCTCCTTGTTCACGACGCGCCGCGTAAAGGCCGCCAGCGCCGGATTCTCGTAGTTGCCGAGTGGTTTGGCGCTGCTGGGATCGCAACTGCCACTTACTGTTTCCATCCTCATTCCTGCCGCCATTCCTGTCGCCGTCGCAACTTCCTGCTCCGGTAGCAGATCATCATCCTGCGCCGCTACAGGTACAGCGGATACCTGTGTTACCGGAGGTGTCACTGCCTCGATGGGCTGGCTTTCTCCCCTTTCAAAAACATTGGCAGCTAGCGCTCCCTGAGCACGCAGAGGAAACTTATTTACCGTAGGGTCTGACAATATTCTTGTGCGGTACAGCTCGGGTGACAACTTGACAGCCTTCTCCCTCATAGACTGAAATTGCTCCCTAGAAATAGGCCGCATAGGCGTCTCGAAAACTTTTCTAGCTGATCCAGATATGCCGCTCATGCCTCCTGGATGTCGATGGTACCATGACTTTCCATCTGTCCTATACTTAACTGTCGCTTTTGTCTGCTGAAAAATTAGCGCCGGGAGGATTATAATCACGTGATTAAAATCAGGTTACCCGTTCTTTGTGTTACCCGGATTCAATTGGTCGCAACGTTACCCGGATACGTTACCCGGCTCACTTCTTATGGACACCGAACACGCCAAAACCTCCCTCAAACTCGTAATCCTCTTGTAACACACTAAGAGGTCTACTTGAGACTCGTTAGAGTTGGCGCACTGCAGAAAGACTTGACGCCCCGCTACTGCTCATAGAGGCCACAGAGCTGTGCTATCCGCGAGAATAAGCTCAAGAAGAACACCCATCAGCGTTTTCCTCTTTGTTAAGAAAAGTTTTCAAATAGTGACGAAAGGGAATTACCACCGTTAAAAGTGGATACTCTGTCTCATCTACGTTACTGTGTTCGTACCAGGGAGCTCTGTATTTTCTTGCCGCTTATCAAACAAGCGCCGGAATAGGAGCAGTTTAGAAATTTCTTAGCTATCGACCGATCGGAACGAGCGGTCAGTAGCCGGGAGTTGTCACTGTGATAGAGGTCGTCGGGATCATATCGAAGCAGCAGTGCGCGGAGGGGTAACTAACTCGACATTGGCAGCTTCTTTGGCGTCTCAGATTGACGATAGCTGGGCCATCGGTCAGGGCATCAGGTAAAGCTGCTTGCGATTGCAGACGAAGAGAGAGTAACACAGTCATAGGTATGGGGTTTATTTCTTCTCTTCTATGTTGTTCCAGTTCAAAACAGTCATATAATAAGAAAAGTTCCAGTCCTGCTCCATCAGTTGCTAGAAAACAGGTAGGGAATAAAACATCAATCAGAAGAAGCCAAGCATCGTCGAAGGCGTCTAGTTGCAACGCGCTATCCAGCTCCGCGGATTCTATGGATAAAGCGGCTGAGCTATGCGTGACACCAGCTCCAGCGACTGCTCCAGCGGGTGCCGCTGCTCCTTCTGGCAATCTCACAGGGGTCGCCGTTGTTCCTTCGGTGGATGCCCCAGGAGGATCTGATATTCGAAGACAGCAGGATGAAGGCCGGTCTGAAGCACGTATCCAAGAAGATAGCCTAACGCCAAATGTATCTGAAAAGGTGCCTCTAGAAGTTGGCGGGCGTGGAAGGACAGATTACTCGGAGGAGTCTGTCGGAGAGAAGACCGAAAAGGGCATTTTGAAGGTTCCAGAGAAAGTAGCCCCCTATGAGAGTTCTTTGGGAGTGGTACATGGTGGTGATTATTCTGAAAAGGAGGGGGGGAATTTAGATGACCGTGGTTCCAGTGACAAGGAGACGTTTTTTGGTGATAAACAAACAGTTACTGTTTACCATGGGGAAACTGACACAAGCACGGGTACCACGGATAATGATAAACAAGATGGATCTAATAATATTATACACGGGGTAACCACTACTGTCAAAGAGCGGCAAAATTCTAGTAGCACAGAAGGCATCACGACCGACGCCAGTAACGAAGAGGAACCTATTCAAGAACAAGTGAGGTCTGATCCGGAAACAGGTTATGATGGTGAAGTTCTACTAGATCTTTCCTCTTTGCAACCGGAACAAGCGCATGCCCCTGGTTATGATACATTACTACCGCCACAGAGACCCGAATTTCGCGGTAGAAAATGCTTGGTTCTCGACTTGGATGAAACTTTAGTCCACTCGTCCTTTAAGTACCTACACACAGCCGATTTTGTTATACCAGTTGAGATCGATAATCAGGTTCATAACGTGTATGTGATAAAAAGACCGGGAGTGGACGAATTTTTAAAACGGGTTGGTGAGCTTTTTGAGGTGGTTGTGTTTACAGCCAGTGTTTCTCGTTATGGCGATCCGTTACTTGACATACTAGACCAATATAAGGCGGTCCATCATCGATTATTCAGGGACTCTTGCTACAATTATGAGGGAAACTATATAAAGAACTTGTCGCAAATTGGAAGACCACTATCGGACCTAATAATATTGGATAATTCTCCTGCATCATACATATTTCATCCACAGCATGCGGTGCCCATTTCATCTTGGTTTTCGGACGCCCACGATAACGAATTATTGGATATATTACCGTTATTGGAAGACCTTTCATCAAGGAAGGTTCCTGATGTTGCCAGGATCTTAGATGTGACCATATGATGCTTCCATCATGACTGCCATCGGTGCTATTTGTCACTACCCGGCAGTTCAGTTAAGATCTCCTACTACTAATACTCATAGCCTTCATTTACTAATCCAAGACCATCATCATAATAATATACTAATAATAATAACACAATAATTCGGATGACTGTGCGTTTGTCTTGTCACCCGTCGGCGCATTGACTTACAACCACATCGATATGTTCACTGCTTTATGGTTACCACGATTAGCGTTGTTGATAGATCCTATTCTTGAACGGCCGGCGACAGTCAATCAAACTTTCATTTCCTAATTTCGCAGTTACTTCACGTAATGGCCTACCCCAGTTAAAATGATCCTATAATATTAAGGGTAAGATTTCTGTTATTAACGTTATACTATGTCTCGTCTTATACTTCCTCATCCTTGTACTTCTTTACCCACTTATTTTACTACCTAACTTTTTTTATCATCATTTTACTTTCTACTACCGGCTTTATCTCGTCATCTCATTAACATTCATCTACAAGCAAAAAGCTCAAAAAGTGTGGCAATACACTGAAAAATAATAGATTGTATCTTACGATATTTAACATCAGTGCGCCGGTGGCCGGTCCCCGGGGCTACGTATGCTTTATTGAACTAAGCTCAGTATATTTTGATATTATGCTGGGTGTCCCTCACCAATTCCTCTTGGAGGAATGATGTTTGGGGTTTAATATACTCGCCTATTCAAGTTATCATATCTATACAGAACATTGGGGGCCCTACTGGCCATCTTCTTCTTTGTCAACCTTGCCAGAATTATCATCGTATGAATGAACACTACCGACAATCTGCTTCTTCCGTTCCGAAACGAACGGCATATCTTTTCTGGTACGCCTTTCATTTCCTTCCCTCCGTTTCAGAGAAGCAATTTCAGTGTTCTTGATCTCTTGAGCCTTCTTAATGACCTTTGGCACATGTCTGTGCTTGCTAATTCTTCTGATCTCAGGCATGTGCTTGAAGCGCTCCTTCAGTTTCTCGTCGTATTCTAACTTGTTCTTTTCCTTTGTGGTCTTCACATGGGATCTTTCCCATGCCTTTGCTCTCCAAAGTCTTACATTTCCATCATCGGAGCCACTGACAATGTATTTACTATCCATCGTGAACTTGACCTGAAATACGTGCTGCATTCTCTTGGTATGGTAGACTTCTCTCGAGTGGCCATGCTTTAAATTGAAAATTCTTATCGTCTTATCGTAAGAACCTGTAACAATCTCCTCGCCTGTGGGGGAAAAGTCAACATCCATTACAGCACTAACATGATCCTTGAACACATGGAGTGCGCGAGAGAGATTACGCATGTCATAGTAGTAGGCATTGTGATCTTCATTTGCAATCGCAAAATTAAACGGCTCCATTGGGTTCCAGCACAAGGCATTGGTACGCATTTTCTGTACCACTTTCTGTGTGGGTGAGTTGGTTCGCAGGTCATAAAGCACAATGGAATTATCGCTGCCAGTGCTTGCGAGTATGTCTTCCTCGTTTTGGTTAAACCGCACAAAACTAATATTGTCCACGCCCCAAGAAAGGTTCGACAGCGGTTTCTTCCGATTTACATCCCATAGCTGAATCTGGGCGCCACCAGTGACAAAGTTTGGATTTCTACGGTGATGGTCTATCGACTGAAACGCATGTTCCCCATAGAACGTCTTCAGGAGTGCACCATCACCATTTCCACTAACTACCTTTGTATCGTCCTTTATGCTGTTGAAGTCGTCACTATTTACCGACCACAACTTTATCGTCTTATCATCACCACATGAAAGCATGAAACTGTCCTTCTTGGTAGGGCTCAAGTGGGTAGGCGTAACGCACAGCCCAGTCACCAGGCCATAGTGAGCCCGGAATGAGCATAATTCCTCACTTGTTGCCATATTCCAATACTTGACCACACCATCTGCTGAACCACTGGCAAGCTTATTGAGTACATTATAGTTTTTTGCTAGAACATAGCATCCGTCCCTATGGCCATACCCAAGTTGTCCCACAAACGGCTTGGCAAACATCCGCTCCAGTTTGGTCGCAGTCAATGCCTTTGTATACTCACGAGCCCTCTCAAAGGGATGAAGAGCAGGGTCTAGGTTCCTAGGGAGCTGCGATTCCTGGGTGCTCTTCACGGGGACATATTCGTCTGCATTCCTGCTAATGGTCTTTATCTTCATAGCGTGATATGCTAATTAAGTCTAGTTCCTTATCGAGTGACAAGGGAAATTATACGTTCAAAAGTGTGAGAAAGATCACTGGTATTCGTTCACTTGATAACAAAGTATCGATCTTTTACTAGCGCTAGATGCTCTGATATGCGATGAGATAGGTTCGCTACCGAAATTTTTCACTGAAAAAAAAAAAGAAATGTAGATGCGAGGACTGAAAGGCTGCCTCTGTACAAGTGGAAGCTTCACGAGTGTCATTCTATTTAGATTATGAACTGCTTCCTTGTGGAGCCCGGAGTTCCTCCAACATGGACTTACCTATTCTATCACTGACATCACTTGCCCATAAAACATCTAAATGGGAATAATCATCAAAATACCAAATTTTGTAGATGCGCTCGTCCTCGTGATTGATGAAGTGGTCGATGAGCCGCTTGCCGTCCACCAATCGATCTTGCTTCGGGACAAATAAGAGGATACGCGGATACTCTGTGGGAGCATTCCTTCGAACTTGTCCGTCCAATAGCGTATGCGCGTCACTATTACCGTCGACTAGGGGGAACCAGGCCCCCTCCTCGGGGAATATGCAATGTGAGTAATTTCTAAAGCTGCGGCGGCTGGGGTCCTTACTCAACCACCACTTCATTAGGTTCACAGATATGTGTACAGGAGAGAACATAAAATGTCTGTCCCTGAGTGGCTTGTCCCACAATAAATCATTCCAGTCAAACAAGTAACTGAAGAAGAGGTAGCATACGACTGAGAAAAGCCTGTTCCCCACGACCAGCGCGCGCACTTGCATCATTATTGGGAGGAAGGACCGTACCCCGTAGACCCATGGCACGTCAATTGTAGATGCCATGAACCGCATAAACACATTTTCATAGAGAAGTGGTCCGGGATAGACTGCTGGCGCGAGCGCCACAAAGTTGTCCAACTTATCCGCTAGCCGGAAACTGGTGCCTGCATAGAGCGTCTCTCCGTGAAGCAACCCCATAAATCCCTGTGTGGTGCCCTGCGAGTGCGCCACCAAGGTGAGTTTCTCCCTGGCAGTCTTTTGCAAGACGTACTCGACCATCGCCTTTAGGTCGTACTTCACCATCTCCTTCATATCCCATCCCCATTTTTCGTGCTCATCAACTTGCGAGGGCACAGTCTTGGCGTTGAGACCGCAGCGGTTGTTTCCTAGCCACACATCATAACCGGACTCATGAAGATAATACGCGAGGGACTTGCGGCCGCTTGACGCAAAGGATCCGCAGCTCTGCAAGAGCCCGTGCAACAACAACATTGGCGGGCGCTGTGTCGCAGCGCCCTTACCCACAAAATGCCAGAGGAAGAGCACAAATCCATCGTCTGTGGTTACCTCGTGCTCCTCAATCTCGATCCCGTATTGCCGGTAGTAGTATGCCAAGTCTGGAACGAGCTGCATGTCTTCCGCAGCCATTGCGTCGCGGAACGGGTTACCCCCTGAGCCCGGTGCGGCACCGCTATCTGCACTCCCAGGCCCTTCATCGCTTTCCTGATGTTTGCCGTCCAACCCCAAAAATGGGCTCTCCGATGCCGCTGACACTGAGCGTCTCACTGTCACATGTATGATATTCTTGTCAGCAACAGCTACCTCCGGCGCCGCTAGTGCCCCTCGCTGCCTCAACTTGTGTTTTCTTTTCCATCGATCTATAATCAACGTGTTCCAAGTAGCAGCCACAAATATAGCTGCTAGTAGAAGTGTCGTAACCACTGAAGCAGTGACCGTGTATAGCCATATTCGAGTTTTACTAAGGACACTCATCGTAAGGTCCTGGACGGGCGCCAGATTATTCTATTCTCAATATTCCACGTAGAACGGCCAATATGAACAATATGCTACTTTAGCGTGACAGTAATGAGTGTGAGTTATCTTGAATCTACGAATTTTTATATGCATGTCACTGCATGTCGCAGAGTCTCGATTTTGTATCTGGCCTCACGTGCTTCTATATCGACGATAAATCCCATGCCAATGCTTCGCAGCTATTCCTGACGCAACGAACCGAGAGATAGAGGGCATTGGGCTCGTATAGCAGGAGTTCGTGAGCTATATAAGACATGCTACATCGAGAATTACAAAAGGCGATCCCCCCTGCGCTTTTGGGACTTAATGAGAGCACACAGAACGAGCTGGAACTGACGGCGGTGCACTTCTCCAACAAGACGCTCCTGCATATCAGGTTCAATGGGGAGATGGATGCGACATACGAGGTTCAGCCCCGGGGCGCAGGCGGGCTTGGAGCGGACGTCGGAGCACCCCACGGGCGCGCAGCGCACACGCTGGGCGCTGAGGAAGATGAAGAGGAGGACTTCGTCGAAGACCGCCTGTCTAATTACAGCGTGGCGATGAAGATGGGCAACTCCAACGACATGAAGCTGCCGGTGGTGGTAATGCAGATTGCGGAACTGTACGAGCGGGCGGTTTATCCGTCTGTATTCGGTGCGCAGTCGCAAGCTGGGCCGGACCTGGGGCTGTTGGTGACCCTGTCGAGCCGGTTCTGGAGGACTGGGGGCGCAGGCAGCTCGGCGTCCAGCAGCGACTTTGATAGGCTGATGTTTGTGCTGCAGAGCATTCGGGAGATGTACGGTATATGAGTCTACGTAGGTATATAGGCATCACTGCTTCGCATCGTCCAGAACCGCCATGTCCAACACCTGCAGCGTCCCATGGTTACCGCAGAGAGTGACCAGTTCGCGGTAGCTCATCGGGTCGATCAGGCCGGTGCACGTCCACGTGGGCGCGTCTTCTGGCGCAGTTTCTGTCGCCGCAATGAGCGACCCGGCCTGCGCAATGGCCTCTGCGTTGCCTTCGCGTGGAAGCGCCGCCTTGACCCGCATCTTGGCCCGCGCAATCGGGATGATTTGCCGCTGCACCAGCAGCTTGATGGCTTCAAGTGCCTGCAGCTTCGCAGGCTTGTTCGTCACCACGTTGAACTTGAGCTCCGCCAGCGCCTTGTGTATCATCGTCGGCGGATACCGTTTTTTGGAGTTCGGGTTGACACACTTGGCGCTGACCAGCGTCAGCAGCTCATTGGTGATCTTCCCGTGCATCAACTGCCGCTCCTTCTCCGACAATTGGATCTCTCCGCGGCTCAGGATCTCCTTGATGACAACCTCTTGCTCCGACGTCCCGAATGCGCTGTTCAGGTCGTCCTTGGATGCCACCTGACCCTTAGAAACATTCAGAAATACCTGGTTGATCTGCAGCACTTCGTCCAGGTCTGTCTCTACTCCGCGACGGTAGTCCTGGACCTTGTTCTGGTAGCAAGCAACCTCGAACCGCTTCTTCCCCTTCTTTAGCCTCACAAGCGACACATTGGTAAGCTTGATCTGCCCGGATGGCTGATTGATAACCCCCATTGCAACCGCTCGACGTATGTGACCCGCTCTGTTCCTGAGCCGCTACCGTTGAAGATGGATGGATTCGAGGAGAGCTAGCGCCATAGAAAGACGGTTAGAAAAAGAAACGAACATCTGAATATCTACAGGCAGAATACTTAGCGTATTCCCTGCCAAAAGTCACTATACAATTGCCCCAAGAGGCAGCTAGAAGGCGCGGGCAGCGTCGAGCCATACAATTCTCGACATCTGGAGGACGGCACGGTAATGGCCGACCACGCCCAGCACAACGAACACGTGCCACAAAAAGTGTGAGTGGCAGAAGTAGTCCACCCACCACAACGACCAGAACTGGCGGTTCTTGCGCACTACAGGCGGCAAGTCTCTGAACTGGTTGCAGGCGGCATCGTGGACTGGGCCTGAGCAGCAGTCCAGCGTAACGTCGGACCGCCAGCGCTCGGGCACAAGCGTAGCGTAGAAAACCACGCCGATGCCGTACCATACCAGGCTCTTGCACAGAAGTGGCGCCAGTAGGTGCGCAGAGGCCCAACGCACCTGCATCCAAACGTGGACGAAGGAGACGAGCCCGAGCGCAGCGAGCCCGACGTACACAGCGATGCGCATCGGCCGCGCCTCCGGGCGGTCAAAGCGCGGCGACCAGTTCATTACACCTGCGGCTGCGCCTAGGCCCACGGACGCCGCCATGTACGCATACATCAGCGGCCGCGAGAGGCCATACAGAGTGACCGCTACCGTTGTCAATACCGACGCTGTCACCAGCAGCGTAATTCCTGTGTAGTCCACACACACAAAGCGAGACCGCAGCTTCAGATGACATGTGCCGTTGAACGTGTGCCACGCTACAGAAGACGCCATGCACTTCACCCCACACAGCAGAAACAAGCCGATAGCCCACTTAGCCAACCGTGGTACCTGTGCCGCCCGGTACACGTCCGAGCGCGGCCAGCCCCAGCAAAGAAGATATGCCAGCACTGCCGCCCCGACCAGGTGTGACCAGATATTGATTGTCTCGTTGTGCCATCCGTACGCATTCACCACCGACAACAGCGACTTGCGGTGCGAGTGGTAGAACCGATGTCCGTAGATGATATACCGGTTCTCCCGCCACGCATAGGGCAACTCCCAGTAGTGTAGGTGTCGCGCCAGCCCGCGCGCACGCGACTCTGCCCAGTGCAGCGGCTGCTCCTCTGCTCCCGAGCACGTGACCGCTCCAGCTTTCGTCTGCGCGCATGCGGATACTCCGCTCGCGTACAGGACACCGCTGTTCCCTACTGCCTCACCCCGGCCGCGTATCTGTACTTGCTCCATCGCTGACTCCCGCCGGGCTGTTCCCGACGGTAACCGGACTCGTCGGTTTTCTCCACGTTTGTTCGACGCAAACTCGGCGTTGCGCGCGGCGCGCTCACGTGACGACACGTGGCCTGCGGGGCAATTAGGTGTATGGGTGCTTGGTGTAATTCTCTGTGTCGCGATTTGATGTCCAAGTAACTGACCGCAAGTGGTGCGATTCACGGAAGCGCCTGTATTACTGTGGTGCGTGGATGGCGAGCGCAATTTAAATCACGTTATTGCTTTTGAAAATACAAGTACGCTTTCTGTACCACTAGCTATAGTAGTAGCCTTGCAGATACTGCTTGTCGTATTGCCTGTACTCAGATTCGTGCCTGGAATAGGCGGTAAACGCTTTATATACTTTCCGACTCGCCGGAAGTGGCTTTCGGCCATGTGCCTTATGCCTTCAAAGTCGCGGTTGCATCTCAGAATGCACACTCTCTCCCGAGTACTTCTCGTGGGGCGTAGGGGAACCAGAGAGGACAGCGGTCAGTACATAGCCTTGGGACGAGCGTCCGCAAACGAGATACCGTTCCGCTTCAAAGGTGATAAAACATATGGCGTGTGAAATTTATAGTATATATACAATATATAGTAATTACAGCGTGTAATGCAATGCAGCGGTCAGAGATATGCAGGGAGCATTCCTGCTCAAAATACATCGGTAGACTCCGCACTGTCTGCAGTGCAGCCTCGCTGACGGCGAGCAATGCGGTGGTGTATATCACGCACGAGCGCGCAGCTAGAATGTGGCGCTAGCCGTATATCTAAAGATCCGTTTGGTATGGGTACGCTGCACGGCCGTTACTTGCACATTCGTGCCTGGTACGGTTATTCCCTACATGTCCCTCTTATCCTAATCGCACCTGTGCTGTGACGCTACACTACGCAATGCGGTGTGCGGGTGCAGGTCGTACTCTTCCAATGCTGCAAGCGGCATTCCAATTTTGTGGGCTGCTCTACCTTCTTCGAGGACACTATGCGGATAGTCCGAGGGACCTCGATTGCCCCCTCTTTGCTGGATGCGTCGCCGTTAATGCTGCGCTCACGTAATCCTCTTTGTCATTCCCGCCTCCACGTGTGTCTACTACGTTTGTACGGCCAGCAGCACGTGACTCTAGATATGCTTTGCTACGATATTTTGGCACGTGATGAGCCCGCGCTGCTGCATCGCAGCGACGGGCGGCGTCCGGCGGGGCGCTGCATCCTCCGCGAGTGCGCGAGAGCCGCCTTTTTGTTCCTCCCCTACGTGACGGAACAAAGAGTCTCGACTGGCACAAGTCTCGCCACAACCACTCTGGAGTCGATAGAGCAGCAGTGCAAGTAAAAGGCGAAGGGTCTCGGGCGACGGGCTACGGTACAGGTGAGATCAGGTTTAGGCCAGTCTTCTGAGATACGCAGCACACTGGGCGTGGACGGAAAAAAAGCGCACGAGCAGTTTTTTGGAGCAGCAGCGCATGGAGACAGCAGCGCAGGCGGAGCGATTACGAGGCCAGATGTCTACTACAGAGCACACGACGGACCCGTGGGCGGGTAGTATGGACTACGGGTCTGCATCGCGGCGGAACAGCAACATGGATCCTGAACTGGCGTCGATAGTGTCTTCGTTATCGGCGTTGTCGACAGGACCGGGTGCGGGGGCGCCACAGCAGCTTGGCGGGTTTCGGCGAGCGTCGATGAACTCGAATAACAGTGATGTGGAGTCGGAGCTTTTGTTTGCGGGTATGTCGCCGACTGTCCGGCGGACGACGCTCTCTGTGGGGGGCGCGGCGGGCGGCGGCGGGCGGCTGGCTATGCTTGGGCACTACCCGGCGAGTATAGCTGGGACGTTGCCGGCTGGGGGCCAGGGTGGAACGTTCTTCGAGCGATTTGGGCGTACGTTGGCGGAGGCGACTCGGGAGGTTGAGACGGGGCTCGGGACGTACTCGGTGCGGCAGGCGCTGCGTGAATCTACGGCAAGCAGCGCGCAAGATCTGCTAGCGCGCCCGGGAGCGGCGGCTGCAGCGGGCGATGAGAACGCGTTGCGGAAGATGTCGGTGTCCTCGGAGACCGTTGAGTCTGTGAGCGAAAGCATGTCGATGCACAACGAGAGTAACCCGTCACACAACATCTGGAACGTGGCAAACGCGCCGGTGTTTCGGCCAAGCCAGGCAGACTCGTGCGGCGACCCATACTCGTCTGTCTATGGCGGCTTCCCGTACGGAATGTTTGGGCAGTATCCAAGCGGAGCGAGCCTGGGCGGCGGCAGTGCATTTGCTGCTGGCGGCACGGCCGCTAAAGGTGATGATGCCCCGAGAGAAGAGACACAAGGAGATGCAGCTGCAGCAGCAGGTGGTCAGTTTGTTTTCCCTGCTGGCGCGCCCTTTCTGTACTTCCCAGTTGGTTCCAATGGCGGGTCTGGCGGGGCAATGCCGGCGGTGCTGCCTGCGCAGCCGTCACGTCATTCCCCTTCGGAGTCCCAGAAGAGCAAATCGAAGGCGAATCCGTACTTGCAGCAGCACCCGAGAGGCTACAAGGCTCCGGGCATGCCTTCACAGAATTCCAGCTCGAAGGCCGCTCCACAGACGTCGGTTTCGGGGAAGGGCCACCACGGCCACCACTACTCATCTTCCAAACAATCTGCACCCCAGAACCAGCATCAGTCAAACCAGCAGCAGAGCCAGTACCAACACCAACAGTCTTCTTCGGGGGCCACTAAGCGAAATGGGAAGAACCAGCAACCGATAATGCGGTCTCCGCTCTTGGAAGAGTTTCGCACAAACCCCACCAACAAGACATACAAGCTACACGAAATATATGGTTCTGCGTTAGAGTTTTGCAAGGACCAACATGGTTCTAGGTTTATTCAGCAAGAACTAGCGACTGCATCTAACATTGAGAAGGAGGTAATATTCAACGAGATACGCGACCATGCTATTCAATTATCGCACGATGTTTTTGGAAACTATGTCATCCAGAAGTTTTTCGAGTTTGGGACTAAGACTCAGAAGGATATACTAGTTGAGCAGTTTCGGGGTAAACTGGAGGCATTGTCGTTGGAGATGTATGCTTGTCGTGTTATACAGAGGGCGTTTGAGTTCATAGATGAAGAGCAGAAAATTGACCTCGTGATGGAGCTCTCTTCTAGCGTGCTTACCATGATAAAGGATCAAAATGGGAACCATGTGATACAAAAAACAATCGAATGTATCCCCATGTCGAAGCTGCCGTTTATCTTGGAAAGCTTGCGCGGCCAGATATACCATTTGTCAACCCACTTTTATGGATGTCGTGTTGTTCAGCGGCTCTTGGAGTACGGTAGCAAGGCTGATCAGGAAGAGATTTTGAACGAACTTGATCAATTTATCCCATACTTGGTTCAAGATCAGTACGGAAACTATGTCATCCAACATATTCTTCAGCATGGTGGAGACAATCCTGCGGAAAACCATATCGATAAGTCGAAGCAAGATATTGTCGACACAATTAGTAAAACCGTGGTTGAGTTCTCGAAGCATAAGTTTGCTTCGAACGTAGTGGAGAAGACAATATTGTATGGAAGTGCGTCGCAGAAAAGGCAGGTTTTGGATAAAATATTGCCAAAAGATGAAGAGCACGCCGCAACGTTGGAGGACACTTCCCCGTTGATATTGATGATGCGTGACCAGTATGCTAATTATGTTGTACAGAAGCTTGTTGGTGTTGGAACAGGCAATGATAAGAAGCTTATTGTCATCGCTATTAGGTCTTATTTGGAGAGACTGAGCAAGAATAATACGCTAGGGAACCGACATTTGGCAAGCGTTGAAAAATTGGCTGCATTAGTTGAAAAGGTTAAGCTATAAGGATGAAGCCATAAATCTGATATATATTGTTCCTTCCTACTCTCTCGTTCCTGTTGATATTACCACTGTAAAGTATCTATGTTAATTCACGCGCTGTATTAACATACATTATGTTCCTAATGACTTCCTACTTTACTTCTCAACTTAATTAGCTGTGAATATTATACTACATTGATATCTTATATACTATTAAATATGTGTATATACACTATACATTTTGTACATACAGATGCCTGTTCAGCGCTCGTTGGTTTACAGTCGCTTGCTGTTAAAAGAACTGGAAGGTAAGTCGTTGTTACATGCTACTTAAATCATTATATCGCAATCATGGTCGGCTGTTCCTTTGCTTAGCTTACCAGCGCGTAAGTGAACGTCCACGCCATCACAAAGCCTGCAAGCTCGCGGAAGAACGACACTAGTAGAATATCTTGCACTGGGCTCTGAAAGTACTTGCTGGGTTCGAACTTACAAAGCCACATTACGAATATCGCTGATATGCTGAGGTAGCATGCTGCAAACATAATGAAACCCTGCAATGACTCGAGTTGCAAGATCCCGGCCCCACAGCCAAACACGAGGGACGTCATATCATGGACATAAAGCAACCGCTTCTTATTGAAGGTGACCGACCTGGTGGACAAAATGTCCGCAGAAGCATGATTCGCCATACTGACCTATCTTGAGCTCGCCACGCAACAAGGTCTGAAGGTATGGTGCTTTTTCGGTCGCACTGTCTATCCGGTACTTCTGGAGCAGAGGGTACGAGGTACAATACCACAGACTAGAGGCGATGCAGTGCCTCTAATGTCTTTGGAATAAGTTTTCACATCTAAAGGTTCTCCCACCACGCGAATGCAAGCGCAGACTATTTTTGTCACGTGGGAATCCATGTTTTACGAAAAGAAAAGCCGTTGAATATCTCCTCCGTCGCCATCTCATCGCTGAAAAATGTTGTCGATTATCGATATTTTGTTCTCCGGACAGCTCAAATCTAGCTAGAACCTATCTTACTGGCTCATCAGCTGTATATCCGATAATGGCCTCACAACTAGAAGAATTAGTGTCTTTTCTGCACTCCCCACAACCTGCTGTGAAGCAGATTGCTCTGGACAATCTGGTGGGCTTCTCGACTGGGCCTCATGCTAGCATCTTCAAACATGACAACTGCAGACCTATTCAGGATTTGAAGAAGCTAGCGAAAAATAATTCCAAGACAATTGTGCAGCAATCTGTAACAATCCTGGCCAACCTGTGCGATGACCCTGTCATGCGGATGAAGATTGTCACGGACGTCGACTTCTTGGGCTATCTGGCATGGAAAATATGTGATTTGGGCAACTCCTCTGCTGACATCATGTGCATTTTGCTCAGTAACCTAGCCAAGGATGAGGGTATTACCAAGATTTTCAGCATTACTGGGGTTCATGACGGTGTCAAGTTGGATGAAAAGGTATTCAAGAGTAAAAATGTGATCGATTGTCTGATGGACTGCTTTGTCAAAGGTTATGACAGAAAATTGAATCAATATGCAAACTTTGACTACTTGTCCTTCTTCTTTGCTGATATCTCTCGTTTCAGGAAAGGACGGAACTATTTTGTGGAAGAGCAGCAGTATGATGGGGTCGTCCCAATCTCAAAATTGCTTGTGTTCACAGAGAAATATGACAATAAGACTAGAAGACTGGGGGTTGCTTCCACAATTAAAAACTCCTTGTTCGACTCTCTGCACCATGAAAAAATGCTTAAGGATGAAAAGATAAATCTTCTACCATACATCTTGTTACCAATTGCTACGTCGAAGGACTCTGAGATCGACGAGGAGGACCTGTTCAATCTGCCGGACGAACTTCAGTTTCTCCCCGAGGATAAACAAAGGGACCCGCTCCCCGAAATCATTTGCGTGCATCTAGAGAGTCTATTATTGCTCTGTACAACGGCGAACGCTAGGGAATATCTCAGATCGAAGTCGGTCTACCCTCTAATTAGAGAACTTCACAAGAACGTTGAGAATGAGGACATATGCGAGCTATGTAACCGGATTGTTAACATGCTAATGAGAGGAGAACCTGAGAATGAAAAGGTGGAAGAGATAGTGTCGAAATCTGCAGAGGATGAGCTGGAAGAATCTGATGACGAAGCTATCGTTGAGGTTCTCTAGAGAACCCACAAATCATACTTATAAATAGCAAAAACCAGCAAGCTTGCCCGGGAAGCAGATTGGGTCGTTTGATTAAGCTCGTTTATATCTTATACATATATGCACATATATATGTACTACAAGTCTCAGAATACTACAAAAACTGTCGGATAGTGATTTCTTGCCATACTGTTTTGAATCAGCGCGCCAGCTCTAAGAAGGTACCATTTAGCTTGACAAGCCGCTTAACAAAGAGCTTCAATCTATCTTTATTTTCTGGATGCTTAAACTTCGACCGGAGCTCCTTGATGAGCTGTTTAAGCGTGATTTCCTTGCCCTGTACAGCATCGATGATGTCTTGTTCCGTCAATAGCTCATGGGGAGCAGGCGCACCATCCCGACTACCAGAATCACTACGGTCCTTGGCACTGGTATCAAGTTTAGCCGAGGATGGATTCCATTCACCTTTTGGAAAGTTGTTCAAAATGGACTTATCCGCACTGATTACTATGATACAGTTTTTGATACTCTTCACGTATATGTGGCCCGCATGCGGGCTCCTAGAAGCCTTCTTCCTCGGCGAGGTTTTTCTGCTTAGAGAATCATCATCTTGATCTTCCTTCTTTATCTTCTTATCTTCGTCGTCATCAAGATCTGAATCGGACAAGTACGGATTCGAATCATCATCAGACTCGTACAGGGCGCCCAAATCCGTTTTGAGTAACGCTTTTTTAACCTTCTCGCCCTCCTCATCAATCTTCTTTTCACCGAAAAGATCATCTTCGTCCTCCACGGCGTCATCATCACGCAAGCCCATGGCGTTGGCCTGAAGCATCTCCTTTTTGATACGCTGCTCGGACTCCTTATTCTCTTCTTCGTTTCCGTCGATGATTGGGGCCTCTTCGTCGTCAGCAAACTCTTCATCATAATCAAGCTCTACCTCTGAATTATCCACACGATCATCCTCCTCTTGGCGGTCGTTCCCGTCCACAACCTTCAGCCGTCTTCTAGTTCTATCATATCTTGTGGTGGTGGTGCCAATGTTGTCCAAGTGCTTCATCAACCACCTGGGCGCGCCCGCACCATTCTTCTCCATGCGCTTCTCTGCCTCTTCGATAGTTAGAGTTGCGTACTTATTTCTAGCCGTAAACCGGTAGACCTTGTCTGCCGGGATCATTGTAAAGCTCCCGTCGTTCTCCGCGCTCAGAAAGACGTACGAGTCAGAGTTGCCGGCCTCGTACGAGCCCACCCACGTATTGAGCCCATCAAAGTCCTCCATCACCCAGGGGTAAAACTCCTCAAAGCGCAGCTTGCGTGCCTTCTCGTCCAGCAGCTTCAGCTGCCGCGTCTTCCGCTTCGAGTTCCCGCGCTTGAAACGCCCACCTCCGTCGGGCGCAACGTCTGCAAACGGGTCAATGGTCCCAGACTGGAAGTCGAAGTCAACCTGCTCCTTCCCATCGTACTTGACCAGCCCAACCTTCGTCGGATCCTCCGCCAGCCCCGCCTCCGGCAGCTTCGTCGTCGGCCCGGGCTTCTCACCTACTGGCCCCGACGCGCTGCTCCCATCCCCCGGCGTGCCCTCCCCAGCCTCCATACCCCCAGTCTCCCCCGACGACGCCGACGCAGGCGTGGCCTCCTGCTCGCCCTCCAGCCGCCGCTTATACTCCGCGATTTCCTTCTGCCGCTGCACAATCTCAGCCCGCGTCAGCTGGAACTGCACGTTCCGCGTGTCCTTCCGGTGCAGCCGCACTGGCAGGTGGAAGTCCTTCGTCGGCTCAATCTTCTTCTTCGACTGGAACTTCAGCAGGTGTACCTTCACGTTCTTCAAGTCCTGCGCGTTCGCAGCCCGCAGCGGAAACTCCTGGTAGTCGTTCTCCTCCCGCTTCACCGTCCCATCCCCGCCCTGTAGCATCCGCCGCGTCTGCTCCTCCATCATATCTGGGTCCTCCTTCTTCACAACGCCCTTGCCCGGAGCATTTCGCTTCACCCGCGTGCGCAGGAAGTCCCGTCTGATCTGGTCCCGCTTGATAAACGGCTGCGGGCCTGCTGGCTTTCTCCCATTCGACATCGCAACTGTGCCAAACCCTCGCCCTATCAATAGCTCCGCGTTCCAGCTACCCGTGGTCTTCTGCTGCGTGCTCATCTCCGCGAGACGGTGCTCCTGATTGCGCCACTGCCGGAAGGACGCCCGCCCCCCATTACGTACAAAGTGATATCTCTCATCTATGCCGTGCTATCGAGCAATTAGCAAGGTGCACCCCGAGCCCGTTGTGCTAGCGGCTGCCGGTCATCACAGGTGCCAGATAGCACATTAGCAATAGCCCTGTGCTGCCGTGACTGTCCGCTTGTCTGGCGAAGCCCCGAGGGCGCCATAGAGCAAGGCGAGGTGCACGGGTGTTTTGAAAATTTGTTAGGCGAATTTTGGAGGCAGCAGTATATTATAAGAAACTGGTGGTTTGTAAGAGGAAGTTCGTGTCATTGGACTCATCGGCGACTCTCGGAGTGTGTTCGTGTCCAGCTAGAGCGATATAGGCGATGTCAGAGGCAGTTGTGGACCCTACGGAGGCTTACGAGCTGATTGTGAAGAACTTGCAGGAGGTGCTGAACCCGCAGATCATCAAAGAGGTGCTAGAGGAGCAGAAGCGTCCGCTGCGGTTGTACTGGGGCACTGCTCCCACAGGTAAGCCGCACTGCGGGTACTTTGTGCCGATGACGAAGCTGGCGCACTTTTTGAGGGCCGGGTGCGAGGTGACGGTGCTGCTTGCGGACCTGCACGCGTTTCTGGACAACATGAAGGCGCCGCTGGAGGTGGTGAACTACCGGGCGCGGTACTACGAGTTCGTGGTGAAGGCGATTCTGCGGAGCATCAACGTGCCGATCGAGAAGCTGCGCTTTGTTGTGGGGTCGTCGTACCAGACGTCTGCGGAGTACACGATGGACCTTTTCCGGATGTCGAACGTGGTGTCGCAGAACGACGCGAAGCGTGCAGGAGCTGACGTGGTGAAGCAGGTTTCGAACCCGCTGTTGAGCGGGCTCCTCTACCCGCTGATGCAGGCGCTGGACGAGGAGTACCTTGGTGTTGACGCGCAGTTCGGGGGGGTGGACCAGCGCAAGATCTTTGTGTTGGCGGAGGAGAACATGGGCAGCCTGGGCTACAAGAAGCGCGCGCACCTAATGAACCCCATGGTGCCGGGGCTGACAATGGGCGGCAAGATGTCCGCGTCGGACCCCAACTCCAAGATCGACATTCTAGAGGAACCCAAGGTGGTTAAGAAGAAGATAAACACGGCATACTGCTCTCCAGGGGAGGTTGAAGACAACGGCTTGCTCTCCTTCATACAATACGTCATTGGGCCAATCCAGGAGCTGAAAAATGCTCCCGGCTACTTTGAGTTCTTTATCGACCGCCCAGAGAAGTTCGGCGGCCCCATCACTTACCACTCGTTCGAGGAGCTAAGACAGGCCTTCAAGGAGCAGAAGCTCGCGCCACCTGATCTGAAGACTGGTGTTGCGGACGCAATCAATGCCTTGCTTGCTCCCATCAGGGAGGAGTTTGCGAACAACTCTGAATTCCAGGAGGTTGCCGCAAAAGCATACCCAGTGGTCACCGAGCAGAAGACCAAGAAGGTCAAGAAGCCAAAGAACAAAGGCACGCGGTACCCGGGCGCCCCAAAGCCTGCTGCAGATGTAGATGCAGAGGTCGACGAGGCTGCCGTGCAAATGAAGAAGACTTCCTTAGAAACCAACTAGTAGCCTGTTTTAAATAATCTTTTTTTCTTGGTTTGTCTCTGGCATCGCTGATTTTGTCGATCTCCATAGTAATAGAAGGTTTGCAGAAGTATATGATTATTTTCCGACTGGCGTTGGCTGCCCACGGGTGTTTAACAGACGAATTACACACCACTATACCGACGCTGCAACTACGGAGCTATATCTTACATGCTTTCCCAGCCACCGACATCGGACATGTTCTCCGTCAGCCGGTGCACCAAGTGAGGTATTTTGCCTCCAAGGACTATGTCGTTCCCCAAATGCGAGTATAGTTTCTCGTCTAGGAACACCGGCGTTCCATATTTGTAATCCTCGTCGACCTCACCATGCTTATTCACATATGGAGCCTTGAAGAATGTGCCGCGATCCCCGTAAGCCAAATATACTGTATTGCTCCGGACCAGGAGAAAGCATCCGTACACAGCCGTCTGCGTACATTCGTTGGAATAATGATTTGTACATTCTCCGATCATGAAATTATGCAACATGGAAGCATTTTGAATGAAGACTTTTGTTCCGCAAAATAGACACATCGCCACTTCATGTCTATTGATGCGGTATTGTAACTGCTCTTCCTCATCTGAAAGCAAATCCGATAGCCTATGAGGTAGCGGAATTAAAGGCGAACCATAAGGTGATTCAACGCGTAAAGAATAAACTTTTTGTGCGTACGATTGAATACTGGGCCCTTTAGATGCTTCTTTAATCGTAGCTTTTGTGAGAGGCAAGTCGTTCACGCGAAAATCAGTGAGTATGCTGTCCAACTGTGGCACACCAAAGTAAGATAATAGTGAAGGTAATTCTGGATCTATTGTGTTGTATTCGCGTTTAGTGACCGGATATTCTGCGAAGATTAGCATCAGAAATCTTCTTAAAAATACTGTAAGCGCTTTTTCAGTAACATTGTACAATAGCACCTTCCATTTTGCGACACGATTCAACTGGGAGCGGTCAATCGAAATTGCTGTGGACAAAGCAACAATGTACGTTAGAACAACACCTAGGACGGCATCAGCACCCTCTTGACCGGAATTAACGTCATCCACATCCCAATCCATCACATTCTGATCAGTATCGATCATACAATCGGAATCCTCTACCAAAGTGGTCGATAGCGCGATAAATATTTGATGTAGCTTCCTTTTAATTGATGCATACACGAATGCAGATAGCGGATAGCCTTTTCGAGTGAGAGGGTTCAGATAACGGCAGGCATCCAACAACAAGTTACTGTGTAGAAATTCAATATTAAACGCAGCCCAATCGTCATATTCATGGACGGCTGGTATTGGGATGCCAGTAACTTTCCCTGTTTGATGAGAAAACAACTTTCTTTCGAGGATATAGATCTTCATTTCAGTCAGAAGTCTTAATGTTAACAACTGCTGGTTCGTCAACCTTTTCGTGATAGGGATAGTCGTATCTCCTGACCGCGTGATTAACTCGATATTAGAAATAGTGTTGGCGATGACTGAACAGAACAAGGTATAAATGTCAGGCAACCTAGAGAACTTTGATTGAACAGTCAAGGAACAAAATATTATCAGTGATTTTAGGCAAAGAGTATCCAACTCTTCCGAGGACATAGAATATTTGTTTTCGTGGTTTCCAGCAAATAATTCTTCATCACATCTAGGATTCACATCGCAAAGTCGTGGAATAAATGAGTTGACCAAAGAGTTGCATAGTGGACAGAAAAGTAATGCAAAACCTAATCCGTTGGGCACATTTTTAGTCATATGATTATGTGCATTTCTGGATGCCTTCATGTGCCTTTCCATGCACGAAAAGTGAGAGCCGTGACCACAAGCTTTCACTACATGGCATATGCTCGTGCTACCAGGTGATGGGTAAAGAGGTTGCGGGCTAACAGAACTATAGAGGCTCTGCAGTGAATTCAAATTACTGAAGTCAGTATACTTGTCTACAGTGTTCTGCTCAAAGTGTGTGAAATACACAAATGTGTCGTTTTCTACACGAGGCATCTTGCAGAACACACAAGTATCATCAGGGTATTCCCATCCTATCGCACTAAAACTTCCATCGATGGTCGTCTCCCGGGAATCTATATCCTCAGGTGTCACATTATTTTTTTCCATAAATTGCTGCTGTTGTTTAGCAAGTTTTCGTAACAACCTGTCGCGCTTCCTTTTAGCCAATCTCTTCTTTTCATACTCATCCTCGCCTTTTTTAAGTTCCCTACTACGTGACTTCCATATTTTGGGATCATAATTCGGTGTTTGTTCATGCAAGTAGCCATCCACATCAACATGAGGTGCCTCCCTTTGTAGCATGTTGAAAATCTCACGAATCTTTCCGTGATCGCTGCAGAAATCCTCGTCCAGAAGGAATGAAAACAACAAAGATCCAATACTATTATAGAAGGATAAACCTGCTTCATCGAATGAATATTCTCTCCAAAAAACATTTACAAACCCATTCAGGTTGTTGACAAAGCAGAGATGAATAATATGTGCAACTTTTGAAAGCATTGCTTCATATTTGAATTTGGCAATGTGCTCCAATGTACTCTTTATGAATATGCCGAAAATATCAGTGCTAGTGACTTGGTATAGGCCAGAAAACGGTGTCGACTGCAACTCCACTATTACATTTTTTGCTGGCACAAAAGTATCCATGTAAGGTATAAGTTCAGAACTTTCCATTCTACTTCTCATTAGCTTTTCCGCCTCATATCTCTTTGTAGCAGAAAAGCCGACGAAGTATGGATCCACTTCATTCATATATTCTTCCTTCAAGGTGTAAACACCATGGTCAGTTATGCCAATCGGTGGAGTATAGTTGGCTAAATGCTCAAGATATAAGTCGAAGGCGGGATGCTTAGTCACATGCTCTGGAATCACATTCATTAGATTGCTGTGACTGCAGTTGTGGAAACATAAAGCATGTATGATTTCCGATCGCATCGTTTTTTCAAATCCCTCAACCGACGAGGACATCGTTAACGATCGCACTTCTGATAAAAGCTGGATTAGTAACAACAAGCACTGGTCTACCATAGATGAGGTGATATCTTTATCCGGATAATCATCTATGGGAATGCCCTCCGTCCAATTTTTTAAATGCCATCTGGAAATAAACGTCACCATAAAATCATTTGGGTTCGACAAACTCATCGCTAGTTGTAAGTTGAAAATATCGCTGAAATAAGTGAATTCACGCATACTATACTTGGTGTACATTCTTAATTGGTGGATGATCGGCGCACCGTTCCGAACCCAAAACCCGGAGTTTATCTGTGCTATTAATACCAATGTTGATAACGCTGATTCGGCCATAAAAATCAACTTCTTATTTTCCTTGAAAAAGGAAATTAAGTCTATGTAACCTTTAAGTTCTTCCGGTAACGTCTCATATCTCCCACATTGGCTCCATTGCAGCACGAACTTAAAGAAATACGACATTGGATTGAAAAAATTTTGAGAATCAATTCCAACCTGGAAACTGATGATGTTAGAAGTAACCTTGTAGATAGTTTCCCTAACCATTTTAACCTGCGGTTCGGCATCTGATGTATCCCAAAGCGAATCCGAAAATGGGATAGAATTTCTAAAACAGTTCAACATCTTAATTTCCAGTGATATTGACCTATTCAATAAGTCATATACGACTTCGCGGCGTCTCCGCGGATCTTTAATCAGGCACACATTCCTTACAAACCCGTCGACCATCACTAGGATCGAAGAGAATAAGAAGTAATAAGAAGAAAAGTCAAAGTTTTCAAACTCTACGTGTTCCTTGGCCTCTCTCCTTAGGGGCAGAATATTATTAAAGGATGCAAAACACTTGATTATGACTGAAGTGAGTTCTTGATTTTGGAAAACGGATTCAGGTACGGTATTAGTAGACATTATCAGATAGATATCCTTGAAGCAAACAACAGATCTTTTGCTTTTTATGCTATCATCTGGTAGTTTGAAATCATAGGATAAAGGAATTGGAGGACAGTTTATTAAGGTTGCCGGAGCAAACGATAATAATGCGAAAGCAAATTGCAAAGCACGTTGAATAAACCCAGGTGCCTTAGTTATGATCATGTTGGCAATTTTCGGATTCTGAAAAATATATTGTGACAACATATTCATCAATGATATTTTGTAATCGGTGGACTCGGATGCAACAGTGTTGTAGAGCACTGCGCAATAGACATCTAAATATTGCGCTGCCAAACATTTCTTCGAATCATCTATAATTGTGAACATAGAGCAGATTACCTTCATCATCCTATATCGAGAAACTTTTGACATAACTGCAGTGCCATCAGTGATCAAATATTGAAATCTTGAACCATTCAATGGCTGATACTTGGCAGTAGAGTTGTCTGGTACAACTTCGGCTAAACGCTTATCGTACTCCTTCATAATCTCTAAAATTCTAGGATCATGCTGTTCACTCTCAGCTTCCTCAAAGTTCCATGGGGAACACCAGGGAAAGCTAGTTCGCTGGCTGTATTGCACAGTAAAGTTCCCCAGAAGATATATCTTTGACCAGTAGGGAACCATCGTTGCCTGCGATCTTAAAGTCATGCCCAAAAGTTTTGAATTCCATGTACTCATCATGGCCACCCGTAGCGCCAACTTCCTTTGGACATTTGGCCGCTTGTAGCAAAGCTCATATATCCATCTAATTAGTTCGTCCACTAGATTTTCACGAAAAACCTCGTTCTTGTTTTTGATATGCGTCGCGACATGTTCATTCGTAAATATTTCCTTAACAGTTTTAAGCTTTTGGGTATCTTTAGACTCTAATAGAATGACAAAAGCTTCCCCGCGTACTAGTTTTTCAACCATCATAATCCCGTATTCTAGGGGCTTGCACAATACCCTGCTGATCTTTGCAGCTAGGTCCTTTATGTGAATTTTGCAATCTTTTTCGTATAGTTGTAATGCATAGTATTCTGACTGCTGTTCCAAAGTCATAGGTAAAGTCAGGAAGATGTCGTCATTAGTCCACTCTTTCAGCTGCATCATTGTATCAACAATGTAGTCCAAGACGTGTGCCAATATCGAAACCAAGCTTTCATCGTGTTCGTAGTTCATAGTTCGCCGCGGTAAATTATTCAGTGCACTTTTACATTCAAAACCTTCATCCGGATTGCTCAATCCAGACGGGTCTCCACAATGGCAGACCTTTCCTTCCGGACGGCTCACAACCTTAGATGTATACTGGTGCCCTACATGCTTTGCGGGATCGAAACACTCATCGCATATCTCATATAGAGGGTTCTTTGTGCAATTAAAGCAGTAATACACTGTTTCTGTTGGCTGGCAAAGCTTGTTGCAACTAGTCCCGCGGTGGTCGTTGCCCACGCCCTCACCTGTCCCCGTATACTCCTCTAAGAACTTCTCTCGCCATTCTGTTGGAAGATGTATTGACTGAAATACTCCGTTCTGCCAATTTGGGCTGTCATACACACGTAGCAGCTTCTTCCAGTCCACAAGGCCTTTGCTGCGGCCCTGCTTCAAACACTCAAAAAGCACCTTCCAGAGCTGGTAAGCTACGGTATCATTAACTTGGTAGTTGGAGAGCCGAGGAAGATGCACTAGGTACTCCCGTATATCACATATATAGTCAACCGTCCCCATGATACTAGCCCCACTGACCTTCCTGACCTGCTCCTATATCGCACTGTATCCAGGTCAGTGTATTTTGTGCAGCTACGCTTTGTGTCGCAGTACTGTTCCGCTGTTCCAGTGCATAGATTCGCCATAAGGAGGGCGCGATTCGCCACCGGCCGGGATCAGCGCCTACGGTAACACAGCGCAGAAAAATCCCACCAGGACAGTAGCCCCAGCAGGAGTAGTACCAGTAGACCCAGGAGCCGGTCGCTATGGGTTCAAGTATAACGGTCCGCTTAGGCGTCTGCAACATGCCGTCCAATTCTCCTATTTACACGTGACTATAATTACTCCACGTATCACGTGATATAGCGCTTGTGGTATCAGTTTGCAGATCCGTTTCTCGCTCTGACGCAAGAAATGTCAGTCTACGGAACGATGCTTGCTTCTAGATGCATGTTACCTATAGCAAGCAGGAAGCTCATATGCAGTGTAGCTACTGAGTATGTATATATAGCAAAGCCGGCCTGCGGGTAGTTAAGCGTTGCCCGCTGCTTGTAGCTACGTAGAGCTACTCGTCGGCCTTCAAGCGTCGGACTATCATATCCGCTGCAAAATACAACAATACAGCAGTCAATATTGTATCCTTTGTTTGCAGTCATCATGGAGTTGAGCGCTACTTCCGAGATGTGTATCTTGGTCCAGCCAGGACAGCGGCCGAATGCTATCAGACGTCCGTGTAACCTGGAAGCGTGCGGTAGCTGTTCTTAGGCACAAGGAGAGCTATATTTACACCCCATTTACCTAATTTAGAGCCACCCCAAGTCATTGTCTATACATTGCTCTTAGCTAAGAGGCCTTCGAGCCAAGAAGTGACGGATCCTTCTCACGTGATAGCACGTGACATCCTGGAATGCCCCCTATTTCCTGACCCGGGATCAGCTCACGGTCTCTCCTTGACGTTAGAGATTGATACTCGACAAAAACAACGACACCTGCAGTCTTCTGTGTACTTCCGAACGCATAGTTGCGCTCAGTTTCAAGGTACTGAGCACGCCGGTTAAAAAGTGAGAGATAGTAACCATAAGCAGATAGGTGCTTTTCCATATATCTGCAGGATATCAAAAAGCTAGTCGGTGCAAGTGAGTCAGATAGACAAGCAATGATAAGAGAGGGAGCCAGTGAGGTACAGCGGCACCTAAGACACACTTTAGAGTCGCTCCACGACCATGTGTACTTTAAATCACCGCGGGGGCCCCAGGAGCGTGTCGAGATGGACAAGGTATTGCGGTCCTTTGTATTTCGATACCTATACTATGTTCTATCCGACAACGGGCGGCTCTTGCCCCAACTCTTTGCGGGCGCGCCAAAAGACAAGTTTCCGACGTCGGTAGAGGAGGCGATGCAAGTGGACTCGCCGTCGTTGTCGAAAGCAGATATGTTCTACGCGATCGATGAACTAGCTGGCGCAAAAAGCCACAGGCACACGGGGCGGAACTGTGGGCGAGCTTTTCAGCCGGGAGAGCCCTTATACCGCTGCCAGGAGTGTGCATATGATGATACATGCGTTCTTTGTATCAGTTGTTTTAATCCGGATGACCATGTAAACCATCATGTATCGACCCACATCTGTAACGAGCTCCATGATGGTATCTGCGATTGTGGTGACGCCGAAGCGTGGAATGTCCCATTACATTGCAAGGCTGAGGAAGATGATAGCGATGGTGACGAAGAGGATTCAGTGTTTGAAAATGAGTACAACATGGAGCTATTTGAAGCCGTCCTCGAAGAGATATTCGACCACTTCATTGAAGTTTTCAACCAGAATATAGAGCCTTTGCCTACGATCCAGAAGGATTTGACCATGAAGTTGCGAGAAATTATACAAGATGGGAAAATCCAGGAGAAATACGAATTGTTAAACGCATTGGCGTACAGAAATCAGTATATGGAAGCTCAAAGGCCGTCAGCTAGCCCTACTTCATTTGAGACTGAACAAGATCTTGATAAGAAGCTGGATGGATATGTGGTTTTAATATACAATGATGAATACCACAATTTCTCTCAGGCAACATCTGCTTTAAGACAAGGAGGACCAGATAATAAACATACAGACCAACTTACTGCGCGTATAGATGGAGAAGGTCGTGCTATGTTGAAGTGTTCTCGCGATCTATCTGCCGTTATAGGTGGTTTTTTCTCGGTACAAACCAATGGGCTCAGCGCTACTTTAACCCCTTGGTCAGAGTATGTTCACCAGGAGGCTTGTAAATATATGATTCATTGGGTCAAAAACTGCTTATCTATCCCAAACCCATCATTCCAAAAAGTTTTCCGCGAAGCTATGGGCAAAGTATTATGCTCGGAATATATTCGTGCAAGCGAGACAACCGATATGACCCCGGTAATAGATAAGTATTTTATTCCTGGCAGAGGTGATACAGATTGTCATACCTATGCTGATTTATCGGTTTTAGGGAAAGGGAATGTCATTCCCCTTGGCCATCATAAAGTTTTACCCCAAGAAAGCCTTAATGAAATCGCCTTGAACCTTAACCATTACGAAGAACTCAAACACAGACGCTATTCAAATAGTCGGTTACAGCAAATATTATTTTTTGACAATAGATATTGGAAGAAGTTGAGGAAGGATATACGCCGAGCTGTTATTCCAACATTGGCATCGTCTGTGAAATATAAACCCACATTCAGCCAACAGGTTGTCGAAATTTTTAACCATATGACTCGCTCAGTTGCCTTTATGGACAGAGAACCTCAACTAAGTGCCTTGGCCGACTGTGTGGTTCAGCTTTTCACTTGCCCAACAACTGTTCGGACTATTTTCGAAAATGACAAATTTCCTGATATAATGTGGTCCGTTATTGATATATTTACCGAGTTCTCCAAGGTTGATGATGGTATTTTACTATGGCAGCGTGTCCAAAAAAGTAACCCCAGTAAATCTTATAGTTATTCCTTCAAACATGGACTATATGCTGTTGAAACTTTATTAAGCAAGGTTGAAAACGCAAATCTCATACTGAGACCCCCTGAATTCATATCTATTGTGACCTTATGCAAGTTATTCAACGGTGCTTGGCGAATTAAGCGTAAAGAAGGTGAACATGTCTTAAGAGAAGATCAACATTTTATTTTGTACTTGGAGTACACTACTTCTATCTACAATATCATCAGGGCAATGAATCGCGTTTTAGATTCATCCAGGGCTACATTGTCTGAAGACACTTTGTTGGAGGCTATTAGGCTCTTAAACACATTCTTGGGTCATAGGACACTTCCATACAAGTTGGTACAGGAGGCACATGATGTAATCACGTTTAAGGTAAGCAAGCAGAAAGTTGCATTCATGAACCCAGTCCATACGTTATTCTCCTGTTTGATCGAAAAAGTTCCACTGGCTAAGGCTTTTGAAGCGGTCTCATCTACTAAGGATTTCCTCACAATTGCAGACTTTTCATTAAGAGCTGCTGTTCTTTGCTCTCAAATCGATGTGGGCTTCTGGGTCAGGAATGGAATGTCAGTCCTACATCAATCAGCATATTACAGAACTAATCCAGAAATCAATTCTTATAGTAGAGATATTCACTTGAATCAATTGGCGTTTTTGAAGGAAAATGATGATCTACCGAGAGTGATATACAACCTATTGGACAGATGGGAGCTATTAGGATGGTTTACTGGAGCAGAGCAGTACGAAACTACAGTTTATGAGGAGAGGATTACAAATATAATACAACAGTTCATTGCGTTCGTCTACCAGATTTTGAGCGAGCGCCATTTTTTTAGATACTTCAGCTCGAGCGCAGAGCGAGAAGCTTACACCATGAAAAATATTATCATATACAGTTTGGTAATGAAACCACTACCGTATTCAGAATTGTTGAAAGCGGTTCCAGATTATCTTTCGGAGAAATTATCAGTCTTTGACGAGTGCTTGCATGAAGTGTCTGAATATGTCGAACCAAAGGGACTCGAGGATAGCGGGGTATTCAGCCTAAAGAAAGAGATGTACAAGAAGATAGATCCATTGAGGCTACTCAATATGAAAAATGATTTTGAGCATAGCGCTACTATTGTTAAGACTCATCTGGCAGAAGGTTCAGATGGTGTTGGCCAGGTTGTACTTCAACCTCAACTAATTTCTCCAAAACACTTAGACGAATTAGCCGCACATTTGGGTGACTTTACGAGGACACAAGTTTTTGCAAAGTTAGTATACAAACTTTTGCAAGCCTGTATTGATAGAGAGGATGGGACGTATTTATATGAGCTGTTACACTTGTTACATGGGATCTTTAAAGATGATGAACTTCTTCACGGCAAGGGTTCCATTCCAGAAGCTTATATTTCGAAGCCAGTGTGCAACCTCCTACTACTCATTGACACTAAGGCCAATGTCTTTTCGGAGAATGCTATCAGAAAGGCTGACTTTTTGCTTGAACATATGATTCGGAAAAGACAGAACGATATTTTTGAATCATTGACAGCATACTTTGGTCAGGACTATGTGGAGCAGTACAAGGCAAAGAAATTAAACCAGGGCATAAATTTCGAGGAAACGGAGAAAGATAGGAAAAAGAGGCTTGCCAGGTTGCGTCAGCAAAAAATCATGGCGAAGTTTTCAAAACAGCAGGCGAAATTCGTCAGGTCTAATCAAAATGCGATTACTGACGAATTGTTCGATACCGAAATGCGTACAGGTTCCGATGGCCTTGTTTGCTCGTTATGCCAAGACGAAGAGTCACTTGATGCTTTTGTGATCCCCGCTTACCACGAAAGTTCACCTATTTTCTTTTATGGTGACTATACCCCGCAAAATTTTGCCAAACCTTGGAATGGTTTTGTAAATGATGATGATAACTTAACATACTACGATGACTTGAGGCTCTACTCATTTCAGGAGGCTCGGAAAGGTAGTACGACGACATTTGTTTCATGTAATCACATCATCCACTATGAATGCTTCAGAAGATATATACAGAAGAAAAGGTTTTCTAATAACCTTTTCATCTGTCCTCTATGCCAGACGTTCTCTAATTGCGTATTGCCTATTCCACATTGGTCTCTGCATCTTCCGAAGTCACCTATAACTGTGGATCAGCTTCTCTCTCAACCCTCAGAAGAGAATTTGATAAACTTATTTATCGATGATCAGACACCCAATACAGCTACTGCTATGAACATGCTAAAAGAGGTTTGTAAGAAAAACGGCAACTACGATAAATCCTACGGAAGTGTATCCCAGGAATTTGTTACTAGCATCCTAACGTGTCATTGGGCGAACACTATTTCAATGATTGAGATTGCTTCAAGGATAGAGAAGAATACGCATCAAACCTTACTTCAGGGCAAAGAACAGAAGTTCAAGACTTTGCGTGGTGTCTTAAGTGCTATTGGTTGGTTTTACAAGTGCATGGGGACACCAAGACAAAAATTTGTACCTTATGTGTTCCACGGAGAAGATGACGGACCTGCCAATCAAGTCTTTCAATACATTGTACACAAATCCCTCTTTTCAGGTGTACCTGTCTCCGAGACCATAGCTCATGCATTGGCTATCTGGATCCGGAATTTGGCAACCCAATTTCTCATCCATTCCAATAAGGCTGGTTATGAAACAACTTACCAACAAGCTGTTTCGCTTGGTCCTGTATATCAAGCCCCTCAGGAGTTTATTACCGCGTGTAATTCGTTGGACCAGATTACAGCCATAGAAGATACCACACTTAAAACCAAAATGGTTGATCTCACCTACACTATGCTGTTGAAAACACTACTACCAACTTTGAGGAGATGCATGATCATGTTGTATGTTTTCTCAGGATTGCTCTCTGCTGAACCGTCCTTGAAAATTGAGGGTTTGGACTTGAGTACGGATTTACCCTTTACAGACCTACCTTCCTACTTCCAGAAGCTTGTTACGTTGTTGTGCAAGGCTGATTTTGTCTCGATCTTCAATAGGTCGGCAACAGAAACTATGGACCATCAATACTTGAGGAATATACCGATGGAGTACGCGGGCACAGTAAAGTTGGTTGACTTGGCAAAGTATTTGAACACTTATGTGACGAACACAAAGCAGCTTAAGCTCCGCGACGAGGCCACCTCTATCCAATCACGAAACATCAAGAATAGGCTAGATTTCAAGATATGTTTGACCTGTGGAGTCAGAGTGTATTCTCGCAGCGATGGAACAGAAATAATGAAACACATGGCCAAGAACTGCTTCAAGGCATACGGTTTGTTTTTGATCCCTCACGATAGCGAAGTGCGTCTCGTTTTACAGCATCCTCATTCGCATATCTCAATTCCGGCACCGTACTTGAACTCGCATGGTGAATCAGGCAAAAACGCTATCCAGCGTGGCGATTTGACTACCCTTAACACCCATAGGTACGAACATTTGAACTACCTGTGGCTCAACAACGAGATCCCCGGTTACATCAGTAGAATTATGGGTGACGAGTTCCGCGTATCTATCATCTCCAGCGGCGTCGTTTTCAACTTTGACAGAAATGTCTTGCGCCGTCAGATGCGCGCGAACGTCGGCAACGAGGAGAGCAGCGAGGAGGAGGACCTGATGGACGACGATGAGATGAGCCCCGATGACGACCCAGACTTCCGCTGGGAAGTCACCCCTGAGGAGTTCTTCCGCGACGGTATACTTCGACTGGGCGGCGCACCTGGACAGGGTGGAGATATCCGCGATTTCTTTCAATTCATCACAAATTTGCGCACAGATGATCGCAATGATAACATTCCGACTTTTCAGTTCACAAACGCCCTAGGGCGCAACCAGAACGACGACGATGACCAGGACGGCGATGAGGTGCTACCTTAGAACACCGACCTAACCTCAATTAAGTCTCCCTATTTTATTACGGTCCTTGCGGGCAAACATATATCGCCCCTTGCGGGCAAACATATATCGCTCCTAAGCCATTTGATTTGCTCTAGTTTCCCATCATTCAAAGAGTGAGACCTATGTGGATATGTCTGATATAAGCTACAGATTATCTCATCAAATAGTTATATACGAACCAATAAGATTATCGAATTTCGTTGAAAAACTTAGACGGACGGCACAGCGTTGCTTGTACCTATTAGATGCTTTAAGCATAGCATTCTACCAAGTGAGCTCACAGCTGTTAAGCAATAGGAATAGTCTGCAGATATGGTATGTGGCAGTCATTATGGTCGGACCGGCGGGACTTAGAAGCCTGTTCTTGGGTTCCCTAGATTCCGAATATGAGTTCCGGACTACCGCTTTGGCAGATCCAAGGGCAGTTGATGGAGAGGCAAGCTCAGTGGCAGTGCTTACGGGGCTGTAAAGTGGGGGATCTATCAACAGCGCGATCTGGGGCTGCAGGCTGCGTAGCAGTCTGTTGTTTGGCATGCACGTACTAACTATTACAGTCCTTTTCTACTCTCTACAACACTCTTTTCAGAAGAAACTCCGTGTTCGTCGGTACTATCTTTGCGTCTGCATTTGTCTTCCAGGCTGCATTTGACAGTGGCATTACCGCCTGGTACGAGAACCGCAACAAGGGCAAGTTATGGAAGGATGTCAAGCTACAGCTGCAAAACGGGGGGGATGACGACGACGAGGACGACGAGTAAGCATGCCTGTTGTTGGATAGAACACGTCAGGCTGTGAATTAACCTGCGTTGCAGCCGCGTTTATTTATTACTTACCTGCGTTCGCGCATATTTTATGGCGGGTATGGGTCGGCGGGTATGGGTCGGCGTCATCCGTACAAGTTACGGGGGCCCCTTTCCGCGTAATAGCCTCACTAGCACCTACCTACGCCCGTCGGCATGATCTACCAGCCAAAGGCCACAGAGGACCTCTGCTCTTTATAACATCACCGTATGTAGCCAATGGAAGCATAACGAATACAAGCGGTAGCTATTGTTGCTGGTGTATATTGGCGGAGCAAGTTAGATTCCGCTATATATATGCTATACAAGCCAGCAGAGATATTAAGCTGACAATAGCTTCGAGTTAGATGTCCCCGTTGGCAGAAGCCTGCTGGATTCTGGCAACATATGCTTGCGAAATAGCATTCCAACTTCTCATGTACTTAGCCAAACACTGATCAACGCAACTATCTTGTGAGCTGGTGTATGGTGCCATTAAGCATTTTTCAAAGCAGTTCTCCGTCACTTTGTTGACTAACTCAGTTGCATTTGCGACAGCAAGCTCTTGGGCAATTTGGCCTTTCAATTGTTCTTTAACGGAAGAAGAAGCCGAGGACGCAGGCAGAGTAGTTTGCTGCGATGGCGAGCCGCCGCCAAATATGGAAGATAAAGCCATTCTTGTATTGGTTGCTCTTGTCGAGTGCTCAGTCGAAGCACATA
The DNA here is from genome assembly GCA_000412225.2 of [Ashbya] aceris (nom. inval.). Classification (NCBI taxonomy): domain Eukaryota; kingdom Fungi; phylum Ascomycota; class Saccharomycetes; order Saccharomycetales; family Saccharomycetaceae; genus Eremothecium; species [Ashbya] aceris (nom. inval.). The sequence continues at coordinate 109,746 of CP006020.1, forward strand.
TGTATGTTCTCATCGATTTAATGTTGAAAAGTTCTCGCATTACTGATCATGTGAACTCTTCTAACATTTATGTTCCGGATACATTTGCATCCTACTATAAAAAGCGCAAGTGGTTTAGTGGTAAAATCCATCGTTGCCATCGATGGGCCCCCGGTTCGATTCCGGGCTTGCGCATTTTTGGTACAGTAATTTTTTGAGGGTTGGATGCCTGGTCACCCGCTACCTACCAACTCGATCAAACGTACGCACCTGAGACTTACTGAGTCGACTGCATATTGTCACACTGCGTTAGCTTATCCCGCAGCAACCCTGTTAAAAGTGTCAGATGATTCACGCCGTCCTAATATGTATGATCTCCTTGACGCTGCGCAGCCGCGGTGCCTCAAAGTACCACACTAACACCTGAAGTTAACAAGAAGTGCCAACCCAGACTGGTGAAGTACTACACCCCTGTAGATCTCCCGAAACAGAAGTTACTGCTAGAGCAGGTATATGAGCTAATCAGTCAGCGCAACAGTTCAATCCAGTCTTCTTTCTTACTCACGCCGCCCTCGCTATTATCGAGTGGTAATGAGACCATCAACGAGGACATTCAAATCATCTACAAGAACTACGCTACACTTTATTTCACTTTCATTGTCGATGACCAAGAATCGGAGCTCGCTATCCTAGATCTAATCCAGACGTTCGTTGAAGCTCTGGACAGGTGTTTCGCAGAAGTTAACGAACTAGATCTAATATTCAATTGGCAAACACTTGAGAGTGTCCTGGAGGAGATTATTCAGGGAGGTATGGTGATTGAAACCAACGTGAAGAAAATTGTAGAAACGGTGGACGAGCTCAATAGGACTTCTAACCAGGAGGCTCGGTTTGGTAATGGTCTAGGAAACGCTTTCCAGGCCATTACCATGGGTGGTTTCTCCAACTGGGGCGCTCGGCAGTGATCACCGCCTAACATCATTCACCGTCTAGTCATAAATGAAATAAATACTCCTTGCTAGTGTCTAAGTACAAACAACGCCAAGGCTTTTGCATAGTCTACGTAAGCTTTTAGTCCGCAGCATTCACCATGGCCACCAGCCCTTCTTGTTTGCTATTTCCTGAGTTTTGCTTGTACTCTGCTGCCTGATGTTCTCGAGCTCCTGTCTAATTCTCTCCAGTTCTTCTCGTTGGACCTGCTCTGCTTTCACTTGTTGGAACTGTTCTTTGCTCTCTGCGGAAAGACTTTTACGTTCCCAAGGCGACTTAATAGGCCCAGTATTCCAGACAGGGGTCTCACTTGTGGACGTCTTCTTGACAATCCTCATAAGTTCCTGCTGCTCCGCCTGGCGTAGATTACGCTCACGCTCGTATTGCTGTCTTAACTCTGGGGAGAGGGCGGCAATAAGCTCTTCATCTGTTGGTGTCGTGTACTTGAATAGCAATACACCAGCCCCAATAATTCCAAATCCAATTGCGTAAACGCGCAACCACCTAAACCAAAGCGGGCGCTCCATCTTATTATTCTTGAGAGGGCATCATCAGCATGAAGAGTATTTGTTGAAAGCTCAGTTGAAGTATACCATCACCAACCCCGGGTAACTCTTCTTCAAGTGACCAAAGGTCTCAAAGCCATCCGGTCTGGATCTTATAGGTCTGATAAGATTGAAAAGAAGACCAATGTAGATTCTCTTTGCATCATAAATATTAATTAACTAGTGCAATAATATGTAATTTTTTAGTATTAGATGGCTGCTGGTGCAAGAGCCACCAATAACTACAATTTGGAACTGAAGGGATCCTGCTTCGTTTAACAATCCCAATGCAGGGGTTTATCCAAGTAGCTGCTCATACAAGAAAGGTGTGAAGACTTTTGCAGCGGTAAATATAATCGCAAAGCCCTCAAAGATGGCCAAGAGGAAGCCCAAAGGCGTCCTACCACGGAAATTTATGAGGACAGAGTACAGGGCAACAGTGAAGAACACTTTGGTCAATAGGTAGGGACTGGCCAAAACACCGGATAGGAAGGAAATAGGCTGTCTGACCCATTCTTCACCCCTGCCAAGATACTCAAAACAACCCTTCTGGAGCTTTTTTAAGTAATAGCTGTCGGCGGCAAATAGAGAGTAGAGCGCAATGGATAAGGTGTTAATGACACAAGCATGTGCCTTTCTCTCATAGTGGAAACCCAACAGCTCATTTAGGACCTCTTCCCGGTCCGCAAAGTCCATATCGCCAATGGTCTTGACAAGAAGGACAACATCCATCAGGCCGACAGCCATACCGCCCCCGGTCAGCGGATGGCGCATGTTTAAAGCATCACCAACAACACATAACCCAGTTACAGTATTTTGGGAAGCAGGTAGCCACGAGTTGGGCATACACTTAAAGGTCCTGGATTCCAGGGCTGCATCGAAAGACTTGCGAAGAGAGGGAGGGATGAAAGGCTGAACTTCCTTTTGGAGCCACTCCGGAATATTCTTTGGCAGGGTAGGATAGTTGTATGCACACAATATTCTGGTTTCTGTGGAAGATATCTGGTATGCTATGATTGGCATGTGGTCGGTGCCTAAAATGACATGACCATGGTGTTTGGTAGGAAGATCGGCATTGTGAAGCGAAAGGCCAACAAATGAAGACCAAACTTTGGAAGTGTTGCTGGTTGAGAGCTCTCTTCTGAATCTTGAGAAGATCCCATCGCAGACAAAAGTCATGTGCGCTTTAAAATCTACTTTTCCGCGCCCTGGTACATCCACCTTCGTGCCAATGACTTCCTTCGAGTCATTGCGCAGGATGCTGACGACGTTACCCTGTAACCTGGTCACCCTTTCCTCTGCAGCGCAAATCGCGCGGAGGTTCTGTAAAAACCTCCCATGTACAAATCCCACGCCATGCTCGCGTTCATCCTCTTCGAACTCCTTCACGCTAATTGTGCCGTCGTCCACGACTTTATCATTCCCATCGAACACCAAGTCTGGGATCTTCTCTGGAGGTCTCGAGTCCGCCTTGTAAGGGTATGGGAACGAGATCTTCTCGCCGTTGTATATCACTGTGTACCCGGATGTCGAACAGGCGTCGATATTGTTGATCGCCTGCACCATCCCAAGAGAGCGCAGCGCACGCACACCTGCAGGCTGCATCAGTTCTCCCACAATCCGGTCCGGCTGGCTCCATTCACGCTCGACGATCAATACCTTCTTACCCTTCCGAGCCAGCGCAGTAGCCACACAGGGCCCAACCACGCCTGCTCCGACGACAATCGCGTCGTACATCACCTTCTCATCTGCACAGAGCAGTTCTTTGGGATAACTTGCTTCTGCGGACATCTTATTGATCTCTATACTAACCCTTGCGGTGTATGCTTAGGTTTCTGATCGCAAATAATTTGTACTGAGTCTATCGCTTAGTACTTTCACCTCTCGAAGATGTTGGAAAAATGAGAACAAAAGTATAGGCCCTCACCGTCTAAATGGGCTCTATTGAGTACGCTGAACACTTTTATACCTTTAGCCCACGTAAGCTATCACTCTTAGGAGATAATCCACTGATCTTGTTGCGTCGGAATCTGATGATGAGCGTTAAACGTCCGGATCAGATGGTCATATCGTTAAAGGCGATATCGTGAAAGCGATCACCGGTCGTTTAATTGGCCACCTCCGAGCTCTAAACGAAGGCTGCCCACGCTGAGCCCATCTGCATATGCGAACTGTGGCACATAGGAAGCCAGGAATGGTGTTCCGCGGCTGAAGGTTCTATGTTGCCTGACGGCGAACCGCAGCCAGACATTGTTTTTGTATTGCGTTTACGGCATTCGTAAGCTGGTGCGATGACACACCAAACTCAGCCGCCAGATCTTTCATGAGCTTATTCTTGACCTTTGCGACTACTGTAGGCCTTGCAGCAGCATGGGGTGTTTCATCTGCTGTTGATAGTGAAGAGGCAGTGGTGAAGTAAAATTCCTGGAGTGCATTGATAAAGGTAGGCGATGTAGGGTGCGCGGGTTCGAGCTTAGCCGCTGTACGCAGCGGGATAATATTGTAGAGCTTCCGACGGGCGATCTTGTGATCTAGCGGAATGTGGCTGTTCGTAAAATGGTCATATTTTGGCAGGAAGTCTGATTCTAGCCAGTCGAGATATGCGGAGGCTTGGTCTTGGGTCCATGCCACAGGCAATTGGGAGGGGCGCTGCGCGAGATGGCCGAGCTCCCTATTTCTGGAGGCGGTATCCTGCGTTAACCGCGCTGTGTTCTCTCGTCTAAGCCACGCCAGTAGATATTCGATATTGTAGTCGTCTTGGTGCTGGAGTACCCAATCGACGGACGTGATGAAAAGAGCAGCAATGCGCAGCTCAGGGTATAGATGCGGTCTCGCCACATGTGTGCTGTCGTGCGCAAGGACTGCGATGCAGCTCTGGTCTTCCAGCAATTCCAACAGAGTCGTTGTGTATAGATAAAACTCTGGCGGAAGCCCTGTGAGCGTCACTAGTTTTAGGATGAGGGGCCCGGCAGGAATGGTATCGTGGAAGTGCTCGGAGAACTTGACCTGCAGGGCCACAGAGGCAATTTTGTGGTGTAGCTGGGCATTGCGGGGAACAGAGCTACCTTCCAGTATCTGGGTGTAATAGTTCGGCAACTTCTTCTGCCATTCCGTGGGCAAACACTCGGCGGCGCGGAAGTATGGCATCTCTAGCGAACTAATCCACCTGATAAAGTCATTTGTGTGCGCCGGTACTCCTAGGTGAACGCATGCAAGGTAATGAAATGCAAGGGTGGAGAGCATTGAAAGGCCCATTCTTCCGCCGTTAGGGGTTCTGTGTATCTCATCTAATGTTTGGGAGGGTGTGTTGACCATTTCATTTGCGTCATTACCGGCGGTCGATGTATCCAGTTCTATATGGTTTAAGTACGACATCCATATAATTTTAACGGTCTTCGAGAACTCCATCGGAAAGCCCTGCTCCTCAATCAGCCACGAGCACTGTTTTCGTAGGATATATTGAAAGCATTTGAGAAAGAGCTCCCGGGCAGGGGCACCAAGTAGCCGCTTCTCATCGTCATGCTGTGAGAGTACCTGTGTTTGGCTAAATGCTTGACTTGACTGGAAATTCCCCGTAGCATTGGTTGTCAGATTCAACCTCCTAGTTACGACGCCCATAGCGCTAAATTCTTCGTCATCGTCGTTGAACTCGACATCGCCCTCCATGACATGGCCATACTGGCATGTCCTATGGCCGTTGATTATGCGCCATAGTCTGCTCCTACAGTTGTCTGTGCCACATACAGGGCCTCTGATATATGTGGACATAAGCTGAGTGCACCTTTCCGAAGAATATATGTTACGTGAACGATGGTATCTGTTGAAATGCCGTTTCCTGTAACTTTGTTGGGAAAGCGCAGACACAAACGCTAGAGATAAAAGAGATAAAAAGTGCGCTAATAATACATTTGAGATTTTATTCCTACGCTACACCTAGAGTAACTAAGAACTATAGAAGTCGTCATCTATGTCTGTGGTATCGGTTCCCATTGTTGTGGTGGTGGTAATGGTTTTTATAATTGGAACCATTCCCATTCGGACCTGCTACACCATTCACGTTACCTGTTCCAACCGGTGCCATAATAGGTTGGAATGCAGCTGGATATCCAAATGGGCCTATAGGAGCGCCATTTATGAAAGCTGGAGCGCCGTGAGGAGAATTGGTAGTGGGTGATGGACTATGCGTGTTACTTCTTCGATCGTCGGCTGGAGCACCGACCATTGTAAGCATCTGAGGGACCGGGGGATAGAACATAGGTTGGGGCTGAAATGGCATGAACATCCCAGGGGAAGCCATGAATGGGGTAGATTGAGAGCCTGCTGGCCCCACAGGCATGGCCATCATACCAGGGATGCTGCCCATTGGCATATTTCCACCGATAGCGTTCATCGTACGCTGCTGGAGGCGCAATTGCGCTTTCTGAATTGCTGTCCTCTCATCAGGGAACAGTGTTTTGAATGATCTATCCATAGTACTTATCCAGGTGGGCGCAGTGAAGTAAGGCTTCTCAATCAGAAACGTATCTATTGTCTTCCCTTCTGTTGGCTGTTTATGACGAGGCCGGCTTTCGAACGCCTCTTTGGACTTTAGGAAAACGTTGAAGTTCTTCTTGAAGTCCTTCTTCAAGCATTTGGGGCCATCTTCGCCGAAAAATGGTGGGTTATTACGCCTCCTGTACGTGTTTGCTCTACCGGCGGAGGGTGAATTGGAAGGCGTGTGACCACTCTGTGGCCCAAACTTGTTCTGTGGCCGCTTCAATTCTACTTTTGATGACGCTGGGGTACTTGGCTTAGAGTTTCGATTGCTGGTTTTCGAGGGAGTTATCGAAGGTGTAGCTGTAGAGCTAGCTGGCTGTGGCGTGGGTTTTGGAGGGAGCGACGGATTTACTTTCAAGGAAGATGGGGACTTGGAAGGCAACTCGTCAGACTTTTTGAGGATAGTTTTGACTTCTTCCGGCATCTTGTATGGTACTTTGAATTTCTCCGAGAACTTTTTGAACTCATCCAGCTGGATCTTCTTATCAACGGGACTCTTCGGCGCGGGCGGTGACCAACCTTTTTTAGTGGACGACAGGATAGCAGGATCAGCGTTGTGGGGCTCGTTCCGCAGGCTAGGGGGCACATACTTTGTAGGCCTTCCCGATGCTGGCTTTGCGTTCATTTTCAATTGAGCAAGCAGCTCGTCTCCGCGGCGGTCTACTCCCGAGTATTTGTCCTCCTCATCCATTCCTGAATCATCCACTACAATGCCGCGCTCCTCCGCTAGATGTACATTACCTGCAGTGCCCTGCGATTCTATCTCCCTTGCAATCCGGTCCGCCTCTTTGAGTCTTGTCTCGTAATTGGGGTCCCCCTTGTTGATCTTAGTAGTGTATAAGTACTCGTCGAAGGTGGAAGTGATGCCGAACTTCTGCTCGTTTACTGCAAACTGGTCCCACTCCTCCGCGTGGTCCTCCAGAGATCCCTCCAGAGCGAAGGCCTCGCTGTCGTCTGGCGTCCACTTCTGCAGCTCGCGCTCCTTGACTTCGCCGGCGCCGGCAATATCTGTGTCCGTCCGGAACTCCTGCTGCTTCGCTTCCCTGCGCTCCCGCGCTTTCTGTTCCTCGCGCCGCTTGATCTGATCCCACTTGTCGTCCAGACTGAAGTCCACATCCAGTAGCTCTAGTTCCGCAACGTCTTCGCCCTCAATCAGCAGTGTCCCCTTCAGCTGGTCCGATAGCACAGACGCATCTTCCTCATCAATTCCCTTGTCAATAATCCGTGGGTACTTCAAAATAACATCCACCCCATTCGACGTCGCTGCGTTACACGCCAACAGCATGCCCGAGTACTTCACACCTGATGGAATTGTCACCACAGCCCTCCCACCAATGCTATTAACTAGCACGTAATTCATTCTGTCACTGAACGCTTTCTTGGTTTCCTCGCTCTCGTAGAAAGAAGACCCAGTCACGTCATTGCCTGTACGTCCCACTGTTACAGAGCTGAACCCACCTTCCTTTCTCCTATTCAAATTTCCCTTCATATTTGGGTGACGATCTTTTAAGACCTAAGTAATACGCCTTATTTATATCTAATGTTGACTATCGTAAATGCTGTATCGGCCTCCTCTTATAGGTTTTATAAAGGTGGCGTTTGGTACTTCCAGACCTGCTATAGTGTAAACGTAGAAGGTGATTTAGAGCGCTATGGACCCAAGGTCACTCGGTGTCGCTGAGATGGAGATTGAGGTCATCACAGTCTGCTAGATATGTCTCACGGGTGTTTTCGGCATCCTTGATGAGGCCGTAGGCATTTGAGACAGCTTTGTTAAGCGCAGGATGCAAGTTGGCCGTCAGGCGGTCCAGAAGTACCTTGGCAGAGGCGTCGGAGCGCTCTGCTCGGCGAGCCGCCAGGGCCTGCTGCTCTGCAAGCAGCTGTCTCTCGAGGTCTTCGGCAGCATTCAGCTCCGCAACGTGACGCTGCTGTATGAAGGTGCGGCGGGCGTAGATGTCTTCGATGTCGAGCACGTGCTCGGAGACACGCGCGGGGAAGTGCGCGCGTTTGAGGCGCGTTCGCAGCTTGTGGAGAATGCCGCGGACTAGCTGCTCGCGGTCGTGGCGGAAGGCGGCCAGCTCGCTGGGGCCCAGGGTCCGCACCAGCTCGTGGTGGTACGCGGCAAGCGCGCCCTCGATGGCGCTGTCGGCGCTGGCGCTGAGCAGCTCGGTGAGCGAGCGCAGCAACGCACGAGGGGGCCGCCGCCATGTTTTTATGTTGTAGTTCTCGGGTAGTTTGTCGCGGAAAGCCCGCCGTACTGCGCGCCGGATGTCCCAAGGGTTAAAGTCCGCCACACCCTGCTCCGCTGCGCTAAACTTGACGCGCTTGCGGCCCTCCGGCTGCCTGCGTGCTTCTGCTGTCCTGCTCTCGCCATCCGAGCTGGCGGACTCGCCGTGCGGCCGTCGCAGCGGGCTCTCGCTATCGTCCCGGAGAAACAGCTCCTGCGCGGCGGGCTCGACTGGCACTGCTTTGTCCAGCCGGAAGGCATCGCCGTCCACGGCAATCAGCGAACCCTCCTCGTCCTGAGACGGGTCAGATTCAGATGCGATCTCGTCCAATATGTTCCTTGCCATGGCTCCCCGGTCCCGGTATGCTGACGGCTGCCGGTTTCTTGCAGGGCCTAGAAAAACGTCTCAGCTGCTTGTGAGGTGTATGCAAAACTTTGCAGGTACTGCAGTCGCATGCCCTTTATGTCTGCTTACGGTGCTTCAGCTATAACGCCTGTGATCACTGCGGGGACGCGGCTACGTTAAGAAGGCATGTTTTTGGAGGTCTCTAGTGTGTCCGACGACGTGTTTACAGTTTTACATAGTTTGTAAGAGCGTGCGGTCTATAAGTGTTCGCGCTCTTGCCATAGGTCTTCCTGAAAACATATTTCATACTTGAATATAGACGTTAGATCTGTAATTATGCTACACAAGACAAAAGAGTAGACCAGATATTAGATGTGAAGGATGCCCCTGGTATTCACATACGAGGAAAGCGCCCGTAGCTTCTTATTTGCAACAAGGCGGGTAGCTTTCGATAGGTGCTAATGCTTGCCTCTTTATAATCTGGAGGGCATGCGTACGACTAGAGAAAAAGATCCAGTAATAGCATACTGCGGAGGTGAATTTAATCGAGTAGCTTCCTATTGTCCGTGAGGAAAGCAGATGTACCCAGCGAACCCTTAATTGCATGTGGCCGGGACGGTGGCTATATATACCGGCGACGGTGGCTAGGATAAGGGGCCAAATGCTGGGCAGTCAGCGCACAGAATATCCAAACGATGTCGCAGACCCTGACCAACATTCAAGAATTGAGGCTACGTGCCTCGAGCACCCGCCACGCCCTCTCTGACGTGGTGCGCGAGAAAGACTGGTCTGATTTTGAATTTACTCCGATACGGGAGGCCACTGTTTCCCGGGCGATGACGACGCGCTACTTCGACGACCTGTACAAGTATGCTGTATCGGATGTTGTAATTGTGGGCGCAGGCTCCTCTGGACTTTCTGCGGCGTACGTGATTGCCAAGAATAGGCCGGATCTGCGCATTGCGATTGTCGAGGCCAACGTCGCGCCAGGTGGTGGGGCATGGCTAGGTGGCCAGCTGTTCTCGGCAATGATCATGCGGAAGCCTACCCATCTGTTTCTGGACGAGCTGGAGATTCCTTACGAGGACGAGGGTGACTATGTTGTTGTAAAGCACGCGGCATTATTTACTTCGACGGTCCTTTCAAAGGTGCTGCAGTTCCCAAACGTGAAGCTGTTCAATGCAACTGCAGTAGAGGACCTAGTCACCAAGCCCTCAGGCGATGGTGGTGTGACCATAGCTGGGGTTGTCACCAATTGGACACTGGTGACAATGGCGCATGATGTGCAATCATGCATGGACCCGAACGTGATCGAGCTGGAGGGGTATAAAGAGGATGGCACTAGAGATCCCAAGAAGAAGCACGGGGTCGTGCTATCGACGACGGGCCATGACGGTCCTTTTGGGGCCTTCTGTGCTAAGCGGCTGGCCGCACTGGATGCTCAACACGCTATCAAAGGTATGCAACCGTTGGATATGAATACCGCGGAAGCAGGCGTGGTTAAGGAATCTGGTGCGACTCCGGGTGCTAAATATATGTACTTCGCGGGCATGGAGACTGCAACCAAGAAAGGTGTCTCACGCATGGGACCTACCTTTGGAGCGATGGCCGTGTCCGGGATAAAGGCTGCGGAGGAGATCCTCAGGCACTTCGCCGAATAGTTAACAGCTTCCGTCTCAATTCATTTTTGTAGGAGTAATGTGAGCCCTCAACAATTAGATACTTGGTATTTTTATACTAGTCGAATGAAGTATTTACGTTATGGTCAAGGAATTTATTAGTTAACCTGTTAAAATTAGATAGTGTCTGGAAGGTGGTATAATCGGGGGAGACCTGTTAGAAGTCCTCATCGAAAGTAAACGCACCGCTTTCTGACTCTTGCTTAGATGATTTAGCCATCACACCGGCCTTCTGGTAATCAGAAACACGCTTCTCAAAGAAGTTTGTCTTGCCAGCTAACGAGATATTCTCCATAAAGTCAAACGGATTGGAAACGTTGTAGTACTTTTTATTGCCTAGCGCCACAAGCAAGCGGTCGGCAACAAATTCCACATATTGGTTCATTAGGCTGGAGTTCATACCGAGAAGGGCCACAGGAATGGCATCCTGGAAATACCGCTTCTCAATGTCCACAGCTTCTGTGATGATCTTCTCTACAATTTCTGGATCGGGCTTGTTGTTCAAGTGCGCAAACAGTAAGCAAGCAAAGTCCGTATGTAGCCCCTCGTCTCTGCAAATTAGCTCGTTCGAAAAGGTCAGACCAGGCATCAAGCCCTTTTTCTTTAGCCAGAAGATAGCCGCAAAGGAGCCTGAGAAGAAGATACCCTCGACAGCTGCGAAAGCGACCAGTCTTTCGCCAAAGAGCGCGTCTTGGTCCTGAATCCATCTAATGGCCCACTCCGCCTTTTCTTTGATCTCAGGAATCGTCTCAATTGCGTTGAACAGGTGCTCGGCCTCCTTCGGGTCCTTGATGTAGGTGTCGATAAGCAGCGAGTAAGTCTCCGAGTGGATGTTTTCCATCATGATCTGGAAGCCGTAGAAGCACTTGGCCTCGGGGATCTGGACCTCAGCGGAGAAGTTCTCCACCAAGTTTTCGTTCACAATGCCGTCGGAGGCAGCAAAGAACGCCAGCACCCGGGAGATGAAGAACCGCTCGTTCTCCGTCATCCGGTTGTTCCAGTCGTGGATGTCCTTCGACAGATCAATCTCTTCCGCCGTCCAAAATGACGCCTCTGCGCGCTTGTACGCCTGCCAGATGTCGTGGTATTTGATAGGAAAGAGAACAAAGCGCCGCTTGTTCTCCATCAGCAGCGGCTCGTTCTTCTCCTGTTCTTTCAGATGGTGCCGATGTACTTGGTGCGCCCTCAGAAATTGCTGATGCTCCCGCGCTGCCTGCGACAACGACTGCTTCACATCCACGTCTCCGACATCCACCGCACGCTTCTCGTCTATGCTTTGCACCTTCTCAAGCGCTCCCAGTTGCGGCTGATTCTCCTTCGCCAGCGTCGGGCCTAAACTGCGTTTGGACGCTGTGAGGTCTAGCTCGGATAGTGCGTTAGCCGTCACCTTCGATGGTGTCTCTTTTGGTACTGAAGTCTCTGGCATGGCTTGTTGTGTCCCACTGGTCCGTTGAGTCGCTACCTGGATCCCCGGTATATGTCCTTGGGCTTAACGCTGCTGGGGTGGACAGGAGAGAGCTGGCGCAGACCCGACACGAAAAAACCCGCCTATTTATTTCGCGTCACATGAGCCGCTCAGAGCGCAGGTTTCAAAGTGCGGGTAACTAAGGCATCGGGTGGCATCGGATTATGTAATATGCAGACTATACGAAGATGGCCATCAGGGCGAAGACGCTATAGAAGATCAGTAGAGGGTACGCGATGAGCACGCGGACGTTGTGCAGCTGGAGGTAGTATATGAAAAAGCCGGAGGATGACCAGGTGCACCACACGACCGAAACAAGCCCTAGAATGTAGCCAAACCAGTTGTTGAGGGAACAGAAAACGCCGACGGTGGCCAGAAAGCATAGGGGCAGGAACGAGTAGCCTAGGATGGAGGCGGTCTTGAGGAACGAGACGGCGTTGGAAGCGCGCGGAACCGGCGTGCCGGTCGGGCTGGCGGCCTGGCTAGCCGGGCCCGCTGGCTGGCTCATCAGGCGCAGCAGCTGGTACAGCGAGAGCGAGCCGAAGAGCGCGACGCCGTATATGTAGCCGAAGTGCACCTTGCCCGCGGTGAGCAGCATGGTGCCAAAGACCAGGCAGAATAGAAGCGGCCCGGACAAGTCCGTGTCGTTGAAGATCTCCAGAGGCAGGTTGACGGACGTGGTGGGCGTGAGTACGAATTTGGTCTTTGTGAGGATGTGGCCGAAATTTATGCCCAACTCTTCCAGCAGCGGTGGCTCGAAGGAGTAGCCGCGCGTAGAAAGGGCATTGATGATGCCGTTGGGCAGCTGCTCGTTTGTAAAGTTTGCGGGGCTGCCGGTCGACATGGCGCCCGTCCCGCTCGGGTCGAACGACATCGCGCCCTGTGGGAACTGGAACTGCTGTGATGGCTGGTAGAAGCCGCCCTGGGAGTTCTGATTAGCGTAGTACGACATTCTAGTATTTCCGCCTCGTTGCTATGTCCCTGCCTCTTAGTCTTTGAGGGTTCCGCTGTAGCAGTGTGCCGTTTTATGTTTCACCAAGTGCGGGTAACAGCAATGTCGAAAATTTTTGGCCGGGCCTCTGAAAAGGCCTTGAACAGCATGGAGACATCGGCCAAGACCTGTAGGTTCAGAGGACCCGTGGGGACTATTCAAAGCATCAAGAGCTGCCTTCGTGGAGGCTACGGTAACTAAGTACAGCAAAGATGGGTGTGATCGAGAAAATTAAGGCGATTGAGGAAGAGATGGCCCGTACGCAGAAGAATAAGGCGACGGAGCACCATCTCGGACTCTTGAAGGGTAAGCTCGCACGCTATAGGCAACAACTATTAGAGGAGAGCACAGCATCCAGCGGAGGGGGCGGCACAGGCTTCGAGGTGGCCAAATCGGGCGATGCGCGTGTGGTCCTGATCGGGTACCCTTCTGTCGGTAAGTCGTCGTTGCTGGGCAAGGTGACCACCACCAAGTCGGAGGTTGCGCACTATGCGTTCACTACGCTGACTTCGGTGCCAGGTGTGCTAAAGTACCAGGGAGCAGAGATCCAGATGGTGGATCTGCCCGGTATCATCCACGGAGCATCCAAAGGTAAGGGTCGTGGGCGCCAGGTGATCGCCACGGCGCGGACGGCCGACCTGATCGTGATGGTGCTGGATGCAACAAAGAGCAATCACCAGCGCGAATCTCTTGAACGCGAGCTGGAGACGATGGGGATCCGGCTCAACAAGGAGAAACCGAACATATACTTCAAGAAAAAGGAGACAGGCGGACTGAAGATCACCTTTACGTCGCCAGATCGGTCCAACTTGACGGAGGAAGCTATCAAATTAATTCTGCGCGACTACCGCATCCATAACGCGGATATTCTAGTGCGGGACTCCTCTTGCACAATCGATGACTTTATCGATGTATTGAATGAACAGCATCGCAACTATATCAAGTGCCTGTATGTGTACAACAAGATCGATGCTGTGTCATTGGAAGAAGTGGATCGTTTGGCGCGCGAGCCAAACACTGTTGTCATGTCCTGCGAGATGGACCTGGGGCTTGAAGATGTCGTGGATGAGATATGGTACCAACTGCATCTGAATCGTGTATTCACGAAGAAGCGCGGGGTCAGACCAGACTTTTCTGATCCTCTTGTTGTGCGGAATGGCTCCACAGTCGGAGACCTGTGTCACCAAATTCATAGAGACTTTAAGGATAAGTTCAAGTACGCTTTAGTTTGGGGATCCTCAGCGAAGCACTCACCCCAGAAATGTGGTCTCAATCATAAGATACATGATGAAGATGTGATTAGTCTTTTCACTAAGTAGATAGGTAGCCAGATATACAACCTATTTTTAATGGATGCTGCTGATAAGGAAACCAATCAGCATGGGAGATCTCAGTCACCCAGTACTCTCGGGCAGACCAACCTAAATTTTTGAGTACAGGTAAAAAAGTTACACTTTGATAACGTTTCTCGAAAGCTTTGGCGACAGTGAATAGGCGGAAACATGGTCGCTCCTACCCATCGGGCGCTGCGAGCCATCCCAAAATTTCATATTACCACGCCAATCTTCTATCCCAATGCCAAACCGCATCTGGGACACCTATATTCTTCATTACTATGTGATGTGCAGGCAAGATGGCACAAACTAAGGGATAATGAAGTGCTGTTCACCACTGGAACCGATGAGCACGGTCTGAAGATACAGATGGCAAGTGAACAACAAGGCTATAGTAGCCCTAAAGAATTTGTTGATAAATTATGCACCCATTTTATCGGTTTAGATGAACGAGCTAACATTGGGTACACTAGGTTCATAAGAACGACAGATAATGATCATATCTCGAATGTTTTACGACTCTGGGAGCTCTGCCAAGAGAATGGCTATATATATAAGGGCAAGCATAGCGGCTGGTACTCCGTGTCAGATGAAACCTTCTACCCTGCTACTAAAGTCGTCCAGGTGATCGACGGCCGCGAAGTCCCGGTAAAAGATGGTTCTGCCGTTGTTGAGGATGCCAAGTACATCAACACGGAAACTCGTAACAGTGTGATCCACCAGACCGAAGTGAACTATTTTTTTAGGCTGTCTTCCCTGCGCGAGCGACTAATCAGTCATTTGAAGGAAAATCCAGAATTTATCCTCCCACCTTCGAGGTCAACTCAGATTTTAGATCTACTATTGAAGTCAGAACTTTCTGATCTTTCAATATCTAGGCCGAAAACACGACTTGAATGGGGGATCTCTGTACCGGGCGATGACAGCCAAAAAATATACGTATGGTTCGACGCGTTATGCAACTATGTGACTTCGATTGGTGGGGTAAATGCTGTTCTAGAGGATAAGCCCATCGCTGATCTAGCCCATTCCGTCCTACAGGGCTCGATTTCAGGCTCAGCTAAAGAATGGTGGAATGCTACAACCCACCTCGTCGGTAAGGACATCGTAAAGTTCCATACCATATATTGGCCTGCAATTTTACTTGCTGCAGGGTTACCGCTTCCTAGAAAGGTTGTAGTCCATGGACACTGGCTTTCAGATGGTGTGAAGATGTCTAAAAGTTTGGGAAATGTCGTGGTTCCTGAAGAAATGATAGAGAAGTACGGTACGGATCCCATGAGATGGTTTATTTTGGAACATGACACTTTAGAGCACGATGCTTCTTTTGCTGAAGAGGGTCTCAATCAGACTCGGGAATTACTATGTTCGAAGTGGGGGAACCTTTTGCACCGATGCGGCGGACCAAAGTTTAACATCCACCGTGCTGTGCAAAAGTTCCATGATAAACCTATCACTGAATTGACCGAAAGTAACCCCGAGTTGTTCGGTGATTTGCTGCCTAGATTAACAACCTTAGTTGATGATATCGACCATCTATTGTCTAAGTACGATACGGCAAACGCTCTGAGGTTGATCTGGTCTATAGTTAATGACGCAAATACCATGGTTCAGCATGGGGAACCTTGGAAGAAATCAATGGAGGAGCAAGATCTTATCATCTATACTGCAGTTGAGGCCGCACGGATTGTTTCTATAGCAGCGCAGCCCTTTATTCCTGTTCTCGCTAACCGCTTCCTTGACAGACTTGATGTGCTTCCTGAAAAGCGCTCATTAGATTATGCGAAAGTTGGTGCAGACTCAACTTATGCTATGAATGCCAACGTACGCGGGAGAGAAGTCCCAATATCCTCTTTATCGAGGGGACATTAAGTAGAAATCCAATTCCTGTAAATATACATACTACGATAACTTTTTAATCGAGAAACTAAGCATCGATAGTGATAATCTCTGCGTTAAGCGTGCCTAGATCCAGTATAACAAATTGACCAGAAGTATTGAACTTCGGTAGTGTTATTAGAACGACTTCAACCTTATCTTCTAGAAGTACTTTCCGGTAGCCATATGAAGGTTGATTTCCAATGATGTACACATGAGGCCACTCATTCATAATGAACGGATCAGTATCCTTATATGGATAGCACCACAAGGTATCAGGTGCAGTTGGCGCAAGGTTCTGCCACTTCAATGAAGCTTCTATCAAATCGAGTCGGTGTTCTATGGTATCTCTCAGTTGCTCTGTGCCGAGGTAAGGTATAACATACTTGCACATGTCGTCAACATTCTGGCCACTAGAAACCAGTACCTGGATACCTTCCAAATCAAGCCAGCATGGGTTAGTTACGGATTCAAAAATTTCGCTGTTCACCTCAGCAAAGTAAGGTTTCAGCGCTCGCTTGAAAAGGGCTTTATGAAGTGGTTGCTGCGGAAGACTTCTCTCGCTTGGGTCATTGGCGCCTGGCAAAATAGTAACCGGCAAACTCGTTAGTATATTCGCCATGAATGAGCCAAGCTCATCCAATGCACCACTTATATTATCATTCTCGCGAGACCCCACGGAATCTCCGCACATGATTAGTCTAGCCACAGAACTTATGCTGTTAGCACTCGCAATATCACCGCTAAGCAAATCTTGCAGTAACCGGAGCTTCAGTGAGAGCTTTGGATCGTCTGAAGTTGCTCCAAGACCCGATATAAGCGCAACACTCTTGCCCTGGGCTCTAGCCTGTGGTGCCTGAGGGATGGCTTGTGGATAACAAATGTCGACCACTTGAAACGTACCCGCTTCGGCTTCCATTCCCAACACGCCAACGACTGTACCGGTGACAAACGGTGTGTTCGTAATAATATCTCCGACAAGCAACACACGTCCGCTCTCGTCTTCTAGCATTATCTCGTCTGTCCCCTCGGGATCAGTGTAACTTTTCACCGGAGCCTTCGTGCCGTAAGTATCATTCACAACCTCCTCCAACACGTTTGGCTTATATTTCATCTCACAGTATATAGTTCCAACGCACCAGCATGGTTCTCCCGCTTGTATATCAAGCACTTTTGCCTTTTGAACAACCGGCTTTCCTTGAATGCGGAAACCGTTATCCCACTTCTGTTGGCAATTAGCCAGAACGCGTTTTCTACTTTCGTTCAGCCGATATGCATACATCTGGTAGAATTGCATCTCATATACACGTTTCTCATATGGCAGCTCGAAGCTGTTTGTTCTATTGCGCCCGATGGTTAACTTCGGCCGAATACGAGCTGAAACCGACGCCCTTCGGCCACTTTTGAGCGTTAGTAAGAGAGGTATAATATGCTAGTGCATCGGTATCAATAAACATACTCAAATTCCTGGAGTAGCTGGTCCATAGTCATGAAAGATGGAGGCTGTCTCTTCACCAGTGCATGCATTCTGTACAAGATGCCTTCACAATTTTTCATGTCGTGACTTTCATGGGATGTTCGATTCTTCCGCACGTACATAGAGTATTAGGTAGTCATATAGATGATTATATGAGTAATTATACGATCGACATAGCTGATTTCTATCATTCTGTTAGAATATCTAACAACCCTTGGAACTCTGGTTCCTTCTCATTTAGTTTCTTGAGTGTTTGGTACTCCCAAGAAGTGTAGTTAGTACTTTCAGCATTTTCTTCAGTAACTGTAATTGTACGCTTGATCCGCTCAAGCTCCTCATTGTCGTTTACATGTACCTTCGTTCTGCGATGCTCCTTTATATCAGGGGTATGGCCAATACTCATCCCTACACGGACCAAGGTCTCGATGTTCTCCTCGGAGTTCTTCACGAGATCAGTGTCCAGGACAATATTTTTACTTTGGAGCACAAGCAATACAGTGGATCCACCGAATTTGAAGTAACCCAGTTCTTGGCCGCGTTTAACTTTATCACCGGGGTTGCAAGTTAGAATAATCGATCCGACCATCATAGCACCGATGGGTATGTACAATAGAGTGCCGAATTCTTCCGACGTAATTGGAACCACTACACGAACGTTTTCTGCAAACACGTCTAATTCCGTTCTAACGGCCATGGGGTTAACAGTATAATATTCGCCACTGATATAATGGGGTTTACCAATGACGCCATTACAAGGAGAATGGAATCTGTGGTAGTCCTGAGGTGCCAGGCGGAATATTCCCACACTGCAACTCCTCTCATTACAAAGGTCCGGAAATTGGCCGCCCGTTAGTTTTGCAAGGGTGAATGTTCGACCTTTTATCCATATCTCTTTCGACCTCCGAACAGTAGCGAAAACAGTGCACCGAGAGTCAGCTGGCGACAAGAGTACCTTCGGATTTGGCGACTCCGGGGTACGGCTGCCAGGCTTCAACTTCCGGTAAAAGAACTCATTAAATGTCGTAAAATTAGTTTCAAGGCATTCTGACATATCTAGGGAGTGAAACTTGATGAAAGGTTCAATATCTTTGGCTGATGCTGGTCTATCAAATTTCTTACCCTGTTTTATCGTAACGGATCGTAATAGAGATTTAAACTTCTTTGATTGTTTCCCACGCGCATTATAGATAATCCTGATACCCAATTTAACGTATGCACTGATCTTCTCTTCGATCACAATGCCGGTATCTCTATCTTGGACCAAAATATTTGCATTATTAGAACCTAGCGCATACTTGCCGTAAGTTAGCTTGATTAGCAGTCTTGAAAACCAACGTTTCGATGCAAAGTCTGACGAGACATATGACGGCTTCAGTTGTTTTTTATGCCCACTGCTGCAAATAGCGAAATGGGTGATCAAATCATTCTCCGCATTTAGCTTCGAGTGTCGCAGAGCTTTCGTAGCCTTGACCTGCTGACAGCAAAGTGGGCATTTCTGCACTCTCCTGAATGCGTTACTATTCTTCCATTCCTGGAGGTGTCGAATAATTACTTCCTTAGGCAGAGTATCCTTTGACCAAGGCGACTTCCCAGAATGATAAAAAAAGTTATTCACCTCTTGTTCAGTGAAATGCCCTAGTCCATCCAACAATAGCGTAAGTTGTACGACGTCAAAGTGTTGCAATGTGGATGCGGCATTAATAACTTGATCCCAGAAATGCTTTTTCAAAATATGATATGGGAAGAAACTGAGCTTCAAGTACATTCTTGAGGCGTGAGTTTCTGTCAAAGCACTGTACTTTAGGTTTAGCGGAACTTCAAGATCGCAGTGGCATATCCCATTGTTAGACTTCCGCGATATGATATCTTTAAAGTCAACGCTGGCGTCGGCCACTCTATCATGGAAGGAAAAGGAATCCCTATCGAGGACACGGAAGTCTAGCTTGAAGGACATTTCATGGGGGTAAACCTCAAAAGCTGCCTGCTCGTTGTACTCGGGGTTCAAGCTATGCTTTTTCCATGAAGTCTTGAACACGCGCCTTCCAAAAGTTATAATCACGAAGGGATCCATGTCAAAAGTAGTCGAAAACTTATTTCTCAGCGGCGGCAAGTCCAGAATTCTTACAATTTCCACAAAGGCTACGCCCATAGCATGCGTCTTCTTGGATATTTCAAAATCGTTATTTCTGGGCCGAGCTTTGCGCATATTCCGTTTCCGACGGCCGAATAACATCACCTCAGTTCCCTCAGTATCATCACTGGAATGGCTGTCTTTCTCTTTTGCATTTAAGCTTTCAGATATCTCCGTGAAGGGTGTGGTCGACACTTCCGGCACAAATGCGAATGATTCCACTGAGTCATTGTTCTGAGAGTATCTTTTCGACTCTGCACCTTGTTGGTCGGTTCCGTAAGATTTATCGTCAGCATAAAATAAGTCATCCATGTATTCCCAGTCATCGTTACCAAAGGTGTCCGCTTCATCCTCTTCGTCATCTTCGATGTAGCAGGACACCATTGAATGCTCAATAATATCTTCATAATTCGTAAAATCATCAGGTGAGGAATCAGACAGAGACGTGTAGCCCAGCATGTTGTCGTTGTCGTCATCGTCGTCATCACCTTCTTCGCCATTATCCTCATGCCGCTGGTCTTCGCTCAGCAGCTCAATCTCCTGCTTGCGCTGAATCCTCCTAGCAGCCAGCGAGTCTAAAAGATAGCTTCTCCACTCCCGGAATATAGCCATCGTAGACGGTCCGCTGCCAGATGAGACCAAACTGACCGCCAGCAGCACCTCTCCGGCCTTGTAACCAGTGCGACCGCTGTAAAACGGAACCCATTCGGCCGCCTTCTCAGAGCTGTACTTGCCCTGTTCACCTCTGAAAAGATCCAACAGAGAGAACCGAGCTTCGCCTAGGTATAGGTAGCGGCCGCGTTCGAGCGAGTTGTCTGCATTATCCTGCCACCGTAGCACGTCGTCGTACAGCAGCACGCGTAGCCATTCCGACGATGGCTTGGACGGAAGTGCCAGCTTAAGGGTCTGCCGCCAGCTGGGTGTCGATGTATTCTTGAACCGCTTGGTCCGGTTGAATACCCCGTTCGTGACTACAAGACACAGCGGGTTGCACCGAGTGTCTTCCACGGTCACGATCCGCGCCTGCTGAACCTCGACCTTGAGCGTCAGACGGTGCTGTCTTGATCTTCTGCGTCTTCTGATTAATCCAACGCCCATGACACGCTTTTACACTCGTGCTCTTCCCTGCTGCTCTGTCATGGTACCGTCACTAAACCAAATTCCAATAAATTACGCACTTTGAGGAATTATTTATAGCGTCGAATAATCTATACGGTAGTCTCTACTTCCGGCTACGGCTGCACAGTTCGCTCCGACGACCCACACCGCCATTGACGTCAACCGTTTGACAGTAATTCGACCAGGGACCGAATGCAGTTCGCTTACTCTATCTATCCCGTGGATCACGCAACCGCTTGTCGCAGTAATTCCATGAGCCTCGAGTGGCCCTCGAGACGAGCTAGCGCCGCATTATGTGCAACTATGACGTTTCTTTTT
This sequence comes from [Ashbya] aceris (nom. inval.), assembly GCA_000412225.2. Taxonomy (NCBI): domain Eukaryota; kingdom Fungi; phylum Ascomycota; class Saccharomycetes; order Saccharomycetales; family Saccharomycetaceae; genus Eremothecium; species [Ashbya] aceris (nom. inval.). The sequence continues at coordinate 130,761 of CP006020.1, forward strand.
TTACGTGGGCATCTTCGAAAATTTCAGTGGTTAGCACCCTGGAAATGCCATTAATAAGGGCAAGTTTTAAGTCAAAGTGTGCGAGCTACGGAGGTTGGCGTGCTTCCTAATCGTCCTTATACAGTTTACAGCATAGCATTGTAGCGCCTCGTACGCGATGGGGAAGCGGTTTAGTGAGTCTGCAGCGAAAAAGATAGCAGGTCAGGCCAGAAAGAGGGACCAGGCTGCCGCAAAGGATAGAGCTGAGCGAGAGCGCCAAGAGGCCGAGGAGGCATCGAAGTGGGAAGAAGGTTCGCGACAAGCCAATGCACGTAAGCTCCAGGAGGAACAGAAGCGCCTAGAGAAATTGAAAGCTAAGCAGGAACGCGAAGCGCTGCTGGCGGCCGAGGAAGAGGCTCTGGGTAAGGGCGGTAAGGGTAAGAAGTCTACACGCAAGTAAGTGCACATTGCATGTGGCCAGCACCGTGTTACTCCCGGTGCGGGGAGGATAGACACACAGGGCAAGAATACGTAGCTACGTAGAAGACTTTCTATATCGGTAAGGGATACCGCTCTTGCGAAGGGCTTGGTTGAGGGCCGCGACGTCGGCCTGGGCGTTGTTTTCGGAGATCCATTTTCGCCCTGCATGCCGTGAGTATGAGTCCCAGCTCAGGTTTGCCGTATAGAGGACGCTTCGCTCCAGATGCGCAGCGAAATCCGCGGCGGTAGTTGGGTCTGGAAACACGCGGATCATGTAGTGGTAGAGACCATCCTTAGCGACCCTACGTGCTGCGCGGCCCTGCCCATCGAGGAATGGAGAATCGGTGGCCCCTTCTAGTTGGGCCAGCACCGCCTCTGGGCCGTGATACTTGCACCAGGCTCGCAGGAACTGGGAACGGATAGTCTTCCGCACGGCAACACGGAGGTAGGCCCGATCGCGCGGGCGCAGCGACCCTCTGGCCTGTATGAGGTTGGATATCTGGCGGAGGCGTTTTTCCATCTCGGCGCTTCGGGCAAGCTCAACGCGTTCCCGGACGTCGACGGCTTTGTCACTGACGTTTGCGTTAAGAAGATGATCTCCCATGTATGTCACCAGCAGCCCAGGCTTGCTCTTGCGGGCCATGCCTACAAAGTGGTCTGCTGGGAAAAACCGCAGTGCAAAATAGTCGCACTGGTACACCTGCGGCGCCCATGTGTGACATCTGTTCAGGTAGTATTGCTGAACGGGAGCTAGCACGCCTTTGAGACATGTGGAAGCCGGTTCTGGCCCTGCATGCATCGCTGCGGCGCGCTTGCGCCAGAAACTTGTCCCGTCGCTCATCACAGGCGGCGCCAGCAGCCCCACAGGACCAGCAGCCTCCGGCCCAGCCCACCTGGCCACTCGCTCCAGTAGTAACTTGCACGACATGTGCTCGCTGCTCCTCTGCGATGTCTTGGCCTGCTGTCCGGCGGTGTCTTCAAACGAGAAAACGGATATATTTGGTATTATGGTCATAAGAGTTACATACATAAGCCGCGCGCTACCTATTGCTTGGAGCCAATCGCGATGCGGCGCACCTCATCGGGTTGATCATTGTCCTCCAGCTTGGGCACCTTCAACTTTAGCACACCGTTCTCGTATTGGGCTTCTATGTGCTCGGCATCGATGCCCGGCTTCTCAGGGAGGCCTATGGCCCGCTTGAAGCGCCCATGAGCACGCTCACGCACGCGCCATCCGTCCTTAACCTCCTCTTCCTCGAGAGCCGGTATCTCACCCGACACAATTATTTCGTTGTTGTTGCGACGATACTCCAGCTGGATGTCGTCCTGGCTGGCCACGCCGGGGACGCTGATCCCGAGCTCGTACTCGCGGTCGCGCTCCAACATGTCCACCGGGGGCATGATGTCCTCGTCCTGAGGCAGCAACCAGTTGCTAATACGGCTCACTGGCCTCACTGACCGCTGTCCGGAACGACCTGCGTTCATTAGACGGTTGTTGATGGAGTTCACCTCGTGGTTGATGCTATCAACGAAGTCAAAGAATGGAGAGCTCATTGCGTGGCCTTCTACTCACCTCAAGCTGCTCCTGTGGCCCGCGGCATGTTTTATATACTACTGCGCTGCCCCGCGGTTTCATCCCTGTGCGCATAACCTTCTCTGTTCTGCTCTGCCGGGCCCCACCCCTCGCACCCGCCCTCTTTGATGAGGAGACGTCCGACGCAGACTGCTACGCCGATGTCCCGCACGCTGAACGCTGCGCGCCCCCGTGTATCCCAAACCCCTAATTATAACCCACTTTGTGGCCTGTTTATCTTCCTGCGCCCACCGCGCTCCGCTTGGCGAGATAGGCCTCGAACTCCATCCCGAGCTACTAGGTGTTCCGCGTGGCCCGCAAGAACGGCATGCGATTACATACATCCGCCTCTGCTCCTTGAAATGTGTCAGAAAAGCCCGAATGAAGAGCACCGGTGCTGGACACGTTCTGGAAACACATGGGAACACACTATTACCCGGCGTAGCGCGTCCGCTCTCGCATGCAAAAGAGTAGGACATCGACCATGCGTACAGCACTGCAGATCAGATGCTTGCGGCTGCCATAAGACGACGCATAACGACGGTATGGCCCAGTGCTCTACGTACGGGGCCAGCCAAGTGCGCTCTGCATGCTGCGTCACGGGCGCAGTGGTGCAGGCCGACCACGCGCATTAGGTATGTGTATCACGTGAGTGTCCGGAACTATCCCGGGTAGCCGGACAGTGGCGCTAATGGAGCAAAGCGCCGTAACTTGCTGCAGAGCTCCAGTGTACTGCAGAAGTCGCCTTCAAGGCGGCGCGATACTGCGATGGGTCCTAGCCAAGCAATTGCAACGTTGTGGAGGGCGAGCACCAGTTGGGCAGGTATCCGCATCGCAGCACGGCACGTAATCGTTAGCATTATCGCTGGAGGTGCGGTAATGGCGGTTGCTGTGGGATACAGTGGTTGCGTGCGAGCTGCTCTTGGCGCGGCGAACTGAATCAATCTCGTTTTGCGGGGTTTGCAGTTTGGCTGCGGGCGGTGGTATAAAAAGGCGGTGCCGGAAACAGAGATAAACAAGTACTAACAACACTCCAGGGACAACATGAGTCACAACAGCAGCAACGAGGCCGGCAAGAAGCCGCGCGAAGTGTTGCCGGCAAATGTGAAGCCGGTGCACTACCATCTGCAAATGGAACCCGATTTCACGGAATTCACATTTCAGGGACAGGTAAACATTGAGCTTGAGGTGAAGGATCCCTCTGTGCATTCTCTGGAGCTCAATACATGTGACCTCGAGATTCAGGATTCGCACATTGGCGGGACGGCTGCTACCTTTGTTGAGTACAATGAGGACCTACAGCGCACCCGCTTTACTTTCCCGGAGGAGGTCTTCCAGAACGCTGAGCGTGTAACCTTAAGTTTGAAGTTCACTGGCATTCTAAACGACAACATGGCGGGCTTTTACCGGGCCAAGTACGAGGATAAGTTGACGGGGGAGACGAAGTACATGGCTACCACCCAGATGGAGCCAACGGACGCGCGTCGTGCCTTCCCCTGCTTTGACGAACCCAATTTGAAGGCTGCCTTTGACATCACGCTTGTTTCCGAGCCAAACTACACCCACTTGTCCAATATGGACGTGAAGAAGGAGGAAGTGCGCGATGGTAAGAAGTACACTGAGTTTAACACGACGCCACCAATGTCAACCTACCTAGTTGCATTTATCATCTCTGAGTTACGCTACGTGGAGAACAAGGACTTCCGTATCCCTATCCGTGTCTATGCGACGCCTGGTAACGAGCACTTGGGGCAGTTCGCTGCCGACCTCACCGCCAAGACGCTAGCCTTCTTCGAGAATGCATTTGGTATCAAGTACCCCTTGCCTAAGATGGACAATGTCGCCGTGCACGAATTTAGCGCGGGTGCCATGGAAAATTGGGGTCTTGTTACGTACCGTGTCGTGGACCTTTTGATCGACAGGGAGAACACCACATTGAGCTGTTTGCAGCGTGTGGCCGAAGTCGTTCAGCACGAACTAGCACACCAATGGTTCGGAAACCTTGTGACCATGGATTGGTGGGAAGGCCTGTGGTTGAATGAAGGTTTCGCCACTTGGATGTCCTGGTACTCTTGTAACGAATTTGAGCCAGAATGGAAAGTGTGGGAACAGTACGTTCCAGATAACTTACAGAGCGCACTATCGCTGGATTCGCTCCGCTCTTCTCACCCAATTGAAGTCCCTGTGAAACGCGCTGACGAAATTAACCAGATTTTTGATGCTATTTCTTACTCGAAGGGTTCTTCTCTTTTGAGAATGATCTCCAAGTGGCTTGGTGAAGACGTCTTTGTTAAGGGCGTGTCTAACTACTTGAACAAGTTCAAGTACGGCAATGCGAAGACCTCCGACTTGTGGGATGCATTGTCTGAGGCATCCGGAAAAGATGTCCGCAGCGTCATGGATATCTGGACGAAGAAGGTTGGGTATCCAGTTGTCACTGTCGAAGAAAAGGACGGCAAGCTCACTTTCACTCAACACCGTTATTTGTCGACTGGTGATGTGAAGCCAGAAGAAGATGAGACTATCTATCCTGTTTTCTTATCTCTAAGGACCAAGAAGGGCGTGGACAACACCCTTGTTTTGGATAAGAGAACGATGACTGTTGACTTGGAAGACATCGAATTTTACAAGGTTAATGCAGACCAGGCTGGTATTTACATTACTTCCTATCCCGATGAAAGGTGGGACAAGTTTGCCTCCCAGGCTTCCTTGTTGTCAGTTGAGGACCGGACCGGTTTAGTGGGCGACGTTAGGTCATTGGCCTCTTCCGGTTACACCTCTACCACTAACCTTTTGAAACTTGTTTCAAAATGGTCGAATGAAGACTCCTTTGTCGTGTGGGACCAAATCGCCGGTTGCTTGTTTTCTCTACGCTCCAACTGGATGTTTGAACCTGAGGAGGTCACGGAAGCTGTGGACCTTTACCTCAAGGAACTATTTGCTCCAAAAGCGCATGCTTTGGGCTGGACCTTTTCGGATGAGGACACCTTTGCTTCTCAACGCCTAAAGATCAGACTTTTCTCTGCAGCATGCAGTGTCGGTGATGAGAAGGCTACCAATGCTGCTCTTGAAATGTTCGACAAATATATTGCTGGTGATAAGAAGGCTATCCACCCTCTCATTAAGCCATCTGTCTTCATTGCTGTCGCCAACAAGGGAACGGAATTCTACTACGAGAAGATGCTTGATCTTTACAAGAACGCATCTTCAAACGATGAGAAGCTAGCCGCGCTGAGAACGTTAGGTAAGTTCAACGATCCTAAGCTGATCCAGAGAACCTTAGGATTCTTGTTTGATGGGACTGTTCTAACTCAGGACATATACATCCCAATGCAGGGTCTCCGTACCCATAAGGAGGGTATTGTTGCTCTCTGGGCTTGGTTCCAAGAAAACTGGGATGAAGTTAGTAAGAGATTGCCACCTGGTCTATCCATGCTCGGATCTGTTGTCATTCTTGCAACTTCCGCCTTCAGCACTCACAAGATGGCAGATGAGGTAAGAGCTTTCTTCGCCAGTAAATCCACCAAGGGCTTTGACCAGAGCTTGGCGCAGTCACTCGACAGTATTACTGCGAAAGCGCAATGGCTCGACAGAGACCGCCAGCTGGTTTTAGAGTACTTGAAGGAGAACCACTATTTTAAGAACTCCAAATAAATGATCTCAAGTCCTGTGAATAGTAATAGATCTATTCCTTTCTGTTTTTCCTATCTAGTATAACCATCGGTAATTGTTATTAATTGCTATGCTCTATAGATTGTTAACTTAACTTTTACTGTGACGTAAATATGAATAAACATTAACTGCCTCTATGACGGTCCCCTAATGCATTAATAATATATCTACTTGAACTCGTAAAAGCAACCGTCTGTACCCCATATTCCAAAAACACCAACTAGTGGGGTCCAGCCTTCACCTCCATGGAATTGCTGGACCAGTTTCATCGCACGATCTAGTCTCTCCTGCTCCAACGGTTTTCCTATGGTGAAGCCCCGAACTACCAGTAAACCCTGTCTCTTCGACGAGCACAGATCTGGGTTTGCAGCTGAATCTACCAATTTGCCTTCTAGCGAGGTAGAAAGGGTGCCATAACAAGTGAATGTAGCATCTACTAGCGGTGGAAATACGCGATAGTCATAAATATTTGTTTGCGCAATCGGTCCCATAATTGTGTGTGGCGCATATAGCTCCATAATAACTCGAGCGCCAAGTAATGCCCGCACTTGGTTCAATTGTATTCTAGTTAGTCGCCGCACACCGGTACTTTCCCGTTGAGGAACCTCTTCAGGAAAGAAGTTCAAATAGCGCGCACATGCAACCTCGTTCATGATGTATACACACCTGAGGTTCGCAAAATTAGTACTGAGCCGGGCGGAGCCGCTGAAGACGCCTTCACTAAGAAGGGAGATTGCCCAAGAGAACATAAACCGGTTGCATTTCTGAAGCTGTACGCTGACCAAGTCTTTAATACCTTGCGCTTGGCCAGAAACGACGAGCAAAGTGGTGGAAGAACTAATTGTAGTTAGATCGCTCGTCTCCACAAACGCAATAGAACCTCCGTGCAGAAGCACCGCGAATAGCTTGCTCCACATTTGCAGGGCTAATGAGTCTTCCAAATGGTCCAACACAATCGTTAGCTTGTCGCGGGCGCTGAGATTCTGAGCCATTGGGAAAGTCTTGATAAAATTCGCTACTGAGCTCACGAGGCAGCCCTGCAAGAAGCTTGTTGTCTCCATAGACACATTGCTGATACGTAGAAATTCCTTATTATCATCTCCATCATCAGAGCACTCATAGCCAAAGGCATCGTCGGTCTCCTCGTCGTCGGTAAGATCGTAAAGCGAAATCGCATTGGTGGGAAGCCCATTCGGCTTCGGAGAGCGATCACAAACAATGATGCGTTTATACCAGCGTTCGCTGCCGTTTAAGCGCGCAGCTACCTCCCACGAGTCAATTACAAGCACGTCCAAGCCAGGGTCCTTCCGCGGTACTGCAGGTAGGAAGTGAGCAACACCGCCATCCAAAGACACCATAAACGCAGCGATAGCGCAGATGAAGCCTCCACGTGTGCTGACAGAAGGCACAATTCCCACCTGCGCCAACTCCTCCTGCATAAAATATACCCGCAGTTGTTTTGCGGCGTGATCGATCGTGCCTACCGTCCACCGCACTCCGTCAGCGAAACATATGTAGTTCTCCCCCTTCCCAACTCCGAGCGCTGCACTCCAAATGTCACCGAAGTTACCCCTTCGAAATTGGTACCCTTTGCTGAGATTCAAACCCGAGGTCAGCGGGAATCCCATCGGCACAAGCATGTTCCGATAGATCGCTGTCTCGCCCTCCTTGCGCACAGGGGCTATGCTAGCCTGTTCTGCTAATGCTGCCTTCTGTAGGTCGCGCTTGGCATCAAGGATAACATGCTGAATCAGCCAATTGGTAGTCCAACAGCAGATAACGACAGTTACCGCCAACTCCAAGATGATCCAGAGGCCCATGGTTAACGGCAACGGAGAAGAGCGTCGGGCTGTTGTGGAAAGTCAAAATATAAGATCGAAGCACCCGCCCAGATATTTCGAATGTGCTTGGGGAGTGGCGTTGGTAAGAAAAGCCAGATACCTCTTAAAAACAAGATATAGCCCGACGAACTGCGAGTGAGAAGCCTCAACAAGCTCGCTATCATCGAATAGTGCACTGCCACTCGTTCATTTAACTGAGTGATCAGGTGATCAGATTAGGTAATGAGCGCGATTGAAAAGTCCCGCGAAACTTGGCGATGCAACTGCATCTCTGCTACAAGTGCGCCAAGTAACCTCTGCCAGGATAGGTTACAGGATGCCTCCAGTACTCAAGGGGGATGTACCCGAAACCTACGTGGTTATTTTGCCGAAATGTGTGGAAAATAGCACTCTGACAGTGTTTCAGCTGCCGCATCCTTCCAATAATCGCTCCAAGGGCCCAGTACGTTTGTTCATCCACGAGGGCTTGGTGTACCAATTGCAGACACAGAAGTTCAGCCGCGGGTGTGCATACAACAGTGTAGACGATGAGGTGAATGACCGGTACCACTATACCGCTGACGGACAGGCGTATAAGTCGGCCATCTACCTGAACGAAGATGACCCATCGCAGAGTCTCGTGCTTGAGTCAGGGGAGTTCGACTACCACACGAAGTACGACCTGGCTTTTAGTCTGTGCCGGTACTACTACCGCAACAACGTGGTCGACACGGAGGCGGAGTGTTTAGAGCCCAGCCGGCAAGCGGTGAAGCCGAGCAGCAACTTTTTGACCGTGCGCGACTTCCACGATGAGCTGGTCAGCGTTGACAGCCCTAACTGGAGCCATGTTCCTCTTGAAGTCCTGGAGGCCGCATTGCTGCGCGTGTCCGACGTTGTAGAGGAGGCAGGCGATCGCTACTTCCGGCTGTCTCCGCAGCGCATTACGAAGTGGCTATCGACTAAGGTCGAACGTATCCTACCCGTATTCCCTTCGTCACTGCCGCTACCCACCGGCATACCAGAGGAGTATTTGCTTGATATTAAGACAGCGTGGTCCACAAACCTTTTGCTGTCTCTGCTTCCGCAGCTCGCATACTGGGAATTGCGTAACTACGAGGGTGACAACTTGAACATTAAGCGGGCATTCGTCCGCCAGGAACAGTATAAGTCTGAAGTTTTGGAGAAACAGAAGGAAAACGACATACTGATCAAGAGCGCCATGTCTGTTGGCTTCCAGCAGGACGCGAAACGGGAAGGCCCGCCTCGCCAGACCACTAATTTGAAGTCCACTGTGAAAAAGAAGGTGGCGATAGGGAAGGGGGCTATAGATAGCTTTTTCAAGAAGCGCTAGGCATTTACATCCCCATACGACGATTTTACAGTGTTAACTTATGTAATACGACCGTGATGAGGTTTTCAACCTGGTACACGACGGTGAAAAATTTCAGGTTCCATTCTCTGCGATGGCTACCACGGCAAAGATAAGGACCACCATAGGTCTGTTCACATCGTCCGACATAGTGCACTATGGCAAAAGCTATTGAGATATCCACTAGCGAATCTGCCTTTATATTAGAGGCCTTGCGACAGAACCTGCGGCTCGATGGGCGGAAGTTCGATCAGTTTCGCGATGTAGAGATAGAACTAGGCTCTGAGTACGGAGATGTGACAATAACAATGGGTAAGACCAAAATCCACTGCCGAATAAGTGCTCAGATATCACAGCCTTACGAGGACAGGCCGTTTGAGGGGTTATTCGTCATATCGACAGAGATGTCGCCGATGGCTGGGGCGCAGTTTGAAAACGGAAACAATACAGGCGAGGACGAGGTGCTTATCTCGCGCATGATCGAAAAGGCAGTCCGCCGGTCGAGCGCGATGGATCTGGAAGGTCTCTGCATAATTGCCGGCAGCAAGTGCTGGGCCATTCGTGCAGATGTGCATTTTCTGGACTGCGACGGCGGATTCATCGATGCCAGCTGCATAGCGGTCATGACCGGCCTGCTGCACTTTCGCAAGCCCGACGTGTCCGTCCAAGGCGAACAGGTTATCGTGCATCCTGTCGACGAGCGCGAGCCAGTCGCTCTGGGCATCCTTCACATCCCTGTCTGCGTGACGTTTTCCTTCTACAACCCCGAGGACGCTGAAGTCAACGTCAAAGGCGATGCCGCAGACGAGATCGCAATAATCGACGCTACGCTCAAGGAGGAGCTCCTGCGCGACGGCGTGCTCACGGTTACGCTTAACAAGAATAGGGAGGTAGTACAGCTATCGAAGGCAGGTGGCTTGCCGATGGATGCTCTGTCGCTCATGAACTGCTGCCATAAGGCCTACACTATTACAGAAAAGATCACCGACCAGATACTCTCCGTGCTAAAGCAGGACAGATTGCAGAGAGACAAGTACGCAGCCGTTCTTAGCGCCGAAAATCCCCGTGAGGCGTAATTTGACGCCTGCCGGTGGGCTGTGCCCCACGCTTACGTACTCTAAATAAGCCGCATCGCACCGGTTTTGGCGCGCCACGCGTGGAATACTCCGAACAAGCCTCCCAGCATAGCAAGACCGCAAGCTCCGCTGCTCGCGCGTTTATATCTGTCTACTGGCAATGGCCATAACCTATGCGCAGGAAATTTGCTAAAACCATGCCACTTTTTTAGCGACATCATCACCGATAGGGCTTCTTCCGCACGATTAGGGAGTCACCGCGTGTTGCTCGGAGAGCAGTACGGCTGAATCGGAATCACCTAATTTCTCCGGCAAGACACCAGGTGGCGCGTTTTACTACCCTACCTCGCCGAAGACATCCTTGTCCGGCTGACAGGATGGGCGGAACTACGGCTACTGTAAGCCTTCGTCAGGCACCTTTTCGGTATTGCAGGGCTTTGGCACCCCACAACCATTCCGCGTCAGTAGCTGGATAACCCCAACCGGACATGTTGCATCACCCCTAAAGCAAAAATGGAAGGAGTGATACCGTCGCGTGTATACATGCAGTCGTAACGGGTAGCTCTGCTGCCACGGGAATACCGCCTTATATATAGCTCAGGTGATTTTCTGCTGGCACGACGGGTGATGTAGCTTAGCCCTATAGTTGTTATATATACTGTGCAACAACTTGCAAGGGGGACTCGAATCAGTGTACCTCGAACAGCAAGCTACTCCAAGCTACAAATATCTTCTTAAGAATTACAAGAATCCAATATGTGCCCTATTACTGTTGACGTCTGTCTTTTTGATCTGGACGGGACGATCGTAGACACAACCGACGCTGTGGAAGCGGCGTGGCAAAAGGTGGGTCGGGCGCACCAGGTGGACGCGTCGAAGATCCGGCGGAATTCGCACGGGCGGCGGGCGAGCGAGACGTTCCAGCAGTACTTCCCCGACGCCGACAACGCCGCTGCTGTGAAGGAGTTCGAGCACGCGCTGGTGTCTCAGTCGCACTACGTGGGCCTGATCCCGGGCGCCAACGATCTGCTTCTATCGCTGGAACGTCCTTCCGGCTGCAACCCCGGCGAAGTTTTCCGCGACAGCAGATGGGCAATTGTTACCTCCGCCACGCCATCACTAGCCCGTTCATGGTTCAACACATTGCTCAAGAAAGTCAAGCCGCCACAGGTTTTCATTACGTCTGCGGATGTCACAAAGGGCAAGCCTGACCCTGAGGGATTCCAGAAGGCCAAAACTCAGTTGGCGCAAATCCTCGGGCTCAACGAGGACAAGGTTCGCGCGGTGGTCTTCGAGGACTCAGCTTTAGGTATACGGGCAGCGAAGGCGATGGGGGCGATTGCGGTCGGCATCACGTCGACCTACACTAAAGATGTACTATACCGGTCTGGTGCAGACTACGTGGTGGAGGATCTCGCGCAAGTCTGTGTGATGCAAAATGGCCCGGATGGTATCACTTTGGAGATAACGGGCAGCATGGAGAAGGGGACTTCGGACGCGGTGTTCGAAGAGGATGAGGAGGACGAGGATGAAACTAATGATGATGATGATGATGATGATGATGATGATGACGATTACAACGATGACGACGATTACGAAAACTCAGAAGGCGACCACGGCAAATGACGTTAGTTAGTACATTTAACATTGGCGCCCTCTATTTATTAAAGGGATAGTCAGTGTTCATGGATATCTGTATATTTTACCGTTTTGTACTTAAATTCAATGAAATTCATAACATGTTCATATTTACTCCTGCAACGACGTGTGGACATTCGGCTTACTGTCGAGGAAACGTTCGTAGAAATGGTGCAGCTCAAAGCACACTTCAACAGTAATCAAATATATGATAATCCACTCTAGTCTAGTACTCTTCTTCTCATTTAGGACCGACATCAGCGCACGGGATTCGTCTGTAGCATAATCAAGTTTTTTGTTTAGAATGCTAATCCGTGCAGGAACATCTAGATTCCTAGAGACCTGCTTATAGATATTCTCTAATGTTGGCTCACTCCAATACAAATCAGGAGTCTCAATCAATTCAGAATAAAGGTTTAATTTCCCGCGCATGAGGAACAATCTACCTGTACTTTTTAATATCTCGGCCTCAGTTATATTGAGTTTGCTTCCTCTAGAGAGCAACTCTGTGAAGCTTCTTGTGCTCTCGATATGTGCTTCTAGATTCCGTTCAAGTACAGCAAGCATGGTGCTCCGCGATATACCGCTTGAGAACGCAGCCTTGTCCAACATGTCCTTGTCCCCAGAGGTCCTATCTACAACGATTAAATCTTCCTTAATAAAGCTTTGCTCCAGCCCACTCATATTCCCTAAGCTAGATATTTGATTCCACTCCTCCTTCGATTCCACTTCCACATAGTCGAGGTCTTCGCTTTCGTAGAGAGATTCTGGAAGCGGATTAGTCCGGGCTTCGTCAATAAGTGGTAATATATGTAGTTTATGTGATGCCTCATCGAAGCCCCATGAAACAACACTCCCATTTTGGCCAATAACCATGACATCTCCTTGCAAGCCCTCATGAAAGTATTTAAACGTCACAATCTCGTTGGGTATAAGGTTAACAGGTTGGTAACCCTTCTGAAAAAGTAGTTCAATGACTTTATTCAGATCGTATGATTCTGAGGTCGTTATAGCTGTGACTGGCTTGATTGACATGTGCTTTGAGACTGTATGTGCTAGCGGATGCGACTTGTCCCCAGGTATCTTCCAAGAGCCATCGGGCAAAACTGACCTACGCAGGGATCGCGCAATTGGTTTTGCTGAAGATGAATTAGAAGCATATCGATAGCCTCGCTGGGTCCCTGCAAGTAGTCTCGTAAATGTACTTAGCATTTGCAGTTGGTGTGCGAAGACTACTACTGGAACGTTTTATGCATTCTGTGCAATGAAAAGTTCAGTTCAAGAAAACCAAGATGATCCGCATTTCGAATATGCGGAGATGACAGTGAGTCTAAAATAATAACGTATTTATAACTATATCCTTCTAAAAACAATAGGTAGCTAATTAGAAATTACCATACATCTTCCTGGTACTTACCGGTAGTCTTGAATTGCTTGAGAATCTCAGCAGATTCTTCCTCAGAGATATTTTTGCCTCTTCTCAATATATCGATTAGTGTCCGGTGAACATCCTGCGACATGCCCTTGGCATCACCGCAGACGTATATGAATGCGCCCTTGTTGATCAGTTCCAACACTTCATTTTCACGCTCCAACAGATGGTCTTGGACGTATACTTTCTTCTTGTTCGGAATTCTAGAGTAAGCGACCATTAACTCAAAGGATTCGCCGAGTTCCTTAGCGTATAGCGGCCATTCATCATGGTATAGGAAATCTTCCTCATCACGACATCCATAGAAAAGGAGATGCTTACCTAGCTTCAAATTTTCCTGGTTTTTTAGGAAGCTGATACGCTCGCGAATAAAACCCCGGAATGGGGCGACACCAGTACCTGGGCCAACCATAATCACCGGCGTGCTTGGGTTTGATGGCAACCGGAATGTTGACCGGCGCACATGAACGGGTAGCTTATAATGCTGGTACAGGCCGCGCGGACCAGCAAGATTGTAGTGCACGGGCAAAGAGGATGCGGCGATATCCTCCTCTGTACGGGCTAAGTGGATGTGTCTGAGCAGGTTTGTGGCAATACCGGTTACGGGCCCCAAAGACGAGACCTCAGGGTTAGGGTAGTTCTCTACTACTGCAGTGATGTGAACAGTTTGCTTCTCAGATGATGAAGAAGAAGATATAGAGTAGTAACGGGGCTGCATGTGCGGCACCGTCTCAACTAAGAACTCCCATGGAACCTGCGACCACTTTTTGCCGTTGGAGAGATATAACAACGCATCTGCCAAGTTCATAAACTTGGATGTGATCTCCTTAGCATATTTTTCCTTATCCTTGGATAGTGCTTGTAACCTTTCCTTTAACTCGTCATCTGTAACATACTGGAGTAGTGATCCAATCACCTGTCTAGACACAGGGCCAGATATTTCCAAGTAGTATCTAACAGCGGCACCAATTGTTGTTGGAACAGGGAACGGAGGCTTAATAGTAATATCCTTGGGCTTCAAGTCGAAGATAGTCGTCGGGTCAAGATCAAACGTTGATAGGAACTTCTCTACCTTCTCATCCGGATTAGAGGGCCAAACACCAAGATGATCACCTGTGGAGTATTTGAGATTAGATCCTGAAAGATCAAATTCCACATGAATACAGTTGCGATCCTTCTTCTTGAATAGCTCCCGCGTGCTGGTGATCGGCGCTACATAAGGGTGCGTCGCATCAAAAGGTCCTAACTGCATATCGCCCTTCTTCGCAAGTGTGTTTCCTGGAAGATATTGTGTGTTAGGTTCACCTAGGGAAATAGAATCAATTGAATCATCGGGGAGCACCTTGTACTCATAACTTGATATAAAGGAGACCTCTTTCTCGTGTAATGCCAGGGCGTCCTTTAGTTCCTCCAGGATATCGTCCTTCCAGGCCATGTAGTCCTCATCCGTCGTCCCAGCGCCATCGTCAGCCTTCCCAAAAGTGCCTAGCATCCGTGCGCCAGCCTGTTTCAGTAGCTTCTGTGTTTTTTCCGCGGCACCGTTATAGAATTCGTATGTGGAATTGCCGAGACCGAACATCGTGTAACGGACATTGGCGAGATCTCCTTCGCCCAAGACCTGCAGCCATTCCTCGAACTCTAGGGCGCCATCGGGCAAGTCACCTTCGCCATAAGTCGAGACGAAGAACGATACAATTACGTCTTTCGGCAAGGAGTTCAGATTGTCGAAGTCGTAGTTCTCAACATCAACACACATGACGTTCAAAGAGAACTTCGCTGCCAACTCTTTCGCAAATTTCTTTGCATAGTCCTCTCCAGTACCAGTCTGGGATGCATAGACTACCAGGTAATCCTTCTTATTCTCCCGTAGAACTTCAACGATGTCCCGCGAGCTGGACTGCACGGCTAACGCCGAGTCGTCCGAAGCGAATAGCTCTTTGAGCACATCCAGCTTCAGATATGCCACTACTGCTAGCGCTAACGCACATATGACGGCAAAATCTAGCTTGTCAAACTTTAATGCCATTATGGATCCTACTACCTGTCCTTTAAACGCCGCCAGCAAAGTCTCGGTTAGACAAATTTCTCGACGTCCAGTCCACCTTATGCT
Source organism: [Ashbya] aceris (nom. inval.) (assembly GCA_000412225.2). Lineage (NCBI taxonomy): Eukaryota > Fungi > Ascomycota > Saccharomycetes > Saccharomycetales > Saccharomycetaceae > Eremothecium > [Ashbya] aceris (nom. inval.). The sequence goes on from CP006020.1 coordinate 145,910, forward strand.
AGAATTGTTCGAAAAGTCAAAACTAGCGCTATAACCCAATTCGCACCCGTTTCTTGATCGATGGAACAGACACTGGAAAAGGATCGCCACGGCTACTCAGGAAAGCAAGCAGTTTATAAGTGAACAGGCTAGCTTCAAATGGGATCAGGCCCCAGTTATGGCAAGGTTGGACGGCACATCTCCTGAAAGGCTTTAAACGACCAGGGTGCAATGGTTAAACGAAAGGAGTTTCGTTATATGAGCACGTGACAATCACGTGATTATATAGATAGTTCAGGTGCCGGAGGCCTCTAACAGGCTTCAGCTACTGTATGCATCTCCAATCGAGAGGGCGATAGACTCTCTAAGCGATTGTACGGCGATCTGCTCGAGTCCGAGCAGGCGCTGGCACATTTCGACGAGCGCTTCCTGCGGAAATTCCACCTGTGTACGGCGATCCACACTATAGAAGATTGAGTCCTGTGCCGCTGTTTCGGAAGAAGCCGGTGCCGTTCTCTGTATGTACTCTAACCTTACCATGTAAGAGAGTACGTCCTGTATGCGCATGTTGATGATGGGAACAGCATAGCCGTCGGTCGGAATGCCAAACTTGGCAAGATGTGTCAGCAGATCCTGTTCCAGGGCATTGTTCTTGGAGAACAGTACAATGCAGATGACGACAGCCATGATACCCTGGAGAGCGAGGAGCTGGTCTGTGTCAAATTGGCTTGTCAGAGTGTGGTCAGTTTCCGTGCCGGGCTCATACTGGCCGGTGCCCAGCCTCTTGATGTAAAGCTGCCGAGTTTGGTCCAGCACCATCTGCGTATATGCGGGAGGCGCCTTGACTATGCTACAGAGGATGAACCGGTCGCCCTTGAAACCCAAGTCTGTGATAGGTGCGGACCCAGCATCCCCATCTGCAGCCTCGGCATCGCTGGTCCTGGCGGCCTTGTTCGAGTTGCCTTTCTTATTTGGTATACCTATGAGCCTAAAACCGTATACGTCTTCGAGAACGGCATTTACCTCGTCGAAGATCTTGGCATATTTGGTGGTAGTGATGTTTTCAGCGGCCGCTATGTCGCGTGCTGCATTCGTAAACCTGGTCTTCGTGAGGACTGTCGAGCGCACCTGCGACTCACACTGCGACAACACGAAACGCACCACATTGGACACTATCGGGCTTCGAGGTTCCGCTGCCTCACCCTCGTCACTCATCCCGATTGTATTTCTGCTGTCCAAAGCATATTGATTGATGACCGCTCAAGAAACGCACAGGCAGCTTGCCAACTACATCCGGAAGCAAAAAAGGTCCTACCCGGATTCGAACCGGGGTTGTTCGGATCAAAACCGAAAGTGATGACCACTACACTATAGGACCGCAAGTAACTTAAGTTGCAGCCAAAGGTGTTTATAACATAGAAGACCGCTGCAGGCCAACAAGCCAAGCCCAAGCTCCGGTTGTGGCAGTATGCTTAACGAAAGGCAGGTCGGTGGCGTAGCAAGACTCAGCCAATCCTGCGCCTCCAAACAGCACGTGATCAAACTCGCTACCCCGCCCAGTACTACATTGAGGGACTACCAGTAAACTGTAATCAGTATGCAATTCCTTATTATTGAGAATTAAGGCATGCGGCGTGCTTATTAGTCAGTATGCACCACCGGTAGACAGATATCATCCCGCCTACCCGAACGCTGGATTTGGAGCCTGGCCCTAACAGTTCAGGGTAAGAACACCTACAGCGAATGTGCTAGAATGTATCTGATTTGCAAGCGAATAGTGTTTTGGAAAGGAGAGAACTGTAGCATGTGGTTGCTGGCGGTAAAAGTTCGGTCAATTTGGGCAGCGACATATTTTTAAGTACGTGGAAAAAACCGCATTAAAAAGGGAGGCTTCTCGCAAACACCACGTTGCCTAGCTAGAGCTGACGATAGTTTCAGTTATCAAGCCAAGCTCCTAGTCTAGGGTGGTGTATCAACTGCCTAACGAGAGGATACTGACTGCCAAGCCTTTGGTTTTGATAGGGAGCGATCACTTGGCGAAAAAGAGCGGATACTGGTGGTTCAGATAGTTACGAGTCTATGACATGTCGAGGACGGGGATGCCAGTTATTAACTTTATAAACTTCAACCAAACGGGAACATGTATCTCTATGGGGACATCTGAAGGACTGAAAATCTTCAACTGCGATCCTTTTGGGAGATTCTACTCTGACGAGGATGGAGGATGTGGCATAGTGGAGATGCTATTTTCGACGTCGCTGCTGGCAGTGGTTGGGATAGGGGACAACCCGTCGATGTCGCCGCGGCGGCTGCGGATTTTGAATACGAAGAGGCACTCGGTGATTTGCGAGGTTACCTTCCCAACCACTATCCTGGCTGTGAAGATGAACCGGTCGAGATTGGTGGTTTTGCTTCAAGAGCAGATTTACATATACGACATTAATAGCATGAGGCTTCTCTACACCATTGAGACGTCTTCCAATCCGCGTGGGCTTATTTCCATGTCGCCAAGTCTGGAGAACAATTACCTGGCTTATCCGTCACCTCCGAAAGTGATCAATTCTGGGATCAAGAGCAATGCGAATACGAACAATATCGGCATCTCTGCGCGGAGTTCCGCTGTGGAAGGCGCCTCGGAATATCTTGATAAGGGGATGGAGCCGCTGACTGATAACGGCAAGAACGGTAACGACTCGAACTCCATTCAAGCAAGTGTGGAGACCACTATCTCGCCTGGAAAAGAGCACAGTGCTGGCAGTGCGCTAAATGCCACTTCTAGTAGTGGTTCAGTAAAAAATGGCGACGTTATCTTTTTCAATTTGCAAACCCTGCAGCCGACAATGGTGATTGAAGCGCACAAGGGCGAGATTGCGGCTCTTGCACTGAGCAAAGACGGTACCTTGCTAGCTACTGCATCTGAAAAAGGTACCATTATCCGTGTCTTTTCGGTGGAAACATGCACTAAGGCTTATCAATTTCGGAGGGGGACGTATCCTACACGAATATATTCGCTCAACTTTAGCGATGACAACGAGTTCCTTGCTGCAAGTTCGTCTAATAAGACTGTACATATATTCAAGCTAGGTAAACCGAACGCGGAAAACTCTAGCGCAGCTGCTGCAAATAGTGACGATGATGAAGGAGAAGCGGACTCGGATGACGGCGCCGACGATGAGGGACTTGGTGATAGCGATGATACAAGGTCTACGGTAAGCATCGAATCATTCGACACTGGCACACATCAACCGCGAGAGCCAATTGTAGACTCTAGCAGGAAAACTGTAGGACGGATGATCCGGAAATCTTCGCAGAATCTTTCGAGGAAGGCAGCTAAAGCATTAGGCAGCTACTTCCCCAAGAAGGTGACATCTATCCTGGAGCCGCGTCGTCATTTTGCAAGTTTAAAGATCCCCATTGAGAGCGGTAGCAACTTGAAGACCATTTGCACTATCGGTGAACCCTTGACATTAGACATCTCTGACTACCCGGAATTATTCAGTGGTTCTCGGACAGTGCCACAGAGCGCGAATATCTCAACCTCATCTGATTCTTCTCTACCTAGGAATTCCAACCTTGTCAAAATGATCCCAATCAGGGTCGTTTCCAGCGAAGGATATATGTATAACTATGTACTCGACCCAGAGCGGGGCGGTGACTGTCTCCTTCTTAGCCAGTACCCGCTGCTCATGGATTGATTCGCAAAGACCGTTCGGCAATCCTCGAATACCGACTATGGGGATTCCACCAGAACGCTGGGATTCGTCCCCATATAAACGAGCGCAGTGGGCAGAAACGCAGCTCTCATGTTACGCCTATAGACACCAGAAGCACGAGCTGTCGTTACTTCCGTGAAGCCAGCAAGTCGCTGCCGAGCTTTAGAGCTTTGTGTGCATCACCTGTGTCCTCATCGCCGTGGTAACCGTTGACGAACTCCTTCAAGTCATTGTGGAACTGTTCAACCTTCTCGTAAAACCTTGGTAGGAGCCGCTCCGTGTCTTGCATAACCTCTATCTGCTTCTTGAGGTCATAAGGATCGACTGATGTGTCTTTCTTCAATACTTCTACGCGTTCCTTCTGTTCCTTAAGCTCATCCTGGTAGTACTTTTCCTCCTTAATCAATCTCTGGAGAGCCCGGACCTTGATTTCTAGCTGAGTTGGCGCCATTTTAGAGAAACTGCTCTAGTTAAGAGGTCACGAATCGTACTCCCTTGTGCTGACACTAAGTTGAATAAATCTGGCGCCAATGTGGCCCTTTTGAATATGGGAAATAGATCATCAAGCACGGAAGTGTGAATAACCGAAGGCGACGGCGCTGACACCTGCGACAGCAACTGTAAAGTCTGTATATGTAATTGCGTGATATCCACTACTGTACCAGCATTCATTTCCATGTGATTGCGCGAATGCGACGTCCTATTCCTTTAAATACTGCTATTTACATGCGTGCAAAGCCTCACTTGACAAAATTCACGGAGTGCTGGGACTCCCATTCCTTCACAGCGCGTTCCCATTCATCGTCTTGGTTAACATCAACTTCTTTCTCTAGAAGCTTATGCTCCTCCAGCAGTTTCTTGTGCTTAGCTTCCTCCTCCTTGTCGTAAACGTCCTTGTTGTCGATCCATCTGTCCTGGATATCGTATTCAACTGCTGCAGTCCCCTGGCGGGTGGCTTCGGCCCACACTGTATCGCCACCAACTTCCGAGGCGCCGAAGATATAGCCATTAGCTTTGTCAATAGCGCTTTGCAAGTTAATCATGCTCTGTTTGTCATCAACACAGAGCACCTCGAAGGCCACAAGGTTGAAGTCCGAGACCAATTCTCCTATAGCCTCCGTTAATCGGCGGTACCTAGCTGCCATGGCGCCCTTGTGTTCGCGTTCAATGTGCGGCTGCAGATACTCCAGATCTTGGACCTCAGTATAGTAGTCCAGACGGAAGGGCAGATTGCCGTACGAGCTCAACATATCGATCTTCGAGAGCACATTGATGTGCGGCAGGTCCATCATCAGCATGGAACGCAGAGCAAGAAGCAGAACTGAGACATATTGCGATGGCGATGTGATGTAGATGCTGTCCATCAGGTTCACCACACACACTCGAAGGTCCAGCTCGCGCACCAACTGCTGGAATATCCTGGACAGTGCGGAGTGATGTGTGAACAGCTCCACCTGCCCGGGACAGTCGAAGACCAGATACGCGTTCTCCTCCTTCACTAGCGTCTTGATCTGAAGCGCAAAGAGCGAAAGCGAGTTCTCCACCGACTCAAATGCATACACCAATCCTCCGTTCGGCCCCAGCTGCTGCTCATTCATGATCTCTTCCAGCGTGATAAAGTCGCGAATGTCTACATCGCACTGATATGGCAGCGAGTCGTTTGCAGGGTCCATATTCACAACCCGCGCGTGTCTTCCGATGGCATTAAAGAACTGACTGCACCCATTGCAGTACGTCGACTTCCCAGACCCAGGTGGTCCTATTACAATCTGTCCATATGGCATATTCCACCGATATGCACTTCCTCAAGGCGATATATCCTCTAACAGTGGCTGTAAGTTATCTACTGGCTGAAGCTCATCGATTGCTACTTTAGCTGATTAAAAATTCAAATCATCATACACGTTAAACATAGCGATCTACTAAAATCACGGTGGCAAACGGTAATCTAAGGTAGAATACCCTCGTGCAAGCAAGTTCTGTTACCAGCGTCGGTTGTTGCTATCAGGATTCTGAGTACACTATTGCAGAATGTCGGTTAACTATGAGCAAGTAAATGTTGCCCCTCTGGTGCTGTTGTCAGTGCTGGATCATTATAAGCGCATGAATACCCCGGACAACAAGCGCTGCGTCGGTGTGTTGTTGGGCGATAACTCAGGGTCAACAATCAAGGTGACCAACTCGTTTGCATTGCCATTTGAAGAAGATGAGAAGAACCCGGACGTGTGGTTTCTGGACCACAACTACATAGAAAACATGAATGACATGTGCAAGAAGATCAATGCGAAGGAAAAGATGATTGGCTGGTACCACAGTGGCCCGAAGTTGAGGTCTTCCGACTTGAAGATCAACGGCCTATTCAAAAAATACACACAGGGGAACTCGCTGTTGCTGATCGTGGATGTAAAACAACAGGGCGTCGGCTTGCCCACGGACGCGTACATGGCGATAGAGGAAGTCAAGGACGACGGGTCATCGACGGAGCGCACTTTTGTGCACCTCCCCACAGCAATTGAGGCCGAGGAGGCCGAGGAGATCGGCGTGGAACACCTGTTGCGCGACGTGCGTGACCAGGCCGCGGGCAACCTGTCCCTAAGGCTGACCAACCAGCTGAAATCGCTGCAGGGGCTGCAGCGTAAGCTGCGCGACATCGTCGCGTACCTCGACAAGGTCAACAGCGGCCAGCTACCCGCGAACCACATTATTCTGGGCAAGCTACAGGACGTCTTCAACCTGCTGCCAAACCTCGGATCCCCTGAAGAGGAAGCTCCGGCTACGAAGAAGGACGACGTTCTCGCCTCATCCAACACGCTGCAGAAGGCTCTGACCGTGAAGACCAATGACGAGCTGATGGTCATATATATCAGCAACCTGATGAGGGCCATCATTGCCTTTGACAACTTGATTGAGAACAAGATCAAGAACAAAAAACTGCAAGAGGCCAAGCGCGAGCCGGAGCCAGAAGAAGCTGCCAAGGAGGACATGCAACAGCAGGAATCAGCCAAGGCTTAGATTATAATCTAGCAACCTATGTAGCACCTAACTGCAATTAAATCTGTATTTTAGTTTTTTTTCCCGCGATCGTCTAAAATCTGCCCTGTAATCTAAAAGAGACCGAATCTTCCAATTGCAAGACGCTAAAAAAGTCTGAACTCTACGCAGAGGCATGGCAGGGCCTGTTACATGAGGACCTTCATAGAATAAAGACACTCGGATAGGATATTGGTGCTGTACTACAGTACTTGCTTAGCTGAAAGACATGCCTACTTTACGTGCCACCTACCTAATACATTCTGGTAATCTCGGGGCTTGTCTGCGCATTCTGCCATTGGCAAAGCCATCGGTGGTGATCGCCTGCCGCCATCTCTCCAAAAGTTCCAGCCAGGTAGCCCCTGCTGCAGCGCTGAATACTGCCCCCATTGAATTTACGCCCAATACATCAGCCGCGTCGTTGCACGAACGATCGACAATCATCAAAGATGCAGCTAGAAGTGCTCTCAGATGCAACGACACGACACCCACGACACCCACCGCTGCACTGCCATTTGACGTGAAGCCTGTAGATAAAGCCAACCGCGCCACTGAACGAAAAGAGCGCGCCACTAGCGGCGAGCTTTCTCCATATGCTGCCATGGCTCCGTACATCCAGCTGGCCAAGCCTAGGCTTACAGTTTTGGTGATGCTGAGTGCGATCTGTTCCTACGCCCTATCCCCATACCCTGCCACGGTGTTGGAGCTGCTTTCGCTGACAGTCGGAACTACGCTGTGTTCTGCAGCTGCAAACGGTATTAACATGGGCAGGGAGCCAGACTTTGATAGACAGATGATGAGAACCCAGGCGCGTCCCGTTGTTCGCGGACTGGTCACGCCAATGCAAGCCTACAAGTTCTCAGCAGTTTCAGGAGTTATCGGGACTGCGATCCTGTATGCTGGTGTGAATCCAACCGTTGCTCTCTTGGGTGCTTCCAACATCGTTTTGTACAGTTGGTTTTACACCTCGCTGAAAAGAAAACACATAATCAATACGTGGTTTGGAGCTATTACGGGGGCTATCCCACCTTTAATGGGTTGGGCGGCTGCAAGCCCGTTAACCCACCCTGGTTGTTGGTGTTTAGCTGGTCTACTATACGCTTGGCAGTTTCCTCATTTCAACACATTAAGCCACAACATTAGGAATGAATATAAAAACGCAGGCCATGTCATGACTGCCTGGAAAAATCCGAAGCTAAATGCGCGTGTGGCATTGCGGTATTCTCTTTTGATGTTCCCTCTCTGCTTTGGACTTTCATATTACGGAATCACCGACTGGACGTACCAGATCGACTCCGCGCTGGTTAATGGCTGGATGTCCTTTTGGGCCTTCAAGTTTTGGTGGCAGCAACGTTACAATTACTCAAAGAAAGTCTACAACAATAAAGCTGAATTCAATAAAGGGATGGCTTTTGCCAACGTATATGCGCGCAAGACTTTTTGGGTAAGCGTGTTGCACCTACCAGCTGTATTAATACTAGCGATTTTGCACAAGAAGGGCCGGTGGGATTGGCTATTTAGCGACGACGGTAAACTTGTAGCCTGAGCAACAAGCTGCCAAATTATTTATGCCTCCAAACACATGTCATCATAGTTCGCTGTATATATCTCTCTCCTATATCACTCTTGTCTATTACTAATATAAACTTAGGACCAGTGACACAAGTTCCTACGACTACATGAATGACTTCAATTGATAATGATATGCTGCGAAAATGTTGAACTATTTCATAATGCGCTATACTAGGACTGCCTAACGTTCAAAAAGATCGTCTCCCTCATACTCTTCGTCGTTATACATCTCACTTTGATCTGAAGATTCCTCAGATGAGCCCGTATCCATATCGCTGTCGTCAAATTCGTTTTCACCTTCAATGTAAATGTTTGCTAGAGTCTCCCCCTTCAAAACTGTCCTTGGCGATACCGAGTAGTATCCTTCCACGTAACAGTTTGTGAGCTTGGTTTTCTTTCCGATCTTGCCAAACTTCCCGACAATAACATTTTCCAAGGTTACTTCATCCTCTATCTCAACCCCATCCAGAAGAATGGAACCTACGATACGGCAGCGGTTCCCTATTTTACAGTTAGCACCAACAACAGAGCGTTTAACGTTAGTCTTCTCCAGGATAGTGCAGGAGGCACCAATTACCGAATCTGCGCCGATGGCAGAGGAGCTACCGGTAACAGGTACTGTATGGTTCGTTGATACCGATTTAATCTTTAGGATATATCTGTTCGCCTCCATGTAAGCGCTTAGGTTGTTCGCCCTAATAAATATACCCACGTCTGGCAGGATGAAAATGCTTACAGTCTCCCGTGGCCGAGAATGCTGCCAAGAACGACGAGCGAGGTCGCGGAACAGCTTTGCAAAGGATTTGCGCCCATTAAGCGGATCTTTCACCAGTTTAGTCTTATTCCGGAAATATGAGGGCCGAATTTGGTTGGGGTTCCTCGACCCGACCTCATCGTCACTATCGCTGCCATCGCTATCCGCAGCAACAGCAGAATCGTCCGTAGATAGCAGATGTACCAGCTCGTGTGAACAGAAGTAGATGTATGAGTTCAAAAGCTTCACGGAAACCGTGGAGTTGGGGTACCGCCACAGCATCTGCGACCGCAGCTTCAAATATTTGGTCTTCTCCACATCCTCTCTGGAGTATATGTCCAGCAGCACCGGCTGTTTCATGGAGTCCTCATTATCCGTGTAAACCGTGAAAAATTTCTTTATCTGCTTCTTGTCGATATTCTCGAATTCATTGTGGTAATAAACCGCCATCGCCAAGCTGTCGTGGTCCCGGTTCAGGTACTGGTCGAGGAAGATCTGTGGTGGGATGTTCGTGATGAAGTCGCAAGGCAGCAGCACAAAGTCGCCCGTGATCCGCTCCAGCAGCTCCTGCTGCAGTATCTCACCCGTGAACTCGCTCTTCGCCCCAATAAACTGGATCGGCGCCGGCTTGCGCAGGTAGTGCGTGTGGAAGCCGCCCACGTTCTTGCTCAGCACGTCGTAGCACTCTTCCCGGAACTGCATGAATCCGGCCAGGCCCTCCTGCATGACTTCCTCGTCTCCTTCGTCCACCACAATGTTGATTTCTTTGAACTGCGCCTGGTCGCACCAGTCTAGCACGTACTCAAGCATGGCCCTGTTCGCAACAGGCAGCAGAGGCTTTGGCATCCCCTTGTCACCGCGCGTGTTCGAAAACGGCGCCAGCTTCAGCCCTTTTCCGCAGAACACAAATGCCTGGAAATTCATTGCTCTGGTATCTCAATTGCCGCTGCTCTAGAGCCCTCAAGTGCCCGTACTTGTGGGTTATCGCAAGTCAAATGCTGCCTCAGACCCATCACCCATGTACTTTCAAGAAATTTTTCAAAACATTATATACGAATGTTAGTTTCGTAATTTATGATATTTGAACTTTTGGGTTCTACCGATTTAAGATGGGTTTTGCCACCGTAGGCGGGACAGTATAACACAGCGGCCACAGTGTGAGAGACAGGCGTGGTAGCATTAATATCAGTATTGGGCTTAGTTGAATACTAGTCATTATGTCTGAAGAACAAGATCCGCTTATGGCGGCCATGAACGGTGATGATGGAGACAACAAGGACGCGGGCGACAACACGGGCAGTGCAGCACAGGCCGAAGCGCCAAAGGCAGCCGCGATTGCGCCCGAACAGGAAGCACGGAACAAGGCATTGTCTCAGTTCAAGAAGAAGCTGCTGGAGCACAGGCGGTACGACGACCAGTTAAAGCAGCGGAGACAGGATATACGAGAGCTGGAGAGGCAGTACGAGAAGACAGAGCAAGACATTAAGGCGCTGCAATCGATCGGGCAGTTGGTGGGAGAGGTTATGAAGGAGCTTTCGGACGAGAAGTACATTGTGAAGGCGTCCAGCGGCCCGAGGTACATTGTGGGGGTGCGCAACAGCGCGGACCGGTCCAAGCTTAAGAAGGGGGTTCGTGTTACGCTAGACATAACCACGCTCACGATCATGCGGATTTTGCCGCGCGAGACGGATCCGTTGGTCTACAACATGACGACATTCGAGCAGGGCGAGATCTCGTTTGATGGAATTGGAGGTTTGACCGAGCAGATTCGGGAGCTCAGGGAGGTGATCGAACTGCCCCTAAAGAACCCTGAGATCTTCCAGCGGGTGGGTATCCAGTCCCCCAAGGGTGTGCTATTATATGGCCCCCCTGGTACAGGCAAAACCTTACTAGCGAAGGCTGTCGCGGCCACCATTGGGGCGAACTTTATCTTCTCGCCTGCATCCGGCATCGTTGACAAATATATCGGTGAGTCCGCGCGTATCATTAGAGAAATGTTTGCATATGCCAAGGAACACGAACCGTGTATTATCTTCATGGATGAAGTGGATGCCATTGGTGGACGGAGATTTAGCGAAGGGACTTCTGCGGATCGTGAGATCCAGCGTACTTTGATGGAGTTGCTTACGCAGATGGATGGTTTTGATAACTTGGGCCAGACCAAGGTTATCATGGCTACCAATAGGCCAGATACCTTGGATCCTGCGTTATTAAGACCTGGTAGATTAGACAGAAAGATCGAAATTAGCTTGCCAAACGAAGCAGGCATGCTCGAAATCTTCAAGATCCACACTGCTAAGGTTAAGAAGAGCGGTGAGTTTGACTTCGAAGCGGCGGTCAAGATGTGTGACGGCTTCAATGGTGCAGATATCCGCAACTGTGTCACCGAAGCAGGGTTCTTCGCCATCAGAGATGATCGTGACTACATTATACAAGAGGACCTAATGAAGGCCGTCAGGAAGGTTGCAGAGGTTAAGAAGTTGGAAGGTAAGTTGGAATACCAGAAGCTCTAACCGGCTGGTATGTATTAATGTACATTATTTAAGAACCCATTTCCATTAATAAAGCCAACAGCCATATAAATCAAGTAAAGACCCCTTTCAGCTACTTAACTGGCACAAATCTACGATGGAACTCCTCACCTAGGTGGCGTGACAGCGCTGCAAACTTATTGGAAAAGCGTTGCTTACAGTAGGGGCAAGTCAATTCGGACTCTCTAACTAGTCTTCCCATAACATCACCATTTGGAACCTCAGAGAGCGGTAGCCTTTCCCATTTCACAAAGAAATCTGTATTAAACGAATTAAAATGTTTCTTATGTTTCATTGAAGGGGAGTAAAAGTCCGTGGTCATGACGTGAATGTGAAGGTTTTCCATAGAAGGAACACTGTGCACACCTACTTGCGTAAAATTCGCAATGAAATGAGCTAAACTGTTGAACTCATCGTGTGATGAGAAGGGCGCACAGTTTCCTGGCTTCAATTTGTACTCGGAAGTAAAGTTATTCCATATATAATTGAGCGCCCATTCAACGTGCTTCTGGTATTTATCCTTCTCCGTTCTAGATAGTTGTGTGGGATGTTTTAGGGTTGTCTTCATGGCTCTGGGTATGACAAGCAGATGCTGTTGCGCTTTCGGGAACTTATCCTTGATTATCACAGCCTGATCATCATAATACAGTAACTCCTGTTCCCACTTCGACGGTGCCATGATATACTTGAAGAATTCTATACTAAAGGATCTTTCATTGTTCAATCTGGATTTGTGAACACCGTACTCATACTTTGGTGAGAATTCCTCGAGATATTGCGCAAAGGACATCGTTTCATCCACCTGTGTGTGGTAGCGTGCCATATGGCGCTTTGCTTCAAGTTCATTGAAACGGGAAGCCTCAAATACCCGTCTGCAGTGCCTACACTCACGCTTATCGTCTTTAAGAAGCCAATGAGTTAATAACGGGTCCTCATCTCGCCCTGAGTCTGCAGTAGCCCGATCTTCGACATAGTAAATTTCTGCCATTTCGCAAGGAAGGCCAAGAAGACAAAGATATGTTTGAGGGATGCGCGAGTATATAGTAAGAGATATTGGATATTTTCAAGTCACGAGACATCCTGCCGTCTAGTACAGAAACATCACAGCGTGCTCTTGGCCATCTCACATCCTGCGTATATATGAATTGGGGATGCAATGACTATGTACATGTAGTTTCTCGAGGAACTGAAGTTCAGTGGGACGACTATAAGTTTTTCGTAAAGTGCTCATAGAGTTTCGCACCTATAGCCTCCTTGTCATCATCCGTCAACTGGCGAGTCGGACTGTTGGCCCTCTCTTCTTTCTGCTTGAGGTACGCCTTCTCCGATTCGGTCAAAGGCATCTTAGGAGCCACAAGCCTAGCAATATCTCTCGCCGACAAAGTGCCACGTCTGTACTTGGATTTGTGGTTCCGCACAGTGTACAATGCAGCGTTGGGGATCGGTGTCCGGACAGCGCTCTCCACAAAGAAAGTCTGCTCTCTCGCGGTCTGCGGATCGGTAGCAAGCGCCCCATCGGCTGTCTGCTCGGGCACCGGCCATGGGATCACAAGGTCCTCCTGACCGGCAACACACCGATACGGCATCATCTTCTTGTAGTTCTCGTCGTAGTAGCTACCACGGAACACGATGTCGTGCACAGCAACCGTCCGCACCTTGCCGGGTGCCTCCGGATCGTCGATGTCCGCCACCAGCTTGATGTCTTCCTGCCGCACCGCCTGCGGTATCAAAGTCATGTGCGTTTTCTGGCCCTCTGTCCAGTATTCCTTGGGCACAGGTACCTGCTTGGTGGGCCCGTTCTCGTCCAGCATGTATCCATTGGTCTTCTGGTCATGCGAGAAAACCTTGCTGATATTGCCTCTGAACTTCCCCTGCTTCACCACTACCACCCGGTCTCCGGGCAAGAATTTCCAGTCACGCACGCTACTGAACTGCTCCTCTTCGGCCACCGGTGGAAGAGAAGGCTTAATGAATTCCGGGTACATCTTAGTCTGCATGGCATTGATCACCAAGCGCTCTTTGTGCGTCCGACCCGCAAGCTGCTTTAGGAATCGATCACCAGCCTTGCTTATATACTTGTAACTCATCTAGGTGCCCTGTGGTTCAACTTCAGCTGCCTCTATGGACCATGTCTCTCTACCTATATGAAGAGGCTTGAACGAACATCGCGACACTGCTGAAAATTTTCAAACATATACATCCGTGAACCTCATAATAAGCTGCTAGCGCGCTGGGACTGACACATCTCACCGCGAGAGCGCAGCAGACCAGCACCACTAGCAGGGCCCTGGGCCGCGGGCCGGCCCTCCTGCCGGTGAGCCCGCCGCATCGGGTGCTAGCTGGCATCCAGCGAAGCGCGCACAGTGCGCGCCGCGGAATAGCTCAGTTGTCCGTGCAGATAGCAATAAACTCCTCCTCGTTGATCTCGCCGTCGCCGTCTAGGTCGAACTCGTCTATCATCGCGGCCAGCTCCTGGTCCGTCAAGTTTTCGCCGAGCTCTTTGACCACGCGCTTGAGGTTCTTGATGCTGATCTTGCCCGTGTGGTCGTCGTCGAAAAGCTTGAATGCCCGCTTGATCTCGTCCAGCGGGTCGCGCTGTAGGATCATCTCGCCGACCACCAGGTAGAAGTCGTCGTACGAGATCAGCCGCCGGCCGTCCGTGTCGTACTTGTCTATGATGTCGAGAATGTCGCGCTTGTCCATCTCGAAGCCCAGCGCGCGTAGCGCCACCTTGAACTCATGGAAGTCCAGGTACCCGTCGTTGTTCATGTCAAACAGCGAGAACGCCTCGTAGATCTCCTGTTTCTGCTCTTCCAACAGTTCTTTCTGGAGCACCCCGTTGTCCACATTGCTGTTCTTGGATCCAACGCGTGCGTTCGCCCGCCTATGGATGTTACTCATTCTGCCAGTCTATAGTGCACGCCACTGATCTGTCCCTAAACTCTGTCTGACGATAGATCTTACTGTTGATTTAGATGTTGCGTTTTGGTGAAACGCGAGCTTTTAAGCAGTTTTTCGTCTATTAGCTACATTGATCACTTAAGCGTACCACACAGAAACAGGTTAAAGAACAGTGGCGAGGCTCGTGGCATGGTTAAGGTCGGCGACAGGGTCAAGGTACGCGGGCTTGTTGGTGTGGTGCGCTACCTTGGCGAAACGAAGTTTGCTGCGGGGCAGTGGGTAGGGATTGAGTTAGATGAGGCAGTGGGCAAGAACGATGGTTCGGTGCAAGGCGTGAACTACTTCCGACCGAGTAAGCGCGGTGGGCTGTACGGACTTTTTGCGCGTGTGGAAACGGTGGTGGCGGTCGCGGATGGGCTACCGCGGTCGAGGCTTCCGAAGCCGCTGAAGACGCCTTCGGTCGACGGCGGCAGCCGCACCGGCAGCCCCGGGCCCAACAGTGTTGCCAGTATTGCAACAGGGAGGCCGCGGAGCCGGACGACGCCGTCTCGGCAGTCGGGGTCGTCTGCCGGGTCGCAGGAAAACGGAACGCCGTTGCGCGTGTCAGCGTCACCACGGTCGTCGGTGCCACCGCCGCTGCTCAGCGGCTCGCCGGTGCTTCTCCCGCCACTCGAGGAGACGAAGCTGCAGAAGGTAGTGGAGAAGCTGCAGGAGAAACTGTACCGGCTTCACCTGGAGTGCAAGGAGCTTAAGCGGCGGCTGGAAGAACAGGCGCAGTCGGAAAAGGTGGAGACATTGGTGCGCGATGTGGAGGCGTTGACAATTGCAAAAGTATCGCTGGAGGAGGAGAAGGAGGAGTTAGCGCAACGGTTAGCAGCGCTAGAGGCGGATTATGGGACCGTGGTTGGCGAGCTAGGCCAGTACCGCGAGGAAGTGGAACTGCGACGCAAGATTGACCTTGAGGAGGCCTCGCGGGACGACGTGGGGCCTGATGTACTATGGAAGCAGAATGAGTTGATGAAGGATGCCCTTCTGCAGCTAGAGGGTTCCCTGGAGGCTACCAATCAGCTTGTGTTAACTTTACAGGAAGAGAAGATACAGCTTGTGGAAGACAATGGCCTTCTGCTGAAGAATATTGAGGAGCTGAAAAACCAGCTGTCAGACGCCCAGTTGACGATAGACGATCTAGTCGCACAGGTGGATGCGGAAGGAAATGTGTCTAATATTGTCGAGTCGTTGACGACGCAAAATCTGGCACTGACAGAGCAGATCGATCAACTTAACAAACAGCTAAACGAGGTCAGCAGCAAAAATGAGGTCACCGCCGAATTAGAACAGGTTTACAAGGAGGTAGAGCGAGAACTGCTGCAGCAAATTCACAGCCTCCAGCAGAAGGTGGAGGAAGATGAGCTCATGATTTCCAGGCTAACAGAAAAGAATGATGAACTGGAGTTCTTGCTGGAGAGCAATCAGCCAACATCTTTAGATGGCTCGATTGTTGATGATTTACGAAACACAATTGTAATTCTTGAAAACGATAAATGCAGGTTGAGGCTAGATGCGGAATTCCTCCACGAGAAAATCAGGGCCCGGAAACCAGATCCTCTGAAAGAGTATACTTATCAATTAAATTACCTTGCTATGCTGGTCGGTGATAACCCTTCTTATGAGGAAACACCTACGATAGAGATCAGAATCACGTTGATATACTTGTCCGCGGTTTGCGAGACCGTCGCCGGCTTATACTCTATGAAATCGCTTGAAGAAGACAGTGTCGATTATATAATCGACGCGATCCCGCTCGACAAGTGGATTACCAGATACCAGAACGGGCAGAACTTGAATATAGATCGGTATCAAGGATGGCTTAAACTACTTGATGCTCATCCGTTGCTGGAAACCTCCGCTAATCTTGTCTACGGAACTTTTTTACGACTGTGCGTGGATGTGACTCCAGCGCTGCTCGCCATCCTGAAAGGTTCACTATCTACCCAGGAGATACAGGATATATATGGTTGCTTTCAGACAATTGAAAAGATTATTCTTGGAATTATAAAGGAGAACGACCTTGGCGAGCGCTTGATGTCCTTCAAGACTCTGGAGGTCAGGCCGACGCTATCCCAGCTATTTGTAATTGTCGACAAACTTCTGCAGAATAACGCCGCTGAAACTATCGTAACTGAACTTCATGAGCTTCAGAAGACCATGGCTGAGGCCGAGCTAGAGCTAGTTGAAACTCCCTCCGATGTTAATTCAGAAAAATCTCTAGATGACTTACCTCCTGAAGAGCATACGCCACCAGAGGTGATGATTAGGCTTCACAAATATGAAGAAATGCTACAAGAAAAGGAGACAGTCATTGAGGAATTGATGTTGAAAGTCCGCGTGCTCGACATTAAGAACGAGAAGACAAAGGAACATGAGAACACCATCATGAGCTTGCGGGGTGAGCTTGACGAACTTAAAGAAAAGAATCATTCGCTTCTTAAGAAATCAGAGGAGTTACAAAAAACCAGTGCACTGTTGGAAGAAAGAATCCAAAAAGAGAGAGCGAATCGGTATACGTTGATTTCTACGAAGGGATACTCTGAGCTTTTGGAAGAGAAGCTGAAGATGGAGAAATTAGACTTAATCTCCGAAATTAGTGACCTACGGAAAGTGATTCGGTCTCTGGAACGCGTGGAAACCCCAGATTCCCTCAGCTGGCTAAAGGAGCCTCTTACAATGCCCAAGCTGCGTAGCCCACCTGTAAGGACAAAAGTCAATGAACTGCTAAATGTGCTGCAGATATCGGTCAAAAAAAGTGAAGTCCTTCCAATATCGGGCCCACAGCATGAGTGGCAACCGAAGCATAAGATAGCCAAGTACCATTTGTCTACTTTGATTGAAAGGGAGGCATTAATTAAACGCATGACTAACAACATATATACCTAGGTAGATTTCAGATAGATATTGTTACACTTTCTTCGGCCATTTAGGGGCAAGATCGATTTCGCTTCGAGGGTACCACCATTCAAGCACATACCACAAAATATATTCCGTGATACAGCAAAGAGTATATAGAGTACGGGCCCATGCATTATCTCTATGGTAGTACTTCTTTAACATTACATTCCAATCCTTATTTGCAGGGTTGCGCTGACATTTTTCATATACCTGAACCGTTCGCCTGGCCACATCCATCCAATCGTACATCTGAGAAACCTGCTCATGAAAAGCCATGCGGTCGACCTTCTTGTCCCTTACAATCTCAATTGCTGTATTTGTAGCCTCTACGAGACTAGAGACAGATGTTTCGGACGCATAAACAGTCATATGTTCTGGAAGAACCTCCGGAATACCTCCGACTTTTGTCGTTACGATGAGCAAACCGCATGACGCTGCCTCCACCAGCACTGTCCCGAATGCTTCCGTTAGACTAGCATGTAAATATATGTCACCCAAGCACATGACTTCGCGCACGTTCTCATGCTGTACCGCTCCTAGCAGCTGCACACGATCCTGCAGTCGATACGATTCTATCATCTGCTGGAAATGCACAAAGTTAGGTCCATCGCCTGCAATTATAAAGTCCACATAACTGTGCATTTCGCACACACGCGGAATTAGGTGTGTTAGTAGGCCAGCACCTTTATTTGGAAACAGTCTGGAGATCACCACGATCGTAGTGCGTCCTGTGGGTACGCGACGATCGGCTTCCAGCGGCTTGAAATCTTTCCCCACCACAGCGTTTGGAATCACGGATACAGTAGCGGGGTCAATATCAGCTCGTAGAACCATATTCTCCTTGCATGTATGAGAAACACATATCACTTGGTCAACGCAAGTGAGTGTGAACTTGAGTAGCTTGTTTACCAGAATCGAGCCGATGCTTTCAAACCCGTACAGCGAATGATCCGTGAATACGGTATATATCCCCAGCGTGTTAGCGTGTAGAATACTCTCATGCGCCAGAGTCGAGACACTCACATGCGAGTGTACCAGCTCCACCTGTTCCCTCAGTAGAATATTGCGAATAATTGGAAAGCTAGCAAACACTGTGGGGAAAGTCGTTTCTCGGTAGAGCACTAAGTAGGGCACGTAGTATACTTTTAACCCATTCGTCAAGTATCGCACTCCAGTACGATCCCCGTATGCGTGTGTAATAATGATCACTGAGTGCCCAAGCTCTATCAGTTTCTGTGATAAGTGGTATATATGAAACTCTACGCCACCAAGCTGAGGGTAGAAGAAGTCACACACCATGCTTTAACCCAATAATTAGTATTCATGTCGGCCGGTCATATACTGCGCTACATACGCTATATTCATAGCAGCTATCATGATTGTTCTTGGCTTTTTGGTGTGGAGTTTGGACTGGCCGCTGGCCTTAGTTTTCAGACTTTGAAACTTGGTACTAAGCCTCCTAGTCTTACTTAGTTCATGATAAGTGGGCCCATAGTAGAGCTTATAGGCCTATTACTATGCAGACCAATAGGGGATATATTGCTGTTGTTGGAGATGATGAGCCTGCGCAAGGAGCGCCAGGGTTTGGTCGGCCTCAAGAGGGCGGTGGACCATTAAATGTGGTGCTGCCTACTGAGCCCCCTTCTTATGGAGAACTACATGATGCTTTAGAGGGGCAAGGGCCGCAGCTTGAGATGGAGTTCAGTGATCTAGAAGGAGATAGTTATCAAGGCCGGTTTCAGAAACTTCGAGAGCATTTCAAGTACAAAGTGGTTGATCGAGTACGGGAACGGATTATAGATCCCTTGGGCTTCTTGGTACAGTTCCTGTCTGAAAAGACGGACTACTATCTCAGCAAGATAGGGAATCCGCTGTTGCTGCGCCGCTTTTTATACATTCTAGTGATGTCGACGATGATGTATTATGTGATGATCAGTGGTCTGCTACCCAATAACCATAATACCGGCACACGCGGGATGTTCTCGGAACAGCAACAGTTGATGGAGTATGCACGCAAATGTATTAATTTTGCAAAGATGGAGGAAGACTTGGAGTACTTGAGCAAGATGCCGCACATGGCTGGCACGAAGGGTGATTTTGCGATGTTAAACTACGTTATGTCGTCCTTCTCGAACAATGGACTAAAGGTGATCCGGCGCGATTACGAGACATATATCAACTACCCGGGGCTAGCGAGTACCGAGATATTAAAGGATGGAAAATCATTATTCTCGTTTCCGCTTACCGAGGAGAATTTCTGTCCACTATCGCCTGCTGGTAAGATAGAGGACGCTAGTATTATCTACGCCTACCGTGGGACCCGGGACGATTTGGAACGCTTGCGTGCTGCGCACCTACTAGACGACAAGACGGTTCTGCTAATGCACTACGGTACTGTGGTGGCAGATCAGGTTTTCCTAGCACAGGAGTTTGGCGCGGTTGGTATTCTTTTTATAACTGATCAATATGGCTCTGATACCGATGTGGTCCAGCAACTACCTGTTGGTCTACCTCAATATGGAACTGGCAATCCACTAAGAATATTTTCAGGCGGAGATCCGCATGCAAAGTTGAGCACCAAGGATACTCCGGCGATACCAAAAATCCCTATCATTCCATTGTCCTACAAGCAGGCGCAGCAGATACAAGATGTATTGTCGCATGCGGAGCATAGCTTGAAATTTGACGATGGATGGCATACAGGTGTATTGAAAGATATCAAGGTAAATATGAAGGCTGAGCCCAAGGAACAGGAAGACCATCACTCCTGGACTGTTTTTGGTAGGATCGAGGGCAAGGAGCAAACTGATAAGGCAATCATTGTAATGGCTTCCCGTGATTCCATGGGATATGGTGCTTCGTACCCCAACTATGGTCAGATGATGTTACTCTCCCTTGTTGAACTCTTCCAGCAGATCAAATATAAGTTTGACTGGAAGCCACTGCGCAACATATACTTTGTGTCCTTTGACTCTTCAGTTTACAATGCAGCTGATGCCACAGAGCTGCTGCGGAATGAAGTTGACAAGCACAAGAGCCTAATCTACTCAGTTATAGACATCAGCCAGCTGGGCCTGGAACCTGATGGCAAGAAACGGTTAGACATCCAAGCGCATCCGCTTATACAGGCATTATTTTCCCAAGAACACGAAAACTTTGGCTTTGATATGCAAGTTCGTGATGTTGAACAGTACGGCGATTGGACGCCGTACATGGCAAATAGCATACCCGTTGCGGTGCTTTCCTCGCGAAACGTACTGGAGCGCAAATTGCCTATTTTCACAAAGCATGATACCTTCGAACACCTCAGCAATACGATTCTTCAGAGCAATGGCTGGTCTAACAGCGGTGACCTTTTGCTAGTTGTGTTCCAAGCACTCCTCAAGCTAGTCGATGATCCTTTGATTCCGTTCGATATTTTAACTTATGCAGATGACCTAAATCACCATCTTGAGGATCTGGAACGCATGGCAGAAGGTCGCAACCTGGTCTTTACCCCAGTCAAAGAAGGCCTCAACATATGGAGAAGACTGGGTGAGGATTGGAACGCATGGCGCTCCACTTGGAACCGCATAGTTATGATCGACAACAATGGCATTGAGCCTTCTCTTCTTTCAATCGAACGGTGGACGCAGAACAAAAAACTGAGCAATATATCCCTCCGGCAGTACCTTCGCAGCGGTCTTCCAGGACGTGAATTCTATAAAAACATTCTTTTTGGACCTTCCCTTCACCTTTCAGATAAGTTTCATTCTTGGTCTTTCCCAGCTGTTAGAGATGCCATAGACCAGGGAGATATGGGGCTGGCACAAGCTCTTCTAAACTACCTTGGCACTGTTTTGAAAGTATCCGCCGAAAACTATCAGGAGGAGACATTAAACTTGTAACTTGTAGGCTAATAAGCATCATTAATATGTAGTATAAAGTATTACCATTTGTCACGTGACAATGTATTTGTCTAGATAACGCCATTTTTAAGTGTAGCTTATGTTGAGCTAATATACCCTTTACTACACAGTACCGATCCCTTTCACTTCAGAAATAATCCTTGGTTCTGATTTACTTTTTAAAGGATCGTTATCATCACATCCGAATAGGCTACTGAAGCACTAGGTTCTATCATTTCTGAAAGACAATGTCGTTTGTTAAAAATATGCTTTTTGGCGGTGTCGCTACGAGCGAAGACCCTACTGGGCTAACCCAAGATGCCAACGGCAACGTGTCTAAGGACGGTTCTACTGTGGATGAGCCTGTGGTGGAGGGTAAGTTCTTCCCTAGGACTCTATACAAATTTAACGGCCACGATGACGAAAAGATATTCATAGCAGTTAAGGGGAAGGTCTACGACTGCACTGCAGGGAGACAGTTCTATGGTCCAAGCGGGCCATACTCTAATTTTGCAGGCCACGATGCATCCCGTGGGCTAGCCACTAACTCGTTTGAGTTAGATGCTGTGAAGCACTGGGATCAGCCTGTTGATGATCTTTCGGACTTATCGGAGCAACAGCTGGAAGCCCTTGATGGGTGGGCAGCACATTTCGAGAAGAAGTACCCATGTATCGGCGTATTGGTGCCCGAACCTGGTGTCAATTACTAAGGCTTTCTTACTGTTTACAAACTAGAATTATACGTTGCTTTGTAGAGCTATTGTTAGTTATTTACTTGAATTCATACATTATTACAGTTTTGGTTTTCTTATTCGGACGCTAGGTTGCCACGCTAATAGGACTATCTGGCTTTGAGTCTCAGCATTAACTGATTTCATGCGTTAACAGGATGACGTATAGAGAGGGATGGGTAATCGTTTAGACGCAAACTATATGCCTGACCAAAGGTCAAGTATTCCGGACGTCGTTTTGATTGCGAGTCTACTAAGACGCAGGTGGAATTCACGACACCCTTCCGGTGATAGTTAACCTTCATCTGTGCATGCTGTATCACCTCACGCTTAACTGCATGGACTCTCGGTGTCTTCCCATTGGCTGCACCCACGTCATTCCCGCCGTTGAAGGTCTTTAGCTTGTATTTTCTGCGGCTGAGGAGGAGCTTTGATCTTTTATTCTTCTCCAACACGTTGAACATCGGTGACTTCGCGCAGCCGCGAGGGAACGACGCTATAAGTAATGGCATTCTTCTCTTCTTTGGAGTCTCGATTCCGCTCGGTTGGTTCGCAATGTCCTCCAACCTGATTGGGCTCAAGGGGATCTCCCCATTTTTCTTCTTGTTACCGTCGCCCTTCTTATTGCACGTAGCTACACGGCTATTGGCCCGACTCACCTTATGAACCTTGTGCAAGTGCCACCTGCTCCGTACTTTTTGTAGCCCCACAGTATCGTGGAACTTCCGCAACACCTGAAGCATAAGCCGATGCCTCGACTTTCTCGGCTGCGGGGGTGCTCTCATTTTAATTATGTTTTTGCGTTTCGATTCGGTTTGTTTAGCAGAAGTTGATGGTATCGTCAGCCATGTGTTCTCGTTTTAAAGGAAGGCCAGTTTGTGTCAAACATCCTCATCTGACGTTGCCACTTCACTTTCGACAGTTCGAAAAGAAGAGACATGTTCCTGCCATAATAACAATAGAATGACTCGCTTGGATCTGTAATTGATTAAAAAATACTAGTTTCACTGAAGACGTGCGAGTCATATGTACGGCTCCGATATACCCCATCCATGCGTAATAAAAATTACCAGACACTGACACTTATGTCAGCCTACCTTAAAAATAACGTTGACAACCACGAACCTTGTGTCTATCACATTTTCGTGGGAGATAAACATTACATGTGTGTATTAAACTATTAACTGGTTATCCTACTTGAGAGTAAGCAGGACATGGTGGACTCTGCCAACGGTGTAGTTGTTTTTAATGTGGCTGTAGTTACACAAAAGCATTCCTAGGCAGATTATTGACACTGCTCTGAAAGCTCTTCAAAGCAATATCGTAATCCCAGCCGCTTTGTTCGGCTAGCATGTATGTGTATTCGGCATTAAGTTTTGTATCCTGATGCAGACGGCTAAGCAGCTGTAGCTGTATTGGACTTAACTTTGCCTGTACCTCTGGTGGAAGTTGCAAAGTAGATGGTATTCCCATTGGTTGTGGTACCATTGGCTGCGCAAGCGCCGGTCCCGGTATTGGCGAAGCTACCGCTGGTACTGCAACAGGCTGAGTGCCTTGATTCACATCCGCAGCAGGTGACTTCTTCGGCTCATCTGCTCTTATCCAAGCACCTGCAGCATATGGCCTCACAGTCAGCAGATCTGATGCAATAATGACGCTACCTTGCGTGGGGACGATCGTCCATGTTCTATCAAAGGATTTTTTTGAAAGCTTATTCTGGGCGCTATTCTGCTGACCATGGTTGTACCGTCTATGCCTCGCGTTATAACTATATGACTTGGTATTTTCAACCTCTGGTTTGGAAACCTCTTCGAAGAACCCATGGAGGGTGATCACAAAGCCTCCCACCTGGCTATATGTCCAAGTTTGTAAAGAGTACTTCTCGGGCTGCTCTTGAAGAAAGTGCTTTGTACCTGGTAAAGCTTTGAATATGTTACCGATTGCATCCGGCCCCATTCCAAGGCGTTCCTGCTTCGACTTCTCACTTGACACCTTCGTCATGTTGCGGGACGAAGGTAGGTAATGCCCAAACGATGGACTCTGGTCGGCCTCCGGTACAGTGGCAGCTGGAATAGATGAGTCGACGCTGACGGAAAATTGGGACTGCGGAGTGTAGAGTCCCATTAGCTGCTTCCTGTCTGTATCCCAAAGTCTCAAGAAGTTAGTGACAAAATCAATCGCCGAACTGCCCAATGTGTCGTTTTCAAAGAAAAACTGCTGTAGTCGCATTGGCAACGAATATAATGCATTTAACCTTTGTTCGTCTCTCACCAGGTTGTTGTCCAATATCACAAGTTTGGGGAAAATCCTCAGCATTTCCGAGCGATACATGGGGTCGTTTGCCACAGGGTTATTCATCAGAAGGAGTTCGCGTAGTTCGCGGAACTTGTTCTTCCATACCTCCAGCGACTGGAAGCGTGCTATCTGGTTATTGGCCAGGCATAGGTTCCGCAATCCCGGAAATGTCTGCGCAAGCGAAGATATGCTGTTCACATCCTTTAGTCCGTTGTTAGACAGGTTGACAGACTCTACTACTAGTTGAGGCTCGCTGCCTGCCAGCTTCATCAACGCCATGAACATCTTCGACTGCGTCGACATCGAAGAAACCAGGCCGTGTTGCGTGAGGTCTGGATCCACATGCAGGCCCCCGAGGTCGAGCATCTTCGTCTGCGCATTGTACCGCTTCATCAGAAAGTTCCGCAATAGCGTGATTGTGTTCGACGTCGTGGCCCCCGTGCCATCCTCGTCCAGCTTTTCAAACTTCAACGCGTTGCCCGCAAACCGGATCCCATTGAACTTGAGCAGAGAAGCGACATCCTGCTTGTTTACATAGCCTATGATCTGCCCGCCCTGCACGTACGAATCCTGGATACCGATCCGCGTTTTCCGCGCCACAAAGTTCAGCAGGTCCTGTTGCGTTGCATTCTGCCATCCCCTAACTGCAATCTTGGACCTCGACTGTTCCTGGTGCTGTGCTGCAAGTGTGCTCAATTGGTTTACGTTCCCAAACCCGTTCATCCCTTCGTTAACGTTCTCCGAGGCGGCCTAGCCTATACAGCGCCGATCCGTAGATGAGTTGGCCTGCGCCTGGTCGGTGCTCGACATCGGGGACCGTCGGTCTCGTTTTTTTGGTCAAAAAAAATTTCACTACCGTGGAAAGCTACCCAACACCACGCGCTCAGCGCACCACACTCCACATTCATCAGCATGAATGTCAGTGCATAACATGCTGCAAAGCGTAGTCCATCCTCCTCTTTGATACGCAGTGATGCCAGTGATCCAACATATCACGTGATTAATCGTTTTGTACGTATCAATCGTTTTGTACGTGAAATGTTTTATCATTTATAACGATGATGCTGGTGGTCGCGACGATTTTTCGGTGGCGGTTGAACACGTCTACTAAACACTGAGGTCCGCATTGCGGTAAGGAACTTGGCATACTGGGCCTCTGCACGGTTGTTTAAGATCTAATGACTCTGAACTACGAGTACGACGAGTCGGATGAAACATGGCCTTTCTTCCTGCTGACTGTGCTGTTGATGGTGCTGGTGCCAGCCACGGTGGTACAGGTCTATAGGGCAGTGCGGCGCAATGTGGGGACACAGGGCAGCACGGAGTTGCAGCGGGTACAGCAGAAGTATAGCGGAGCGGCCGTGCAGGAATACCGGCGGAAGCACCGGAGCCAGGGCCCCGCGGACGTGGTTTTCAGCAGGCGCAGCGCGCTGATAATAGTGGGCTGGGTTGTTGTGTCGTATCTGGTGAATCGGATTGTAAACAATGAGCTGTTACAGGAGTCCTACAAGCTTGTGTTCGACCCGTATGAGCTGTTGCAAGTGGGTTCGGGGGCGACCGACCGCGAGATCCGGTCCGCGTACCGGAAGCTGTCGGTGAAGTTCCACCCAGACAAGCTGGGGAAGGACTTACAGGACTCTGAGCGGAGTGTGCTGGAAGAACAGTATGTGCTGATTACGAAGGCATACAAGGCGTTGACGGACGAGGCTACTCGTGAGAACTTCTTGCGGTATGGACATCCGGATGGGCCACAGTCCACGAGCCATGGAATTGCTTTGCCGAAGTTCCTCATTGAGGGTTCTGCGTCTCCCCTTGTCGTGGTGGCTTACTTTTTGTTATTGGCACTGGTGCTTCCTAACCTAGTCGCGCGCTGGTGGTCGAACACTCAATCGTACACGAACAAAGGTCTGAATACGGAAACTGCATCGTACTTCGTCGATAGATTGTTTAACAACAAGCCTTCGGACACTGTAGATGAAGTTACAATCATGTCGTGGCTTGCTCATGCCAAAGAGTACAGGTTGAAGTACCCCGGTTTGTCGGTACAGGCGATTGAAGGCATTTTCAAAGACCATATTCATAGACGCCACAGTGGCCCATTAGAGGATTTCAAGCTTGATATTATTGCACAGTCAGCGGTGCTTCTTCACGGCCTCCTTGACATTGCAGCTAGTTGCAGAAACACCGAAATATGCATTGCCGTGATAGAAACTTCCAAGTCGATTGTGCAAGCGCTGCCAGCTTCTCCAAATGCGCAAATCTTGCAATTACCTAATGTGGAAAAGGAACGTTTCCTAGAGAACAGTAAGGGAGAGAACGTGCACACAATTGGAAAGCTCTTCACGTTTGACGATAGCAAGATTGGCAAACTACTTGGCATTGAAGACACCGCTACTCTTAAGGAGACGCTATACGTGGCATCGCAGATTCCTCACCTGAAGGTTATTGAGTCTGAGTTCAAAGTCCCTGGCGAAGCGAATGTAACTCCCTCATCCACTCCTCATATTGTCTTGAAGGTCCTGGTTCGTTCCGCAAAGCACAAGATATTCCCAGTAACATCGATACCCAAGGAAAAGCTACAAGAACCCGAAGATTTTGAAAGCTTGCGTGACCCCTTTGCTAAAGTTAACGAACAACCCCTAGTTCCCGCTACTTTTGCGCCTTATTTCCCAACTGAGAGACATGGCGGGTGGTGTGCTCTTGTGGTGCTACAGAAGGACGGGAAAATTATCCAAACTCCTCTCGTAGTAACGAGACTATCGTTTGCAAACTTGGCTAATGACTTTGACAAGAGAACTATCAAGGATGTCGACGCTGAATTGAATCCAGATGACTGGGAAATTGGTACTATTAAGATCCCATTGGCACAACCCGCGCCCCCTGAGAAGGGCGACTACTTCTTCCGGATCATTCTAAAGTCGACCGAATACTTTGGTGGTGATTTGGACTTCACGATGCCTATGCAAGTCCGGGACCCAGTGAAGGAAGACGATCTGGACGACACCGTAGATGGTGGCGATGAGACTGCTCAGGAGGATAGCGATAGTGATGAAGAGAACGAGCTTGACAACGAAGACAGCGACTATACGGATATCGACACTGATACAGAGGTCGAGGACAATATCACCACTGCCGATTCTGCAGGCGAGAGCCCTGATGAAACTGAGAAGCAAAAAGCGGAAGAATAGTGTACTAATGATATATACAATACAAAAATAATACAAAATGCCGGCATAGCAAATGCGCTAAGCTGAGTTGTCAAACCGACTTTTTCATTAGATGGCCTTCTGCCAGAGAGCCGTTTTCAAAGGGCAGAGTTTGATTCTCTAGCACTTCGAACCCATGGGACTGATACCACTGGAGCTCGCCTGGTGCATTTTTAGGTACGTGAACATATAGAGCGTGTTGATGTGCCTGTTTGGCCTCCTTTTCGACGTAACTTAGAAGCTTGGTACCTACCCCTTTGCCGCGGTATGCATCCAAGACAGCAAGAACCTCTATGTAGACACCAGATAATCCCTTCATGTTCTGCAGCCTCGCCTTAACAGCGCCAACTGCCACCTCTCCATAAAACGCTAATTGCGAATAGAACGTGGGTATTCCATCTTTCTTGCTTGAAAACAGTTCCTTGACAAACGCATCTGAGAACTCATTTTGACTAGAGTTTCTAATGATTACCTCAAATGTGCCAACTGCTGTAGGATACACTTCATCCACGGTGACTAGTTCGCGAGACATCTTCCTGTGTTCGAGTTTAACCAAAGATTTGCTTGTAGTTAATATCTCAGGAAAACTGTTTCCAGTGCTTTCACACCGTTTGTCAAGCTTCAACATAGCAAATACCTGTGACCTGTGAAGTAGTCTGAACAAGAGGGATGTTAAGATATGGCAGAGGGTATGCAACAGCTCGTAGAGCTAGCCAAGGGACCCAAATTCATAACCTTCGAAGTGTGGACAGGACGCAGCCAAAGATAGCGGAATTCCGCGCAAATCTAAAGAGAATATTAGCGTTTAACAAGATTCCAACGGTTGGATCACCTGATCATGCGCTGCTAGTGGCATCCTGCCGGGAAGCAGGAATCATTGAGGAGCTGCCAATACTGCAAAAGATACCAATCTTACGCAGTAAGCTTGGCGCTAACCAGTTTTCTAATGCAGCGGTGAGACGAATTATAAATGCGATGGATCACGCACAGAAGAATGCCTCGACGAAAGCTCCATCTTCAGAGTCAGAATCCAATAATATCTTTGGTAGGGATAATATTACCAGTGGCTCTGCGAAGGGCCATGACCATTATAAGGGCCATTCTGTAGATAGGGAACGAGACCTCAAAATTATCGAGGATCTGCTCCGGCCTGCAGCCTCGCCAGCAGCGCCGGTTAGGAAATATGACTGGAATATTCAAGGTAAGAAGCAGCGCCCAGTGGTGAAGTACGGAGAGCTGTTACCTTTTGGGAACGACTACCGCAAGACGCAGCGATATAGGTTCAAGTATATGAGGCTTCTAGGAGGTAACAAAGAAAGTAAGCCATCGAGCCTGGAAACACTTACTTATGACATTACAAGACATTATGCACAGATCATAACACATGAGACATCTTCTCTTTACTCCATTGATAAGAAGGACCTGTTCACGCTCATTAATGGTAGCTCCTTCTCCCCGGAAGAGATGCTGGAGGTAATAGATAGACATATCGCACAGGGCTGGGAGCTCGTTGGTGAAGTGCGGGGCGAACCCACTAAGCTGGTATTTCAGCGAAAACAGCAAACGCATAAGCCGTCCATGCCGTTTGCGCGGGTTATATACACAACAGGTGCTCTGTTGGTCGGCGGACTTCTCGTAAGCTATTGCTATATTTGATATTCATTGCATGTGTATGTAGATAGTATAGTACAGCGATACCCTCCGCATCGGCTCACTCCATATGCACATCTGCAGCGGTAGCAGCTTGCGCTACAGGCTTCGTGCCTCCGATAACCCTTTCGGCCCGCTCGTTGATCCTCACCAGTTTCAGTGTCGCCAGTGCGCCAAAAGTGCCGTTCCACCGACGGAGAAACGCTACATTGTCAGCATCCATAAGGTCAGGGCACAAGAAGCCGGTCCTCAGTTCTTCCAGCTCCAGCCGCTTCTTCGCCTCCAGCAGTTGATGCCGACTAGTTGGCGGCCTGTTGGCTCGCCTTTTCTTTTTCAACTCGTCCAGCTCATCGTCATCGCGCGCAATGAACTGCTGGAGTAGCAACAAGCATTGCTCGTTCGTGAAGGTCGCCTGGTCCTTTAGCTGCTCCATGTTTATGGCATCTTGTATAAACTTTACACGGGCAAGCTCGTTTGATCTCTTATCATTATGTGCTTTCTTTTTACTCTGGATCTTCTCTTCACGAATAGTAGCCTTATTCAGTTGCTGCAATTTACGCCCTTTTGGATGGATGGTATGCTGCTTGTTTTTCATAGTCTTTTGCAGCTTAGAAAGCGACTTGGTAACGGGCATGGCGGTAGGTGTCTAGTAGTGAGGCTTTGGAGATGACCAGTGGTGCGATGAGATATCATTCTTTAAAGACTAACCATTTTTCAACATCATGCTTTAATTTCGTTAGGCATGATTTACCACTCATCTAGTAATTGTAGGGCACGATGAGCACTATGCCACGAAGAGTCCGCTAGGAGGCCCTCATACTTCTTCCTTGTATAAAATACAGGGCAGTCATGAGATTGGCATTGAGTTGGGCCTGTCTCAGGGGTTGCCAGAAGGTCCCTGGTCAATGGAAAGCAGCAAACTCGGCAAGCTCTCAGGGCGCGGTCGAATCTGGATTCTCTTGTGCGCCGGTCGAGTAAAAGGGCTACACTCGACTCAACAGGTGAATTACGGCAACTATCGCATAATTGCAAGTCGTCTTTGGTAGTAGCCTCACGTTTGCAACAGAGGCAACGGTTTGATTTGAGAACATGATGCAAAGTGTCGCTGGCAATGGAGCCTATCTGCTTAAAAGTGGAGGGCCTCGGCATCTCGTGGTACCATTCGAAAAGGTCAAGGTCTACAGTTTGGAACAAGCGGTTTAATGGGGGGATCAGGGTCTTGGTGATATAGTACACTGCGTCGAGTTCCAGGCGCGGGTCTGCGAGAAAGTCCTGCGGTGCTATGCAGCGGTCTGCGAGCAACGTTCCGGGCCTGCTTTTTGCAACCACATACGATATACGTTCTCGATACTGGGGTTCTGCCATGATATCATTCTCCATCATGCGTTTAGCGACCTGTGCTGCAGGTGGGGCAGACGCCTCGTTTTTGTAAGAGCCCAGACGGACTTCTCTGGAGAAACAGAAGTCTCCTATTGGCACAGAGCCTGTCATGATTTTCCGGAACTGGCTCACGATATAAGTCTTCAATTGTGACAGGTCTTTCGTTCTGAACAGTATTTCCAACGACCGCTGAATAATCTTCCGCTGTGCAGGATGCCCATCTCTTCGGACCGTTTCTATGCCCTTTGCATCATATCGAGGAATCTCTTGCGAGGAATTCTCATAGGCGTATCCAACATAACGCTTTTTGGATAGCAGGATACAGGGGTGATACACCTTCTCAAATTTGAGTTTGATTGGGTTCGGGTTCGCAGCAGTTACGGCATCTGCGATAGCAGACCCGATTTCGAACGCCTGCTGCCGAGACTTCCCAGGCAGATGGACGAATAAACTGTCAGTATCACCGTATACTACCCTAGCACCCCATTTATCCTCTTTTTCAATCATTTCAATCGCACTCCGTAGAGTTTCTCTGCCAGTGTGCACGATACTATCTGCTATGTCTGAGCATGGCATCCTCCCAGAATATGACGCAGAAGCGTATCCATAAGTGACGTTAGCCAGCAGTTTTAGCGCAAGCTGTCGGTTATCTAGCGTGCTTAGTAGTCGCCTGCTTTCATTTGGCATGTCAGATAAAGTCCTTTTGAGTAACATTCTAGTGTCAAGGATATCAGAAAGCATTTTGGCCAAAACAGATTTCCTGATACTCTCCTTCACATATGTGACACCATTGGGAGCTATTGTGATATTGTCTCCCAGTAATTGTAGGATATTTGGTGGTAGGACGTTTGTTGTAATACCTATTTTATTTTCTCCTGTTGTCATTTCACGGGTTCTACCAAGTAGCGTCGTATAACAATAATTGTACGCTATTATAATCGATGGATAAAGTGATTGGAAATCTAAAACAAGCACTGGACTCGTATAAAAAGTAGGCTCAGGCTCTAAGATTAATGGAACACACTCCAGGGCGCGTTGGTGACGTAAATCACCTTTTCCGGGCGATATCATCATCAGGTGCTCAGCTTTAGCCAAACGTGCAAGTACTGACTCCACACGGTATTGTGAACCGCGCGAAAGAACAGAGTAGAAGTCAATACCTATTAGCCTCGCCTGTTCCACAGTTCTGCTTATAACTTGTTTTAAATTTACCAGTCGTATATTACATCTGACCCTCTCTAGCCAATAATTAATAACAACTCGTAGGCTAGTTCTATCGGATTTTGCTTGCCAAAATTCGCTTAGGCTCTTGTGAGTAAATTTTGGTAACCTTTTATTTAATAAATGGTATGCCACGCTCTCGATGTTGTACTTTGATAGGTTCACCTCAGCTCTCATTCTGCGCCAAACATTTAGCATGTGGCGTCCTGCTATCTTAATTCCGGCTGAGTGCGAATAATTCCATTCGCTAGCAACGCCGGATTGATCCTCTCGGGAAAGTCTTGAGATGAGGAGGCTGAAGTCGATACTATGGGCTAGTTCAGCCCGTGCCAAAATATACCCCCAGGATGATCTATTAGTTTCATATCCTGAGAGGATATCGGGATCGATTATTAGAACGAGCTTGGCAAATTCGTCTATAAGTTCATACTCAGAATTAAAAAAGGCCACTCGCGTATCGTTACATGCCTCTTCAACTATTTGTTGATAATTTCGATCGCTCTTATTCAATAATACGAGAACTCCTTCTGTTACCAGTTCCATTGTTCCCACTGCGAGGGGTCCATCAACAGACCAACAAACCATTTTGATCTCATCAGTCCGGGGATTGGGTAACATGTCTCTTTGTGTATCAATGTGCACCTCCATGGACAAGTGAAGAAGCTGCGGTTCACGTCCTTTTGAGTCATTAGAAGTGCGCTGGGATTGCTGAGTTGGTGCTGACTGTTGGCTCTGTGTAGGACCATCTATCCAAGATGACTCTGGAGAAGCCGAAGCTTGGCTAAGGACATCATGGTATTTCGGAGGTTTAGGGATATACGCCCAGTAGTTTACTTTGGTCGCAGACCCTGTTAATCTCCTCTTATAGAATTCAACCTCATTGCCAAACGATAGCCATTCCCTATAACTTACATGGTCCGATTGAATATTAAATTTCTGTGTTGAAGGATCTTTCTTCTTCCGAACGTCAACAGGGTTGGAATAATAGGGCCCCTGATAATCGACCGCTGGTTCACCATTTGTCTCCAACGCAGTAGACATATCGGCATATGAAATTGGGGGACGTTTATATCGGTATAATGGGGGGTTGTGCTCCGGTATGTAACTTTTCTGTCTTTTATTCGATTGTGGATTTATGTTCATGACACTGTCATCCCTCCTCTGGAGCCCATATTGCACCTTTCCCTTCTTGATTTTTGGCGTTGAATGCAGTAATCGTTCAATATCTACTGAATCAATGGTGCTAATTAGTGGTTCCTCTTCATCCGCTTCGTTGTCGGGCCACGGATCAATCTCTTCCTTATTATGCAATGGTGTGGGCCATAGCTCATTTACGGTTTCGGAAGCGGTTTTGATATTTTCGTAAAACAATGAATTATCAACAAAGTTTGTGAAAGATAAGTTAGTGTCGTTCCCATTGCGGTTATGTTGCTTGGCTAGTTCATGGAACCTTTCCAGCTCATCATAATCCCACGACGGCCTATTTGCTACTCGCAGAATTTCACCAGGAGGTAAATAAGGACCCAACCCTTTAGTCTCGCGCAGCCATGTTACATCTTTCCAAACATGATTGGTAGATACAAGGTATTTCTTTGTATCTTCAGCAGGTGGTTGGAAGACCTCCATAAAGTCATGGTGGATATCTCGATATTCCAGCTCTTGTCGGTTAGCAATAAACTGCGGGAGAATATCAATCTCCAAAAGGCTGGTTCCAAAGCGTTCATACTCATCTGGTAAAGTGTTATCAGGTCTTAAAAAGCGCTCTAAAAAGGTAGATAGAGACTCAGACTGGTGATATTCATCAATATTGTGTATTTTGTTTAGCACCGGCCTACGGAAGTAACATTCGGTCAGCGTTAGGTATGCACATCCGTATAGGTTAAAATCAGCAGAGGTTTGAAGCAAATAGGGTACATGCGCCTCATACACATCAACATGATGTCCGAATATTGTGCCATCCCGAAGTTTATTCGCAAGTAATGTGACAAACCTTGGATTTAATAATGATATTTTGTAAAAAGCCGACCATCCAACATTGAAACCATAAAACGGGACACCTTTTACCACTGACACGTTCGCAACGTACCTCAAATATTCTATATTACCTGCTACTGCAGCAGCCTGTTTTCCGTTTTCTCCGCTATGGGATTTACTGCCAGTATTAAGTAGCGCCAGCTCTAGTAGCACATGAAGCCTGCGGCAGACCGCATTTAAGTCAAATCGCAGCTCGTTAGGTTGAGCATCACACCTGATGAATAGGTATGGAAATGCGCCATGTAAATGGCTCAGAATATTATGCCCACTAATAAGCTTACCATAAAATCGAATAACAGGGACAGTACTAAAGGTCTTCCCAGGCCAGCTTAAACTATATTTTGGGTCTAAAGACGTCGGCTGGCATTGGTAAGAGTCATAATCTGACCACTGTATCTGAATTAAGCCTTCACTTTCCTGGCTAAGGTTCAGGGAGCGGCCACAGCTTTGCTTCATCTAAATAAAGCGCTTGCTTTCTTTGATGTAATAAAGAACAAAGTTCGGACCGTGAGTAACCATAATTTTGTCCGGCTCCGGAGAAACCGATCAGCTTGAATTGAACACACTATAGGGGGAGCATAGAGACATTCATGAACAGCAAGAATACAATAGTATATGTCAAAGTACCCGGACGGAAACGAGAGGACTTCATAGATCCACCGCCTTTTGAATGGAACCAACAGCAGGATCGTAAACTGTGGGCACACATCTCGACTATAGAAGACAAAGATGATATTGACTGGCAACTACTCGCAAAACAGACCAATGCGCCCGAGTTCTTCATTCGCAAGAGAGTGTATCAGCTTTTCCGCGTGCATTTGAAATCTTTTGAGCAGGAAATACATGCACATCCGGGTATTGATAGACCCTCAAATCGGTTGCATGTGGGAGATGAACCTGAGGCGAGCACAGGTGTTCTGAATGCTTATGGACAGAAGTTAACTGATACTCGCGATCTAAATAGTCTACAGACGCCTCCCAACGGGCGGGGGAAGACAAGTAAAGAGGAGGATGGCGGAAACAGTTCAGGGATCAGTGAGCTGTCAAGTTTAAGTGTGAGCAAGTCTGCATTGGAGGAGGCACTAATGGATAGACTGCAGCTCTAAGGTACACCTCTCGCATGCGCAGTCGAAGAACCAGTTGCTGCACAAAATGTTGCGTCTTTCAACCACCGGCAAGTCCAGTATCCCCTTATAGTCAATACATAGTTGCTCACCAGCGGCAACATCAGAAGTCAGCACGAAATATATCTCACGACCTACCCTTTTTTTAGCCAAATTTGGAGCACACGAATGATTGAAGTAGGATGCCTCTGGGAGGACCCAATACCCTAAATAAGCTCTGCTATCATTTCCCTCGTTCTGTTCCCAGATTCCGAAAGAATTACCATATTCACTGCCCAGTATTTTACGGAAAAGTGCCGGGGTAAGCAGATCTCCCAGCCTGCTCGGAAGTACTACTTTTAAGAACTTGTAAACTTTTAGCTGGAACTCTAAAAGCACGGGAAATGCAGTTATTTTTTGTAGCTCGTTGGATTGCAGGTGCTCAAAAGCGTGGTACATAGTTGATTCATGTGGCAGATGCTTTAACGTGAACAAACATTCAGTAACAAATCTCGCGCACGAGTAAACTTCATCGTCAATAACAGGGAGCATAACCTGCCGCCTGCTCGGCTTCATCGCCGACAGTTTTGGGATCCATTCGTCCGTTATATAACGCCACTGTTCTTCTATTACAGCTTCCGTGATCACAGCGTCTTCGCAGTCATCGTCTTGAAGGTCGGTATCTCTGCGTTTGTTACCTCTCTGGAAGACTTGCAGCAAAGCTTCAAAGGCTTCTACCAATTCTCCGACGGAATCCTGCTGCATATATGCTTCCTTACATATTTCCGAACAGAACCGGAGGCCGCCGCCGCGGAAGCTACTGGCGCTTGCGGTGGATGGTTCAAGTTTTGATTCCGCAAGTCCTATTGTAGTCTTCATGAGAGCGCCTCCGTTATATGCAAAACAAAAATGGCAAACCTCCTTGCGGTACTCATAAGCTATAGATGATCCAAGTGCCTGCGATAGCTGCAGCACTATGTCCCCCGACTGCTGGTTCCGCCGCGCAAAGCACGCTCTGCCACCGTATTCAGTTAGTTTGATCTCAAACAGCTCAGAGATCTGAATTTGAGTATTTGCCTGCTTCATTGCTAGCTGTG
Source organism: [Ashbya] aceris (nom. inval.) (assembly GCA_000412225.2). NCBI lineage: Eukaryota > Fungi > Ascomycota > Saccharomycetes > Saccharomycetales > Saccharomycetaceae > Eremothecium > [Ashbya] aceris (nom. inval.). The sequence continues at coordinate 181,940 of CP006020.1, forward strand.
CTATTTTGGGCTCATCGCCCGAGCGCCAACTTACCTGATCCTCGAGCTCTTCTATTTTTCAAGCGATGGACAATCCCCCGAAGATCGACATTCCACCGGCTGTCCGGCATATCACCCTACAATTCCGGACAGCTTATAGATATTGGCGCATTTAGATTAGCCACTCATTATCAGCCCGCTATCGCATAGCCTATTCCTCTTTGTACTCATTTACACCCTTTGTCGCATTCGACGCATTACTCATTCTATGTCGAGTTCGTCATTCACGAGTCGTCACTGTCGGGCTTATATCGGGATTACAAGCCATAGAACATAAACCTTCTGTATATAAAGTGGGCATTTACACAGACAAAGGCGTCCTGACTTCGACAATCACTGCTATATGTCACTATACAGTCTAATAACACCAAAGGCTTTTTCCGAGCTCTTACACAGGAACACCGGGAAGCGGATTGTTCCTGTCGATGCAACATGGTACATGGCCAGCAAGGAGCGGGATCTTGCCAAGAAAGAGTTCATGGAGTTGGAAAGGATACACAATGCTGTCTTTTTTGACTTAGACGTCTTCATGGACCAGAAGTCGCCATACCCTCACATGTTGCCGAGCTTGGAAACATTCAACGAGGAGATGGGCAAGTTGGGCATCCGGGAGGATGACATCTTGGTTGTTTACGATAGGTGCAGCAACTTTAGCGCTTCCCGAGCAGCCTGGGAACTTACGACCTTGGGCCATGAGACTGTTTTCTTGCTCACGGGCCTCAATGCCTACAAAGAGGAAGGGTACCCGCTAGATATCACCCAGGTGGACTCCGTAACGCCCTTCGAGCCTACTTCTTACACTTCGTGCACCAGCCACGCAAAGGAGCAGGTAATTACCTTCGAAGAATTGCAGCACTTGGTTGAAACTGGTGAGATCCAGCACTACAACTTCTTCGACATGCGGACGCTACCCCGCTTTTTAGGTGAGGTGCCAGATCCTCGGCCTGGCGTCGCTCCGGGCCATATTCCCGGCGCGCAGCCCATGCCTTACGCTGAAGTCCTCGAGGGCGGTAACTATTCGAGTACAGTTGAGGGTATTCAGAACAGGATTGCCGCATCTTTGTCGGAGCACGGAACCCGGTTGGACCGCTCGAAGCACAGTATTGTGATGTGCGGTAGTGGAGTTACAGCATGCACTGTCAAGACTGCTTTTGAAGCCTGCGGCTACGTTCCAGTCCGTTTATATGACGGATCGTGGTGCGAATGGGCTCGCAGAGCGGATCCTCGCTATATTGCGACCGGTAAAGACTGGTAAGTAATAGCAAATTTACCAGCCACTAAGCTGCGGTGTTATTATTGTGGTATATCGATATCTTAATGCTTGATGTCACCGGTATTTCTATCTGGCGTTCCAAGCAAAGTTCTATAACGAAATATAATAAATAAAATACGATACCGAATGAATAATAAGATACTACTCAGAGCAACGTCTACGGAATCCTCAGCCCATCTACTCATCTATCAGTAATTAGAGGAGCGCTGAGTTCAGTTGCAGTTTAGTATCACGTGATACAGAAATGACGACATGAAAAGACCGTCTACTGCTTAACTATCGATGATAGCGTACACCATCGGCTAAGGACCATGAGCGCTACACAGAGCACGCAAGAATTGCTGCAGCCTATTGGGTTTGATACTCCAGTTGCTGAGTCGAAAACAGTACTGCTGGCACCGGGTAAAGAATGGAGGGTGCGTGTACCTGCGGAATCAAAACTTACCATAAAGATTGTCTATGGTATTGCAGAGCTATTTGGCACGGAACTCGCCAACGGCATTGAATACACAATACAATGCGCAAATATCGCAGTATACAGCGTTGATCATGTTAAGCTCGAATGGAAGAGTCTAGATGCACTGGAAACGACAGTATCGGCGGATACCAATATGCCTTATCTTTACAACCTTCATTTTGCACTAGAAAAGATGAGGCTCTCTAGCTTCGATGGCCCGCGTATTCTAGTGGTAGGAAAGGCATCTAGTGGGAAGACAACCCTCTGCAAAATCCTCTGTTCGTATGCGTTGAAGAGTAAAGCGTACACCCCGATATATGTCAACTTGAACCCGCAAGAGGGTGCTTTCTCGCCGCCGGGCTTTCTGACTGCGACTCCGATCTCAGATATCCTGGATGTCGAGTCGACCATGTGGGGCCAGAGTATGACCACCGGTGCCACCAAACTACACAATAAGCAGCCCATGGTTAAGAACTTCGGCCTTGAGATGATTGCCGAAAACAGGCCTCTCTATATGGAGGCTCTTGGGCAGTTAGCACAAACTGTAGATGGTCGACTGAAAAATGACCCCCTTGTTCGTCGTTCCGGTGTTATTATTGATGCACCGCCACTCTCTGATCTTGATGAGTCCTACACAGAGTTGGAAGTTGCCATCACGAAGTTCAATATAAAAACGCTAGTTGTATGCGCGCCAGACGACAGTCTGGCCGTAGAACTCAGTGATAGGTTTCAGGCGCTAGTGCGTTCTATCGTCCGCATTCCTACCAGCAGGGGCGTCTGCAATATCGATGATGTCGCGCGGAGAGCATTACAACGCAGTCAAATCAGAGAATACTTTTATGGGAATGGTTCAACTGTTCTCAGTCCATATACCATTGGCGTTGACCTACTGGATGTTGTGGTTTGGCGGCCCAGAAGTACCCTAACCATAGATATGACCAAAGAAACCCCTAACATGACCGAATTGGAACGTGTCGAGGTCACGGCTGCGAATTTACAGCATGCCCTGGTCGCTATCACTTATGCCCCCCGCAAAAGTACCGCAGATGAAGTTTTAAAAAGTGGCATCCTTGGTGTAGCATTGATAACAGAAGTCAACGATGCGAAACGTAAAATGAGAATTTTGCTTCCTGTACCGGGTAGGCTTCCAGATAAGGCCATGGTACTCACCGCATATAGGTACCTAGAATGATTTACTGTAAGACTCTTGATAAACTTTATAATAGCATATAGTCAAGATTATTGGTTTGTGGTTATTCCGCCGAGATAACATGCATGTCTTCGTTGGAGTATAACGCCGGTATCGAATGATGCCGTCGTCGAGGTGTCTGGGACGGTTCTATATTGCAAAATATCAAATGTCATTACCAACGTAGGCGAAATGTCCGAAATATCGGAACTTCGTAGCAGCTAACTATTACAACTAAACTACTTACTAAGAGCCACAAAAATTTTAATGGCACCCAGAGAGCATCAAATATATCAGCATATCCAATTGAGTAAGTGGTATGATCCGCATGATGTTTCTAGTCTTCTATTGGTATTGTTCTATGCCCTAGGGACGATTGCAATTAAGCCAGATATTTTACTTCGCGTCCTTGATCCTACAGGTATACGAAGCATATATGCCTATGACAAGGGCTTAGACTTAAGTGCAACAATTAAACTTCCGACTCTCGAATGTTTGGTGCAGTTTCTTATTGACGCGGATGAAGAGGCAGCAGCGCTGACCTTGATCGCGGCTTTGGAGCAAATTCCCAGCATGCACGGGCTTATTCAGTTGCTCACATTCTTCAAAAGCAGAGTTGTGATTGATTCTATGTGCGACATACCGGATCCGTACTTTAAACGTGGCATTAGTAAAAAGTCGGTATTTTACATGTTATTGTCCAGGAAATTCCGAGGGTTCACTGATATCTATCTCAGTGGTGACATGACCCAGAAGTGGCGCGAGCTCCATAGTTACCGTGAACAATTTAAGACAACTAAGCTCTGGCAGGCAATAAATACAAAACTTCCACAGAAGAGTGCCTTTCTCGGCAAGGTTTTCAATGAATCTGATGACAATACATTACCTTTACCAACAATACAAACAGGGGAAGAGGAACTTCATGTTTATCCATGGATACTCACCACACGTGAGCGCTATGAGCAACTAGTGAATATGGAACTTACGAAACTTAACTCATGTACCAATCCGGATTTAAGTATCGCCGAGGGATTGGTACGGTATACAAGTTTGAACCAGAAGACTACATTCCCCAGCGTCCTAATGGTTCAATATACAATTGCCCTGCTTAACAAAAATTATCAGGAAAGCCAAGATCTTCTGTTTAGGATATTTGATTACGCTGGGTCCAGTTTTGAATCTTCACAGACATACGACTCTGCAAGTGGGCCTTTGTTTAATTCTTTTATGTTAAGCCACTTATTCCGTGCTTGTGGGACGCCTCAAGCTGCAGTAAAGAGAATAGAAAACGTGGTAAAGTTAGTTCGGGAGCATGGCTCTCTGACTGGCGTACAGCCGATGCTATATTCCCTTTTTATCTTTCTAAAGGATTATCCCCATCTATCTGATAACTTACAGTCAGCTGTCGCACAGCTAAAAAAATACTTCGAGAACACAGCTCGGAACTCATTGAACAGCATTAAATTTCTATATTCTATCGAATCATTGTTACAATTGACATATGATGCACATATTCCTCAAGGTTTGGCTAATGCCTACAAGACCAGAATGTTGTGTATGTTAGACGACAAAAGCCGGCATATTGAGAGCGTTGACCCGTTCATTAAAACAACTGAGATATGGAATCGAATAGGAATCGAAGAAATTCCTCCTTGCTATGCTACTTACGCTAATACGAGTTCTGATTTTTCTAATTATCGAGGTGCATATTCTGAGGTAGTTCAATCCTTGGCAGCTGGCGATGATGCGCCATTATATTCTCTTGATATTGGTGCATGGCCATATTCTGAGCAGCAAAAGGTTAAGCAATTAAAAGTCAGATACCTCAAAAAGTTGGGTGAACTTGATGAGGCCATGAACCTAGTCAATCTCTATATTGAGGACACTAGGTCAAAAATAATCGACAAATTCTGGGAGTTTGAATTCATGAAAGAAAAGGTCTATTTACTCTTTGAATGCGCCATGGCTGCTCGATCTATCAACTTTATCACAGAAATGATTGGCACCGCCGAAAAGGCCAAGAATGCATATCAACTCACACAATGCTTTATCTTGCTTTCGACAGCTTTAGTAGCATTAAAGAAGTACGATATGGCGGCACAACTAATGAGGGGAAATATGTACACTGTCTTTCAATTTGGACAAAAAGAATTGGAAAAGGAGTTCATGAACATATACATCGAGGCAATGAAAAATGCGACGTACCAAACGAAGGGTGCCACAATAGACCAGTTACAGGTATTACAGGCCAAATACATGGTTGTTTAGTTGATTGTGTAATCCTCAATATAACTTTCAAAAGGCATGGAGCAGGACCCCTTCAACTCGGCTATTGGAATAACTGACGGCCTACCATGGGCGCATCTTAGGGGCATGTTACAAGAAGAAAGTTGCCTGACTAGGAATATACATTCGTCGCGATTAAGTTTGTCTCCAAACATAATGGCAGATCGACAAGCCTTACTATTGAATATCTCCAGAAAAAAATTAGGGATGGCGTTTGCGTATTTCCACCATGGGAACTTATCCAGGTACTCCGTTACATGGCCCTCAGCCTCAATTGACGAAATTTTTGATTTCGTGGATGATTTCAAGTCATAGGCGTATTCCAGCAGCGCCCTTTTCAAATACTCAATATCATTCTTTATCTTTGCATCAACTAATGTCGGTATTGCTCTCAGGCATAGTGGTATATTGTACTCATCTTTGTAACAAAGTTGAAACCCCCAAAATTCTAAGTCGCGCTGATAATGGAGTAAAAGATCTGCCTCTGCATGTGTCACATCCATAGGAATACTACAAGGGGTGGTGTATAAGGACGGCTGGGTCGTGCATAGCATGAATAGATAATCCCTCACGTAGGACTCAAGTTTAACTCTTTCATCTGCAGCATGCTGGTCGAGAACTAGAAGCAAAGGAGTGCCACGAGTTTGCGACGGCTCAAACTTTAGTAAAATGAACTTATTGTCCACCTGATTAATTACCACGCACTCGTTCAGTTCTATAGAGTCGATTCTTAAGTGCTCGTCGGGTAACGCTAGGGATGCAGAGATAGAACCAGACCCCGCTGCTTTCTGTACCGGTAGCCCTACGCTAATGTTCCGTGTTCCTATTTTGGGCACTTGTTCGAAGATCGCAGTTGCGTCAGTCAAGCTATTCATAGAAGTCACGGGTGGGTTGTACTTTTTCCGTTTAGGATGCTGGTCCACAGGATTACTCCCCCCATCGAGGACGTGCCTGGTACCGATTCTAGAATGCAAAGAGATTTCAGGGGCGGCGTGTTCCGTCTCGCCCTGTATAGGCAATGAGAGCTGTAATTGAAGGCTGTTCCTTGGGATTTTCTTGTCGAGAGATGAAGTTGCTACATGCCCATGATATCTTAAAAAGGATTTAGCAACTTGGTATAACAATGGCTGTAGCACTCGTCCGTATTCTAGGCTCTCAATTGCCTTAGATGGGTTTTGTAAGAGGTCACTAACAGAGGAAGGGCCTTTGCATACAAGCAAATATACCGGATATCCGCCGTAAGCCTGCAGTGCCCCCCTAGTCGGTGCAGCAAGTGTATTGTTCTCGCTGTATTTAGCGGAACGGAACAGTTTGTTAAGAGCAAGGAGAAATCTTTTGTCCTCATATCTGCGTTTGTTAACGTATATGAATTGGTAGTCTTTCGTAGGCGCTCCTACGACGGAGATAAACCCCTGTACCTCGATATCTTGGTACTTGGCAGACACATACTTGAGGTCCTTGGCAGCAACTATGGGTCCGAAACAACGCATGAACATGGCCACCATCGTATCGGGAAATGATAGCTGCGGCAGACCTTCGGAACGGACTATTTCCTTTTCTTGGTTATTCTTGATGACTAGAACAGAAACCTGTAGTGCCGGACAGAAGACCAACAGCTGCAGCACATCTGCTCGGATCTCCTCGTAGAGTTTGTACGCCGGCGTACGTGACATCATGCGTCGTCTGATTGGAAGACTATAGAATAGATCCTCAAGGACTACTGTCGTCCCGTGGGCACTGTCCAGGAGCCGTATGCCACTGTCGTCTCTAAGCTCGGAATCCGCCGCGGGGAGGCAGTGCAGTGCTGCATGTTTCTGGTCGGCACGCCGCGAAAGCAACAGCAATCTGCATATTGTACTCAGCATGTACAGCCCTTCGCCACGGAACCCGTATGTCTCTGTGGTCTTCAAGTCCTCTAGCCGCCGGAGCTTCGACGTATAGTGCCGCTGCCCAACCTTGAGCAACTCTTCGCGAGTCAATCCTTCTCCGTCGTCTCTCACACACACAGACCACCTATCGAGGTCAACAGCTACCTCCAACCTCTCACATCGCGCGTCGACGCTATTTTGCATCAGTTCTCTCACCGCAGCGCCCACCGAGAGAATCGATAGTTGCGACCGCAGCCGATGCGATATGCTCTCCTCCAACATGTGTATCTTCAGCGCGCTCATGCTGCTCTATGGCATGCTGCCTCCGTAAGATACTCGCTGGTATCCTTCCAACACTAAGTAAGGATGGCCAGCTTCAGTAAATCCACAAGGAGTGTCGGACGTTACCCGCATTACGGAAACGCTCAAGTAGACCGCAGTATTATAAGTTATTAACAGTAAAGTCGAGCTAGTATAATTACATGGCTAGAGTACATTCAGTAGCCCGCTATTGGTTTATTGTCCATCTGTATATGGGGATAAGTTAAAAACTCTCGTTAGAAAATGAGTGTTGAACTATCGATTCTAAGAAGCTACGAAAATGGTACGGAGCCGTCGAATCGGGGACTTAGTAGGAATAACGTCTGTATCAAGAAACTGATCGAAGCTAGGATGGATAGTCGAAAGAGATGGTCGCTTTATTACCCTCCAAGATTTACAGTCTGATAGAACGTCAGCACCCCTGATGTAAAAAAAAAAACGGCATGGCCAGCAGCTTAATAGGTGACGGTCGAGTTGGAGTAGTAGCCGCTGGATGGGGCAATGGTTGGCTGGGCGCTGGCAGTGACGGTCACGAACTTCGTAGCAGCATACTCGGTGACAGTGACGGTCTTTTCGGTGCAGGCTGCGGATGCGTAAACCAAGTACTTGTCGTAGGCGCTAGAAGTGACAGAGGGGCCGGCGCTGCCGGTCACGGTCCACGTCGTGTACAGCTGGGTGCTGGCCGTGGAGAAAACTTGCTCGGTCGGAGCAGTGCTGTTGGCAACGGCGCTGGACTCGGACACGGAGCCGGTCGCAGACGCAGAGTAGGTGCTGGACGCGGTCGCCGTAGAGTCCGTGCTGGTGACGTCCAGCGTGATGGTGCGGAACAGGGTGATCGTGGAGGTCGTGTCGTCGTCGTTGATGACCGTGGACACGCTGTTGGGCACAACGTATTCCTGGCTGCCGCCCGATGGCGCCAGAGTCGTGGTCTGGTTCGAGTACAGCGCGTGCACGGTGCCGAAGGTGGAAACACAAGCTAGCAAGATAGAGGACGTAAACTTCATTTTAAACGGTTTGCAAAGGAATGACTAAGTTGGGATCAGAAGTATCGCTTATTCGAGGCTAGCTGTGCTGACGCTGAGTGCTTGCTGGAAAATGAGTGGATTCTTAAAGCTAAGGCGAGCTGTGAAAACGTTTCTCGTGCTCGCTCTGCCTGCTCCACTGCCTATATATATCTACACATATCGCCAGATATCGGCCACCTAGCTTCCCGCAATGCGGTCTGCGCGGACATCTGTGGGGCTGCCCCCGCCTACTCTTGCGTAGTGTTTTCAACGGTTACACATTCTTCCTGATACATGGTGTCTTCCTTGCTAATCTTTCGAGAATTTTTCGCGTGGGCAGAGATACAGCTTCGTCTGTGTTCGAGACGAGGAATGCAGAGCACAGCCGTAGCTCCCGAAAGAGGTTAGGCAGGCACTGCAGCCAATAGATCATTGGAAGATAAAGAGCGGCAATGGGCATGTGGTCGCACGCTATGAATGTGAGTGCGGGTTTCCTGTGTGGCCGCACAGCGGTCCTTTAACTGTGGCAGAGGTGCCCCGCAGACAAACTATAACGACAGATCACGTAATACAAGTGATGTCAGATAGCGCATCGGCGCAACCGCACCCGCGCAGGCAGAGTAATAGCCGGGAATTGAAGCATGGGCGAGCCGAAGATGACGCAGAACGAACAGCGGAAACTGCAGCGACTGGTGGTTGGGCAAGAAAGTCTTTATGGCCTGCACAGAAGGGCAAAACGTAAACAACAACACGTAAACACAAAGACGCGGAGCCCCCGTGTTCAGTTGGGCGGAATGGCGGGCGCTTGGGCTGTTGTTACGTCCAACGGCGTTGGGGTCGGACTGTCACACGGCCAGGTAGGTGGGTTTCGCAGCCGCCAGCAGCGTGGGCGCGTAGACGCCGTTTTGCTCGAAGATGGACTCCTGGTCGAAGTTGTCGACGTTCTGGCGGGTCAAGCGGTCGGATGGCAACTTGATGATGTTGTCCACGCAGAAGTACTGGAAGCAGTTCAACATGACGGGGAACACAAACATGACTAGGAACACCTGGAGGTTGGGCCAGGGGTCGGACCAGCCGAGCACGAGGTCGGCGAAGAGGTTCGCGACCTGCTCGAAGCAGCCGAGAAGCAGGAAGATGCAGACCTTCATCATGGCGAGGCCAAACACGAACACCAGGAGCTGCTTGACGAACGCGCTGAACATCGGGCCGTTGCGCAGCACGACGGCGCCGGGCTCAGGCTTGTCCAGCGTGGGGTAGTAGTTGCCGCTCTCGATGTTCTGCACCCCCAGCGACTGCAGCGCCTTGTGGATCAGCACCAACCAGCACCACAAGATCGGGATGCCCACCGTCGTGTCCATCAAGAGGTTCACGAAGAACCAGTCGCACTGGTCGTCCGTCTTTTTCAGCGTGCCAAGCAGCACCTGGCTCTTCATGATGCTCAGCAGCACGTTAAGGAGGTGTATACCAGCAGAGCCAATCATCTGCTTGCCCACGTCGTAGGACCAGACCCTCCACGTGCGCTTGGGGTGCTCGTACTGGCGCTTAAGTAGCAATGCCCCCACGGCTGCGGCTGCCATGAAGAATTGAATGAAGAGGGCTACCGGTCCCAATAGCCGGCATGAGTTTTCCGCACCCATCTTGCTAAGACTTGATTTCCTGGTTTGGACTCTCTATACTGATCCTGGGTTCTTATTTGCCGTCCACAAGGCAGGCAGGTATGCTCTCACCCTGGCGCTGGTATAGTTTTGTACTCACCCTTATACATGGTCGCGATGTACGAAATGGATTACGATGCTCTCGAACATCGTCATCGGTCTATCTACAGTAGAGTTTTCGCAGCCTGCAATAGATCTGCCATCTCCTGCCCTTGTAAATCCGGGTTATTCTGGGAGGTATTCCAGATCATGCCTGCCATGAATTTGGCGTTGTTTAAGACACTTGTAGTGGCGGGGTCCTCTTTGTCCCTCAAGGAAAGTACGGACGTCAGTAGAAGCGTCAGCTTGTCAGAATAGTGCGACAGCAACAAGAGGCCTGAACGAGCGCCAGTGTCATGTAAGTGAACTCCAAGAGCACGAGTGATATGGAACAGATGTTGCAGGGAGACGCCGTCGTTCGCAGAGTCGTGGAACTTGAATATGGCGTCTAGTAGGCGTGTGAAGGTTTCTGGCGGGACGCCGGGGACCTTAGAGACTTTCTCCAGAAGCAAGCAGGCGGAGATGCCGCCGCGCTCGGCGACGACATCCAGTAGCGACCTGTGAGCTGCGAGAGTTGCGCCGGGGAAAACGGCGAGGAGCTTGTTCAGGAACGAGTCGACCAGCGGCGCCAGGCTAGTGTAGTAGCGGGCCTGGTCATGGCAGGTGCGCAGCACCGAAAATAGGGCTTCCTGGTGGTCTGCACCGAACGTGAGCGCAGTCACAAGGTTCAGGCACTTGCGGAAGAGGTCCAAGGAGCTCTGAAATTGGACAGGGTCCGTGAAACCGTGGGCAACTTGGACCTGGCGCTGCAGGGGGACGTGCGCAAGGACTTCGTCCACATCGCTCCGCTTGGAAATAGAATTAGATAGCACAAAAAGGGCGCCGCACAGCGCATAGCCATCCTGCGATCGCTCCAGCACCTCGTAGCAAAGGGTGCGCATATGGCAGTTGGGGCAGCTTTCGTTAGCGGAAACATAGCCGATGCACGATGTCACGCGCCGCATGACTATAAGCTTATTGGGGAATTCCTTCCCGTGAAGCGCATCCAGAACATCAAACAGGACGCGCTGCACCTCGCGGCTACGCTCCCTGTCCGAGAGGTCCAGTGAATCGTTTTTGTCAGCGATGGCTTCTACAATGCCACTGAGACACTGCAACGCATCCACGTATACATCTTCCGGCGCATCGGACTCCTCCGGAGCATCCGGATCGGCAGATTCGCATGCTACCGCCATGCGATAGAGCAGCGAAGACAGGAACTCCAGCTCGTCCAAGTTCGCTGTGGGTGCGTAATCATCTGCAAGGTCCTCCAGCAGCTCCAGCCCCAATTTCAGAGTCAGCGCCACCTCTTCCTCCATATATGCATCCCCTAGCTCCCGTAAACACGCAACCAAAGGGCTGGGTACAGTCCGCGCGCACCGCTGCTTGTATTCGCGGCTGTCCAGGCAGAAGTTCTGAACCATCGCGATCGTCCGCATCTTCAACACGCCGACAGGCTCGTGGTGCCCCCCCAGCCGGAACACCTTGGGTACATAGTGGTCCAGCAGCGGATGCCCCTCCGCACCAGCCCTGCCGAGAAACTCGCGCCGGTTGTCGTCATTGTCCACCATCGCATTGGCCGCGCAGCGCACCAGCTCGGATCCCAGCCGCAGCAGCGTAGCGCTGCTGCTCCCACCCTGCAGCGCCGCTTCAAACACCAGCTCCTGCACCCGCAGCAGCTGCCGCAGCAGCCCGCTCTCACGCACCAGGTCGCGATTCGCCGGCGCGCGCAGGTGCACCGCAAGCTGCTCCAGCACAGCGCAGTACCTTTCCAAGCTCGCCTGCTCCAGCGGCAGCTCGGCAGCACTCTGCGCATTGAGCACCGGCTTCAGCCCAAATAAAACCTCTTCGTAATCCATCTCGCTCTGTCCCGCTCTGTCCCGCTGCCTCGACTGAGTGTATCAGAGCCAATTTTTCACACTATCTTATCCGCAGCTCATCGCAGCCCCGAACAACCCCTGGACGCACGCATGCTCCGGCGCGCCAGAGCCGCCTGCAGCAAGCATCGCTTGCGTGCACTCTAACCGCCCGGATGAAGCTCCATTCACCCGTGTTTGGCACGCCTTTTCCGTTGTTGTTGCTTTGATGACACTTCCTTGCCGTAAAATGTACGCCAAAGTCAGCATCCGGACCCGAAACTCTGAAGACTAAAACCCGATTTTAGCCCCAAAAGCCGACTCTCGCATGCTGCTACTAAGTATTATATACTGCGCTAGCCGCCTATAGGGCATAAGCCTACTACGCTCGCATGGCAGAGCATGCTGCCAGCAAGGAATTAACTGTGTTCCTTTAGAGGCTCGATCCGTTCATGCAAAGCCAGTGATCTGAAAAAAAAGTTTCCGTCATCACCAACAGAGTACTATGTGAAATTCTGGCCCCGAACTATAAGTAGCGTTCCCTAGTTGCAGGTGCCTCGTGCGTGGTTAGCGGTAGCAGGATCATGATGGATAAGTTGGATCTCGATCAGTTACCGTACTATGACCCACGGGTCGAAAGAAAGGTAGCGCTGGTTACCGGAGGGAACAGTGGGATTGGGTGGTATACGGTGTTGCATCTGTACATGCACGGATTTATCGTATACGTGGGCGGACGAAACAGCTCGCGTGTACATAAGGCTATCAAGGAAATCAAGCAGGAGGCAGAGAAGCGGCTGGAAACGGCGCGGCAGGATCCGCACGACGAGCTGGAGCGCTGCCTGGGTGAGCTGCGGTACCTGCCCATCGACCTCACGGACCTAAGGTCGGTGGAGAAGGCGGCCAAAAAATTTCGTTCGCAGGAGCGCGCGCTCGACGTGCTCATCAACAATGCCGGCGTGATGGCGCTGCCCTACGAGCTGACGCACGACGGCTTCGAGGTGCAGATGCAGACCAACTACGTGTCTCACTTCCTGCTGACCATGCGCCTGCTTCCGTACGTCAAGCGCAGCGGCGGCCGCGTCGTCACGCTCTCGTCCATCGGCCACAAGATCCAGTTCACGTACTTCACGCTGGACTGCCACTTCGACTACCGTCCCAACATCTTCTTCACGTGGCTGCGTTACGCCATGGCCAAGACCGCGGCCATCCAGTTCACGAAAATGCTCGCCATCAAGCACCCCGACGTCATGTGCATCGCCGTCCACCCCGGCCTTGTCATGAACACAAACCTCTTCAGCTACTGGACCCGCCTGCCCATCGTCGGCATCATTTTCTGGATCTTCTTCCAGATCGTGGGCTTCTGCTTCGGCGTGTCCAACGAAGAGGGCTCAATCGGCACGCTGAAGAGCGCGCTGTCCCCGGCTCTCACTCTGGAGCGCGACAACGGCAAGTACTTCACCACCGGTGGTGTAGAGTCCCGCCCAAGCTCCGTAGCGAATAACCTGGACAACGCCGCTTCCACTTGGATCTGGACTGTCCACCAGCTCCGAGACCGGGGCTACGAGATTTAATTGCACAAAACTACACACACAAAAGTAAAACAGCGGACAACTACGCTCGCATACTGCCTGGACGCTTCAACTCCTTAGGATAGAGGTATATAGATGGTTTCAGCAACCGTGATGCTCTTTGGACTTTAATCATTGACTCATTAGCAGGCCGTAGGACATGAGCCAGGTCAGTCTGCTAGCGCCACACTGAAAAATTTTATTGAGAACCCTCATATATATTCATCAACGGTCCCAATTATACCAAGTCCCTTTCCACCAGGATAGCTCTATTCCTTCAGCGGAGAATGTCAACTGTTAATTCGAAGGGCTCCAAGAGCTCTAAAGGCTCGAAAGGGCTGGTTTTAGAAAACACGGCACGTAGAGACACGTTGATTGCGATTGAAAAGAAGTACCAACAGCTATGGAAGGAGGAGCGGCTGTTCGAGGTGGACGCTCCCACGTTGGAGGAGGAGCCGGCGACTCTGGACAGTGAGGAGCTGCACCGGCGGCACCCGAAGTTCATGGCGACGATGGCGTACCCGTACATGAACGGTATTTTGCACGCCGGGCACTGTTTCACGATGTCGAAGGTGGAGTTTTCGGTGGGGTTTGAGCGTATGAACGGCAAGCGCGCGCTGTTCCCGCTCGGGTTCCACTGCACGGGTATGCCGATCCTGGCGTGTGCGGACAAGCTGAAGCGCGAGGCGGAGATGTTCGGCGAGGACTTTGCGAACGCGCCAGTGGAGGAGGAAGAGGAGCTTGAGGTGCGCGAAGACTCCAAGCCGGGGTCTGAAGACGTGACTAAGTTCAAGGCCAAGAAGTCCAAGGCTGCCGCGAAGCAGGGGCGCAGCAAGTATCAGTTTGAGATCATGATGCAGCTCGGGATTGCGCGTGAGGACGTCATCAAATTTGCCGATGCGCAGCATTGGTTGACCTACTTCCCGCCGCTGTGCGAGGAGGACTGTACTGCCATTGGTGCCCGTGTCGACTGGCGTCGTTCATACATTACCACCGACATGAACCAGTACTACGACGCGTTCGTGAGATGGCAAATGAACAAACTGCGCGAGGCCGGCAAGGTCAAGTTTGGCGAGCGCTACACTATCTACTCTGAGAGGGATGGCCAGGCCTGTATGGACCATGACAGACAGTCGGGTGAAGGTGTGACTCCTCAGGAGTACGTCGGCATCAAGATCGAGGTGCTTGAGTTTGCTGCAGAGGCACAGGAAATCATAGATAACTCAGGCTTGGATAAATCCAAAAAAATACATTTCATCGCTGCAACGCTAAGGCCTGAAACCATGTACGGCCAGACATGCTGCTTTGTATCTCCAACTCTACAGTATGGTGTTTTTGACGCTGGTGACTCTTATTACATCACCACTGAGCGTGCGTTTAAAAATATGTCTTACCAAAAGTTGACGCCGCAGAGAGGCTACTACAAACCATTATTGACGATTGAGGGTAAGAAGTTTGTGGGTAGTAAGGTTCAGCCACCACTTTCAGTATACAAGGAGGTCAGAATATTGCCGATGGAAAATGTCATTGCATCTAAAGGTACTGCTGTCGTCACATGTGTGCCTTCGAACTCGCCCGACGATTATATGACCACCCAGGAGTTGAAGAACAAGCCAGAGTATTATGGCATCAAACCCGAGTGGATTGACTTTGAGATTCTGCCTATAATATCTACGGAAAAGTACGGTGACTTTATTGCTAAGGCTATCTGCGAAGAGATGAAGATTCGCTCTCCTAGAGATATAATTCCGCTAGCAGAAGCTAAAAAGCTTGCGTATAAAGAGGATTTCTATAACGGTGTGATGATATATGGACCCCTAAAGGGCACGAAGGTGGCTCAAGCAAAGAACCTGGTCAGGGATCAATTGATTGCTGAGGGCAAGGCCTTTGTTTACAACGAACCAGAATCTCTTGTCATTTCTCGCTCTGGCGACGAGTGTATTGTTTCTCTTGAGGACCAATGGTATCTAGACTACGGTGAGCCTACCTGGAGAAAGCAGGCCGAAGAATGCTTGGAAGAAATGTGCCTATTCGCTCCTGAGGTTAAGAACCATTTCGAGGGTGTTCTTGACTGGTTGAAGAACTGGGCTGTTTCCCGTACTTATGGTTTGGGTACTCGTCTTCCATGGGATCCAAAGTATTTGATAGAGTCTCTATCTGATTCTACCATCTACCATGCTTTCTACACCTTTTCTCACCTCCTATTCAAAGATTACTATGGTAAGGAGCTGGGCCCCTTGGGTATTAAGCCTGAGCAAATGACAGACGAGGTCTTTGACTATATTTTCCAGAATATTGACGATGTGAAAGAAAGCAATGTGCCTTTGGAATCATTGCAGAAGTTGAGAAGAGAGTTCGAATATTTCTATCCTTTGGATGTTAACATTTCCGGTAAGGATTTGATTCCAAACCACTTGACATTCTTCATCTACAACCATGTCGCTTTGTTCCCTAAGAAATTCTGGCCAAGAGGTATAAGAGCAAACGGTCATTTGATGTTGAACAACGCAAAAATGTCCAAATCTACCGGTAACTTTATGACTTTGAAGCAGATAGTTGAAAAGTTCGGCGCTGATGCTGCCCGTATAGCATTGGCCGATGCAGGTGATTCTATGGAAGACGCTAACCTAGATGAAGCCAATGCCAATGCGGCAATTTTGAGGTTGTTTAACTTCAAGGAATGGGCTCAGGAGATTGTCCAAGACACTGACAGCTTGCGTACCGGAGAGCTAACCGATTTCTTCGATCTAGCATTCGAGAACGAAATGAATTCATTGATTGAGGAAACGTACAAACAGTACGAATTGACCAACTACAAGGGTGCCCTAAAGTTCGGTCTGTTCGATTATCAGGCTTCTAGAGATTATTATAGAGAGTCATGTGGCGTCATGCACAGAGACCTAGTTCTGCGCTATATCGAAACACAGATCTTGATGTTGGCACCAATTGCGCCTCATTTCTGTGATTACATATACCGTGAAGTTCTGGGACACACCACGTCTGTGCAGGTTGCCAAGTTCCCCCGTGCTTCCAAGCCAGTCGATGTTGGTGTCCTATCGGCCTTAGAATATTTGCGTGACCTACAGAGAAGTATTCGGGAGGCCGAAGGCCAAGCACTAAAGAAGAAGAAGGGCAAAGGTTCCGATGTTGACCCAACGAAACCTGCTAAGCTCTCCATGTACATTACGGAGTCATTCCCATCTTGGCAGACCAAGTATATCGAGATGGTTCGCGAACTCTTTGAACAGCAGAAGTTGGACGACAACCAGGTTTTGAAATCGAAGGTTGACCCTAAGGACATGAAGCGGGCTATGCCATTCATCTCCATGCTGAAACAAAGACTAGCTTCCGAATCACCATCCACCGTCTTTAACAGAGAGTTGTTATTCAACGAGGAATCGATCGTCAAGTCCACCTTGGATGCCATCAAGCGGGCTTGTCAAGCCATTAAGGTTGACGTGTACCAGTTTATTGTGTTCCCACACGGTTCGACTACCGGCAGAGATATCCTGACTGGCGAGGAACAAGAGGTACCTGTCTGTAAAGCTACTGAAAATGCACTTCCAGGCCAGCCGGGGATTTGTATCAACAATTTGTGACGCCAGTGACTCTTTAGTTTTGCGTCGTCTCTAAGTATATCACGCTCCCGGTGGCAGGAATATAATAAACACATAAACGTAGAATTATCCGTAAATTAGTTGGTTTCTTCTAGCAGATTCACCCCGTCCTTCATCCCGGTTGCTACTGTACAACGCCCTCGCGTACCTCCAGCATGACAACTTCGGCCCCGGAATCTGTCGGGCATCCGTCGGGCTAACGTTCTGATCCGTCCACGCAGGAACTGGCGGTAATCTCAATGCAAAACAGGCCGCTGGCCTCTTGTTCCATTGTATGCCAGCACTGTATGGTCTACGATCCTACATACCTCCCTTGAAATGATCCAGACTAATGTATCGTAGTCGTGATCATGACCTAATTTCCCACTGCCGCCCTTAAGCACGCGGCAAATACTATTAACATATGTATGGAAGCATATCTGCAAGTGTAATTACTCGGCGAATGACGCAAGCCGAACGCATTATCTCCATTAGCTTTCACACAAAGATCCCATGCGTATATTTGCTTTTGACCTACATCCTTCACGACATATAAATGCGACAGGTGCCGCGGGAAGAACATTGACGCTATACGTATTCGAGTAATAGTGTGGGGTTATTAGCAGGGTAGCTCTGATAAATGGATATACTTGAACTTGACATAGTGAGGAACGACATTGGCCCAGTGCTTGAGGAATACTTTACCGACAGAGAGCAGTTCGTCCTTTACGCCCAAGAGCAGGACTATGATATAGACACGTGCATGGAGCTTTGTGACACGGTGCGTTGCCTCAATGAAGCGATGGACGGAATAGACGCTACCCAGAGGACGTGACCCGCGAGTCCCATCTCCGTGCTATCCGGGATACCAATGTACGTAGTTCCTATATAGTTTTAAGACAGTATAGATGATAGTATTGAATACCATAGGCCGGGTGCTTATGGCGCAGGCGACACCTGCCAATGTTGGCCGGTGGCGGAAGCCTTAGTCATCACGCTTGCGCGTTGGAGGCAGCACCGGCCGGCGCCTCCCACCTCTACGGATCCCAGGTGGAGGGGAAAACGGAGCCATAGCTTTCAACAGCGCAGGTGGAACGGTATTCCATTCTGAGCTCCGCGTGTGTTCCGAAAGCTCTGACTTCCGAGGTTGCAGGCCCGACAGTTCCAGGACTAATATTAAATGCTGTACGCCATCATCGCGAGGCATTGGCGTAAGTGGGCGCTGCCGAGAAAACAGGTTCGATAACGCTATGTCCTCATTTGTGAGATGCTGTGTGCTGGGGGCGACAGGAAACCATGAATAGTCACGCTTACGCGTCCGTCTGCTCGCTTCAGGGCGCCCTGCTTCTCTGGTAGCTTTGGCCGCAGCAGAGGCAGAGGCCCCTCCAGAGTGCACATTCTTGCCATTCCCATTCTCTACCTCGGCAGCCTGCTCTTCTGCAAGCAGTGAAGCGTTGTCATTGAATGTGAACGAAGACTGGTACCTGATCCCCCCGAAATTCGGCAACCTTGCTCGACTAATCGAGTGTATGTTTCTACGGCAAGCGCAAAACATCTGCAGCTCTAAACGTTCCTTGGTGCTACTTGTAGATGTCTACTACCGTTCAGATGGTCTGTGCCAGGAGCGTTCTTAAATGGTTCAATTTCTTTTCGGAATTCCTATGTCACGTGATATTCAAAACCACGTGACAATGCGAGTCCTTGGGAAGTAGTCTTCATGTCCCACCTCATTAAGGCCCCGCGGTGCAACTAGCCCGTCTTTGTACGTTAGTATTATGTGGCTGTTCTGTAGTTATTAGTCAGATAATGATGCTCTAGGGAGGCTTCATTGTGCGCCTTATTGCAGAGCCACCTTTATTCAGAATTATGTCGATATGCAATAAACGCTGACACCCAGGATCGCACTTGCTAATGTTATATAGGCAGATACTATAGGTTCAGACCATCTAATTAATGACAGTTATCACATTCACACTCCACGAAGTTACCGGGCATCCAGCTAAGCCTGTATCGCCCTCGTAATACAGTGTCGCAGCCAGGCTTATCTGATTTATAGGTGAACACTATGCAGACTTCAACTGCACCTCTGTCAATAATCACTGTACCATTGACCATGTGCCATGCTCCATGGACTGCAGCAGAAATTGCATGGACGACAGCTGTGGCGAAACGATCGGCGGCTGCACTATCCTGGTAGCGTTTTGCCTTGTTCGGTGAAAAACCGCTTATCCCCATCGTGGCACTTCTTATGTCACCGATACTGTCAACTGCCCTGACATCGCTTGAATTAGGACTCAGTAGCGAATCAGAAAAATATTGGACCACCTCATCTTGCGCCCAACTATGGTACTATGTCAAGTATAGATTATTATTGAGAACATATAATATCCTTGAAAAGTGTATCAACTGTGGCTCGTTTAACAATTGGTGGATCATAGCTGATAGGAGAGTCGAGCATAGCCGCACCTATTCCTTTAAGATAGCCTTTGAAATGAATGACGCCTCTACGACTGTCTCGTAGTGAGTAAGGGGGAGGCCAATTTGGCGCAGAGGTTCATATAAGGTCATCCATTCGTCAGTGGCACCGACATTGCTTGTCCATAAGCGCTTTATGTACCGATCCTTCCGACTACCGTCGAGTACCGCTAGCGTGAGTGACACAATGGCTCCGTCAAAACATGCCGCGCTTGCCAGTGCGCCAAGCCCAACGTTGGAGGGGGCATAGTATGCTATTTTGTACTGGTTTGATTCTGTAGGCGTTATCTCTCACGTATAATTGCACTCTATAGGGCGTTAGCGCTGTGCCAGCATTCCGCGGAGTTCTTAGAGGAAACACATGATGCACGTGAAAACAAAGCATATTGCATCTAAAATTGCATACTTCAGCCTGCTATCGACCTTAATGCGTAGAAGTGATTTGCTGTGGGTGCAATCTGGGCTTGTCATTCCAACTTTGCCAAAGGTGCTATTATACCTAAATATTACCGACCCTATAGGCTTGAGTTCCATCAGAGAGCTTTGCTCTAGGGAACGCCGCAAGTATATAGGCTCGTACTTGAATATGTTTTTAGGATTACAATATAATGCTTGATCTCCAGTTTCACCTGCTATTGCATATATATGCATGTTCGTCACTGTGAGTCTGTTCGGATTCAGCACAAAATACAGCAGACATGCTGCTACGTTGCTGGAGAGCACATATACCAGAAAGCAGAGATACAGTATACATTGACCAGCTAAAGGTGTGCAACCCCCGAATTGCGCTTATTTCCATTGGTAAAAATAGCTCATATGTAATGTACGCTCTTATATTCTATACACCTTACCTAGAGGTTCAGCACCCCATCCATCAAAGTACGGGCAGCATCGACTATTTGAATAACATGAGTAAACATGAAGAGCAAATAGCTACACTTTAGGAAGACGGCCGTTTTATATACATGGACTATCTAACGCACAATACACAAACAAAAAGTAGACATGCACATCAGGTCTTGGTCCAGGATCTCAGTACTGACACATGCGTACTCATTCATACTATCGGTCGCTTTCATTGTCGTACCTCAAGATAGACAGGGTATCATGCTTTTGGAGGCAACCTGTAAAATTGAGTATTGATAACTCTGTATAGTTAGTTCTGCGCCGTTCTGGGAGGACATTCACCATCTCTAGAAGGAAATATTCCTGTTAAAATGTCGGATGTGCTGTAGGGAGACGCTACCCGTGTGACTTCATGAAAAGCTTCTGATCTAAGGTCTTCCAGAACTGTTCCAAGCTCATATCCCCAGTAATCTTCCATACAAAAGCTCGCCAAGCTTGTACATTCGTCTTGCATGTCTATTGATATGTCTCCTGTTGAGTCAGAGTCACAGAACCTGTCTACTTCAGCAGATCTATTCGTCAGATTGGTATTGGAGGTTAAATCCCTAAGCCAGCCTTGTCCATTAGATCTATCCATTAGATCGGAATCCAAAACAGGTGCAGAATGCTCCGCTAGTTCAGTAGATCTAGCTGCCCTTTCGGACTTCGAAACTGACTCCATATACAGTTCGTGTTCTTCAGGTCTACATGAAAAATCTGTAAACACGCGAGCCTCGCGCAGGCTGTTGGACATTTGATTATCCTTTTTGTCTGAGACTTCAGCATAAACGTGGGATTGGGCCGTAAGCTTCTGAACTATTGCGATTAATTCATGCGAATCTGTAATGGTGCTTGCACCTATTAATACGTCGAAGTCGAACTGCTCAGACACAACATACGCACTAAACGACAGGAGTTTACCTTCATATTCTAGTAGAAGCAAGCTTCTTCTGTCTAAGGAATGGAGACCCTCCCACCCTCCGAAAGATAACTGCGATGTTTCCATTGTCTCCAAGCCAAGCCGGTTCACACAATCTTCCGTTACTATCGTCACTTCGGCTCCAGTCGCCAGCAGTGCCGTAACGCTCTGTCCGGATCTCTCGTCTCTTGTTCGGATGATATAATTATCTACTGGTTCCTCATCCTGCGACAATTGTACAGTCGGACCACTCTCCGGATGTCTATCTAGAAAGCTGGGAAAGGATAGTTCCAGCGCGTGGCTTTTAAGCCAGCTTACATTCTTGGGCCGGAGTGTACAAGTTCGCGCAATATGACCAGCTTTACCACAGATATAACATTTGACCTTCTTCAGCCCAATTCCTCCCCGGGGTCCGGGACGCTGAATATGCATCTCCTTATTGCCCCAGTTCCTAGAGTGGGTGGGAACCGTTGCCGTCGCGCCCGCTTCAGGGCCTTCTTCTTCATAATAAGGGTGCTTTCGGAGCATATCTATCTGGTGCAATACGTTCTCTTACTTCCAGGCTGAAAGAAGTGTTCCAAATTGTTCAACTATCCCGCATAATATGAGGGCTTCGGGGCCGCGCGGATCTCCACACTGGATATTATATATATTTACTCCGGTGAGATTAATCGGAGCTATGTGCAATGCCCTTCAACATGCAGCCGTTCCTCCTACCCCCATTCCAGGTTCAATTTGGAGTTGTGAATTCTCCATGTCTTGTATAATATTACTCAAGTAGATACAATGAGACAATTCGAATTGCGATACAATTTCTTTCCCGTTTTCTAATAGACGTGAGATTCCCGCTTTCTTATGGAGTGAGATTCCGAATAACGAACGTCATTCATCCAGCTCAAACGTTAGATAGGAGTAAGGGTGCAAGCAACATAGCCACCAAATGAGGTCAACCATCGCATAGTTGGTGGAACGTGATATATGTGCAGAGTTCTAAGGCGAAGTCCACGTGAATTGACAACAAAACCATAAAAATTTTATAGGTATTATTTGTGGAATAACAGTACACCTCAATTGTTGGTCCAATGGTCTAGTGGTTTACGACGTCGCCTTTACACGGCGAAGATCCCGAGTTCGAACCTCGGTTGGATCACATTTTTTTGATTTTAAATCATATCTTGTCGAGAAGATACATGGAGCGACCGTTGACGCAGTTAGACCGAGATCCCAGCTACAGTTATTTCTATATTGATGTCGATTGTTGGTAGAGATGCTTGCACATCTTGGTAACCATCGCATTTCCTTGTGTGTAATTCGCGGACTGCGTGTGCTGGTCGTCAATGAGGTGCTTTTGAGGACATCATGTGTGTATTTCATTTTGTCTGCCGTCGACTGAGAATACAGACACTATAGCGGACTCGGCTTACCACTCCATTAGCATGCTAGGACGCTTTGTAAGACGTATCCACGTATTGCGTGTATGCAATACACAACACAATGTTAGACTCCAATTGTTTTCGAAAGAACACTGTGGTCTGTGCGATAATGCGAAGGTCGCTGTGGCTAACTTGCTGAAGAGACCTGAATACGAAGGCATGGAAGTTGAAACCATTGATATCACTCTCCCGGAGAATAAAACTTGGTGGGAGAAATACTGCCTTGATGTTCCCGTCCTACATGTAGAGAATAAGAGTGACTCCGGCCGGCTGAAGAAGATCTTCCATAGAGTCCAGGAACAGCAGCTAATCGAAACAATAAAAGAAGTTGAGAAATAATAGGTTACACACTAGCGAATATTGAACCATTATATAGTCTAGGGAATTAGAACCTCTTTTTCTTTTTTAGCTTGCACGCTAACTCATCGTCATCATCTGAAAGCAGCTTCTTCCGATTTATGTTACTATTGTAGGCCTTCCCTTTCCTGCCGGGCATAGCCTTAATTGTGCTCTGATTCTTCCGCTTTGCTGGTACTGTTTTCACCTGAATAGGAGATGGGTTTGTCAGATCAAGTTCATCGTTCAGAGAGCTAGATAGATCAAATTCATCGTCATTATGACCGTCCCTATCTGGAACCAAGGCTGGACTATACACTACAGGCTCTGGGTGCTGTGGTTTGGCTGGAGCTTGCTTGGTATCCCTGGAAGGCTCACTTTCCTTCTGGAGTTGTTTGCGTAACTGCGCTACCTGCTTCTCTAGTGATTCTACCTTATCTTGGTAGTCCAAGCGCTCCGTTATAAAGTTGTGCCTTTCTAGATCCATATTCTTCACCTGCTCCTTCAACTTAAATAGCTCATGTTCGTCTTCTTTGTTAGCAGACTCCATCCCGTCGACTGTAACCTTTAATTTGCGGTTCTCCTCCACCAATTCTAATTCATGGGCCTTCAACTGAACAGCATCAACGTTTAGCTTATGCAAATGTTCTTGCAATTGTTGGAATTTGTCTAGAGCTTCTTGCTTGTCCTTTTTAGCCGCTGTCGCCTCTTCCTCGCACTGTTCCAGGCGGGATTTCAGAGATTCAGCCTCATGTGTCAGAAGTTTTACAACTTCCTTCTGTGCTTCAAACTTTTGCTCAAAGGTCGCCTTTTCTGAAGTTAACTCTTCGCAGATCCGCGTGTTTTCTTCAACCTTTCTTGTTAGTTCCAAACCAAGCTGAATAACCTGCTTGTCCAGTGCAGAATTGGTCTCTCTTAGCTTGTTGATTGATTCGTTGCTTTGGAGCAATTGTGCATTAAGGCTGTCGACTTCGGAATCCTTAACTTTCATGAGTGATACTACCTCGCTCTTTTGTAATGCAATATTATGGAGTTGTTGTTGTAAGTCAACAACCTGGGTCTCATACTGGCTATTCTTGTCCAACCGATCGCCAAATTTATCTAGATATTTTTCAACATCCTTCAGCTGCTCCACGAAGTTCAGCTTTACTGCCTCAACTTGCTCCCGTACAAGGTCTGAAGATACTTTTAAAGTATCAATCACACGAGTCTCGCCTTCTTGAATAGATGTATAGGTGCTTTTCTGCAATTCTCCGGATTCGCTCCATCTAGATAAAAGTTCGTGAAACATGGGTTCTAGTTGTGCAGCGAGTATTTGGGTGCTCTTCTCATTTTCCTCCAATAATTTCGATGACAGTAGCTCAGTTTGTTCTTTTATTCTGAGTAGACGTTAGTACACTGGCACAATCAAAAAAAAAAAGGTATGCGCTGCTAATATACATTTTGATCTGCTCCGCGGACTTTGTGCCGAGCATAGCATCCAAGCTACCAAGCCGGCGCATTGTTTCCTCTGTGAAGCTGGTTTTCATGCTACCTATCTCTCCAAGAATGGTGTTCAAGTTAGCATTTACTTCACTTCCACACCTTTCCACAAGTGCAGCTGCCATTTCCTTCAGCTCTACCTTCAGTTCCCCTAGGACATGTAGTAGCTCGCTATTTCTAACTCGCTCCTGGTCCAATTGGCCGGTGCAATTATTTAATTCACCCTTTAAGTAATCAATCTCTACATCCTTACCCTTCAGTTCTGATTCTCTCGCTAAAGTTAATGACCTGAGGTTCTCGAGGGTTGTTTTCAATTCTGACGACTGTTTTTGGAAGGTACCAATCTTGGCAGCCATGGAATTATATGCCGATCTTAGCTGCTCTAGCTTCTTCTCACCGTTATTTTTCTGTTCAAGCAACGATTTCGAATCATCCTCTAGCGCGGTGAGCAGATTTCGGTAGTTGCAAACCTTGCCTCGGATATCATCTATCTCATTTCGATACAATTCAATTTCCTGTCGTTGCTGCTCATTCTTGGCATGCTGCCTATCTAACTCCTGTTTCAAATTAGAATAAATCCGCTGTGTATTCGCGAAGGCCTCAAGCAACACGTCATTTGACGAAGGTTCATTACTTGCAACCATCGCAAGCTCACGCTTGCGCTTGGGCCACGCAGCTGCAGACGCGCTTTCTGATTCTTGGCCACCAGGCAGCCGCTGGGAACGGCTACCGTCGTTCTCCTTTCCCAACGCGCAAAGAGGCGCGATATAAGCACCCTCTTCTTTACGGCCAAGCTCCATCAGTACCTTGCTAGCCTTTGGTGTGCTAACCTGCATCTCATCTGGCTGCATGGGTGCTGCAGCGACCATGCTGCTCTCAGCCGCCGACGTTCCTGTCGTCACCGATATATTCGAAATAGCGTCGCCACGCAGGGAAAGGTGACTATCTGCCCCCGATGAGTCACTGCTGTCAGCTTCAGTTTCTTTCAGGCTCTCCTTCGACCGCATCTTGAGGAAGATGTTTGAGCGGGGCTTAAACCCTATCTTGTTATCTCTGAAGAAGTTAGACATAGCCGCGGTTCCCGTTACTGGCCTAACAGTGCTAATCAACTGAACAACTGCCTGTTGATCTAATGCTTCGCACGAACAGGAAATGACGAGAAGATGCTTCCACTGGTACAAGTAGCCGCCTAAACATTTGCCGCCGTCCTGACAAGTAAACATTGCAGCGAAACTACCAACCCCGAACGGTGCTTCACCAATCACGTGATCAACACGTGACTACGACAGATCGAGCCATGCGTTGGCTGTAGCGACGGTGCCTGAGGATTGAACAGCACGTAGACAGTTGCTTTCAGCTGCTAGTATGCGCGGTAGCAGCGGGGGCTTAGCGGTGGAAAGAGGCGTCTTTATCGCGCGATTCACAAGAGAATAGCGCGTAGAGAACTGTGCGGGTCAAGAGTTTCGTTCTGCAGAGCGCAGCAGTGTAATAAACCCCTTCACAGCAATTTCTTCTTCCGTATACGGGCGCAGTCCAGCTAATTGGCCATTTATTCGCAATGGTCTCTGAAGGTATATATTTCAGATTAGGGACGAAAGAACACGGCCAGAGCCTGGAAGGCTATGCCGCTCCGCATCTAACGTACACAGTTGACGGAGACGCAAAGATGGCTATTGACAGGGTCACGCTAAGTATCCCAAAGTTCAGGAGGCAGGATCTTCTAGAAAAATGGCGCTTCACGGATGTGCTCTTCTGCATTGCACTTGTCGGCGCCAACGTCGGAGTCTATTTCGCTAAGCCCTTCGAGAGACAGTTCACAATCAATGACATCACGCTCTCGCACCCATTCGCAGAGGTGCAGCGTGTCAACGACGGCATGCTCGTGGTTTACGCCTTTGTGGTGCCGCTCGCAGTGATCATCGTCGTCAGCTTGCTGTTCGCCGACCCTTCGCACCGCTATTACTTACTCTACATTTCTGTTCTCGGGCTTTTCCTCTCGTTTTTGTCGGACATGATCATCACCAATTACATCAAAAACTGGATCGGCCGCTGCCGCCCGGATTTCCTCCAGCGTTGCATGCCGCGCGAGGGTTTGGAGAAGGACGTCTTGTACGGAATCGAGGTATGCACCACCACGGACACCGACCGCCTCCTTGAGGGATTCCGCACGACTCCCTCTGGACATTCCAGCGAGAGCTTCGCCGGTCTCGGCTACCTCTTCCTCTGGCTTTCGGGGCAGCTTCTCACAGAAAGCCCCGCTGTGGGCGCATGGCGCAAAGCTGTGGCTTTCATCCCGCTCATGGGCGCCGCCGTTATTGCACTCTCCAGGACACAGGACTACAGGCATCACTTCGTAGACGTGATTTTGGGCTCCATTCTAGGTATGTGGGTCGCGTGGTGGTCCTATAGGAGGAATTTTCCAGCCATCCAGTCTTATCTATCATTCAAACCGCTCTTGGATAACAGCGAAGTGGGACTTCTCACCGCCCCCATGCTTCCTCGCTCTGTAGATGAGGAAATGGCCCCATTAAATACCCCATCCGTACAGTCACGTACTGGCACGGCGAATCAGGTATAGTTTTAAGTATTCACTGATGCAGACTCTTAGCCAAGCTAATACTAATTGGTGATCGCCCTTTTTCAGCAATTTATATATGTGGTTTCCGGATGTTAGGCAAGGGATTCGAGGTCTCGATGGAGTAGCGGGCTATGTAGTAAAAACCTTCAGACATTGATTCAAGTGGCATCAGACTGTCAATTCATTAGTGCCATTTGTATGCACGAGAAGTGGCGGCAGCTGCAGACTGTGGATATTTGATATAGGTCTGGACAACGGCTCGGTTCAAGCTAATACGGCTAGTGATAGCAGTAGCGTGTGTGGTGCGGATCGGATTGTTCAATCTACCGTGATCCAGTGATGTCAATGGGCAACCTGACCCTAGATGAGTACTATGATATTCAACAAAATGAAGTTGAGGCGATGGAGTCTATCTATGCGGGTGACTTCGTGGACCTGACGCAGCGCAAGGCCAGTTGGGACAAGAAGCCGCAGCGGGTTTTCGAAATATCGCTGCGGTCCATCGAGAAGGAGCCGGTCGAGTCCTCGTTGACACTGCACTTTGTGCTGGCATCCACGTACCCGCATGCAGCTCCGCAGATTACGTTCAAGAAAGTGCAGAACGTGTTGGACAGTCAGCTTGCGCTGTTGCGCGACGAAATCAGAAGGATTCACAAGAGTGCGCGCGGCCAGGAGATACTATTTGAGATCACGACGCGCGTGCAGGAGGTGCTCGACGAGTCACAGGCGAATGCCAACACGCAGTCACTTGAAGCGGAACGGCTGCAGCGCCTGGAGGACGAGAAGCTGAAGCTGAAGCTCGCAGAGCAGGAGAATAAGGAAAAGATAGAGCTAGAGAGGGCTAAGGAGCAGGAATTGATCGATGAACTTGTGCAGAAGGAACTGGAAAAACGGCAGGATGACGACTCGCTATTTGGTATGGAGAAAGCCGTTAACCTGCTTCCACCCTCTGAGTGGGTGAGCACTGGCGAAGCATATGTCTTTCCGAAGGCGATTCGCGCTAAATTGCCAAATAATTCGTACTACTGGTTCAGAGCAGTTGTCAATAAGGAGCCGGTGAAAAGGTGCACCGATGTTCTCTCCTTTGGCAAGCAGTACACTGTAAAACCATTTATTCCTTCGGAATCACCTTTGATTGGCATCTTGGCCAATGCAGACTTCATGGATAACTTTCATTATCTTTTGACAGAAATTGAACTTCAGAACTCTTACTTCAATACTAGTAACGGAAAGAAGGAGATTGCTAACCTTGAGCGCGAGCTGGATACGTTGCTTAAAGTCAATCACGAGCATGTAAACAAACTGTATTCATACACAGTAGAACGGATAGGCTTATCCAGTACCTCCTTTGTGTGGAAAATTAGGTTGTTGACAGAATATTCTGAATCTACATGTATTGGCAATATAATAGAACCTGTGGGTTACGTTAACCTAGCCACTTCAAGAGGATGGATACTGCGGCTGCTAGAAGCACTAGAGAGTTTGCATAAACATGGTATTGCTCACAAACAAATAGACCTACACACAGTGCACCTTATTAAGGATACCGATTTTGGCAATACCGTACCAAAGCTAATGCATCCATCATATGGGCATACGATATCCAATATGTTAAATAGGTATCCTAACACGAAGTCTGGTAGCAAAGTGGTTGTCAACAATTGCCCGTGGGTTCCACCCGAGATGGTCAAGTTCAATAATAGTAAACCTCAGAGAAAGAGTGACATATGGAATTTAGCTGTGTTGTTTATACAAATGATAAGCGGGGTAGATACACCATTGCATTATCAAACACCTGTGGATTTTTTAGAATCTGTTGATATGGATGAAAGTGTGCTTGATTTCCTGAATAAGATGCTCGAACCAGATCCTCGCATGCGACTTGGCCCGTTAGAGCTTCTTCCAATGAAGTTTCTAAGAACCAACATTGATACGGCTGCTGGCAAGTTTTACCTTTTCCCTGAAAGCGTAGGGACAGGAACTCCGACAATCCTTTCAACAAACAGTAATCAGCATCTACGCTCGAGAGGTATTTCAAGGACTTCAGATGGTGGGCACCGTAGAAGTTTTAATGTGGGTTCCCGGTTCTCTTCTGTGAATTCAACAACGCGTTCTAGGTACGCAACCGATTTTGAAGAGATCGCTGTATTAGGCAAAGGGGCCTTTGGACAGGTAGTCAAAGCACGTAATTCTTTGGACAGCAGGTACTACGCTATTAAAAAGGTCAGACACACTGAAGAGAAGCTTTCTAGCATATTATCCGAAGTAATGCTTTTGGCAAGCTTAAACCACCAATATGTCGTTCGATATTATGCCGCTTGGCTCGAGGAGGATATGTTGGTAGCAGAAACGGCTATTACATCAAGTGATGAAAGTGATATAGGAAGCGATGACAATACCGAAAGTTCAAGCGTTAATTCGTTCAGCAACCTAAACATAACTACAACTAGGACCGTTTTAAACAGTTTGAACAATGATTGGGATTTTATATCGCATTCTTTCAACAACAGCAGTATATCCAATATCATTTTTGCCAATAGCACAGATGACGAGCACGATAACAATGATGATATTGATAGTGAGGGCAGCCAAAGTGATGATGAACGTACCGACAAGAAATATGATGGAAATGATACAAAAGCAAGTGACCACGGAACATCGCCTACATTAATAGAAGGGCGCAGCGACAAGCAATTCCAATCAGCAATTCCGTATAGGAGAACCAAACATTCTCTCCGACCGACTGATATGGCTGAAGAAAGGCGCTCCTTGATTAAATCCTCCAGGGCCAAGACTAAGAGCACATTATTCATTCAGATGGAATACTGTGAAAACAGGACCTTGTATGACTTAATCCACAATGAGAACCTTAGCCAACAAAGAGATGAATATTGGCGGCTTTTCCGTCAAATACTAGAGGCACTAAGCTACATTCATTCACAAGGTATAATCCATCGTGATTTGAAACCAATGAACATCTTCATCGATGAATCAAGGAATGTCAAGATAGGAGACTTTGGATTGGCCAAAAATGTTCACAAATCTGCAGATATTTTAAGAATAGAAGGAGCATTCGGAAGTAATGCTTCTGCAGATGATCTTACCTCTGCTATAGGTACCGCTCTTTATGTTGCCTCTGAAGTGTTGACCGGTAATGGGAATTATAACGAAAAGATTGATATGTATTCGTTAGGCATAATATTCTTCGAAATGGTCTACCACTTTGATACGTTAATGGAAAGGGCTACCGATTTACGCAAGCTCAGATCCTCAGCTGTTGAATTACCGGCAAACTTTGATCCGTCCAAGCGAAATGAGAAAAAGATCATAAGACTGTTACTAGATCATGATCCAGCAAAAAGACCCACTGCCTCAAAGTTGCTTGCTAGTGGTTGGCTCCCTGTTAAGCACCAAGATGAAGTTACCAAGGAGGCTTTGAAAAATTTGGCGGACCCATCGTCTCCTTGGCAGCAACAAGTCAGAGAGAGTTTGTTTTCCCAGCCTTATAGCTTGTCGAATGATATTCTGTTTGATAATTCTCAGAATACTGCAACGCCTTTCAGTCAGCTGCTTCGGGCTCAAATGAAGGAAGAAGTTGAAAAGGTATTTAGGAGACATGGCGGTATTGAGAATAACGATCCTCCTATTATTTTTCCCAAAGCTCCATTTTATTCGTCGCAAAATGTATATGAAGTTTTGGATAGAGGTGGTTCCGTCCTACAACTACAATACGACCTGACATATCCAATGGCGCGCTATCTTTCTAAAAATCCCCATTGCATATCCAAACAGTATAGGATGCAGTCGGTATACCGTCCAGCAGAACAGCAGCATGGCAGTGTTGAACCAAGAAGATTCGGGGAAATAGACTTTGATATTATATCCGCATCATCTGCAGATTCGGCTTTATATGATGCTGAAAGTATTAAAATTATTGATGAACTAATTTCAGTGTTCCCTGTCTTCGAGAAAACCAATACCCTAATAATTGTGAACCATTCAGATATTATGGAGAGTATCTTCAATCTGTGTTCTATCGACAAAGCTCAACGTGCTCTCGTTTCCCAGATGTTGTCTCAAGTTGGCTTTGCTAAGTCATTTAAAGATGTGAAGACTGAGCTGAAGGCTCAATTAAATATATCTTCTACCTCTCTGAACGACTTGGAGATGTTCGATTTTAAGGTGGATTTTGATAACGCTAAAAAGAGGCTCAACAAACTGATGATCGATAGTCCGCATTTAACTAAGGTCGAGGAATCACTTTCCTATATATTTAAAGTCTTGAATTTCCTCAAGCCTCTGGGTGTGACACGAAACGTAGTCCTATCTCCGTTAAGCAACTATAACAGTGGATTTTACAAGGGGGGTATCATGTTCCAGGCGATATATGATAGCGGAAGGGTAAAGAGTTTGTTAGCAGCGGGTGGTCGGTACGATAATTTGATTTCCTATATTGCAAGGCCCTCAGGGGGTAAAATCAAGCACATTAAAAGAGCTGTTGGTTTTAATTTAGCCTGGGATACAATCTATTTGATAGTCCAGAACTACTTCAAACTAGCCTCTGGCAAACAAACAAAAAACAGAAGCCGTTTTCTACGGGAAAACGCAATTGAATGGAAACCAAAACGATGTGATATTCTTGTTGCTAGTTTCTCCGACGCCATTCTGAATAGTCTGGGTGTTCGCATTGTCAACAGGCTTTGGAAGCTGGGAATTAGTGTTGATATGGTTCGAAATTGCTATTCGGTAGAGGATGTCATTAGCGCAGCACAGATTGATGGCTGTGATTGGATTATACTGATCAAACAGCAAAATTTCAGTGCCTCTAGTCATAAGAGGAAATATAAACCTTTGAGGATAAGGAAGCTTGACAGCGAAATTGACGTCGACATGGATCTTGACGAGTTCATTCAACTCTATCAACAAGAATCTGGAATACGGTCAAATGTTGAATTACTACCTTCTTCAGAAAACTCACAAGTAGACGAAGGGGCCAGTAAATGGGAAGAGTACAGTAGCGCTGACGGCAGTCAAGACGGCGGAAGTGGCATAGCTCCGATAGGGCAGCAGAAAGTTGTCCATATTCCGAACAACTCTGCTCGTGCAAAGGCAAAACAAAATAAGAAGGATAAATGGATATTCGAGGAATCTGCAAGGAATGCCTCCAAGGCAATCGTCCACAGTCTCTCTTCTGCGCCCGTTTTTTCGGTAGACGCCATCAGGGACGAGGTACTCGAAATAATCTCCATCACTTCGCTGGCTCAGAAGGATGAGTGGCTTAGAAAGGTATTCGGCTCTGGCGCCAATTCTGCCCCAAGGAGCTTCGCAACTAGCATATACAATAGTCTCTCCAAAGAAGCTGCGAAAGGCACCAAGTGGGCCATCTTGCACTGTCACAAAACTGGTAGTTCATGTGTGGTAGATCTCCAGCGCTGATAGAGACAAGACATTACGTTATTCAATTCTTTCTGATCTTAATATTAACTAGCTTTTGAAATTATTTAGCATATTCATTAAGTCCACTTCGTGGAGCTCCAGCGGTCACCGGCTGGCTGGAGAAGTTCCATTATTATCATCGCACACGTTTGCATAAGACAATCATCGCCAACTCTTAGTACTCCATCCACCTCAGTTGAAGCATCCAAGTTCATGAAGAGAACAGCGTATGTATACTGATTATTCACTGTCTGTATCTGGTTCATCTACTGACTTTACAGTGTCATCTTCATTGAGAAGGCGACCCCTTCTACCATTACACAGTTTCACGATATTCTATCTACTCATGTCTTGGCTATTCAGGAAAAATGGTCATTTGAACTAAAGACTTTTAGATCTAGCATTAAGAACCTGCCACCTAATGATACGAAAGTTTTATACTCTCTACAGTTGACCCATAGAGACAACCAGACTGTGGTAATAAAAAATCAGTCTGCGATTGTGACCGGTCAGCATAGCACGGATGCGCTCACGTCTAATGGATGCTCGTCAGGCTTCCCCGAACCATTTGATAACATTTTAACATCGAAACTATCCAACATATGGACCCAGCGGCAATCTACGAAAGGTAACTTTGGCACCACCTATAAGACATCTGAACTAATTATCCGTGCTTCCAATGTATTTTCATCTAGTGGCTTTAAAGGCCTTCTGCTAGAAATAGAATGCACAGACTCCGTATCAGCTGAAGAGTTCGACCGCAGAATCGCGAACATCCGTAATATGCTGAATGAGATAGATATTAACGATTACAAATTAAATAAAGACGAAATGAATGAAGGGAAGCCGGTGTTTTTGTGTGATCTAGCTTATCAGTACGTTAAAGTTTTAGATTAGAGATGTAGAACTGCGCAAACTGTCTTTGATATTACAATACAGGAGGAACATATCTAATGCGACCCTTGGTTCGTCTTCCGTTTAGTTAGCAAGTTTGCTTAGGAGATCCTGAATACTGGAGGTGATGGAATTCTGATCTTCAGGCGTGCGCGATGCGTCCGTGCCGGCCACAACCGCTGGCTCATAGCCACCGCCCATATCTTCATCGCGGGAGAGTTTAGGGCGCTTGGTCTGCGAATCGGACTCTTCGTGAGGCGAGCGCTTCTTCAAGTTGGACTCATCATCGCTATCATCAGATGAATTGTCGCTATCTACTTCTTGCTCGTATGTGGGAAGTACGTTATCATCGCCGGCAGATGTGCTCTGGACTGCCGAAGGATCCTTTGAAGCTAACTGCACGTCAATTTCGCTCACAGCATGAAGCTCACTTGCCAGTAGTTTTTTCTGCTCTGCAACAAGCACCTCCAGCTGCTCTATGAGCTTCTGCCGCAGCTCAACTGACTTATGTACAGTCTCTTTCGCAGCAGCCGCGATCTTCGTTACAGTCTTGAAATTCTCCACATAAACCATGCTGTTGGGGTCCAAAGCCTCTAGCGATTTCTCAAACTTCAGTTGCGTCGACTTGAGGTTGGGAGCATACTTCTCTAGTGTACGGTAAAGTCCGCATGCCTCGTCGATGCGTGAGTTTATCGTCCCGACCGCCACTGTCGTGCTAGCACCCGTCCCCTGCAGGTACCTCTCGATGTTATTCAGGACATTATCCGACAGGATCTGTCGCTGTCTCCAGATTGCTACAACTCGCTGCACCTTCTTTTGCAGTTCTTGAGGTAAGTCAGGGAATACCTGCTTCAACACATTGGGCAATACACGCCCGAATTCGTTTCCAAATTGGAAGATACGTTTGTGCTTAGCCTGCTGTATAACATCATTCACTAGGTAGATCGCCAATAGCTTGCGCCGCGTGTTAGTGCTGGTCATCAATATGTATTTTGCCCAACTTTGCGCCACCACTGGTGCTTCCTTATACAGTGTCAGGAGCCATTTCGATGCGCCAACAATCGACTCCTGCGTCTCATCCAACCCGTTTAGCTTTCCAATAAACTGTTCTTCGGAGAATGACATTGCCTAATCTTTATTACCTAGTCGTCTTTTCGTAATGAAGCCGGTGAAGAGTGCTGTTCCAATAACATAAGAACTGCTTAGTATAAACTTTTCAACACCATAGTACATGAACAAAGCCCTAAGCAGTAGGACGATGGAAGAGCGAGCTAAGAAAGCGAAGGTTGATGGCCTACAGGAAATTAAGAGGATCTTTACAAAGCTGAATACTCTTTATACGTTTCTGCTATCTCGAAAGCACGTGCTGACTACTTTTGAGACCCTTCGAGGACCACTGGAACAGGCAATCAAGCGTCCGCTCGAAGTTGTGGACCTGGCAAGAGTCGCGGTGATAATGGGTCGGAGTGTTGAGTTTGGTTACGTGGACCTGAACCAAATTCATGCAGAAACGAAGGTGTTTGACTTCGCGCGAGGTGGCTATCAACAGCGCGAGTCAGACATATTTGAACTGAGAGGCGGTTCTGAATCTATGGACGAGACGCAAGTACTGGTTTTTGAGTTCATAGATGGAAATATGTCCAGATCTCGGTCAGGGGGGGGTGCTCCGGAATTTACGATGGAGCAGATGCGTCGGATGATCACACGACGGCAGGCTGTGTTCGAAGAGCGACTGGCGGCATTTGCTGCAAGCGCCAAGGAAAAAGGCCTGGGCACTTGGGAGGAACTCTGTCGTGTTGCAGATGCGCAGCTACCAAGGCCCAAACAGTACATGGATCCGGTGCAGGCCATGATAGAAGCCCAAGAAGAGCGTGGCGCGACCAGTCCTGATGGCCAGAAGGAAATCACTCGCCCGCCCATGGACCTACTCCTTGAACGCCTCAAGCATACCAAAATCTATAGTGGGCAGATTGTTGCATCCCACGTCCAGAAAGAGAGGACGGCGGCTTACGGAAAACTTGACTTCGAACTGGCACCAGAAGTCGTTACTGCATTGGACCACGGCCAGCTGTATATCCATCAGGCTGAGGCTATCAACTCTGTGCATGCAGGTAATAACGTGATTATTACAACTTCCACATCTTCCGGGAAGTCTTTAATTTATCAGCTTTGTGCTATAGATGCCCTGCTAAAAGATAGTGAATCAACGTTCATGTACATTTTTCCGACAAAGGCTCTAGCACAAGACCAAAAGCGGGCGTTTCAACAGCTTCTAAGTCGCATACCAAGTCTTTCAACTGTTGTAGTGGCAACATATGACGGTGATACGGAACAAGAGAACCGTGCCGCCATCAGGAAGCATGCACGGGTCATTTTCACGAACCCTGATATGATACATTCAAGTATTCTACCGAACCATCCGGGATGGCGGCACTTTCTTATGCAACTGAAATTGGTGGTCGTGGATGAGCTACACGTGTATAAGGGCCTATTTGGTTCACATGTTGCTCTCGTCATGCGAAGGCTATTAAGACTTGTTCGCGACTTCTACCTTAATTCGCAATTACGATTTATTTCTTGTTCTGCTACTATAAAACGTCCAGTGGAACATATGAAGAATATGTTTGGTGTATCAGATGTTGTTCATGTTTTTAAAGACGGTTCACCTAGCGGTTTGAAATACCTTGTAGTTTGGAATCCTCCAGCGCTACCGCAGCATATGCATAAGAGAGAGAACTTTATTCAAGAAAGCGCTAAGATATTGGTTGAACTTATACTTAATAATGTTCGCACTATCGCATTTTGTTATGTCCGTAGGGTTTGTGAGTTACTAATGAAGGAAGTGCGGATAATACTTCAAGAGATGGGAAGGATCGATCTCGTTAATGATGTAATGTCCTACAGAGGTGGATACTCTGTAGATGATAGAAGGAAGATTGAGCAAGAAATGTTCCATGGTGGATTGCGTGCTGTAATTTCTACAAATGCCCTAGAATTAGGGATAGATATCGGCACTCTAGACTGCGTACTGATGTGTGGTTTCCCACTGTCATTGGCTAATTTTCACCAACAGAGCGGCAGAGCTGGGAGAAGAAACAAAGACTCTTTGACGCTTGTTGTAGCCGCTGACTCTCCTGTGGACCAGCATTATGTAGCACACTCGGAGATATTACTTGAATATGACAACGACCCTGACAAGCTTCAGGAGCTTACTCTGGATTTTGATAACGCATTAATCTTGGAAGGGCATATACAATGCGCTGCATTTGAGCTACCAATAGATATAAAAAGGGATCTAAAGTACTTTAACCAGAAGTATTTGAAGGATCTCTGTGCAACTAGGTTACAGCATGATTCGGATGGATACCATGCCAATGATAGATATCTGCCATGGCCACCGAAAATGGTTTCTCTCCGCGGCGTCGAAGAAGACATATATGCAGTGGTAGATATTACAAATGGTAGAAATATTGTTATTGAAGAGGTAGAGGCTTCGAGGACTACCTTTACTCTATATGATGGCGGCATTTTCATCCATCAGGGATATCCGTACTTGGTCAAAGAATTCAACGCCGAAGACAAGTATGCAAAGGTTCAGAGGGTGGATGTCGATTGGTTGACAAGCCAACGGGACTTTACAGATGTGGATCCGCAGGAAATCCAGCTAATCAGATCACTGACTGATAGTGATGTTCCAGTTTATTTTGGAAAGATACGAACAACAATGGTTGTATTTGGGTTCTTCAAGGTGGATAAGCACGGTAGGATACTGGATGCCGTTGAAACCCACAATCCGCCCGTGGTAATAGATTCAAAAGGTTTATGGATAGATATACCAAGAAGCGCCCTTGAATTGGTCAAGGAGCGAGGACTGAATATGGCAGGTGGAATACATGCCGCAGAGCATGGCATAATTGGCTTATTGCCACGGTTTATAGTAGCAGGTGTTGATGAAATTAATACTGAGTGTAAAGCTCCAGAGAAAGAGTTTGCACAGCGACAGACAAGTAGGCTACGTCCGGCTCGTCTGGTATTCTATGATTCTAAAGGTGGACATCACGGCTCTGGGTTGTCGAGTAAGATTTTTGATAACATTGAGAGTATTTTAACTGGGGCTTTACAAAGGATAGAAGAATGTCCATGCGAAGATGGTTGTCCAGATTGCGTGGCGGCTTCCTTTTGCAAGGAACGTTCCCTCGTTATTTCAAAGCCAGCGTCATTAATTATCCTGCATTCAATTCTCGGACATGATCCTTCAACATATATAGATCGGATAAAACAGGGTCCTGAACCAAACATGACACAAATCAAGGTAGAAACTATAGAGCCAGTAACTGCGTCGGTGAAGTTTTCCCCCGATGTTGAAATCATCGATGTCAGGAGAATTCAAAAACCGAAGAGCGAGGAACTAGAAATAAAGGAAGAGGTCTCAGATAACTAGATCCGTGTGATTCAACTTTTTGAACAAAAACGCATAGCGTAGTACTTATTAATATACTGACATTAAATAGGGGTCAAGAACTGGCCTTTCTTATGTAGAAATGATATCACGACAGTAACGAGCTGACGGCCCAACTAACGCTCAAGGTCCTTAAATCAGTATAAGTTTGCCCAACACCAATAAACAATATTGGAATACCTGTGGCGTAAACCATATTTACCATTGTTCCCAACATTTCACCTACAGTATCACACTTCGAAATAATAAAGAAGTCCAGATTTCTATCCTTTCCAAATGCTTGGTTAAAATTTTTAGCTTGCTGAACAGAATCAGTACCAACCAGTGCCTCACCTACCATTATAATCTTATCAGGTTTTGCTTGGTCCGCAAAAGACTTCAAGGGTGACATTAATGTGGCGTCATTATGCCGTCTGCCTGCGGTATCCATCAAAACAACATCAAACTGTTGTTCTCGAGCATATTTAATAGCCTGTTTAGCAATCTTAGTGACAAGGTCGGTGCCGCCATAGCCTGCTTCAAATAGTTCCACGTTATCATTGCCACTTTTGCCACGTTTGTTCTTCGAACCACGCACATGATTCTCGTCCGTCAATTGAGCCAAGTTCTCGACATGGACGCGTAATTGCTCCACCGCTCCTGACCTGAATGTATCACATGCTACAATTAGAACTTTAAACTTGTTCTGCAATAGCCAGAAAGCTAGCTTGGATAAGTTGGTAGATTTTCCTACACCGTTAACCCCAACAACGGAAAATACATATGGATCGCGCTTAGAGTCGTCTTTGTTTCCAACCTTCTTTTGTATTTCATGCAATAAGTCAACTGATACACCAGGGGTTAAAATACTGACGAGTGCCTGTTCCAATGCATCGCGAGCCGTCTGTTCAACACTAGTCCAACTAGCGGTCTTTAATCCCACTAATTCTTCAGAGACACGAGAGGTAAGATAGTCTGCCGCAGCTGGGGCTACGTTCTTGCCAATTAAGTGTTTCTTGAACTTCTCTAGGATAGCATGTAGGTCTGCCTCCTCAATGGTCTTATTTCCTAGCCACTTTTTCCTTAAAAATCCCAATACGCCAGCTGGAGCCGCAGCAGAACCAGATTGCCGTGTCGAATCTTTTTTGGCTTGCAGGAGCATATTGTCAATCTCCTTTATTAAAAATTCCCCATCCTCTGTGCGAGATCCGAAGTTGCTTTGGTCTAGATTGGTAACTTCTGCAGGTGCAGCAGAAATGTCATCTGGTATTGGCGAAAAATCCAAATGATCAGCGTCAACATTTGAATCATCTAACATTCCATTAGAGTTCCACTTCCGGGATTTCTGCGTGTTAGTTGTTGTAGTCTTCTTATGGGCAAGCTTTTTTGGCTGTTGGGCGGCAGGCGACTGCTCTCGTATAGTCTTTGTATTTAGCTCCTTCTCCACAATAGACTCATACTTGACGGTAAAGTACCTTTCAAACTTCAAAAGCTCAGCTTGAACCTTTTCTAGAGTTATCGCGCCTTTAGCTTCTTTGCGGGCTCCCTGCAGTGCGCTGTTCAGTCCCAGTGAATCCCATAACTGCAGAGACATGTCCACTACCTGTTCGGCCTCGCGATCCAGAGTCAGAGACTGCTTAGATGCATATGACGCGACATAGAAGAGCCGCATGGCCTTCATTTCACGAAATATAAACGTATGCGTGTCAACGGACACCATACCGAATTTTGATTCATTGGTAGCGGGCGGCCTGGATATCAGCTCGTGAATAAACTTGTTGCACAGCTGTTCCGAGAACCGCTTCTTTAATGTGGCATATTGGAACAAAAGCTGTCCCTGGGCTGTGAATATGGCGAACTGATCAATCATCAGAGATTAGTTCCAGTTCAAGTCACTAGCTCATATAATGGTGCACAGCAAATAGTTTCACAATCTGATCGTTGCAGATTTTTGTTCTGCTATATATCACCTGCAAGAAGGGTGTAAGACCAACCAAAGCTTAGGCCAAAGTATGCTTGGAAACTAACTAATACCAAAGTACTATTATCACTATACTCTCAAGTTGAGCCCCCGATGATGTTGCAATTTAATCACGTGATCGAGATGGTTGAATTATCGTCGGTTGGCATTTACGTTGTCCGCGACCATGCGGACGACCCAACAGCTTCGAGTACCTAAATTTACAGAGCGAGTAAACCTAGACTGTCGTCCAGTTATCGTCGCTAGGACTTCGTAATAGTGCTTTAGCCAGTTCTTGGTATATCTCTCCTCTAAGCGGTACAGTTGAATAGGATAGATATCTATTACTAACTGTCTGGAAGGTTTGGACAGGAAAGGACGAACGATCTACAGAAGTACTGTCGGGTTCAGAAGACATAAGTATATCCGGTGGCCAAGGTGATGAACGGTGAGTTTGAAGATGAAGACCAAATTCCCGAATTTGATTTTAGCGAGTTCTTGAGGACAACCTCGCATCGGGTTGCAGCAGATGCCAGTCCTCTAGACACGGCAACGAACCCGATTATTATTGGACCGACGGTGCGTGAAGATGATTCAGTTGGCGCAGCAGAACCCGCTGCCGAAGCTGCACCCCAGAGAGACAAAGATAGCGGCGAATATGACGATGACCCCATACCAGAATTAGATTGCGAACAACTTTTAAATGAGAACCCGCACCTTGTTCCACCTAGCACCCCATGGATGCCGACGCCGCTTACGGTTGAGAATACGGTACCTCTTTTGACATCTAAACTTCCCAAACAATATGAACCTCAGGTTATCCATTTACTTAAGAAAGTTGATCTAGTCAGTATGACGTTCTCCATAGTGCTCCCAGTTTTCTCACTGTTACACTTGATAATTGCTGCACCGCCACTTAACTCTACCCTTGTGAAGATATGGGTAGTTTATTACTTATTAACAGAACTGAGCTTAACCGCGGGTTACCACCGATTTTTCACACACCAATCTTACCATTGTCACATAGTTGTTCAGTTCATTATGGCTGTAATTGGAACTTCGTGTGGCTTAGGATCGATTCTACAATTCAGTAGCCAGCATTTGGCTCATCACAGATATTCTGATACCGAAAGAGATCCGCAATCTCTTAGTCTTTATGGCTGGTGGTTTGCACAATGGGGGCATAAACTATTCAAGGGAAACAAGAAATCGGCGAAAGCAGTTGCAGACTGCCGCAAGACTCTTGTGTCCAGCGTTTGTGCTCCGCGCAATAAGCAGCTGCGTAGCACACAGCTCGTGGTTCCACCCAGCTACTCGTTACTCAAGTGGCAGGAAGAGAACTATTATATTCTCTGGATAATCACCAACCTCTTCATTCCCACAATCTTGGCTTTCACTGTATGCCAGTTGTCGGTCTTCAGCTGTGTTTTCTATCTTGGCTTAATCCGAATGTCATTAGTACAGCAACAATGGCTCTTATCTGGATCTCTAGGCCATTTGAAGACATTCCCGTTTGCTTCACAACCGTTTGATGATTCCCGTTCTGCTGTCGATCTTCCTCTGTCAATTATCGGCCAGATTATCACCTTTGGTGAATCGAACCATAACTTCCATCATGAATTCCCAGGTGATTATCGGAACGGCCCCACCTGGTACGCCTTTGATCCCGCAAAGTGGGCTATTAACTTATTGGCACATCTCGGCCTCGTACATCATATGCATAGTGCTTCCAGTGACCAGATCGATATGTGTAGAGTACAACAACAGCAGAAATTACTTGACGGTGAGAGGTCGAAGTTACAGTGGGGCATACCAATTGATAGATTGCCTATGATCACTCCAGAGCAATTTGCAGCTGTCGCACGTAAGGACTACGAGGAAAAGGAGAAAGCGTTAGTTGCAATAGAAGGTATAATACACGACGTGACCCCATTCATGCATGACCATCCAGGCGGTATGGCTTTGGTTGTTGCTAGTGTGGGTAAAGATGCAACGCCAGCATTCAATGGTGCCGTATATGCCCATTCCACCGCAGCTCGCAACCTACTTGCCACAATGAGGGTCGCAAGGCTCACAAAGGGATCATGCGCTATCCAAACATCATGGGAAAATCACTTGTTGAACGATTCCCAAGGCCAGAGGATCGTTCGTAATAGGACACAGGCGACTGTAACTAGAGATATATACTACGCGGCGAGCGCAGCTTAATTCTCGCATCGCTACTCTTGTTTTCCCACTGTATAAGTTGCCCAATGCATGTTTTTACACATTTGATTAAAGAAATGAGATATTTATAAGTAATCCACAGCCGCCTGCCTGAGGATGTACAGGAGTCCAGCTGTATGCATATAGTCTACTAATCCGCCAAGAAATCCAGCGAAATACCTGGGGTGTAGCCATCGTCACTGTCTGTCTCACCATCGTGTGCAGCGGCAGGTTCTGGCGCGGCCTCAAATCTTGTGGGGTTCTCCTCAGGCTCGCCGTCGGAGGACGAATCACTGTCGCTTGAGCTATCGCTGCTCGAACTATCGCTGCTATCACTGCTAGAACTATCACTGCTTTCGCTTGATGAGGTCTCATCCCCATCTGAAGCAACCTTGAAGCCCAGACGCGTCATGTCCTCGCTATTAGATGCGATATATACCGTGGGGAATTCAATAACAGTCTTGTTTCGGAACAGCTCGCCAACCGCCTTCTGCGGGTCCAACTCTACAACCCTCTTAGTATCTATCACGCTCTCATTCTCTGCAGGATACTGCTTCGTGTAAAACTGTAGCTTGCTGTCCACGAGCACCTGCAGCCGGCTGGCTTTCGTCAGCGGCTCTCCCTCATCCTCTGCAGTAGCCAGCGGCAACCGCTCCACGCACTTATCGAAGACCGCCTTACCGATACAGTCCAACAGCCTGCTTTGCTCCTGGTTGCGGTGCGAACAGTGCGTCCATAGCTCGCCGCCAGGTCGGACAACAGCCCATTCTATAGTCCACACAAACGTGTCCAGCGACTTGTCCCACTTGCTCTTGTTCCACAGCGACCTCTGCATACCCTTCGGCAGCAGCATGCAGCGCACACCACGCCGCATAACGCTACTGGGCTTCCCCACGCGTCCATTGCTGGTATCTCCTCTGCTTGTGTGCACTATGTTCTTATTTCTCTGCCCCCCGCCCTCCTTCAGCAGCTGCACTTTCCGATTCAGCCCAATGAGAAAGTTGTAGTCCCGTTGAACCAAAGCGTTGGTTTCGTCCTTCGTATCTGCGCCCTTCAGCACCTGCCGCGGAATGTATTCCGTCGTCTGACCGCTGGTGCCAGAGCAGTTCTCCTGCTCTTTATGCTGTCGAGAGCATGCTAGCGAGCATGTCCTTCGCGAGCATCGAGGACAGCGGTATTTTAGTTCCCCGGTCTTGCAGACTTCGCATACCTCACAACTAGCAGTAGAAGTCATACCCAACCTCCAAACTCACCTTCACAGATTCAGATGCGCTCGCTAGCTGTTCCATGTCCGATGGCCTGGATGCGATGAGCACTTTTTTCACTGCTGGGCAGCATTCCGACTGCGGGCAGGGGCATTGAGCCAAAGCCACACAGCAGAAGACACA
Organism: [Ashbya] aceris (nom. inval.); assembly: GCA_000412225.2. Lineage (NCBI taxonomy): Eukaryota > Fungi > Ascomycota > Saccharomycetes > Saccharomycetales > Saccharomycetaceae > Eremothecium > [Ashbya] aceris (nom. inval.). Next base: position 225,559 of record CP006020.1, read on the forward strand.
TGAGCGGCCGTCGCTGAGACGGTACGGACCCCCAGACCTTGCTGGTAAGACTCCTGGCCCGGGCTGACGGGTGCCGGAGGACCGTGAACGGTACAGCTCGTACATGGTGATGTTTGAATTTTTGCCGTTCGGCCTACCCCTATGCTACTATTACTTACGGTTACCACACCTCGGAAGAGCAGGGCCAACAGCATACTCGCAGACCAGTTTACGTGCGATATTCTCAAGCCACTATGGTATGTTTCCTGCAGTGTTTTGCGGGCTGAAGCACTACTAACGCGCGCAGTCTCAATCGAACGGGATCGCAACGCTGTTGAAGGCGGAGAAGGAGGCGCACGAGATCGTGGCTTCCGCTCGCCGTTACCGCCAAGAGCGGCTCAAGCAGGCCAAGTTGGACGCCTCGCAGGAGATCAGCGAGTACCGTCGGCGCAAGGAACAGGAGCTGCAGGAATACGAGGCAGCCAACGCCGGCGGTGCGGAGGAGCTGGAGCGCGAGGCCGAGCAGCGCGCGCAGAAGGAGCTGGACGAAATCCGTCGTGTGGCGAGCGCAAAGCGCGACGCCGTGCTCGAACTGCTGATCGACGCAGTGACGAAGCCGCAACATGAACTGCACGTGAATGCGGGGTAGGCCTGCCTCCGCCTTCCGGGGATTGCATTGCGCCTGCGCTACCGGCAAGGGTGCTAGGACACCCTGCAGTTGTCTCTGCTTCCGACGTTGCAGGCAGATCGTTTCCCCGAGCCTCAATTATGTAAGATATATATAGTAGGAATAAAAAATTACCAGCTGACTGCCTCGTATACTACACCCACCCCATCGCCTGCGAACTCCACAGTGACTGGTCAGGCAGTGTCGTTGCTGCAAACGTTATACATTTATCGGAAATAGAAGCTAGGGTGTTGGGGCACTGAACTTTGGAGTTTACAACCAATGTCTCAAATATATCTTAACTCGTCGATGTTGGTACAATTAAATGCAACTGTTCAGGAGTTTATATCTGACTGGCTAGAACATTACAGCATCCACCAGCAGACTTTGAATCCAACTCAAAGGATTGTTCAGTTTGGGACCACGACAACAGTTGTACTATTCGGATTTCTGTATTTCATGTGCAGGGTGTGCTTGGGACCTGGACACGGCGGCAAGCCAGTGCCATTCGAAGTGGTGGTACCAGAGCCTGCACAGAAACATTGGAAGGGCAAGCGGCTGTTCACTGCTTCTGTGTACGATCCGCAGCAGCCTGGAATGATCCAGAGCTACTGCCCAGCCACAGGGCAGTTCTTGGGCTCATTCAAGTCAATGGACAGGGAGGATATCGACGAGCGCATTGCAAGTGCCGCCAAGGCACAGGTCAACTGGGCCAAAACGACCTTTGCGCAGCGGAGGCAGGTTCTGACGACACTACGGAAGTTTGTGCTGGAAAACCAGGAGATGATAGCGCGCGTGGCATGCCGGGACTCTGGCAAGACCATGCTTGATGCATCGTTGGGGGAGATCATGGTGACTATGGAGAAGCTACAATGGATGATAAAACATGGAGAGGATACTCTGCGCCCATCGAAACGAGCAGGGCCCGCCAATTTCTTTATGAAACTGTATAAGGGTGGTGAAGTACGCTACGAGCCCTTGGGCGTCGTGGGTGCCGTTGTTTCGTGGAACTATTCATTCCACAATTCTCTTGGGCCCATCATTGCCTCTATCTTTGCAGGGAATGGTATTGTCATAAAATGTTCCGAACAAGTTGTATGGTCAAGTGAATTTTTTGTTAAACTTGCCAGGGAGGCTCTCAAAGTATGTGGACATGACCCAGAGCTGGTGCAGTTGTGTTACTGCTTCCCACCTTCGGAGACTGATGACACAGCCAACTATTTTACATCGCACCCCGGTTTGAAACATCTGACGTTCATTGGAAGTAAGCCAGTTGCGCACCATGTGCTCGCTTGCGCTGCAAAGAGTCTGACACCCGTAGTGGTCGAGCTTGGGGGCAAGGATGCTTTCATTGTGCTGGACTCCGCTAAAGATCTTGAATCTCTATCTTCCATCATCTTGCGTGGTACGTTTCAATCTGCAGGCCAAAACTGCATCGGTATAGAAAGGGTAATTGTCTCAGAAAAGAACTACAGTGCTCTGGTAGGAATCTTGGAACGTCGCATATCGAAACTACGTGTGGGTGCCGACATCGACAACTTGGAGGATGTGGATGTGGGAGCAATGATTAGCGATAATAGGTTTGATTACATGGAAGAGTTGATCCAGGAAGCTGTCGGTAAGGGTGCTCGTCTCCTGCATGGCGGAAGCAGATACTCTCACCCAAAATACCCACAGGGACACTACTTCCAACCTACTTTGCTTGTTGACGTGACGACAGACATGCGCATCTCACAGTACGAAGTATTTGGCCCAGTTCTGACAGTCATGAAAGCGAAAGACACCGAGGACTGCATCCGCATTGCAAATGATACGCCTTTCGGTCTCGGTGGGTCGGTGTTCGGAAAAAACCGCAAGGAGTGTAATTACGTTGCCAATAGCCTGAATGTTGGAAATGTAGCAATCAATGACTTTGCTACATATTATGTCTGCCAGCTCCCCTTTGGCGGAATAGGCTCCTCCGGTTACGGGAGATTTGGAGGGGAAGAGGGTTTATTGGGGTTATGCAATGCCAAGAGTGTCTGCTACGATAAGGTTTCGTGGATCTCCACGACCATTCCTCCGCCCCTTGACTACCCAATTAAGAGCAGCAGTAGCGCATGGAACTTTGCACGCGCTTTCATCACAGGCGCCTACACCAATTCCTTATGGCAGAGAACTAAGTCCATCTTCGAATTGACCAAGGGCGGCCGCTAATTATATACATGGAAACTAGCACCTCGTTACGCTTTCTCATTTCATAGCGCTCTTCTCCGCATGCTTCAGCTGCTCCTGCAGCATGGACGTGTACTCTTTATGCAGATTTTCAATGTCTTGGATGACCTTTCTCACTGAGTCGTTCTTCTTATCTAGCTTCTTCAGCTCCTTCAGGACTTCCGAGCGGACATGCCCCAACGAATTCCGGTTTGCAGAGTTCTTGTACTCCTCGAAGACCTTTTTCAGGTCCCGGCACAGGCGCTCCCGCGTCTCAGTCGTCACTGGAGGCAGGCTGATCTTCAGCTGCTGCTGGTTCTCGAGCACCCGCTCCGTATTTACGTTTAGGCCCGCGCCCACAATCGCGCTCGCAACCCGCTTGGTGTCCTTGGGGTCGAACACCGTCACGATCAGCATGTTCTTGCCCTTCACGGACGTCGCCGCCAGCTCCGTGAACTTCTGCTTCTCGTTCCCGACCGCCAGCTCGTCGAACATCTTAGCATCTGGCTTTCCGACTTTCATTTGCCCCAGCCGTTTCTTATGTAGCTCCAACGTCTGCTGGAAGCGCTCCGTGGCCTGCTTCACATATCCGCTTACGTCTACTAGGTCCACCTCGGCTGCCTCCTTTGCTGCCTGCCCACGCTTCTTGGCAAGCTGGACGCCCGCGCTACTGAACCAACGGCTACTCCCCGCGCCTACGCGCCTAATATTCAGGAAGAACATTTACTTCTCAACTGCCACAGTCCGATACGCTGCGCCTGAGCGAATTCTTGCACCGACTGACTGCCTATGCCATCCTGGTCAAAAACGTTGAACCTAATACAACGGTTAACCGCACCATTTTTATGCGTTTAAATTCCAGATATATTATGCAAATACAGGGTAATTTTATGCTGATTATGGAATCCGATATGACATCCCTGCATAAGGGTTATGACTCGAGCCACCTGTATAGTAAGATGTATCGATGGCATCCGTGGACCGTGACTGTCCATCAGATGGTACATGGGCTGTTTAAGAATATTTCGTAATCTCGTCACCCTTTTTTTGACGTTTTTGGGCTCCCTAAGGTTAGCGACTAGGATGAAATGCCTGCCCCTTAGCTTCCAGTACGATTTGCTATCTATTTCTTTTGGTCGTGGACGAAGCATATATATATAGGAGGCATCTGGTAGAAATCTGTAAGCGCTGAGTTGTAGACACCAAGCTTGGTGTGAGAACTAGCTAATTACAAAATCCAATGTCAGAAATTACCCTAGGTCGCTATTTATTCGAGAGGTTGAAGCAGGTGGACGTGAAGACCATCTTCGGCGTCCCCGGAGACTTCAACTTGAGCTTACTAGATAAGGTGTATGAGGTGGACGGGTTACGCTGGGCGGGCAACGCCAATGAATTGAATGCGTCGTACGCGGCGGATGGCTACGCACGGGTCAAGAAGATCTCCTGTCTCGTGACGACGTTTGGGGTGGGCGAATTGTCCGCGCTAAATGGTATTGCGGGGTCGTACGCCGAGCACGTGGGAGTTTTGCATGTCGTCGGCGTGCCATCCACCTCTGCGCAGGCGAAGCAGCTCCTCTTGCACCATACTTTGGGTAACGGCGACTTCACGGTGTTCCACAGGATGTCTGCCAACATTTCGGACACGACCGCAATGATCACCGACATATCTTCTGCGCCAGCAGAGATCGACCGGTGCATCCGGACGTGCTACGTCAACCAGAGACCGGTATATTTGGGATTGCCAGCCAACATGGTGGACCTGACTGTGCCAGCCTCTCTATTGGACAAGGAGATTGACTTGTCTCTCAAGCCCAATGATCCGGAGGCTGAGGAGGAGGTTGTCTCCACTGTGCTCGAGCTGGTCAAGAAGGCTAAGAACCCAGTGATCTTGTCGGATGCCTGTGCTTCCAGACACGATGTTAAACAGGAGACCAAACAGCTCATTGATGTTACTCAATTCCCAGCCTTTGTCACGCCAATGGGTAAGGGTTCCATCGATGAACAACATCCAAGATTTGGAGGTGTTTATGTCGGCACCTTGTCCTCGCCGGATGTTAAGGAGGCGGTCGAATCTGCTGACTTGATTTTGTCAGTGGGCGCCTTGCTATCGGATTTCAACACTGGCTCGTTCTCCTACTCCTACAAGACGAAGAATATCGTGGAATTCCACTCTGACCACACGAAGATCAGAAATGCTACGTTCCCTGGGATCAAGATGAAGACGGTGCTACAGAATTTGGTTAAGCGGATTGGAGATGCTGCCAAAGGCTACCAACCCAACTCAGTTCCAAGTTACCCAGCGCCAAACGCTGATGCTGATCCTAAGACACCACTAAAGCAGGAGTGGCTCTGGAACCAAGTCAGCAATTTCTTGCAGGAGGGTGATGTCGTTATCACTGAAACAGGTACCGCTGCCTTTGGTATCAATCAAACCCGTTTCCCCAACTCTACAATTGGTATCTCCCAAGTTTTGTGGGGTTCTATTGGTTTCACCACTGGCGCTTGTCTCGGAGCTGCCTTTGCAGCTGAAGAAATCGACCCTAACAAGAGAGTTATCTTATTCATTGGTGATGGGTCCTTACAACTAACCGTTCAGGAAATCTCCACTATGGTTAGATGGGGCTTGAAGCCATACTTGTTCGTTTTGAACAACGACGGCTACACCATCGAACGGTTGATCCACGGAGAGACTGCTCAATACAACTGCATCCAGCCATGGAAGCACTTGGATTTGCTACCTACATTCGGTGCTAAAGATTACGAAACCCACAGGGTGTCCACTACAGGTGAGTGGAAGACCTTGACTGAGAAGGCAGAATTTAACAAAAACTCCTCGATTAGAATGATTGAAGTCATGTTGGATGTTATGGACGCACCAAGCTCCTTGATCAAGCAGGCGAAATTGACGGCTGCAACGAACGCTCAACCTTAAGTACTACCGCACATGATGCGTGTTTCTAGATATATATGTTTTGGTATAGAGTATCAATATAGATTGAGTTATATGAAAAAGGACGATTGCGCAATGACGCTACTCATTTAGATAAAACCATCTGTTTTTTTGAAAAGGGTAGTTAGTGTATGTGTATTATTATTTACGTAGAGCGTTCGGCTTGGCGGGATTTTTGGATTGAGGATGTATTGGTATTCTCGACCCTCGAAAGGCAATTTTGGTAGCTAAAATGTCCAATTAATCACCGCTAGTTTAAAACATTCCCTGCAGTTTTACATTTTATTGAGCAAGTTCTACTCTACTCTTGGAAACTGCGTGCGGACAATGTGATTCAAAGCCAGCCTAGAACGCGATTTTGTCAAGAGATATGATCATAAACACTGATATTAAAACAGAAATGAAAATTGTTTGTTATAAAGGGGTAGTAAACGGTACCACGGGAACTCAAACTTAGTCCCGGCTCGTGAATGGGTTTAATGCACGCACAGTCAAGCACGGCAAGGCCATGCCAATTTCAGCTCGCAACAAAATTGGAACCTGCTTCAGCTCATGGATTTCCTGAATATAGTTATCACCCTCTACTCTGGTGATTACGTCCTTCAAATAGGCAACCAAAGGATCTGTGGCAGCGTCCGCAACAGGAATATGCAATTGTGGAGGCTTGATGTGCAGCTTGTCAAATTCCGAGGCCAGATCATCGTTCTTGATGAGACGCTCACGGCAGTCCCTCGCACTCAATTGCACTGACGCGATTTCCTTACTGCTAGAACTGAACTTGTTTCTAATAGAGTTTCTGTAGGAGTTTGGATTTTTTTCGTCCACAGGAACAAAAGTCGCACTATCAACGCCCTTTTGCCAATATAGGTCTAGCACTCTGTTATTGCTCTCATATTCGGCCTTAATCAGTGGCAGTTGGTCGCCGTGAACTCTTTTTTCGATACCTAGCTCAGGAATGAACACATCAAAAGAAGATTCATAAACCTGCAACACGGTTGCCATTGTTAGAAGCTGGCCCGTGGCGTTACCCATATCGTTAATTGACTTGCACAGCAACAAATGCACTGCTTGTTCCTGGGCATGGTTTGCGCAATCCTTTTTGAAGTTACAGTACTCTGAAGTAATTTTCAAGGAATCAAGGTCTTGTCTATATTCTGTACCGCGGAGGATCGATTTCAGCTGTCTGTGAACCACATGGTCTGCATAACGCCTTAGTGGAGCGGTAAAATGGGTGTAAAGATGCAAATTTAGAGAGAAGTGCCCATACTGATCTGGCTCGACCTTTCCTGCTACAAAGTACCTCGCACGGTTCACAGTCTTGAAGAGTAGCAATTCAACGCCTAGGCGAGCGGTTGGATCTTCGATAGCAAGGATCGAACTTAATAGAGACTCAGGCGTGGTGATATCAATTTCAAACCCGAACTTTTGGATCTTCTTTTTGAACAGCTGCAACTTGGTCGAAATTGGTTGTGGCTGCCTACGTAGGAACGCAGAGGAACCTAGTTTAACATATGTTCTCTCTGCAATCGTACTGTTTACCTTGTGCTCAATCTCCCCGATAACACAGGCAGCAGGTGACTTATCCAGTATATTGATATCCACTTTAACCTTTTCGTCGTCTAGCGAATCCAATAGAGCTAACTTAGTAGTTAAGAGATTGGCGCCGGCCTTTTTGACTCCGAGACGTTCGCGATAGAAAGAAGAGGCTACCGCGCTCAAAGTATCAACGAATTTATCCTCAGTTCCCAAGCCTTTGCCCAGAACTTCACTTATTCCATCAAATGTCAAGATTGCCTTAGGAGAAACGGTTGTTTCTCCCACCCAGCACGAGTTAACGGCAAGAGTTTCTGGTGCTAAGTTATAGACAACAGAAATCGTACAGGTCCTCTTCCCAGGTTCTAAAGTGAGGAATTTGTTCAATGCCTCTGGCAGTAGGTACAATGTTTTCTCAGGCATGAAGACAGCAGATGACCTCTTTCTTGCTCTTCTATCCAAGGAGGACCCTTCCTCGATGTGTGCAGTCGCGTCGACAACATGGCAACCGAATTCTATGCTTCCATCAGGCAAATGAGAGATATGAATCGCGAGGTCCGAAAGAATTCCGTTTTCAGAAATAGCTATCGCGCCGTCATAAAACTTACGCTGTCCCAGTTCGCCGACGGATACATCCAACGGTTTGAAGGTATCTCTTTCTCTGGTACGATCGTGGGGATCAAGATACTCATCCAATAAGAAATTGTTATCTCTTAATATGGCATCAATTTCCGACGACGGATCATTGATCTCTCCAAGCTGGGACACGAGAGTCCCGAAGGGATGCAAAGAGGTGATCGGCCACCGCTTGATCGATGCGACAAACATCTTATCCACGTATTTGTCTGCATTTTCAACAAAATCTTTGGGTGCCTGCTCGATCGGAATGGCAATCAATGGAACCTTTTTGTCAGTTGGTTTAAACCAGACAATCTTCGGCTTCTGTGGCTTATCAGAGTTGTTGGCCTGCTGAGAGGGCCTCAACAATCCAAGGGTACCACTGAATAGCTGGCCCGGTATACGGTCCAAAACTGCAACCACGTGCCCGGCATATAAAGGCCTATATTCATCATTGATTTCCTCCTCCTCGACCAAAAGCAAGGACTGCCCCTCGACTTCGACATCGTCATTCTTTTTTTGAGTTGGCCGCTGTTTCAAGGAACCCCTCCTTTTGATAGAACCGGAGGCACTAGTATTGCCGTCTTCATTCTTGTCGGAAGATGCCGATGTTCCTTGCGATGCAGTGGAAGAAGTGCTTGCTGTTACGATGCTGGACGAAGCATCGTTGTGATAATCATCCTTAGACTGTAGGATTAAGTCATGCTGGGTTGAGGCATCCTTTCTGCGTTTCTTCTCCTCCTTTTCTTTCTTGGATTCCCAGACGTCGTCTACCATCAGTAACTCAACTGCAACAAGGTCGCCTTCCAAGGCTCTGTTCCGATCCTTGGATCCACATATGAATATATCGGCATCTAGGACACCGTCTGTGGACACCCACGCGTCTGAGCGGTTTTTTTTGTTGACGCGGAGCACACCTGCAACCAGCCTACCCTCTTCAATGAGCTGGGGAATGTTGGCCTGTGGTAAGTAAGGCGCAAATAGCGACTTCCGTCCGTTGGAGTTGTTGCCGCCCGAGTTGGAGGAAAAGCTGTGCGCAGACGCGTTCGAACCGCGTGAGCGATGCCCTGGCTGGAACACCGGTGGCGGCTCCAAGGCGCCAAAGCCCTGGTTCGAGAAGCTCTGCTTGTGGAAGGCAGAGGGCTGCTGCTGCTGGCCCTGCTGCGCCCTCCAGTTCGAGTTGATCCCCGAGAGATCGTGTCCTCTCGAGTTCGTGCGGCGGTGTGCATTGCCCACCGGCACAAAGTCGTCCTGGTTCTCCTTGTTCGACGGCCGCGCCGGGAACTGGAATGCGCGGTTTGGCGACATGTTGGAGTTTACGCGGCGGTGGCCCTTCGTGTTTTCGAGCGGTGTGGAGGGAAACTTGAACGAAGAAATGCTTTCCGTCCCGCTGGGCGACGCCGGGTCAACTTCTGATGGGACATCTATCTTGATCGAAATGTTTCCAGCTCCGTTCCCCGCCCGCTTCGCCTGCTCCTCCGCAGCCGCCTTCTTGGCCTCGTTCAGCCCCAGCGAGTGCCGCCGCGCGTGGCCGTACACGCTCGACTGCGACCCTGTCCGCCGGTGCGCGCCGCCCCCGAAGTCACCGCTATTGTAGTATCCCGAGTTATTCCGCGAGTGCGACCGGCTCTTGTTCCCGCCACTCGGCGAGTTGTTGTACTGCGGCTGCGGGGGCTGCGGCAGAAACGGCAGTGTCGCCCCGCCCCCCGCGCTCCCCATCCCCCCCGCATTCAGGTACTGGCCCGCCTGCTGCGCTAGCTGCTGCTGCTGCGCCAGCAGCTGCTGCTGCTGCACCTGCACGAGCTCCAGTTGCCGCTGTAGCGTGAACTGCTCTATCATCAGATTTGTCAGCTCTGACGGAGACTTCCGGTGCGCAATGTGAATCTGTTTCGGGTTGTTCTTCCCACCGCTAGTGGTAACGTACTTGCTGCCCCCATCTTCGTGCTTCTGGCCTCCGCCGCTCATCTTGCTGCTGCCTCTGACACTGTCGGACACAACCTCGCGTCCTGGTACCCTAATAATAGATCAAGTGGCCGTATAATATACGCCACGCCTATGACCGCTAAATTTGCAATTTTCACTGCTTTTTTCCGCCTAATAATTCGCAGCAGATTGATTACAAAAATGGTCCAAAGCCTCGAGAGCCGGAGCAGATTTGGGCGGGGAAAGTGTAGTGGTAGGCAATAGGAAAGTGTAGTAGGCAATGATCTTGGCGCCACGCCTCTATATAGTGGTTGGTAGTGTAGTATAGTACTGAGAGTTGCTCCTGTAGCGCTGATGTGCGCTGTGTGTCGTTCTCCTCTGCGCGATGGTGGCAAGCTGTAAAAAGGGGCAGTGGTATGGCTGGCTTCTGTAATCGGAGGACAGCCGGCCCGAAAATATACCGAAGGGTAGCAGTTGCACGAGGTGATGGCGATTGGCTGGAGCGGAGCGGGCCCCTGGTGGAGGCTCGTGCGGCTCAGCAGCATGATGTAATGCGCGGTATAATTAGCAGGGCTACGAAATGGGAAAGAGAATGCCCGGGCGCGGCCGGGGATGGCTGGTCGATACGTAGTGAGTCTACTCGTAGTTGGATGGATACTTAAAGTCGGTGAGCTCGTAGAAGTTCTCCTTGACGTTGCGGACGCTGACGAAGCGCGAGAGCACGTTGGGGGAGCCGGCCTTGTCGTTGGTGCCACTCATGCGGGCGCCGCCGAACCACTGCTGGGCGACGACGGCGCCGGTGGACTTGTCGTTGATGTAGAAGTTGCCTGCGGCGTACTTGAGGCGGCGGTCTGCGGCGGCGATGGCGTCGCGGTCGCGCGCGAAGACGGCGCCCGTGAGGCCGTAGGCGGACGTGGAGTCGATGAGGTCGCAGACCTGGTCGAACTGGGCGTCGGGGTACTCGTAGACGGTCAGGATGGGGCCGAAGAACTCGGAGGTCATGAAGTCGTGGCGGGGGTTGGAGGTGCGCACGACGGTGGGGCCGACGAAGAAGCCCTGGCTCTTGCTGTGGTCGCCGCCGTAGAGGATTTCGAGCTCGGGGTCGCTCTGCGCGCGCTCAATGGCGGCGGCGAGCTTGTCGAAGCTCTGCTCGTGGATCACGGGGCCCATGAAGGCGTGTAGGTTGCCGCCGTTGATGCTGGACGCCGAGGTGTTGGCGGGCTTGATGGCGGCGAGCGTGCCGACGAGGTCCGCGAGGAACGCGTCAGCCTTGGACTGGGGCAGATACAAGCGCGAGGTGGCCGAGCACTTCTGGCCCTGGAACTCGAAGGCCCCGCGTAGAGTCGAGAGGACGGCGTGGGGCAGGTTGGCGCTTGGGTGCACGAGGTGGAAGTTCTTGCCGCCTGTCTCGCCCACGATGCGAGGGTAGTCGCGGTATAGCCCGCTGACGACGCCCTGCTGGATCTTGCCGTAGAGCTGCTTGAAGACGGCCGTAGAGCCGGTGAAGTGCAGCGCACTGAACGCCTTGTCAGCGAGGACCTCCTCAGTGACTTCGACGGGGTTGCCGGGGACAAAGTTGATCACGCCGCGGGGTAGGCCTGCCTCCTCCAACACCGTGAGCAGCAGGTAGTTTGAGAGTGCGGCGCTCTGCGACGGCTTCCACACCACCGTGTTGCCCATGAGGGCAGGGGCCCCTACCAGGTTACCTGCAATGGCGGTGAAGTTGAATGGCGACACAGCGTACACAAAGCCCTCCAGTGGCCGGTACTCGGCGCGGTTCCACACACCTGGGCTTGTCTCGGCGGGCTGCTGCTGGTACAGCTCCTCCGCGTACTTGACGTTGAAGCGGAAGAAGTCCGCCAGCTCCGTAATGCAGTCGATCTCCGCCTGGTATACGTTTTTCCCCTGCCCGAGCATGGTTGCCGCCAACATGTCGTAGCGGTATTTCGTCGCAACCAGGTCTGCGGCCTTCAAGAACACCGCAGCACGGTCGTAGAACGGCGTCTCGAACCACTTCTGCTTCGCATCCTGCGCGGCCTTCACAGCCGCGCGCACATCCTCCTTGGAGGCCTGCGTTACATGCGCCAACACCTGCGTGTGCCGTGCCGGGTTGACCTGCTTGAAAACCTCCCGCTTGGCCGCATCGTTGAAGTATATGCGCTCGCCGTTGATCACCAACGGCACATCAAGCGACGAGTTGTTGAATTTGGATAGCGACGCCCGCAGCAGGTCCCAGTCTAAAGTGTCCCGCTTGCTGAACGGCTTGACGGCCTCGTTGCTCACCTTAGGGCACTTTGCGTGCGATAATTGTGCGACGGTCCTGGCCGAATACCTCAATAACCTCGATCTAGACAGCATCTTAAAGCACTGTTCTATGCCTTCTACTTCGGCACAGTGCCGGATGTCTTTTTCACCCTCTACTCCCTTTATATATGAGTTACAACTAGACAGCGTGATTGAATTGTGCCTCTCGGCGCGCCGCACCCGTCCCGTCTACCGCGCACTTGATTCCCCTTCGCCGCGGCCTGACTTGCTTGCCACGCTCCTCCGTGCGCGATGTCTCCTGAGCACATAGGCATCGTCCGCTGTCACCTTCTCATAGTGTAGGAAATCGCCTTGTGCCCCGCACTGTTAACTGCGATGTTTTTTCAACGGTGGGCTATCGGAAAGCGTACGCCGAACATAATTGAATCAATCAACGCTCACGTACTGGGGTGGAAGAGAGGGCCGTGCTAGTGGCGACGTCTCTGTCCTGCGAACCGTGCGATGCAGTTATTTGAGGCGGAGAAGCGGCCGGCGGTGCAGCCAACGCCAATGGCGAACCGTAGTAGCTCTTGGCACGTGCAAAGCCCAGGATGAAATTAGAGCTGAAGCACCATATAAGAAGACCGATCAAAATCGACAACAGCGCTTTCCAGCCAAGGGGCTCAATGAAGGAATTGATAACGTCGCCCACTAGGCGGGCGCTCAGGGTGGAGCGTGCACGGAAGAAGATGTTGTTGTCGCGGGACATGCACTTCTCCCACTGCGCGCATTGCTCGTACAGTGCGGGCACGCGGGTTGCCGGGTCGCACAGGTTTGCCTCGTAGCTCTGGCGGCAGGCCTGTGACTCGTAGTCCAGCTCGAGCTTATTATGACGCCACGTAGACTGTAGATCCGTCTTGAGTGCGCGGAAGAACGAGAGAGCAAAGGACGAGATGGCAAAGGCGGTCAGTACGTTGAGCGCCAGCTGCAGGTACGACGTGAAGGCGTAGGTGTGCTTGGACGCCGGGTGCGAACGCTCCGACCAGGGCTGCGGCAGCTCGTAGGGGTTGTGAGGGGCCGGCGCGCTGTACGGTGCGAAGCCGGGGTAGTAGTGATGGTGGTTCACCTGCACCTGCAGTGGCCGGCTGTTGAAACTCCGCCGCAGCTCCTGCAGCTCTTGCTCGCCGTACTGTGTGGCGGACGCGCGCCGTGGATCCTGCTCCATTGCTGCTGCAGGCGCCTGTATGGGGGACGGTGCTGCCGGCACGGCCATATCTTCGAGCTCCTTTGTGGCGGGCCGCGACGCCCAGCGTCGTCGGAGAGAGCAGCGCCTTGATGACAGACCCGCGGTGGCTGCCGGAGCCTGTCTGCACGTCCTCCTCGGGCTCCTCGTCGGGAAGCACATCTTCTAGCTGCTCTGCGTCTGGGTGCTCCGTCTCAACAGGCTCCTCTGCCGGATCGATGTCCATCTCATCGTCGCTCTCCGGTACCAGCGTTTGCCGCAGCGGCGACGGCGTGGTCGAGAAGTATGGCTGCAATTTGCTCCTAAATTCCTCCGATATGCTGCTGCGTTCTCGTATATACTGCGTGGCCCCGGGGTCGCTTATTCTCAGTTGCGATATCGCTGCTAGGTCCAGGTCCTGCAACGTATTCTCACGACGATGCCCATATGTGTCACATCCGTCCCCGAGAGATAACTGACCAAACTCCTCCATCATCTGCAGGCAGAACTCCGGCGTGCTAATGGTGATTATTCAATTAATCCCGTATATATAAGAATTGAGTTAAGCTACCGTAAGCATCACTAGATGTTTTTCCAAGCACACTATGGAATAGCGAAGAGTGGATTATAATTATCGCGAAACACGAATGATGTGTCGATGCTTACATGTGATGAGCCTTGGCCAACCCTACCTGTAGTAGTCTATTAGGTTGATTATGCTAGAGTAATGTGGAACATGATGCTTCACCGCGCACTATGGCCGTTCGGACGGTTTGTTCATCTGGTTGAACACCAGCTTTGACGGCGTTTGCGAGACACTGGCAAGTACTGGAGAGCTCTATATGTATGTGGGCGAGGTTGCTCTCGTGGTTCGTACGCGGCTGGTGGCTGTTCCACTCTTGTTGTGCTGTGTCCTGTTCAGTTCGTCCAGATTGGTGATGGCATACTGTGATTTCATGGTGTCGATGTATTTCTGCAGGAATTGGCGTTGCTGGGCTAGCTCATTAAGCTCTAGCTCGAGACGGTCGTGCTCCTCGGTAGCGGAAGCTGCCATCCAGCAGGTTACAGGGCCTGTGGACTCTTTTGTGAGGGCGGCCTTCCGTTCGCGGAGAGACACCAGGAGCGAGGAGAGATTGGCGGCGTGGGATGACCTCGTCTGGTAGCGGGTGCGCAGCTCTTCATTGCTGTCTGCAATCGCAGCGTTTTCCTGCTCCAGTGGTATCAGTTGCTGCTGCAGACCAGCCAATCTGGCCCGCTTGCTGGTGATGCGACTATCGAGATCGGAGCTTGCCAATAGCTCCTCCAGCTCGGCTTTACGCCTTCTAAGGAGCGCAGATTTCTCGCGCAGCCTCTCGTGCTCATCGCGCGTCCGCTCAAGGCGCCTTTCTGAATCGACCACCAATTTTTCTTCATCCTTCAGAGATTGGAACATGCGTCCTGCCTCGGCGTTGACATCATCTAGGCGGTTAAGGTTGGCAGTTTCCTGCATACGTCTGTCGAGAATGTATGCACGCTTGCATTCTTGCTCCCGCTGACAGGCCTCCAGCCGGGCATAGATTAGCTGCTTCAGTTTCAACTGGTAGCTCTTCATGTTAAAGGCACCACTCTGTAGTGGAAGTTCATAAGGAGTATGGTTCAGCTTTAAAAGCATGATACGCTGTGACAATGCTTCAACAATGCTGAGCTCACTTGGCGTATCCGTTAGTTTAGTGCCTGTTAGATCTGTTGGAGATTCACAGTTCTCTAGCAGCATAGTGATCATTTCTGTCAGAGCCGCTGGTGTCATGCTCATCCGTTCTCTGTGGACACCCCTGTTCTTAATGAAGTAGCCTACTGCATCATAAAGATGTTCTTCTTCGCGCTCTGCGGAGATTCCGCGAGTTAACATAAAATGTTCCGCTGAATCCTGCACGAACAGCTTTACTAATGGCACCGGTTTGGTCTGCTTACGCACACTGCGCAGCGCGGGTAATGATTCATCGAGCAGCGGATCAAAACTGAGCACCACATCTATGTCGTACTGATCAAAAAGATCAGTGCAGTGGGTGAGATGTGTTGTTGTGGCTAGAAACAACCAGTCTTCGTTGTCGCACTGACGCTCGACCTCGTCGTCCGCCGTCCGGGTGTGCCGCCTACTGTTCTGGTAGTCATAGTCATCTTTAATCCCGCCAACGGTGTACCCGGCCCCAGCCTCGCCTGAAGATAGCTTTCCTTCTACGCTGGCCGGAGACGTATCCTTCAGCGTAGAGCCACTGGTCAGTGTGCCGTTTGAGTCGGCGGCTCCGGTGCTCCGATCGGTATACTGGTGCTTCTCATCAAAGAGACTCGTCCCAGATAAACGTTTAATCTTCACCATCTTCCCCAACATAAAACCCTCTATTAGGTCCAGCTCCTTGACAGAATGCGACACCAGCACCATCTGCAGCGGTCTTTGCCGCCGCCGCCGCGACAGGATCGCCTCCATAATCTGGTTCAACACACGAAATTTCTCGCTCATCGCAATTAGCTCCTCTCCCGGTTCCATCAGCAGAAACTTCCGCGGCATGTAGTGGTCCACGAGCAGGCAGGGATGGTTGGCCACGGCCCTCAGGTGACGCAAAAGCATGGTATTCATCTGTGTAGGTGTCAGCGGTCCAAGCCCAAGTCCTTCCATCGCCTCCGATTCTTTCTCCGCCTTAATCTGCTTTTCTGACTGCATGACCGCCTCGTTCGGCTCAAACTCCTCGAGAAAGCTCTCGGCATGCATACATAGTAGTATCTCTATTAAGTCCTTTTGCAGACTTGTCAACCCAACCGGAATATAATATACTTGTGCATTTTTCGAGCAGAAATTCATCCTACGGCAATACCGATAGAATATTACTAGACTTTGTACAGCGTTCTGTATCAAGTGTTCAAAACGTTCTTCAACATCATCTACTGATGTAACAATGAACTAAATGGTGCCCTGTACTGAATTTCCGGACACAATCCACGGAGACTGAAACAGCCAACGTAACATCATCAGACACGGGAATGAGCTGATAGAAGACGCTGAGGTGGTCCAACGAGGGCTGAAGTACGAGCCAATTGCCTGACTAACCGATATTAGTGAGCTTAAGCGGGCAACTATAAATTAAAGCTTGCTATGTATGTAAGTTATATAAGCCTCAAGCGAGACTTCGGAGCTGGGTAGATTGCTGGCCGTGCTGACGCCCAGCCTGCTGAGGACGTAGCGATCTTGGCTCTTGCCGATGGGTGTGTCTTTATACCACGGGACAGGCCAGCGTGAAAGCTGCAGTTGCTGCGCAATGGCACGAGTAGCGTGTAGTGCGGCATCGTTCGGATCAGAGTACCTGACAATCACGTAGTTCGAGGCATCGACGACCATGGGCCGCGCATCGCGCAAGACATCGGGGTTAAGCGGCAACTGCTGGCGTTCCGGCGTCAGCATGGTAATAAGAGGGCGACAGATGTGGAGGCACTGGGTGCTGTCCCGACGCAAAATGGCCAGGAGATACACGGCCCACTCATCTGGCGAGGTTTGCGCAAGACGCAGGAGCGCGCTGCGCTGTAGATAGTAGCTAAGCTGGACCAGCTGGGGGGCATTAAAGCTGCCCGAGTCCAGGTGGCGCACGCACAGGTCGTCCAGGGCAGTGCACCAGTCGTGCAGCTTGTAGCTGTGCCAGTGCCCGTTAAGGATCTCCCAGGCGATGCGCTTCATAAAGGAAACACAGCAGATGGTTGCATTGAAAGACTGCGGCAGGCTGAGCGCAGCGGGGTCGCTTGTGGTTGGCAGTACGAGCGTTGTTACCGCAACGTACAGCTTGCCATGGACCTCATACATAAACTCCACCTGCAGCGTGATATTAGGCGTCGCACTCTCCTTGGACGACTGTCGGGCTGACGGTGCAAGACATAGCGAGAAGCACAGGGAAAGCTCGTCCGCGGACAACAGGGTGCCATTATACGCCCATGTCGTGGTTTTCCCTATGCCGCGCTCAGTGCCCGAGTAATTGTTCCGCAATGGCGGGAGTTTCCGGACGGGCCCAAAGCAGCCGTCCACGAGTACGGGGTCCGAGGTGATGAAGTTCACCTGGTGAGGGATAATCTCGTTTCGGAGTCTACGCGAGTACGCATTCATGTCCAAATGAAAGCGGTCCTCCACCAGCGTGTCGTACTGCACAACATGGTTCAGACACTGGCTCATCTCCCATACGCCCGTCTGGTCCAACGACGTTATGAATACATCGTAGTTCACCGTCGGCGCGAACTCGCGCAGCGACTTGTAGTAGTCCGCCGCCTGCGAGCTGTACCTGGCTTTCTTGTTCTGCAGCTCAGAGTGGCCCCGCATGTGGTTCTTGTAGCTTTTGGACACCACCTTACCGGGGCCCTGCGTGCACGGCCCTGAGAGGAACGCAAGCACCTTCAGGGCAAACCCGACCCTGTGCATGTTGAACAGGGCCGCAACAAAGAATGCGATCCCGGTCCCGCGCCGCGGCCGCTCGTCGCGTACCGGGCAGCATGGAAGCGCTTCCAGCGCCGCTACCGCCACGATCAGCTCCTCCGCCGTCAGCCACAGCTCGCTGACCTCCCCGATGTACTTGAGGATGTGCCGCGGATCGAGCCGCTCCAGCTGAAACTTCCGGTACTCATCCGTCGGGACCGCCACCTCCGCGCGCCCGCCCCCCCGACTCACCGTGACCGCCCCGTCTGTCAGCGTTATCAGGCCGAACCGCCCGCTGATATTGCCCACCAGCGTCGCCACGTGCGTCTTCAGCTCCTGCAGCTCGGCCGCCTCCATCAGCAGGTCGACTACAAACACCATCTGCGACGCCGCTGGCGACGCCCCAAGGCTCACTGCGTAATTCGCGCCCCACTGCCGTGTCCCTACCCCCGCTGCAGCGTTCCAGCTCCCACAGAACGAGCACATCCACTGCTCCCGCACCACCTTGCACGACGAATTGGGGTACGACAGGCACTTGTTGCACGGCGCCACATCCTCATCGGCCTCCTTGCATATCTCAAAGTCGTACACCGTGCAGAAATGCCCATTCTCATCCCTATCTATCACCTGCTGCAGCGCTTCGTTCCGCGTCGATGGTGTTGTCCCGTAACTGGATTGCAGCATCTCACACCACAAATCACCCGCTGTTTAGTCTAAGCCTGCGCCTGCCCCGATCCACGTTCACAGCTGCACACAAGCCCTGCCGCCACCTCGCTGACGCTTCTTTAGCCGTAGTGACTTACAGCCGGCGTCTGCCAAAGATCAACTATCACTGCAGACGTTGGGCCTTACCCAAAATTTTTTGGACGTTTCTTCACCAGGTTGCAAAGCGAAGAACGAGCAAGCACACCACAGCTACTCTGTAAGATCCGGGACCGAGGATGAGCAAGACCGTCGGAGCATCTCGTTTCCGTCCTGCTGGCTGGCTGCAGCGCGCAGGATACGCCCCGCAGGTGTTCGTGTTCCGCAACCTGGAATCCGGGCAGGTCATCTACTCGCAGCTGCCCACGTTCACAGAGCGCCAGATCAACAAGAACTTCTACCGGCCCAACTGGGAGAACCGCAAGCCGTCGACGCGGCCGGATATCTGGAAATGCATGGCCGTCGTGGACCTGACCAGCTACGAGGAGAGCGTGCGCCTCTACCAGAACCTGTGCCGCCTGCGCTACCTGCGCGAGGTGCCGCAGCGCAAGGCCGCAGAGCAGATGCGCAAGCGCAACGAGTTCGGCCAGATCTGGTACTCCGCGCAGTACCGCCCCACCTACACGCAGGAGGCCGTCGCCGACCTGCGCGAGTGCCTGCTGCGCGCGCGCGGCGGCGCCACCGTCCACTGGGAGGACCCCTGGCGCATGGGCGACCGCGCCAAGTACTGGGCCGACCTGCCCGCCGTCCAGCACCAGTTCCTGACCCGCGCCGGTAACCTGGCCCGCGAGGAGAGCGCTATCCTCAAGCAGCTCGGCGAGCGTGCGAAGCGCGCCTTCGCGGAAGCCGCCTCGCCCGCGCCGCCCGCGCCCGCTGCCCCGCTGCAGGGCGCCCACTGAGGGGTGCTGCACGCCTGCGTCCTGCCTGTGCTGGCGCTGCGAGCGCCTGACACCCTGTAAATAGCGCAAAAACCCGGAACACCTCGAGCTGTTGCGGCCTCTGCAGGCGCCGGGACTGCTTACCCAAGATTACAATGCCAGCACCCTGCATGCTTCGGGACGGTCGTCTCTATTCGAGCCATGCGTGATGCGGTACGAGATATTTCTTTTTCTCCTATGGAGAGAAATATTATTATATAAGTACATCGTTACATCGTTTCTGAGGACCGTTCGGATATCCACTTTGCCCAGAATCATTAGTACCGGGGAAGGTTCGTAGATTGAAGCAACGCGACTGTGGTAACACTGACAAGTTGCTTTGAGATGTCAAATCGTACTTATAGTGATGTTGGCGTTAGATTAGGGCCCCGGTTTCTGCATCCAGACGTGTCGTTCATGGATGACGTAGTCGCGCCGTTGACGACAATCAAGCCGCGACCAACGCTGGTGGCAGGGATATCGGATGGCCACCTGTCATTGCTGGCGCCGGTGCTGGCGTACTGGCTGTTCTCGGGGGTATTCCACATCATAGACACTCTGCGGCTGGCGGAAAAGTACCGTATCCACCCGAGCGAGGAAGTAGCGTCTCGGAACAGGGCCGGCAGGCTGGACGTTCTGCGGCAGGTGGTGCTGCAGCACATCATCCAGACGGTGACGGGGCTGGCGTTGCTGTACTACGACGGGGAGCCGCAGACGGGGATGGAGCAGGTGGTGATGTGGCGGTGGCGGCAGGCGGCGCCGGCGTGGGTGTCGAACGAGGCGATATATATGGCATACCACTACGGCCTGTCGCTGGTGAAGCTGCTGGTGGGGTTCTTTCTGATCGATACGTGGCAGTTCTGGCTCCACTACCTGATGCACATGAACAAGACTTTGTACCGGAAGTTCCACGCGCACCACCACCGCCTGTACGTTCCGTACGCGTACGGCGCGTTGTACAACAATCCCGTGGAAGCCTTTGTGCTTGATTCCTGTGGCACTGCGCTGGCTGCTCTTGTTACTCGTATGACGCACAGGGAGGAGATGTTGCTATACACTTTTGCAACCATGAAGACGGTAGACGACCACTGTGGCTATGCGCTGCCCTGGGATCCGTTCCAATGGCTCTTTCCAAATAATGCGGTGTACCACGACATCCACCACCAGAACTTCGGGATCAAGAGCAACTTTGCGCAGCCGTTCTTTACCATATGGGATTCGTTTTGTCACACCAAGTTCCCGCAGTTCGAGGAGTACGAGAAGAAACAAAGGCGAGTAACGGTGGACAGATACAAGCAGTTTTTGGCGGAACGCCAGACGGAGCGGGAGGAGAAGCTGAAGTTCCTCTCCAAGAAGCTAAGCTGAATGCTACTTAATACTTCTCTCAACACTTAATACCATCGAGTGGGCTGTAACGAGAGTGCAGTCAGTTTCTGTTCTATAAAGCCATACTAAGGCTACGACGTTGTTTAAGCATACGATTCTTTTAATGTAATATCTGACCCCATTTCGGGGCAGGCTTGTGTACGCATATTAATGAGTAGATGTGGCGTGCGTTGCGGCGAACCCCCTGCAGCGCACACCGGTTCTAACGGGCCTATTTCCTTTAAGAGAATATATGTAGGATTACACTAGATCGTCGGGCGCCGGAGCACGAAGGGCCTCCGAGTTCCCCAGCAGGCGTGGTAACCGAGGCCGCTGCTCCCAGCCTCCGGACCTTCAAGCTGGTGTTCCGTGATGATATCGTGGGTAAACATGGGGTCATAATTCTGGATGAAGCTCCCATCACGAGCTTAAATGGACTCCTTTAGCACCTGGTTCAGCTTGCTGATTCTGGAAGCGATGCTCAAGTCCACGGTTCTGTCGGCGATCTCCACGATCAACCCGCCCTGGATCTCTGGCTTCACAACGTTCTCCAGCTTCAAAGTCTTGCCTGCGCCGATGAAGGTCGACTGTGCCAGCGCCTTCTCGACTCTTCTGAATAGCTTGCCCTCCAGAGGCTGTGCGGTGGTCACAGTGGCCTGGACTAGGCCGTTGTGCGCGTCCGTCAACTTGTTGAATTCGCTGGCCACGCCTTGCAGCAGGTTCAATCTGTTGTTTTCTGCTAGCACCTGCATCAGGTTCTGCACAGCAGCGTCCATCCCTGGAGTCTTCTGGGCCAATGTCTGCACCACAACGGTTCTGTCGCCAGCTGGCAGCGCAGGGTTCGCTAGGATAGCCCCCAACTTGGCGTCCTTGGAGATCGTCTTGGACAACGAGGCCAAGGCCTTGCCTGCAGACTCTATCGACGTCGTCTTGGAGGCCGCAGTGAACAGAGCCGAGGCGTACGTACCCTCTAGGCCGAACAATTGGATAGGAGGCTTCACGCCCGCCTTGGCGGCAGATGCTAAAGAACGAACAAAGACTCTGCTGGACATTTCGCGGACGGAACGGGCTCTAATACGCTGTACTTTACGCGATGTTACTCGACTTTTAGCACTGCTGGTCTACCGCACGAATCTGAAAACTTTTATGGATAACGTCTTTAGAGTATCGGTGTGGCGCAATACAGAGCTGTGATTGGCTTAACATCACGTGATAACATACAGAAGTGAAAGTGTAGTAACGCATGAGGATAAGTCACAAATCATGAGATATTGCAAAAGGCATGGTGCCCACAAGCATACCACTACTGCTGTTGCAGTAGCGGTACAAGTATAATCGCATGCTACCATTCGTACAAAAGCACCACTCGAGTCACGTGCAAATAAACGCTGAAGCAGGTTCACCTGGCGCTCCGAAAGAGCATTGAGAGCCGCGATCACGGACGGACCAGTCGCAAGAGAACATGAGGCGAGACGTAGTTAATGTACAGACGAACATCGAAGTCCCTGCGAAAATGTCATTGGACATTACGAGGAGACGACGTTTGGAGGTGAGCTAAATTATTATTCCTCGTTAGGAATTTAATGAAAGGAGCGAGCGATACTCAAGAATAATGCCAGACTTCGCAGAGCTGCTCTATGGTGGACTAGTATCAAAGCCGTGTTCCTACCTCTACTAACGATCACGTGCCATTCCCGCGTGTACTTTATGCACCCGGACACCTCGGTTGATGTACTGGAAAAAGAAATTCTGAAAAATAGCATGAAAAATCTCGAAGCTGCGATGAGCTACAGCACAAAGCAGGCCGGAGACCCAGAAGCAAGAACTGAGGTGTGGTTGTTCGCTAGCGGAGTAAGATGGGCAAGACGCTTGCAGATCAGATATCGGAACTTGCGAACAAGTCAAAGGTCCCGGACTTTGACATTGAGGATGAACGAGTATTTGAGCACGATAGTGATGCATCAGGGAGCGAAGCGTCAGAGGAGGATGAGGCCCTGCAGGCTGCGCACTATGTGCAGGTAGGCCGGTCCAAGCTGCGGAGCAAGCAGGATGTGCTTGTGAAGGACAGCAAGTATGGCGGTAGCAAGGGCTCTCGCGATGCGCTATTCAACAGCTCAGACGAAGATGAAATCGAATCGGACGGCTCTGAGTCTGATCACAGCGACGAAGACTCCGATGGCAGTTCTGAGAGCGGCAATGATGCCTCCGTAGCTGATTCAGGGAACGAGAGCGTCTCCGGAGACAGCGTTGGATCTGAATCCGGCACAGATGACAGTGACAGTGAGTCGGACGCGCGCGAAGAAAACAGCGCTGTGGCCGAGGATGCTGATGCAAAACGGGAGCGGCTTTCGCAGCTTGTGAGGCTTGAAACACAGCAAGCCATGGGAAGGTTCAATGCAGCTGCTCAGAACGATGCACTCAAGGGATATGCCATCCAGGAACAGTCGCGCTTTTTCGAGGGTGCCATTGACGTGCGAATCAAGCTCCAAAAGGCACTTGCAGCGGCAAACCAGTTACCGCTCACCAAGCATTCGTGGGAGAAACGATTAGATGCGCAGGATGCAGAACTACTGGAGTCTACATGTAAGCTATTGCATAAGGTGGCCGGCAAGTGCGCTGAGCTGAGGACAACTTTCCAGAATAAGGAGCGCATAAACCAGACGGAGTTGAACCACCAGCCCTCGAAGAAGAGAAGCATAGATGCATTGGCAGAGCAATGCCACGATCTGGACTCGCAGCTGCGCGAATACAGAGGCGCGGTCCTGCACATGTGGTCGTCGAAGGTTGCCGCTACGTCTGGGAAGACCGCCCTTTCCTCGTCCAAGTTCAAGGCCATTAACCAGCCTGCAAACGTCCAAGTGGATAACCAGCTCGCAGATATGCCGAGGTTGCTGAAGCGCACCCAGTTAAACAGAAGAGGTATTGTACCGCTAGGCTTTGAGGAAGATTATAAACAGAAGCGGCTGCCGTTACTAGATAGCACCTTACCGCAGGATGCCACACAGGAAGAAGATGCAGACGTTCCCTCGAACTATGATCCACGGAAGAAGGATAATAGCGCCATCGATGCCAGTGAAAACCCCTACATTTTCGACGATGAGGACTTTTACCGCGTTCTGCTAAATGACTTAGTTGATAAGAAGATACTTACTGCGCAGCAGGGTTCCAACGTCCAGATAGCCATAAAGGCACGCTCCCAAAATAAACTCAAGAAGAACGTTGATACGAAAGCCTCCAAGGGCCGTAAATTAAATTACTCCATTCAGGAGCCAATTGCCAACTATGAAGCTCCTATCAATGGTGGCTTTAAGTGGTCAGATGAGCAGATTGACGAATTCTTTGCTGGGCTACTTGGGCAAAGGGTTGATTTTGACGAGCGCGAGTCTGAGGCGAAGGATGAGCAAGAAGACGTGGAAGCAATTCAACATGATGATCTCCGTATATTCGGCTGAAAGACTCCGTGCATTATCTACATAATGTATAATGTATATTATCCAAAAATCTCTACTTATTATTGCCAGATCAGGCTAACATATTAGATTTATATGTCATCCGGATCCCATGCTGATGTCACTGGCTGGAAAAACTGGCGTCGACACTAGCTGAATGCATCATGTCGTTTTCCAACTCAGTGCTTTCGCGTTTGTTGCACTCCTGGATTATCAGCTGCCAGTCGCTGTTATAAATATACCATGCAAATGCAACCGCGAGGATAAGGATCCCAATGCCGCAGCCGTACCATAAACCCGCGAGCTTCAACTTAAGAGGTCCAAATGCTAACCACCACCCCAACGGGAGCGATACGATATAATACGCTATCATATTCCAGATGCCGCCGAGCCGTTGCCTACCCTGGCCCCGAAGGATCGCCGCACCCAACGTGTTGAAGGCATCATATATCTGATTTACGGCGAGGATATACGAGACACTATGCGCAAGTTCTACCACCTCTTCGTTGTTAGTGAAAAGACGTGCTAGAGGCTTGTTTAGGAAGGCGACGAACAAACACATGCTTACGCCGACAATGGACGCAAGACAGTACGCAGCCTTGACGGTCACCTGGGCGTTCTTTACCAACCCGCTTCCCACGTAGTGGGCGACCCTGTTTGAAATGACACATCCTATGGCAAACGGTACTTGGAAGATTAATGAACCTAGGTTGGCAATTACTGTTTGTGATGCTATAGCATTCACTCCAAAATAAGTTGAAATTAGGGTCAAGGCCTCGATCGATAGGAACTCTGCCTCGAGCATTATCAATCCAGGGAATGCTAAGTCCCACAAGGGACGCCAGTGCGTGAATACTCGCATGAAGTGATGAGATGATTGCATGAAAGGATACCAGCACCGCAGAGTATCCGGTCTTACATAAAGTGCAAAGATGAATAGAATGATCACCATTAGCCACTGTGACGCAACTATGCCGATAGGCGCTCCCACGAAACCGAAGTGTCGGGTGAAGCCCAGAACGAATACGATAGTCAGCGGGAAGACAATGGCAAGTACACAAGTGCTCGCTTCATATACCGCCTGTGCTTGCAAAAAACGTTTCCCCGTAGAGAAGAGAGTCAGCGCTGGAATTCCAAGAATCATGATGCGCAAGTAAAGCTGTATTTTTGGAATTAAGTCGGCTTCCGGAATCAAGAACTGCAACCATGAGGCGCTGAAGAACCATACAACCGCTGTTAATGACATGCCCACCATGATCATCGCAGACCCTCGAAGGAAGTAGAGTCCCACTTTGCTATAGCGCTGTGAGCCGTATGCCTGGGGGCATACAGTATCTAACGCTGTGGCCAACCCCTCCACTAGCGAGAGCCCGGTTATATTATACGTCATAACCGCAAGCGAGGCGCTTGCCAACTCCGTAGCCGTGCATAAATGCCCGATAATGAAGAGCGAACAGATCGTCATCGAGAACTCCATTAAAAATGCCAAAGAAATCGGCAACGAGTTCCGCATGATATATATGCACTCATCTCGTAGCGTTTGCTCGCCATCCAACGGCTCTTCCGTGTCAGAGCCACAAAGCATGCCATACCTGCTGTTCACAACCACTGAGTAAGGGCCAGATGCAGTATCATCGTCGTAGTTACCTGCATTAATCGATCGGTAACTTCCGAGCTTCTTGTCGAACGCCGCCAACGACGCAGTTAGCGCCTCTTCCTCGGTCTGCATCACCACTTTCTATTACCATATATCCTCCGGGATGGATATGAGCCCTGGAAGAATGCTTAAGTCTCTGCACTTTGTAGTTCTTGTAGGGCCATGCGATATATAGCTTGTGGCAGAAAATTTTTGGTTGATGCTGTGACAACCGCGTCCACAACATAACTAGTAGCTACTTTTCTCCATCGCTTGGCTTGACGTGCTGTCATGGACTTCTTGCTGCGTCCCATCGACTCCAAGGAAAGTTCTGTGATTACGTTTGTACCTACTCCAGGGTTTGTGATCAAATCCAGACTGGAACATAGTAAAGATGCGACGCTCGTCGTTGGGACCAAGACATTCATCAATGTATGCCATCATCCCCAGGTACCGTTGCCAGATGTTCCATTCGATGCTAGCATTGTTTACCCATTGATAATGGAAAACAAGTGGGAAATACCTATCGTGACGTCGGCGGTGCGGCGGGATGCAGATAAGAAGGGTCAGGAGTGCTATGTGTGGGATTGTTGTATTAATTCAGAATGCATGGAATGGATCGACAAGGACTATCAGTTAAGGGAGATACTAGTAGAATGGTGTCTAGAATCCTGTGAACTGCGGCAGAATGTCGGCATATTGCGGGAAGCAGTTGCGTTCCCTCGAATGAAGAGTAAGGGCGTCCTGCCTGCGGTGGAAGTGCTACAGCAAGACCTGACGCACGACTATAAGCGTGAAATCGATGAAAATAGTTCTCTTGGGATAGATGATCCCCGTCAGATACTACAAATGCGTACTGCACTCGACGATGAAGCATTGGGAGACGATGCGACGTTGCCATCGCTATTTCCTGAGCGCCCGGCTGCGCGACCGCTTATAGAAGAGTTGAATACGGAGAGACGGAGCATTGCAGGACAAGCACCTAAGGCGCAGTCGATCTCCACCTTGCGCAAGCTGGATTTTGTCGTTACGATGGGCCGTCCTCGCGACGACACCAAGTATAAGATCAAAGTCCAGATAACATCGGCGCTAGATTCTGCACGCGCCTATTCAGTGCATTATGATAGCAAAGATACCTCTCTGCTGGTGACAAGTATCAGTGAGGCGTACGAACCCAAGGAGCTCCGCATCCCGCTGCCAGATGTCGTCGCTGGCACAAGGTCTGTCCGTGCATTTTTCGTTAAGAGGAACAACTCGCTAGTTGTACTCCTGTAACCTGCAGGATAATCCAATGAACCTGTACGCGAAGTATATATAGTGTTTCTATATAGAGCTGCTCTCCAGAGCAACCTTTATTTCTGCAGAAGTAAGAAAGCGGTCATAATCGGGCCTTCAGTTTGTATCGAAATGTGGCCCACGTTTGTAGCGGTAACACAGTGTTATTATAATTTTAAATCTATCAATCAATTAAATTCTCCTGGCTTTGTTCTTGCCAATATCAAAGCATATAGTTCCCTAGTGAGGAGGGAAGGCGAGGTTTTCACGGTGGGCAATGTATTCGCTGTCAATGTACCCAAGGACAGTCTCTATCTGGTCACTCTGGAGGCCCTTGATCTTATCCACCTCCACGCTACTATAGTTACAGCGTGCTCTGCCGACGGTCTGCAGCGGCACTGATTCATCCAGCTCGCCATCTGCGTTACGTACACCGATCTTGAGGTCCACGGCCTCCAGCTCATGGAAGGATCCCTCGACAGCGATGACACCCGCTGGGAGAAGCCCAGCTTTGTTCTTGCGAGTCAACGCCTTATAGGCCCCCTTGTCAATGATCACGGTACCGCAGCTCACCAGACCATGTAGGATCCAGAATTCCCGTTTGTTCAAAGATGGCTGCCGGACATTTGCAATGAAGCGCGTGTGTAGTGGAACGCCGTGCTCTTGCAACAAATTCAGCTCGTCCGTCTGCAGAGACTCCGCATCCGCAGCAACGGCAGTACACTGCTCGCGCCACTCCATGAACTCCACGATCCGCACCATGTCTACCGGCCGCTCGCTCTTCATAATGATCGTATGTACGCCAGCGTTCGTGGCCAGGTCCGCAGCCAGAATCTTGGTCGCCATACCCCCGGTCCCCACGCCTGAACCGGATCCGCCAGACGTGTTCACACCCGGTAAACCCTGCGACAGATCCGGCACCACGAGGATCGGCTTCGCCTCTGGATTTGTCCGGGGATTGTCCGTGTAGAGGCAGTCCACATCGGTCATCAGAAACAGGTAGTCTGCGCCGATCAGACCCGCGGTGATCGCACTCAGCGTGTCATTATCCCCGAACTTCACCCCGCTGATCGAGAGCGTGTCGTTCTCGTTCACGATGGGCGTCACCCCCATCGCAAGCAGCTCGTGGAACGTATTCTGCGCGTTCTTGTACTGCGACCAGTCGACAATGTCGTTCCGCGTCAGAAGAATCTGCGCAATCTTCTCGTTGAACGGTCTGAACAGCGAGTCCCACCGCGCAATCAGCCGGCCCTGGCCCACAGCCGCAATGGCCTGTAGCTGCGACAGCTTCTTGGGCCGCCGTTCCGTCCCCACTGTCTTCAGGCCCACCGCAATGCACCCGGACGAGACGATCACCACCTTGTGGCCCATCCGCCGCAACTTGACCACCGTCTCAACAATGTGCGACATGATCGATAGCTTGGGTTCTAGAGTGCTCTCATCGACTAGCGATGAGGACCCCAATTTTAGCACAATTGTGAACTTTCTATCTGTTCCATCCATTTCTGCCCTTAATATGCTCTTAAGCAGTCTTCCGACACTCTGCAAGACTTGGGAAAGTGTAGTGGAAGAGGTTAAATGTCTCCTTGCCGTTGTCTTTTAGATGGTGAAATATTTTCTAGAAGCAAACGCGCAAAGAGCAGTAATGCTTACCCCGTAAGAAGCCAGAGGGCGGCGTAGGAGGATTAATAGTTGCTGATAGCAGTATAATCGGGAGAATTTGAGTCGATGAATGTCTTCGACGAAGTTATCAATGCGACTGTTGTCAATAACAGCGTCACAGGGCACTTCACGACGACTTTGCGAGAGGAGCTGATAATTACTCGTACAAATTTGCTTTCAGTATTCTACAAAGACGAAGATGGCCGGCTAGTGCTTGCTTACGAGTGGAAGTTAAGCGGGAAAGTGCATGGGCTATCGCTTGTTCCGCACAAGAGCGGGCTGGGTCGGCTTGCGGTGTTGACCGGGCGCGGGCGGGTGTCGATCGTGCGGTTCGACGCAGAAAACCAGACGCTGGAAACCGAGAGCCTGCATTACTACGACGCGAAGTTCGAGGAGCTCAGTGTGCTGACGGTGGGCGCGGAGCCGCGGCTGGAACAGGAACCGTCGGCGCGATGCCTGCTTGTGCACAACAGAGACTGCCTGGCCGTTCTGCCGCTGCGGGGGCACGAGGAGGACGCGGAGGAGGCTGAAGACGAAGAAGAGCGGCCTGCGAAGCGTGCTCGGACAGAAGGAGACGGACGGTTGGTCGGTGCCAGCACGGTGATGCCTGCGTCGCATTTGCATTCGGATATCAAGAACGTGAAGGATATGCGTTTTCTGCGCGGGCTGAACAAGTCTGCGCTCGCCGTGCTTTACCAGCCCCAATTGGCGTGGTGTGGTAACGAGAAGCTTACGCGGCAGACAATGAAGTTTATTATTCTGTCGCTTGATCTGGACGACGAGAAGTCTACAGTGATTAACATGCTCCAGGGCCTCCCCAACACGTTGCACACGATTATCCCGCTCTCGAACGGGTGTGTGCTGGCGGGTGTGAATGAGCTGTTGTATGTGGACAATACCGGCGCGCTACAAGGTGCGATTTCTTTGAACACATTCAGCAATAGCGGGCTCAATACCAGAATCCAGGACAACTCAAAGCTTCAGGCATTCTTCGAGCAGCCCGTGTGCTACTTTGCGACGCATTCAAATGGGCGTGATATTTTGCTGCTGATGGATGAGAAGGCCCACATGTACAATGTAATAATAGAAGCAGAGGGTCGGCTGTTGACGACATTTAACTGCGTGCAACTTCCTATTGTTAATGAGATATTTAAACGCAATATGATGCCAACAACCATCAGCGGCAGCATATCGCTGGAGACTGGGATGTTATTTATCGGGTTCCAGTCGGGCGATGCGATGCATGTGCGCTTAAACAACCTGAAGTCGTCTCTCGAGCTCAAGGGCACCGTCTCCGAGACATTGGAAACCGATGAAGATTATTTGGAACTTTATGGAAACAACGCCGACAAAGAAAAGAAGAACTTGGAGACTGAGTCTCCCTTTGATATTGAGTGTCTTGATAGATTACTCAATATAGGACCTGTAACCTCCCTAGCTGTGGGAAAAGCCTCTTCCATTGAACATACGGTAGCTAAACTGGCTAATCCAAATAAGGATGAGCTTTCCATAGTGACGACGTCAGGTAACGGGACTGGGTCCCACCTGACTATCTTGGAGAACACCATCGTCCCTACAGTGCAGCAAGCCCTGAAATTCATCTCTGTAACACAGATATGGAACCTGAAGGTAAAGGGAAAGGACAAGTATTTAGTCACTACGGACTCTTCCCAAACAAGGAGTGACATTTATTCCATTGATAGAGACTTTAAGCCATTCAAGTCGTTTGACTTCCGGAAAAATGACACCACAGTGAGTACTGCTGTTACTGGTGGAGGAAAAAGGATTGTCCAGGTAACGTCCAAAGGTGTGCATCTTTTTGACATCAATTTTAAACGTATGATGACCATGAACTTCGACTTTGAGGTTGTGCATGTTTGTATTAAAGACCCCTTCCTGTTGTTAACTAACTCCAAGGGCGATATCAAGATTTATGAGCTGGAACCCAAACATAAGAAGAAATTCGTGAAAACGGTTCTACCTGAGGCTTTAAAGGAAATCATTATTACATTTGGGGTAATCTTGGAAAGTAATATGTGCAACAAGTATATCAATGGTTTGGAAACATCTGAGGAGCCGCAATTGCTATTCACTTTTGTTACAGCAGATAATCAGATTGTTTTCTTCACAAAAGACCATAACGACCGGATATTTCAACTGAACGGCATTGATGATTTCCGACAGAAGCTTTTCATTAGCACATACCAACTTCCTGAGGATATCAATCCAGATCCCTCCATTAAACAGGTGATCATCAGTAGGTTAGGTCATAAACATAAGCAGGAATACTTGACTATTCTGACATTCGGAGGCGAAGTATACCTCTATAGAAAATGCATTGATAACCCTGATAGATTTATTAAATGTGACCATGAACTATTGATAACTGGTGCACCAGAGAATGCATATCCAAAGGGTGTTCAGGGAGTAGAACGAGTCGCACACTATATTGAAGATTATAACGGGTATTCTGTTATATTTATAACGGGAACTGTACCTTACATTATAATTAAAGAGGACAATTCCGTTCCTCGTATCTTCCCATTCGCAAATATCACACTTGTTTCAATGACTCGTTGGGGAGAGAGCAGCGTCATGTGCGTTGATGATGTTAAGAATGCACGTATTATGACACTCAATCTTGATCGGGACAGATATTATGGTAATAAAATGTCCTTGGCAAAGATATATCTAGAAGATCCACTTGAAGACTTCCAGACACTTAATAACATAACTTACCATGAGCGCACTCAAACATTCATCGTCTCATATGCCAAAACCATTGATTATGTCGCTTTAAGCGAAGAAGAAGAACCCTTAGTTGGCTACAATCCTGACAAGATCCACGCTATGGGCTTCCAGTCAGGTATTATCCTCCTATCCCCCAAATCATGGGAGATAATTGACAAAGTCGAATATGGCAAAAATTCCCTGATAAATGATATGCGCACTATGATGATTCAGTTAAATTCCAACACGAAACGCAAACGTGAATACCTCGTCGTGGGTAATACGTTTGTTCGAGACGAGGATATTGGTGGCACTGGGTCATTCTACCTATATGACATTACGGAGGTGGTTCCGGAACCTGGGAAACCAGATACCAATTACAAATTCAAGGACATTTTCCAGGAGGATATCAGAGGGACTGTTTCCACGGTCTGTGAGATTAGCGGCAGATTCATGATCAGCCAGAGTTCCAAAGCAATGGTTAGAGATATCCAGGAAGATAACTCGGTAGTGCCAGTCGCGTTTCTGGATATGCCTGTATTCATTACCGATGCAAAGAGCTTCGGTAATCTGATGATCATTGGCGATTCCATGCAGGGGTTTAGCTTCCTTGGTTTTGATGCAGAACCCTACAGGATGCTAACGCTTGGTAAAAGCGTCTCCAAACTGGAAACTATGTGTGTGGAGTTTCTCGTCAACAATGGAGATGTCTACTTTCTTGTTACTGACCGCAATAATCTGATGCACGTCCTGAAGTACGCCCCCGATGAGCCTAACTCTCTCTCCGGACAGCGACTGGTACACTGTACTACTTTTAATTTGCATTCCACTAACACATGCATGAGGTTGATCAGGAAAAATGATGAATTCAGCAAAGTTAACCGTGGGTTTGGTGTTTACATGCCTTCCTTCCAGTGCATTGGATCTCAGGCTGATGGGACGATCTTCAAAGTCGTACCTCTTAGCGAAGCCTCTTACAGAAGTCTTTACCTCATCCAACAACAGCTCATTGACAAAGAGGTGCAACTTTGCGGCTTGAATCCACGCATGGAGCGTCTAGAAAACTCATTTTATCAAATGGGCCATATTCTCAGACCCATGCTTGACTTTACAGTGCTGAAGCGCTTTGCGACGCTCTCCATTCCCACCCGTATCTCCATGGCGAGTAAAGCAGGTCGTCAAGCGCATGCGGACATCTGGCGTGATCTAATCGATATCGAGTATTCTTTAACGTCTCTAAATAAGCTCACCTAGGGTATCTACGAGCCCTTCTTTACTGAAGACTACATTTCCTCGTGCTCGCGAGATTTTAGTGATCCCAGTGCTATATACTTAACACGAGCATAGAAAAAAAGCCATCAATAGTTAGCTCCCACCACAATTAAAATACTTGCTAAGTACTACCTGCTAGCACCAAGTGGCTTCCAGAGGCAGTGATGACTGTTAAAAAGAGACCGGTGGGCAAGAAGAAGTTTGTTTCATTTTCCGATGACGATGCATTATCGCGGACTGGCAGGTTGCCCAAGAACCAGCCACAGCATGGAAGTCCACCAGTCTACGTGAGGCGAACATGGCAGACGATACCGTTCCACCTTATAGTGCTTTCTTACTGGTTTATAAAGCATTCGGATGGATACGATATTCGTAAATGTACGTGGCTGCTAGTTCCTGGCCAGATTTTGTATTTGGCCCTACAGTTCAACCCTGCTACTGTGTATGGAAATAAGATTCTGAAGCTCAATTACGCCTTGCTAGCTGTGTCTGGTGTAACTTGCATACTTTTAACAATTCCATGCATGCTACTCGTCGTGCTATTTGGTGCACCATTCTTGGAGATGATAGACAAGACTTGGCTTCTCTCGCTCCATTGCTGCTTCTTATCGTATCCCGCGGTATACTCTGTGTTCAACAGTGACTTCAAGGTGGGATTTTTTAAGAAATATTTCATTTCTATTGCAGTTGGGTGCTGGATCAGCTGCTTGGCAATTCCTCTTGACTGGGATAGACCATGGCAAGAATGGCCCATTCCTTTGGTAGTGGGCGCGCAGCTGGGGGCTATATTCGGTTATACATTCTGTAGTCAGTTGTAGGATATACTAATATTTATTATATCTTTCAGTAGTAACACCCTATGTGCAGATACTGTGTGAAGTTATAGTCATTTCATTGATTGAAGGAGCTCCGCTGTTGAGTACTCCTGGGAACCCGGCAGATAATGGGTCTGCAGGAGTAGCCTTCCAGGGCCTTTGACGCGATAATAGATTTTATCTCTATTCGCAATTCGTGTGAGAACCCGGAGAATACCATCGTAGTACTTCCCAAAGAGCAGCTGGCTATACTTCCTCACAGCCTTCGAGATCGCCAGAAGAGCATCCAACTTAACCAGGTGCAAACTAGTATCGGCAGTGTAAGCGCATACGCTTTCTGGTGCTAGCAGCACCTCATCGTTTTTGCCCAAGTCGAGTTCATATATGGGTCCCTGCCCGTTAAGTACTACAACGCCCCTGCCCGTCAACCTATCTTCTTCAACAGATATATTACCGCTGTACGAAAGGATTCTCGATCTTGCATCTTTTATGACCCATGCCTCATCTTCATAGTTTACTTCTAGTACCTTGAGGTTATTCGTTGGTGCAGCAGAGCTGCAAACAAGGTTAACAGGCTCGACTCCCGTGCAGAACTTGGTAAACCCATTTGGCATATGCTCGAGCTTAATGAAGGGTCGTGACGCCCCTGAAGGCACATTGAACATCCCAAGTTGCTCGAGCCGACCATACACGACACTAGCAGAGGGGATCTTAAGCACTACTGCATCTTCGAGGACCTTAAACTCTGGTAGTTCGATAAATGGACCAGCGCCGGTCCCTTCCTTGCATACTACCAGCTCAGATAGGTTGGTAAAAAGAGGCCTAGAGGTAGTAAGCCACCTCCTGAATTGTATCTGTATCATATGCACGGTAATGTGTCTTTGGGTATGATGCCGTCAATTTTCGATGAGCTTTACTGGTTAGCTTCGATGGAGCTTTGTACATGGGGAGAAAATTACAGTGCAAGTTGATTGATCTCACATGATAATGAAACCGCATATTGGGTAGCACACTAAAGCATGTAGTACAACTATTAAAAGAGTTGCATATGCTAAGATACGTTTATAGAGATCTATATTTTCTTGATTGGCGTATAATACAAGGTTTATGAAAACTCTTCCGGCGGTATAGTATAACGTTATTGAAAGAAGGCTTGATACACAGAATCGAAATTCCCAGCGGTAACACCAAACGTTGGCAACGACTCAGGCACAAAGGGGCCCCTTTTCTCGTAGAAATCTGTTTTTATTAATGTCTCCGACATGGTGCGCAATTTCGCGACATTCTTGTTCATCTTCAGAATATCCAAAGACTTAATGCCATTCCGTAAGGAACTGGAGACGCCAGGGTGCTCATAAGAATTGGCCTCCAGCAAGGTGGCGACTATGACTTTGATGTCGGTGACCACGGGGTTCTCCTTCTTGCAGTTCTTAGAATAATCGCTGATTAGCATACAGATTTTTCTGATCAAAGTTATCAGTGTGTCGTTCATCTGCGCTAGTTCAGGAGTATCCTTACCAACACCGAGGCGAGTTCTCTCTGCAAGAGAAAATAGGATGAGGAGGATATTTTTCAGGATGGTAAATGTGGGTAGGTGGAAGATATACTCATAGCCCGCAAACTTTAGGTTGGCTAACCCAGAAAAAATGTAGAATACAGATTCCTGGAGGAATTGGATGAAAGATTTGAAAGTTTCATTATATTTTTCAACGTCGCCTATCGACTCATAATGTAGTAAAGTGTAAAAGTCCACGAATAACTCCATATTTCGGTATACTAATGTGTCCACAACATGGCTCACCATCAGTTGTGCATTGTAACAGCGCTGGGATGCGTTGTTTAATGCTTCCTTGCACTTGAGTTTCAACTTTTGCAATTTAGCAACACTCTGCGTTTCCTCTCTGCTATGCAGATATTGCAATAACTTCATTATAGTCTTGAGAAAGTCGTAATCCTGTAGTAGCGAAGAGTCCAGTATCTTCGATGAACTTGAAAGTTTTGACAAAAGCGGTAATGGCAGTTCTCCATGTATCAGTTTCCGCCAGCAACAATTTTTGTAGATGAAGTTCCAAATGATAATTGCGTTCTGGTCTTGAGTCTCATGATTTATACCTAGGTCCAGGGACCAGTTCAAGTCCTCATCAAAATCCGTGGAACGAGAAGTGCTAGGAGACCACCCCGAAAGAGTCTGATAGAATTTCAAAACTGCTATGAAGGGCAGTAGGCGTACTTTCCATTTGCGCGAGAGGTTTGTGGATCCGCCCATACACACAAGCATCATGATGCTCTTCAAATTTGCATGTAGCTGAGGCACGTAGCTCCGTAACTGCTCGTATCTATGCATTTCATCATCCTTCAACGGTACCAATACTGTTGAGGAAAGAGAGTTGTAACAAAAAAGCAAGAAAAGAGTGATCAGACCCAGTGTGGCCAATTGGTCCAGGGAGATGGACTCTATTCTGAAGGTCACATCTTTTTGCGGAAACCATTGGTCTATCGATTGAATGATATCCGACGACTGGACGAAAGGAATTAGGGTGGAAACATCCGTTTGCGTTGTGAAGTAGTTGATCCAGTGTGTGCATAGCATCTTGGGAGGAAAGCGTAATGGTTCCATTTCAGCAACCGGCTTCAGTTTCGTCTGCTGTTGCTGCGAAAGACGCTCCGGTAACGTATTAGCCATAATATCGTACAACCTATTGTGGAAAAAGCAGAGGTAATCGTCATGCATCGCTAGATGACCGACATGAAAAAGACGATTTTCATTTCCTGGGATAGGTACCGTGGGCGTAAAGAAGGCGCTCTTGTTCAGGAGAACGCGCAAGACCTGCTTCGGATCGAGGAAGGCAGGGTCCACTGACTTGAACTCGTCAAACTGTTCATGCTTACGCTTCTTCAACGACACTGGTCCATCACCGTTGCCCGCACTGTTCATCGAGTGGCCATCCATGCCGTCCAGCAAGCTGTCATCATCCTCGACGCCTAGCGTGTCGGAGCGCGCACGCCGCCCGGTTCCAGGCCGCCCGCGCAGCCCCCCTAGGCCGGGCACAGACTTCCCGGTAGCCTTTTGCAGATCTAGCAGCCGCGCACGCAGGAAGTCCAGTTCTTTCGCCATGATCTCATCCTGCGTGTACGGCACCTTGGCCGTGTCGAAGATGGCTGGCCCCCGCACCACGTGCGTTAGCGGCTCCTCCGCCAACGCGCTGTAGTCGTAGCGCCGCACTACTGCCGGTAGCATCGTTACCTTCGGAACGTAGACCGCAGGCTCGGCCGGCGCTGGGCTCGCCGGCGCGGGCCGCGGCGGCATGCTCAGCTGCTGCAGCCGCGCACTGTACTCTCTGATCTGCTCCACAGACGCCAGCTCGGCACTCTTGCCCGGCGGCGTCCCGCCGCCTCCCCCACTCTGCGCGTACACCCCCGGAATGTCGGGGTAGAAGCAGTCGCTCTTACCGTTCCGCACACAGTTCCCGCAGAGCGGCTTTGCCCGGTCGCACCCGATTTTTCTCTTGCGGCATTGCACGCACGCAGGTGGTTTCTTCATCTTCCTGCCCCGGATGTCAACGCCCATCGGTCTTCCAGACCCCGCAGAAACACTCTCGCGCACCGGACGCCCTGAGATTCTTTGGTGACAGCAAACAAATAAACTCGCTGTCTTGGCTTTTTGATCTAACGCGCCGCGCACCGAAATCCGAAAAACCCGGTAAACTCGCCTGCCGTGAGGTTAAGCTGTAGCCTATAGAAGTCGCAAGCTCTAACAAACCAAACACAGCTTACACTGGCCAGCTAATGCCTGAGATAAACACTGGTTTAACAAGTTTTCACCCACTCTTTTTTTTTCGTTCCCTTTTGGTTGGCCAGAAAGGGTGATCACGTGATCATTCTGGGTCTACGTAGAAGGTACATAGGGCTGGCTAGAGCTCATCGGTCTCCAGCGTGGCACCCGTGCCGGCGGCCGGCGTGTCCTTTAGCTCGCCGCATGCGACAATGCGCACGGAGATGTCCGGGGCGTCGCGCGCGTCCGTGGGCACGGCCTCGACGGCAGACACGACGTCCATGCCCTCAAGCACCTGGCCGAAAACGACGTGGCGGCCGTCCAACCATGGAGTAGCCACAGTGGTGATGAAGAACTGCGAACCGTTGGTGTCGGGGCCGCGGTTGGCCATGGACAGGCGGCCTGGCTTGTCATGTTTGACGGCAAACGACTCGTCCTCGAAGGTGGCGCCATAGATGGAGCGGCCGCCGACGCCCGTGCCGTGCGTGAAGTCACCGCCCTGGATCATGAAGTTGGGGATCACACGGTGGAACGTGGAGTCGATGTAGCCCATGGAGGAGTCTTGGCTCGTGGCAAGCGCGACGAAGTTGGCGACGGTGCGCGGAGCGACGTCGCCAAATAGACCGATCACGACGCGGCCCAGCGGCTCGTCGCCATGTTGCAGATCGAAGAAAACACGGTGTGTGATGGTAGGGTCTGCGAGCGCGAGCACGCAGAAGAGCGCCTGTGCGAGAACGAAGAAGACCTGCATTGGGGGTGGCTGCGGGAGGCGGGGAACGGCGCGGGAAAACGCCCGCTTTTATACGTGAAAAAGCGGCTTCGGCTACGTAGCTAGAGATACAGAGGCGTGGACTTGAGACTCTGCAGCATCAGGCGGTCCATCATCTCGGGCGTCAGCACATCCGAGTAGCCCGCGGTCGCGCCGTCCAGCGCCGCAGTCAGGGCCGGCGCGGTGGCACTAGACGCGGTGGCGCCGCTGGCCGGCTGCACGGAGTTCTGTTCCACTGGCACGAAGGCCGCGCCCTGGCCGGGCTGGAAGCGCGCCAGGCGCTGGATCGCGCTCAGCGCGGCGGACAGGTGGCAGCCCGTGGACAGCAGGCGGTTCTGCACCACGCTGTACGCCGTGGGCGCCTGGTAGACGTTGGCGCCGATGATGTAGTAGTCGTTGAGCGCGGTCACGCGGTCTCCCATGCGCCGCTGCTTGCGCACGACCCAGAAGTCCGGCTCACGCACGTGAGCCAGCACGTACTCGATGCCCTTCAGCTTGGCCAGCTCCTGCTCCAGCAGCGCGTACGCGGGATAGCGGTCCCAGATGGCCTGGCGCTCCGCGCTGGGCGCGGCCTTTGGGCGGGCGGTCTGCGGCGCGGGCGGCATCTGTTGCGAGAACTGCTGCTGCATCTTCACCACGTGGTTGTTCGATGTCTTATCGAAAAACGGCGACTGGCTGAAGTAGTCTAGGACATTGTCAGTGCGCAGCCCGAAGGACTGGATCCACTCGGGCGACTTCCACTGGAGCTCGTCGAGAGGCGGTTGTGACATCGCTTGGGCTTTTGGCGTATTTGCGGTAGGCGGGCGCCGCTGCTAAAAATTTTGTCGTAGTTGGATCGCCATCCCACTCCTGCAACTAGCGCCAAGATGCTGCAGACCAGATTGTTCCATGCATGCGCGGCGCTGGCGCGGGCGATGAACCGGCCTGTGCCGAAGCCGACGAGTGAGGTGCCCGATGTGAGCACTTTCCTGACGAAGATTGGACGGCAGTGCTCTGAACACGCTGAGCTATACGAGAACAAGTGGGAGAACCTGTTTATGTGGGACGGGCCGAAGCTCAAGGAAAAGGGTGTGCCCGTGCAGCAGCGGCGCTACATCCTGCGGCAGGTGGAGCGGCTGCGGCAGGGAGAGCCTGTGCGCGAGATCCGGGAGGGAAAGAAGTCGTTCTTCGGCGGGGAACGCAAGCGGAAGGAGACGGTTGCCAAGTGGCGGGCACAGCAGCGTCAATCTGCCTAATGAGTATTCTGTATATATGTAACTGAACTCTAGTTTGGGACGAGCGTCGGGTGCTGAGCTAGGAACGCCTCGAGGCTGGCGCTTAGCGCGCGGGCTTCGGCAGACATTTCGTCTGCAGAGCGGGGCTCGCGGGAGAAATCAGGCTTTGCCAGCTCTTTGCGGGCGGCAAGGCCGCTTTCGGAGCAATATGCCTCCCTGCGGCGCTGCCAGTCGGCTAGTTGGTCCTCGAAGGACCATTGGTCGAGGCGCTCATAGATTTCGTCACCGATGTTGCCGTCGACATAACGAGGGATTATGTGTGTGTGCAAATGCGGCACGGTTTGGCCTGCCTCTGGCCCGTCCTGGATCGCAATGTTCATGGCTGCAGCTTTGAACTCGGCCTGGACGAACTGGTGCACGACCTGCAACGTCTGGAAGTAATCCGAGTGCTCTTCCGGCGTGAGGTCGCGGAGATGCACACAAGTAGGGCGGAGGGGCACGACGAGTACATGTCCTGGTACGAGGGGCTTGAGGTTAACTAAAGCATACGAGTACCGTGTTCTCTTTAATCTCGTTAGTAGGCTGCGCTAGACATCGCAAAAGTGGCAGTACGTACGTAGAAGACCTGAGATGTTACTGGGAACTTGCTGAAGTATACTGCCTGTGACATAGCCGATGCGAGCTTGTATGTAGTAGCGTTCTTGTAAGGGTTATGTGTTAAAATGTTACATAAAGGTTTGCATCCCGATCATCTAAAATCGAGACCAGATCTTCTACGTCAGAGCTATTGCTGTCCCATCCTAGCCTACTAGAAATTCGTACATCCCGTAAGCAGGGGAGCCTGTCCTCCGCTACTGCAATCGTAATGTCGTCTGGGTGGATCTTGAAGCTGAGGCCCAAGGAGCCACTAGACTCTAGAACAATGGAGCGTAGGGGACGCGGATACGTAAGAGGTGAGAGCAGATGTTCCGAGAAGGCCCACTTGGAACAGTAGTCTACCACAAGCTGAACGCCGAGAAGATTAGAACAATAGCGGAATACGTAGTCCAGCGATTTGTCTCCGAGAGCAGGCATCGGATAGTAGAAACGTAGGTACTCTAGCGACTCGCCAGTATTGGACAGAAGTGTGTAAATGGAATGCTCGTCTACTTGGGGACAGAAGGAGAACTCAAGTGTACGAATCGTATGCGGCAACGCAGCTTCTCTGATGAACTCGTTAGTAATCCCACCGCTTAGCTTTAGATAGACTAAACTCTGAGGCCACGCTACCTCTCTGAACCCCTCGCATGCAATAGAAGACCGTGGAAATGACAAATGAGTTAAATGCTGGAACCCGTTGATGGCCTCAAATAGCTGTTTCAACTTGACAGTCTCGGACAGAAGACCAAGATCTAGATATCGCAGGTTGGAGCACGACCTCAGAGAAATCAGTGGGGCTATTCCAAAGCTCGTCTGCGGGGCTGTGAAATGCTCCAGGTGCTGCGAACAGCGGCGAAGGACCTTCGCTACAAAACTATTCTTGCCGCTCTGGATGATCATGGACAGGTCGAGGTCGACCACATATTGTCCATAATTCTGTTTGCGGGCAGCCACAAGCGTTTCTACAAATTTGCAGAAATTCTTGCTGGAAAGCCTTGGTGCCCGGTATATCAACGGCAGACACATGAAGTACCACCGCTTGCACACTCGCAGAAAGTGCGTTTCAATAGACTTGCATTTAGACAGAACCAAAAATTGTATTTCCCAGGGAAGCACCATTGAATGCTCAGAATGTGGCACGGGCACAGCGATATCGGCTAAATCAGAGCCGGAGGATAGTGTCATATCAACGAGGCCTCTCGTAATGTCATTTTCAGATAACTGAACCCCACCGTCTCCGTAAGACGATGAATCGCTTTCATCTTGTGCCGAACTTTGAGAACTGGAAAATCCATTGGTATATAGGAACCCTTGACCTGCCACGTACTTTCGATATGGAGCTCTGGCCTTTTTCGGTCTTCTCTTGTTGGCCATAGGGTATTATGGCCCGCTAGAGCCACGCTTGTCAAGTAGGACTTTGTCAAACTTATTCTTTCCTCCTGCATAAACTGATGAGCCTTGCTTTTTTTCATGCACCTACGGTAATGCTCCTTCCCGAAAGTGCAACCTAAAGCCCAAACTGCGATACAACACAGCTTCGCTGACCATCATAACTGTTTGGGCGAAGCTTCTCCGGAAGATTTCTAATGATGTCCTCGATTCCCCACTCTTTCTAGAAACGTTGAGGAAACCAGTAAGAAAAAAATAATCAGATGTTCCAACTGAGGATCGAACTCAGGACCTTTGCCGTGTGAAGGCAACGTGATAGCCACTACACTATTGGAACTCAACTGAAGGATCTTGAGACGAGGTAGTACTTATCCAGACGTCGCAATCATGTGCATTTTAAATCTCGTCAGTGGATTTCTCACTGTCCGACAGATCCGT
The DNA here is from genome assembly GCA_000412225.2 of [Ashbya] aceris (nom. inval.). NCBI lineage: Eukaryota > Fungi > Ascomycota > Saccharomycetes > Saccharomycetales > Saccharomycetaceae > Eremothecium > [Ashbya] aceris (nom. inval.). The sequence continues at coordinate 267,358 of CP006020.1, forward strand.
ACATACAGTCGCTAGGAATCTAAATACACTGACCAGCATAACTATGAGGCAAGTGGAGCTGGTTCCACAGCTACAGGCTGACCGCAACTTGTGCATAGTGGCTCGTGTGGTAGAAGGAACATATTCATTCGTATAGGGCCGGCCTAAAAAGCATGAAAGATTAGAAACGCAGGTGTACAATTCCACCGCCTGTACAAAGCTATTTAACCTCTGTTGAACGAGACGTACATACGCCATGGAAGTATCCGCAGCGCCATCCTGGCAGGAAGGAAAACTACCCGGAATGGTAGCTTCACCATATACATGGATATGGCCAATAACCCGCGCTCCATCTTAGTAACTCTCCATCTGACGCGCTCTTGTGCCTTACCAGCAAATGCTTTTCTGAACGACTTGGCTGCGGGGACTTTTTTTGACCTTGTTTGAGGAGGCGATGCAGGATCAACCAAATGCAGTGAGCGGGAGTTCAAGCTGGACCTGCCCCTCAAGGGACTGACATATGGTTGTGGGTGGTAAACAACGGAGGATGAGTTGTCAGGCGTTGATATCAGTAAGACATCGTGTTTGCTTTTCTTGGAGGAGCTTCTAAAGCTTGACTGCTCCTTGCTCTCACCTGTAGCGCCTTTCACTGTTCCAGACATCTCCTCTGTTCCTTGGCTTACGTGATGCGTCTGGACCAGTTTCCTATCCTGTTGTGCTTGCTTGTACTGGTCCAATTTCTTCATTAGCATCTCCATCGTGTCTTCAGCATACTCACCAATAAAGTGTTTAATGTACGCCATTAGATCGTAGCATGTCTGACCGAGGAAGCAGATGATTATGGCAACAAGTTGTGCCCTGCCAAAAATAATAGTGTTTAGACATTCACCGAAGCTGTCCTCTGTCTCGGTGACAGCGTAGATCCACGATACAAAGGTTGCAGAGAGTAACCCAAATGCAGCAAGAATTAGCGCGCTAAACAATATCTTTTTCTGCAGCTTCTGTCGAAACTCCGTTAAGGCACGGTTGTGGAATCGTAGGAACTCTCTGCTATATTCCCGCCAGATTATATCCGATCCACCATCCCTTATTATTTCGATTCCGTACTTCAACAGGTGGTATCTGGTATGGCACGCTAGTGGGAACGTGATCACGTAGTCGAGGCACTGCTGCACGGCAAACAAACTTAGTAGGCCTGTGATAATCTTATCAAGTCCGAGAATTAGGGGTCCGGACTCCAGGCAGATCGAAGTAAAAGTATATTCACGCCGCGACAAGGAGACGATGTGGTAGAGAGTAAACGAGCAAAGCTTCACAGCTGCGGGAATAAGTATCCCGTAGCTAAGGTAGATTATCGGGCCAACGTGCTTGTCGTATTCTTCGCCCTCAAACCTCTCCTTCTCGCCTTCCCCCTTCACTGGGATCGGTATATACACCACGTCTCGCGGGTACGCACCCGGGATCACCTCGGGCTCCTCCAGCAACTCCGAGTTTTTCAGAAAGAACTTGTCGATGTTGGAGCGTATCTTGTCCGCAGCCCAGCGCGACCGGTGTATGTTGTGGTTCATGTTGCTCAAGATATCGTCATGGCTCAGCACCTCCGCTGCCTCCTCGTTCCGGTCCTCGAACGGCGAGAACTTGTAGTCGGCCGGCGGGTTGAACATCTTATACTTGGCACGCATGTCCTCCGATCCCTCTTCGATCTCGTTCTCTGTTCCGTTAAGCTTGAAATTGTCAAGCTGCCGCTCCAATTCCTCTATCCCACGTCGTTTCTCCAGGATCCAATCCTTCCAGCGTGGCTGTAGGGGCGCACTCCCGGTATCGCTGCTGTCCGGAGCCGGCTCGCACGCCGGCTCGCTTTCCGCATCTTCGACCGAATAATGCTTCGGCTTCAACCCATAAAGCTCTAGCGAGTCTCGCCGAAAGTCATGAAGTGGTATCCGCTCCGTGGGTTGTGTAGAGTACTTCATCTGCTCCGAGTGGCTTGGGCGGCTATTGGATAAGGAGGGTGTGATCGGCCTGTAAGCAGAATACAACTCTTCCATATCGTCAAAGTGCGGCACAGAAAACATCCTGATTCAACCTGCGACTGTCTTCAGTGCCTAAGATACTAGCAACTTCTGCCCTCGACTGCACCTTAATGTGTGGCTTCCTATTTGTGCGAGGTATAAAGAGCAAGTTTTGTGTCTGCGGATCCGGAGTTTTGAGCGCAGCAACGGCGAGATAAGATCCCATCTACAAACACGAACATGCTACCGGAAGTAGGATGAGCGCGAAGCGAGATCGACGTAGCAAAGCTCTAAGGTATGCGTAAGTACTGGTGCATGGCAGTACGTGATCTTAGTCACGTGATGCACTGCAGATCTAAAACGCGCAGTATACGTCACGTAGACTGTTGATAGAAAACCGGTCGCACATGGAATCCGGACGAGCAATGGAAGAGACTGCTGAGGCGGTAGCAGAGACGGTAGATGCACCAGAGCGTGCGGAGGCCCAGGTGGTCAGCAAAAATGGCCCGTTCAGATCGTACCTGCCCAGCACGATATACCGCGCATGCCAGCGCGAGCTCGTGGAGGAGCAAAATGTGCTCCTGAAGTATGGGCCCGCGGCCGTTGCAGCGGTGTGCATATTGTGTAGTCGCCGGTTGGGTACGTGCTTTGCGCAGACGGCCAGCGGGACAGAGACAGAGATACTAGAAGAAATACATGCGGTGCAGCAGGGCGGCTTCCACATCGGGGTACGTCCGCCGCTCGTGCTGCACGTGCTTGCGAAACTCGGTTTCGAACTTGATGGCCTGCGCAGACTAACGCTGCTAACGGCGTGCATTGCGCTGGAGCATGTGTACAAGAGTTTACGGTGCGCCGGGATACAGCGTTTGTGGGCGGGTGTCGCGATAGCGTGCATTGCGCTGCTGCAGATCTTCCAAGACGCTGCGCTACGCGCCTCGTTAGAGGTATATCATGTGATGTTCGTAGCAATCATACTGCACAGCTGGAAGAGCTTCAAGCTTCAGGAGCCTTTCGGACAACGGTGGTGGTTGCAGCTCTCGGTAATCGCAGTGTGCACCGGATTAGCAGCGGGCACAAAGTTTATTGGTCTTGGGACTTGGGCCTGGGTTCTGGCCTTGAATACCGCACATATATTTCAACTGATCGGCGATTTGGAGGTACCGTCGCGGACTGTGTGGAAACATGCCCTGATAAGGTTACCGCTGCTAACTTTGGTACCACTTGGGATAATTCTGTTTGGCTACCATAGCCACCTGCAGGCACCCAGTTACCGCTCGCGTGATTCTGCCTACATGCCTACGATGTTCAAGGCGCAACTGGAAGGATATCAGGTGGTTCAGCCAGCGAGTGTGTACTATGGAAGCGAGGTGGTTATTCGCCACAGCAACTCTCTCGGCGGATATCTTCATTCTCATGAGCTGGCCTACCCAGGTGGATCGGAAGAGCAGCAGATCACCTTAGCTGACTTTGAGGATGCTAATAACCAGTGGACAGTGGAGCCGGTGTATAACGAGGCCATGGATGACATCATAAGCAGCGCCCAACCTGTGCGCAATGGTGATTTAATAAAGCTGAGACATGTTCAGACAGGAAAGTTGCTTCGAGCATCCGCTGCGAAACCGCCCGTAAGTCAACAGGATTACGACCAGGAGGTTTCCTGTACCGGCGACAGCGGATATAGCGGCGACAGTGACGAGACATGGAGGATTGATATCAACGATGCAGAACACCATGAGGAACTAAAGCCCGTTCTGCATCACTTCAGCCTGGTCAACAAGGGTCAGTCATGCACCATTCTAAGTCACGATGTTAGGCTGCCAGAGTGGGGCCTATCCCAACAGGAGGTAATATGTCTGTCATCTCCAGTGCACAAGTATTCCTTATTTTATGTGGACTCTTCCCAACTAATGCATAATGAGACGATGACGTTGCCGAAGCTGTCTTTTCTGGTAAAGTTTTGGACGTATGTCCAGGCGCAACACAAGTATGACTATTTCGTTAAAAACTCTAATACAGAGGGCGATGTCCCTTACCTAAGATGGTTGCTCTACATCTCGGAAAATAAACTCCAGAACTACATCTGGGCAGCCGGCCTTGTTAGCGTTATTTGGTGGTTATTGCTATGTACCTACCGTTGTTTTACTTGGAACCCTTGGGACCCCGCTGTTGCATTTGAGCCAACCACTCTTCGTTCAGCACTCTACAGGGACAACTCGTTCGAGTATGTTACGGGATGGTTTATACACTACATTGTCTTCTCTCAATGTTCGCATGGTAACTTGCAGATAGTCCAGTATCTGCCAGGCTTGCTCTTCACAACCCTGCAAATTGCGAACACATTCCAAACGCTTTCGGAATGGATAAGCCAATTAATTCTAAAGCTTGCCTAGGTGTAGCTATAGCCGAAGCCTACATATCAGGCATCATCAGGCTTTGTTTAGCCGTCGCGAATTCGCGATACCTTCTGTAAACCCGTTAATTAATTCCTCGATATCCTTTATCAGGCTTTCCTTCCGCTTGATCGCCTCAATCTTTTCCTCCTCTACTTGGATGAGCTTCTTCTGCAAAGAATCAATGCGGCTTAGCTGCTCCTCGGCTGATACGTCCACTCCTGGTAGCGAGTCAATAAGCTTGATGATCTGACGTGTCTTGAGGATCATATCTGTAGTCAACTCATCGATGTTCCTGTCGAAGTCCTCGGCCGCAGCAATCGTAGCCTGAGGATCTGATAACTTGTCCTCGAGTTCGTTATGAGGTTCGAAGTCATGGTTGCGGTCTACGTATGTAATAGCAGAGCCAAACTGCTCGACGATCTGATCTAGGCACTGCTGCAACTGTGTCAACCTATCTGTCATGTTCGTCCTATGATCTGCCGTCGGCATCGTTGTGGTAATCGGAATCTGTACAATATTTCAAATCTAGCCTAAAAGCCACACTCTGAGAAGGCCGCGCAATAAGCTGAAACAGCGAAGCGACACACCCGCTAGGTAATGGGGCAGCGACTGGTAGGCGATGATGACCTCATTAGGCTACTGAAGAAGTTAAGTGAATATGATGTGCTACTAGACCGGTTGCAGGGCCAAATGACAGATGGATTCTATAACCTGAGTCGGGCAAACTACCACAACAAGGACTCGCTGAGGGGTTCGTATGGCAGTGACTACTGGGATCAGACCTTTGCCGGGACGCAGTTTGTTCGCATTGAGCGAGACCGCGTCATCTTGGAAGAGACAGAGGCAAAGGCCGGCAATGATGAAACACAGGCGGCAGAGGGCGGACTGCATAAGCGGGTGAAGGATGTGTCTGAGAAGGAGGCTGCCAAGCCCCAGACAAGAAACCCGCTGTATATGTTTGGGGGTGCATTGTCTGTTCCTTCAAGTCTGCGTATGAGTCAAGAGCACTTCCAGCGATGTATGCCAGTTGTATTGCAACTTGTGAACTGTCGACGCGAGCTCAGTGCCCTGTTGGATGGCTTGGAGCGAGATGCTGCGGCAGGCACGTGTGGGGATGACATGTCACAAACTATATAGGTAAATACAGCGGTAGGGCGGCACCTGTGGCCTAACGGCTGGGTAAACTGGGCCTTATCCATGGGAAACGAGGGCTGTGGCTGCGGCAGTGAATTGAAAGATCCAATAACATAAGCGGTTTTGTAGGTGTTAACTGAGTGTCTATGTAACAAGCGGCACGGCCTCACATGTATGCATCTCCCTCCCTGTGCACAGTCGTAGGGCCTGGTAGCCTGGGCGACCCGCCCACGAACGAGAACCGGTTCGACGGCCCAGTCAGCGTCGAGTCAGTCTCGCTCCCCTGGTGATAGTATAATAAAACATCGTCCACAGACCGACGCTCGTTCGGCGTCTGGGACTCAGTAAACGTTTCCTTCATGCAAAGAATGGGTGTGAGGGCCGAGTCCGACTTGCGGCGCGGGGTCCCCGCCGTCGCCGGGACGGTGGGCGAGCCCTGCAGCTGCTCCAGCATGTGTTCCGTCAGCGTGCGCGCATTGTCGGGTGTGTCCCAGCCAAACTTGTCCTCGCCGCGCAGGCGCGGCGTCTCGAACGCCGCCGCCGGCTCCTCGCGCACCGTCGGGAAGTGGTAGCGCTGCAGCTCGTCCATCGACGCGCTCTCGCTCTGCAGGCGCCCGATGCGCCCCTCCAGGTGCGCGCGCTCCAGCTGCCCCAGCTTCTCCAGCGGCCGCGCCGGCAGCTCCATCACCGACGTCGCCATCGTCGACGTCGACACCACCCGCGCGGTGCTCAGCGACGCCGACGCCCGCGACGTCCGCCGCGACGACCGCCCGCTCAGCGACGACACGCTGCGCCGCGCGCGGCTGTTCTCGTCCAGCGGCGACAGCGTCGGCGGCAGCGCGTCCGTCACGAACGCCTTGCTGAACCCGCCCGCCGCCGGCGCCACCGCCTCCTCCACCGCCTCCTCCTCGCACAGCCGCCCATCTGCGTGGCTGATGTGCTGGAACGCAAACGGCACCGAAATGCTCACGCCGCCCCGCGCCTCCTTGCGCCCGCGGAAGAACTGCTTCCACTTCTGCTTCTTGCGCGCTAGCAGGTCCATCGCGCTCTGCGACTTCTTCAGCTCGTACGCCGACGGCGGCAGCGGCGGCAGCTCGATCCGCGTCTTGTTGTTCAGCACCGGCCGCTCGCTGTTCAGCGTCACCACTCCCAGCAGCTCCTCGTCGTCCGAGTCCATCATCTGCTGCGCCTGTAGCCCGTACAGCTTCTCCGCCTCCTCGTCCTCATCTATCCAGATCGACTTAATCTGCGGCAAGTTGTTGTGTGCGTCCATCATGCTCCAGCACCCGCGGCCCGTGGCTCTGCTGCTACACATCTCTGTTATATATGGCCCCGCCCGAATTGCCTCAAACAGGGGAATTCTGCGTGACGGAAACCGCTGAATGCAGTGTTTGGTTGCTGCCCGCAAGCCTGGCCGTTTTGAGTTTGCTGACTGTGAAACGGAACCTGATCCACACGCGAAAAACTAGCGGTCCAGGCGCTGTTATACTGTCTACTGCCTCTTTTCCGCATCGGGCAAGTACTAACACACGACGCGAGCGCGGCCGCGCAGGGCTGTCCCGCGTGGGGCAGGAGAGGTCGCGTCCGGGACCGGCGGCAGCATATGCGGAAGGGCGCAGGCAAAGTGCCATGGGGGAGCAGATCAGCACGCAGGGACCACCGGGGTTTAGCGTGACGGCGAGCGACGGGCGCTTCCCGGGCAGGCAATTGTAGTATACAGATTTGTATGTAGAACTCCGGCTTAGGTAACGGTCAGGTGTCTCTAGGCTTTTTGTGGTTGTCTGCGGCGACCGCGTCGGGGCTACGCGGGCGCTTGGGGACGGGGGCCACGACGACGGTATGGCGGTAGCTCTTGGAGCGCAGGCGGCCGTTGAGCAGGGCCAGGCTGGCCAGGTCGCGCATGGCGCGCGAGCAGCGGTCGTCCTTGAGGCCGATGTGGCGTAGGAGGGCGGCGACGCCAAGGATGTTGCGGCACTCGAGCGGGCCGCGTGCGCCCGAGCTGACGACGAGGCCGCGGGCGCGGGCGGCGCGGATGACGGTCTTGCAGTTGACGACGAAGCTGCGGCGCGCAGGCACGTCGCGCAGGGCGTGGGCGTAGACGATCTCGATCTTGAGGCCGGCGCGCACGCAGCCGCAGACGGTCTTGTGCTTGAGCAGGGCGGGCAGGCGCTGGCCGTATTGGAAGGTGAGCAGGTCGACGTCGAGGCCGCCGGCGGCGAGCGCGAGGCCGCGCTCGCTGACGGGGAGGGCGGCGACGATGTCGAAGGCGGCGGCGACGCGGCCGAGCGCCTGGCCGCGGGCGGGGTCGTCGACGACGAGCGTGAGGCGGGTGTAGAGGCGCAGGCCGGTGGCGGCGCGGACGTCCTCGAGCGCGGCGAGGTTTATGGGGTTGATCTGGTCGCTAGCCTTGGGGAAGCTGGTGCTGTGGGGCACGGTGAAGTTGAGCGCCACGTGAGTGTAGCCGAGCGCGTGCAGCGTCGTCAGCGTGCGCTTGAGCTGGTCGAGGTCCTGCGCGCTGGGCTTGGTATCGTACGACTTCTGCGGCCATGGCACATTCAAGTCCACCAACATCGCAGGCACTACAGTAACGGCTAGCGGTGGAGAGAATGTGTTGATGCTTGCCAGCTATGGGGACGGATTTCTATGGTTGAGTACAAAAAATTGTCTAGAGGCCAACGTCTTTGGTGATCGCCGCCCTCGACCTCAAGAATTCGCCGAGACGGCGGAATTTGAGGTCGCTTTGGGGGCGGGACGCATGGAATGGCGGTTTGCGATCCCGGTGAAGGCCTGGTCGGGTGATCAGTCGAAATTCAGGAGATATATACATATATACATTATACATACATAACACATATGTGCGGACATGTATATGCATAATCAGGCTGCAGAGCTCTTTGTATGGAGGTTTTCGGTCCCATCTTCCAAGAAGTCCAGCGTTAGCATGCTGTCAATGAATTGATTAATGTTCTGCTTGGTGATACCAGCATCTGCGGCCTCCACGGGTACGGACGAGCCCTTGGGAAACATCCACTCGCGCCACTGCGTATCGGTGTTGTCACAGAGATCGAACAGGATCATCTTCAGCAGGGTGATGTGGTTGTAGAACCAGGAGACGGAGCGGTTGATGAAGACGCGGTAGTTTTCCATCTCCTTTACTGCGTGCAGGATTGTGAAGTCGCGGAAGCCGCGCTTTTCGCGCGACTTGTCGCGCCAAAACTCGAAAAGAGCAAATAGCGCCTTGCGACGCTGCCACGTGCGCTTCGACTCGCGCAGCTTGAGCCCGAGACTAACCAAGCGATTTTCCCAGCGGAACTCCATGAGGAAATACTCGAGACTGTTGACGTATTTCTCGGTGAGCGTGACGTTCGAAAGGACCTGGCACGCGTACTCCGTCTCGATATCGATATCTGGCTTCATGAAGTACGCATTGATTCGGTCCTGTCGAGTGAGCTCTGCGTAGTCCTCCTCGTGCATTGTCATCTTTATCAGTTCCTCCTCCTTGTTTTTGAACTTCATACCCAGATAGTTTCCTGTTGTAATGGGGGTCGTCAGGTCGTTGCGACGGTAAAAGTAACCGTCCTTACAGACTAGCTCTATGGGCGATGCCATGAGAAGAGCTGCAGAATTATCAGATCCGTTGGATGCATTGGAAGGTCTGCCGCGGGTAGCCGCCTGGGCATTGTTCTTGCTTAGCTCCGACGACGGCGTCATAGTCGTCGTCATCGTTGTGTAGCCTGTAGTATATCCAGTAGTAGGAGCCGACTGTGGTATTATTGATGTCGCAGCTGCATTCGGCGAGTTCTTCTGTCGCTTTATTGGTGTGTCTTCTAGAGGGTCCGTATCATTTACCGATCGTTTATGCGAACTGCTACTCGGCGAGTGTACCGGCGTTGTAGTTGCTGTTATCTCTGCAATTGGCGGCGGTGGTACCGACGCTGTCGTATTTTCTGTCACTTCCAAAGGTGGTCCGGCAGCTGTCTGGCTTGGGGAAGGCTCGTGCGAATTAAGCATCGAGAGGATCCCCATTCGACGCGGCTCAGTGTTGGGAATTGATAAAGTGCTGGCATCTGCAGTTATAGTCCGATTGCTGTCTGAACTTTGCGGTATGGGAACTAGGGTAGATGATGAAAGGGGTGGGATTATGCCGGCTGCATTACTTTGGACCTGACGTATTGTCTGCTGAAGCGAATTGTTGTATATAGGCTCATAATTTATAGCTGTCATCCGTTTTTTTCTCTCTTCCTCCTTCATTGCTTTAAGTAAATCCTTATTGGACTCCATAAAAGATTTCGCCTTATCCCGATCGCTATACTTCATTGAAACCAGCATTTTCTCTCGCGGGTCGCGCCTGCGTTCCAACTCTAATTGCCTTCTGGTCTTGCTCAGAGAACTAGGACTTTCGGATAAATCATCTTCGTCTTCATCCTCGTGTTTAACCTTGTCTTTCTCCTTAAGCTTGGGGATTCGTTGTGCGGGTTTTCGGGCAGAAGAAGACTCCTCATACGATGCATCATTTCCATTATCATCTTCTTCCTTATCGAGATCCGACTCTTCAGATCCTTCGCTATTGCTTAGTTCCTCAGACTCATCGGATTCCTCATCGTAAAAGTTCTTTTGGCGTCGTGCCCGAGTAGACCGGCGCCGACTGCCACGAGTTGGCACAGCGGAGCCAGAAAGCGCTGCCGCGCGCCGACCACGCACAGGCGCCTCTTCGGAGTTTGCCTTGCGCAGCTGTGCTGCGCTGACGCCTGTAGGCTCAGCGGAAGCCCTTTTCGAGGACGTAGAGCTCACCTGCCCGCCGGAAGCTGCTGCTGCGGGCCCCGAAGACGCCGCAGCTGTAGCAAGATTTTTCCGGTTTTTTGGAGGCCTGCCTCTTCTACGCGGCGGCGGCAAGGCCCCATCAGGGGCCACTGACTGCGTGCTAGTAGTCTCTTTCTTCGGTGGCTCTTGATTCGGATCCGTGAAGTGCTTACGACTTTTCGGAATGTTAATATTGTTCAGCGGCAGCTGGATGCGCGAGTATGAGGCACCATTGGGCAAATTTGTCGTGACAAACGTCTGGTTCTTCTTCGGGCGGCCCGGACCACGCGACGCCGGAGGCGCTGCGCCGCACTGCGCTCCGCCCGGCGGACCAACCACGAGTCCGAGTCCACCATTTCCAAACAGGCCCATCAGACCCTCTAAACGCCCAGATAGCTCGTTAATCGCCACATCGGTGTTCGTTTGGTTCTTCAGTAGGTCGTCCAGCTTCGTCTCCAACGCGCGCTGGTTGTGCGCTAGGTTCTTAGCCGTCGCCGTCAGTGTGTCAAGTGTTTGTGCCACGGCATCATCTTGCTCCGGTAACAACCTTTCCAGCGTGCGTAGCCGCTCGTTCAGCCTGGCCACCGCCGCCGCCTGCGCTTGCAGCTCCGCCGCCATGGCCTCGCCTGTTCCCGCTGTCGTTCCGCGCTCCATCGTGTCAGGTGCTGCTCGTACCTCGTCGCGTTCCACGCTGCTTGACCCTGCGCTGCTACACACTGCTCTGCTCTGTCTTATGTGCTCCTGGCTTGGCAGCGTCGGCGAACTGCTTGAACGACTATTTAATGATGAATTGAATATAATCGTGAAATCAATCCGTTTTTTTTTTCGTCCAGTTTTCGCCCAAAATTTCACAAATTCGTCTCGTGCGAATTTACGAGTAGATTTTGAACCCTTTCGTGATGCTTGCTACGGCCTGCTGTTCGTTAAATGCTTAGCCTTTTACGCTACGCACATAAGCCTGTGTGCGTTTTTATTAAGAGTCTGCGAACTAATTGCTATCAAATTTTTTTTTTCCTTTTTAGAGGAGATTCCCGTTTTCTGAAGGACAGCGTCAACGCTCCCGAGCACTGCTGGGGCTCGGACCGCGCGCCAGGCTAGGCTGGGTGCATACGGTAAAGATCTGCGAGTGCGTTATATACTGTCTGGCGTGGGGTCGAATGGGCGCTGACACCGATGCGCCGGTACGCTGCGCCGTGAATGGTGATGCGGCGCCAGGCTTACTTCAGCCGGTCAGCGTCAGCGCCGCAGGGCATGAACAAGTAGCTGGAGTGCCCGGTTGAGGCGGACGCGAGAGGGTTCAAGACCAGTAGCAGCGGCTAAGTCGACAATATAGCCGTTAATAAAGTCGATTTCAGTCGTGCGGCCGGCGCGCACGTCCTCGCGGGTGGAGGAGGAGTTGCTGGCAGTGGCGACAGCGACAGCAGCAGCCTTTTCTGACAGGCGTTCGGGGTCGAGCAGGTCTGGATCTGCCGCTGGAGGGATGCCTGTGTTTTCGAAGAGTGCGCTATATGCTTGGCGCAGAACGGGGGAGGCCTCGGCGGCGATGGCGGCGAAGAGCTGGCGATGGGCGACTAGGGCACCGTTTGGGCAGTCAAGCAGAGCAGAAAGCGGGTTGATGCATGCATTTACCACGAGCTTCTCCAGCTGGCGCGGTAGGAGCTCTTGGTAGGGCAGCAATGCCACATTCAGAGGGGTGCGCAGCAGAGCGGCGGCCAGCGGGGATGTCCGCGCGCGTTCGACGACTGCAGGGTCCTGCATAATGCTGTTCGAGTCACGCGGGAGAAGTGCTAGCAGCAGCTGGCCCATGCCTGCGTGGTGCAGGTTCCATTGGCTGTCCCGATGCGCGCCGTGGGTGACTACGCCCTGGAACAGCGTAGGCAAGATGCCGTGTCGCGAGGCTTCAGCCCGCAGCGATTCAACAACTCCGAGGCCGTTCTGAAGCAGTGCAATTGTCGAACCATCGTGCAGGAGTGGCCATAGAGGACGGAGAGCGGCAAGCGTGTGCTGTGCCTTGCACGTGATTAAGAGATGATCAATGGGCCTGCCCCTTTCCTGAAGTTCGGTCGTGCTCACTGCAGCTGGGAAGCATGCTGATAGTGGAGGTTTCTCTGGGCAATGTACTGAATCAAGGGTGGCCCTACATCCCAGCTCACGGAACAAGGCAGCTCGTGCCGGGGAGCTAAGAACAGGCACGACACGTGCAGCACCTGCGCATTGCAGGTGGACACCTATTAGGCCCCCAATTGATCCGAAACCAATGATGTGGACTGTGGGCAGTGTTACCATTTTATGTTCTTGTGTGTATCCTGTCTGTCTTGCTTATATCTATCTCATCAAACTTCTAAAATCTGAACACACATTTGCACGTGCATAGCTTTGCGCGCATGCATACGTTAGCCTTGGTGAGAGATGCCGTAGAAGACCTTTTACTGGGAGTCTAAAGATGTGCCTAGAAGAAGCATTAAAACGGTGCTCCAATGGTTATGGCTCCACCTGCTCTAGGTGGATTGGATCCGTATCTTAACTTGGCAGCTGCTGTAAATTAGAAAAGTTTATAAAATACAAAGATAGCCTACAAGGAACCCTTGACAGCATTCGAAGAACCCATGTCCTTAGCAGCTACAGTGAGCACACCATCCTTGTTGATGGTGAAGGAAAGCTCTAGACCCTTCACATTCTTTATGCCCAAGTCCATAAGCTTGGCCTCGGCTACGTAGTCCTTCTCACGAATAACCTCTGGCTCGTCATCCTCGTCACTCCACTCAGATTCCTCCTCATCCTCTGGCTCGTCCTTCGCAGAAGGTTCGACAACCGTCTCCTTAGCAATGCTGCTACCCTCGTAGACAGATACCAAAACGTCGCCGGTGGCATCTTCTAGGCGCACCGTCTTTCTGATTGGGTACGAGCTCTCTGCCAGTAGGATAGGCACAAACTTGCCGGCAGCGTCCAACACACCGATGTTCTTAGAGAGATGCTGGGTATTGATGACTATTGGCTGCAGGGCTTGTGCTAATTCATCGGCATCGTAGCTGGAGACAAGCTGGGCTTGCAAAGCGGCACCTGATGCCAATAACTCATTAGGGTTATTGGTGGAGTATTTGTGCTGTGGACCAAGGATCTGTACAGACTCTGGCAACAAGAACTCCAAGTTGGTCGTCAATTTAGGAGTGAATGAAACACCACCTGCTAGTAAAACAGCGTCGATATCTAGCACATCTAGGTTCGCCTTGGCAATCACGTTCTGGATGGATTGGGTAAACTTAGAGAAAACCTTGTTAGCGACCAGTTCGTAGCGCATTCTGTTGATCGAATTGTGGTAGTCGTAGCCATCCGCAAGCGAGTCAATAGAAATGGTAGCGCTAGTGGCATTCGAAAGTGTCTTCTTGGTGATTTCGGCGCTAGCACGCAATTTCGCCAACGACCGGGCGTTCTTTCTAGGGTTAGCCTTGTTCTTCGTCTGGAAGTCGTTGGCAAAGAATTCAATAAGCTCCTGGTCCAAAAGAACACCACCCAAGGTTGCATCATGTTCAGTGGCAAGTAGAGTGAAGATGCCGTTGCGCGCAGCCACGACAGCAGCGTCAGAGCGCACACCACCGAAGTCTGCGACAACCACATTGACATCTTTGTCAAATGGGAATTGCTCCACATGGGCCAACAGCGCTGAAGATGGCTCGTTCACAAACTGCACCACCTCCAAGCCGGCAACGGCTGCAGCCTCGCGCAATGCGGTCTTCTGTTTCTCTGCGAAGTTCGTGGGCACAGTTAGCACCGCCTGTGAGATCGACTGTCCGATGTAGTCCTCCGCAGCCTCGCGCAGCTTGCGTAGGTGGCGCGTGGTAACCTCTCCAACGGTGATCCGCTCCTCACGGCCCGCGCGCGCTATCACAAAGCCAGGCTTGCCGTCCAAGTCGACTAGTGGAGCCCCAGTCGCACAACGACTACCGTCACACTCGGAGTAGCTGAGCCCGATAAAGTCTCTAAAGTTCACGATCGTGTTGCTAGCATTGCGGACCAACTGTTGTAGAGCCTGGCCACCGTGGTATTCGTCATCGCCCACATACGATATGCACGATGGAATGGCACGCTCGCCATCGGGATTCGCAATCACATCAACGTCCTTCTTAGGATTGACATACGCAATCGAGGATGATGTGTTACCAAAAGCAATACCAATGATTGGAGAAGACATGATTTAGATGTCACAAACGAACTGGATCTGGATTGGCTTCTGCTCTAAAGTACCTTCGCGATGCGCACTGGTAATAACGGTCTATTCCGTAGGTGAAAATTTTAATCATCAACCAACGCTAATTAGTGATCACGTGATAGTATTTAACACATAAAGCACCGATATCACCAACATTAGAGCTGGTGCAAGTGATATCCTCTCGATCACTATATGCTCGAGTGGCCCAATAATCTTGTGCTAGAAGGTAGGTCTTTTCTCTGATAAAAAAGTGGCCGTGGGCAGGTTTAGGAGGGTTCGAGACTGTAACAAGGAAGCGCAGTGGTAGCGAAAAGAGCATAGGCGTCAACCGCAGTCCTTGAATATGTCTCATAGCGGTGCCGCGGTGTTTAAGAAGGTGAGCGGGATGCTCATGATCGATGAAGAGTCGAATCCGGCGGTACTGACATGGAGGTCGACTGATGGGGATAAATCGCACTCGGTGATGCTAAATACCATAAATAAGCTGCAGGCTACACCTGCCAGCAGCGACAAGATGATGCTGCGGCTCGTGGGGAAAGTAAGCACGGCAAAGCGACTGAAGGACGAAGATGGCGCGGAGGCAGAGCCCAAGCCGGTGGTGCATATGTTCTCGTTCAACAACCGGATAGTGATGGACAATATCAAGGAGACGCTACAGCACATCATCTCGCGGTACAAGGACGAGGAGGTGTATGAAGAAAAGCGTCGTAAGGAGGGCTCTGCCGCGCCTACGCCGCAGGCGGAAGCTCCACTGATCAATACCACAGCCCTGGACGACTCGCTGTCGCGCGAAAAGCTTCTTGTCAATCTTAAGCTGCAACAGTCGCTGCTTAAGGAGAATCGCACGTTGATGAAAACGTTTCAGGAGGCGGTCATTAAATCTGGATTACCGCCGCAGGAATTTTGGGCCACGCGCATTCCACTGCTTCGCGCTTTTGCATTGGCGACATCGCAGAAGACGGGGCCATATAATGTTCTGTCCACCATCAAGCCAGTGGCATCGTCAGACAACAAGGTGAATGTCAGTGTATCAAGGGAAAAGATCTTGACCATATTTCAGAACTATCCTATTGTTAAGAAGGCTTACGACGACAATGTCCCTAAGAACTTTAAAGAGCAAGAGTTCTGGGCACGGTTTTTCTCTTCGAAGCTTTTCCGGAAACTGAGGGGTGAGAGAATAATGCAAAATGACCGTGGAGATATGATCATTGACAGATACCTTACTCTTGATCAAGAGTTTGACCGCCTGGATGATGAGATGCTTCTGCATCCGATCAAAAAGTTGCTTGATCTAGAAGGCAATCAGAATGACGATCCCGAAAAGCGTGGAAATAGACCTCACTTCACGATGCTGCCGGGTACTGATCCTAATGGTAATAATGATGGCGCGGTAGATATATTAAAAGGCATGAATAGATTAAGCGAAAAAATGATAAAGTCACTAGAGAATGAGTATTCCAGAGTTAATCTACAAATGCAAGATCTGGATAAAGAAGAACGCGAAGAAATATTATTCAGCGACCTTGAAGAGGAAGGAAAAACAGAATATGAAGAAATATACTTGCGACAAAGAAGCCCGACGAGTGAGACCGATACCAATCCCGTACTGGCTTCCACCAGTACTGTGGAGGATATCAAAAATGAGATTAACTCTATCACAGGTGATCTTCAAGGTACGCTTGATCTGACAGTCATAGGGAAAATAAATAGCCAAACAGCCCAGAGGATTAACCGCCAAGTCATGAAGGCTGTTAAGGTGAATGCAAAGCAGGCAAAACATCTACGTTTTGATTCTACTATGGGAGCTTTCTTGAGTAACCAAACTACGGATAGCCAGGAAGCGAATTCGAATCTGCCTCCTGATATTCTAGAGAGTGCAAGGGTGCTACATGGCACATGCTGTGAGTTTTTGAAGCATTTCTACAATCACTTCCAGAGCGGTGAGCCAAAAAGTGGAGCTATGGTTAAAAAACTATATGGCCACTTGAAAGAATGTACGCAGAAAGTTGAAAATCTATTAACGACCGCTTCTCAGTCAAATAACGAGCAGGACGTCGCTGCCTTATGTAACGCATATCTCAACCCGGCATTACTCTCCATCAACCTGGCAATAGAAAAGTATGACGCTGCCGTTGAAGAGATCGAAGCATACAATAAGGCAGAAGACGTATAGGTTTTGAGTATGTTAAGCTGTAGATGGTAACTATCAACTCATTGACTAGTCTATAGACATAATAACTATCATTTGATCATTCTTCTTCCTTATCCATGTTTTCCTTCGATGCCATCCTCGACCGTCTTCCTTTGCCTCGGGTCTGCTTCTCTTTATTCCTTCTGTTTAATTCCATGATGACTTCTCCATTAGCCTTGTCGACAGAATCTCTAAGTGATAGCACGATGCTCTTGTCAACGTTCTCCTTTGGAAGCTTCTTCCCAAGAACTTCTTCAATTCTCAAGATGAGTTCAAGGTCATACTGCGACACTAGAGAGACAGATTTACCAGAACGACCAGCTCTAGCGGTTCTACCCACACGATGAATGTAAGATTTCGAGTCTACAGGAATGTCGTAGTTAATAACAAGATCAACCGATGGAATATCAAGACCTCTTGCGGCGACATCTGTTGCTACTAAAATCGACTTCTTCCCGGCTTTGAATAGGTCTAAGGCGCCTGTTCTCTGGTTCTGGTTGAGATCACCATGCAAAGCAGTTGCACTGAATTCTAGTAAGTTGCAGAGGCCTGATATCCTCTCCGCATTAGCCTTAGTTCTCGTGAATACGATGGTTGTTTTGCCAATAAATTCGTTCAATAGGTAAATTAAGAACGTGTTCTTCAAGCCACCTGGCACAACGATTAGCGTCTGCACCAACGTATCAACTGTTTGGTATTTATTGGACACCGCACATTTGACAGGGTTCGTAAGCGAAGCCCTCTGTAGCTTGTCAATTTTCGAAGTCATCGTTGCAGAGAAGAGGTACGTGGTTCTTCCCTTGGTTGGGATGTTCTTCAGAATGCGGTCCAAAACAGGACCGAACTCCATATCCAATAGACGGTCTGCCTCATCCATAACGAGAAACTGTAGCTTGCGTAATGAGAACCCCTTTGTGTTCTCCAGGTGATCCATCAACCGACCGGGTGTGGCAATAATGATGTGGGGCTTTCTCATTAGATCGCGCGCTTGGTCCATCATATTCATACCACCCACTATGCAAGTGGTTCGCACACCCATAAGACTTCCTAGCGAATCAAAAGTCTCTTTGATTTGCTGTGCCAATTCTCTAGTGGGAGCTAGGATGCATGCGTAGTACGGCTGCTGGTCGTGCCATAGACGATTCAGGATAGGAATGGCAAAGGCAGCTGTCTTTCCCGAACCTGTTTGCGCAAGCCCAATGATATCTTTCCCCTGTAGCGCAGGTGGAATCGCCTTGCTTTGGATAGGCGTGGGCTTCGTGAAGTTCAGATTGTCGCATGCCTCAATCAACTCGGGCACCAGATCCAACTCTCTAAAGCTGGAAAAGCCTTCTTCTGATTCTCCTGCTTCCTCTATCACCGTGGCCTCGGCTTCATTGGCAGCATCTGCATGTTCAGCCGCTTGCGATTCGTCTTGCGACTGCTTTCTGTTCTCCAATGCCTTCTGCTTGATCTTTTCAGCTAAGGATACCAACTCCGAGCTCTTGTGGCTCTTGGATTGTTTAGTGACCTTGCTCATCCTGGATAGTACTTACTGCTCGAAGATACTAGTTAAAATGACCTATTGCTGGCCCAAGGTAATCGTCAGAACCTCATCTCGAGCCTTTCTGGTTTTCTTTTTGGACTCAAAAAAGAAACGATATGATGTTGAAAAATTTTGTATGGGCGATGCGATGCCATTCTATCAAGGAATGGCTATCAGTTTATAGAACAGTGGGCAGGGACCTGACAGTTTGTTAGTCCATTTGTAACTGTCTCTCGATCAGTGCAACCATGGCCAAGAGAAGGCACAAGAACCGGACTCATGTTAAGCCATCGGAGGAGGAATTGAAACAAATTCCAAAGTCCATGGTGATCAGGGTCGGACAGACATCTCTGTCGAACCACTCTTTAAACCAATTGGTTAAGGACTTCAGGATGATCATGCAACCTCACACTGCGGTGCGTCTCAAAGAGCGCAAATCCAACAAGCTTAAGGACTTTGTGGTGATGTGCGGGCCTCTGGGTGTCTCGCATTTGTTCATATTCACACAGTCTGAGAAAACTGGTAATGTGTCGTTAAAGGTCGCGCGCACGCCGCAGGGGCCAACGGTCACATTCCAAGTGCTAGACTATTCGCTCGGGAAAGACATCAAACGTTTTCTCAAGCGGCCGAAGACCCTGGGGAAGGACGACATTTTGAATCCGCCGCTGCTGGTGCTGAATGGGTTTGATATAAAGAATGAGGACGAGGGCCGCGCCAACGTTGAAAAGGTGGTGGTGTCGATGTTCCAGAACATATTTCCACCGTTGAACCCTGCGCGGACGCAGCTATCGTCCATCCGGCGGGTATTTATGATTAATAAAGACCAAGAGACGGGGGAGTTGTCACTGAGACACTATGCTATTGATATACGCGAAGTGGACATCTCCCGTAACCTGAAACGGCTCTACCGCTCCAAGAACAAGCTTAACAAATCAGTTCCAAATCTGCACAAGAAGGATGACATTGCATCTCTGATCTTGGACCACGATGTTGGTGCGTACACATCCGAGTCGGAGGTCGATGACGACGCCATCGTCCGTATTATAGACCAGCGGGATACCCGTGTGGCAGCCAAGGAGCCGGTGGTTAATAATAGTGAGGATGAGGGCGATGTAGATATGGAAGATGCCCAGGACGACAATGCTCAGTCTCAGGAACCGGCACTCGAGGAAGACACACCTCAGCCGAAGAAGCGCGCCATCAAGTTGACCGAGGTGGGCCCACGCCTCACGCTCAAGCTGGTCAAGATCGAAGAGGGTATATGTAGCGGCAAAGTGCTCCACCACGAGTATGTGCAGAAGACAGATTCTGAGATTAGGGCTCTCGAGAAACGCCACGCGGAGAAGCAGAAGCTCAAGGAGCAGCGCCGGAAGGAGCAGGAAGAGAACATCGCCCGCAAAAAGGCCGTGAAGGAAGCCAAGAAGCAACGCAAGCTGGAGAGGAGGAAGCTGCGTGAAAACGCCGCAGAGGGCGAGAAACCAGCGGAGTCCTCGGGTGCTGATTCATCGAGTGAAGAAGACTATAGTGACGTGCCGGAAGATTTGGACAGCGACCTCTTCAGCGAGGTTGACAATTAGTCCCACTACCTTGTATATTAACACCACATTTATACATAAGTACACATAGTAAAGAGGAAGAAAACATCTCGTAACTGTAACATATGCAATTCTGCCCCGCAGATCTAGACTATCGCGTCGTGTAAAGGGCAGAAGTTCTTCGGACTGCGAGCCGGCCACCCACCGGAACGAGTCTTCCGCGACTTCCGCTCTAACCACATTTGGATGCATTCGTTGTGGAATACACAGAGGCACTCCAAGCGCCCGACCTTCTGCCCGGGCTCCATATCCTCGAAGCAAATGGGGCACTCCGGGAGCCGCCCACCGCCCTCGGTGTAGTCCGGCACTATCGACACAAGGATGCGATTTTGGTAGCTCATCGGCCCCGGCGATTCGCACACAAGGTGCTGTTGCACGCTAGTCGCCCGCGCTATGCAATTCTGCACATGCTCTGCAGCGGTGTCCTCCGGATCGCCGCTGAGGTCCGCGTTGCAGAGAGGGCAGTGATCGTATTCCTCCGGTCGCGCCCGCACAGAGACAACCGTGCTGCTGTGTTCGCTCCCGTGTTCCGCCACCGTCTCGCGCACTGTGTCGTCCTTCACCAGTTTCCGTGCCGGCTCCTCTACGTCTCCCACGCCTTCCCGCAGGCTGCTGCCCGCCACCTGTCCCGCAGGTCCATCCTGCGCGCCCGCAAGCAGGCCCCTGTGCAGAAGGTTCTCGTAGCACGAATCACACGTACGGTACGGTGCCGCCTCTACCACGCCCTCGCACCGCTGGAGCACCTTCACCTTGCTCAGGTCGTAGTGCTCAAAGTGCTGGGTACAAGACGCACAAAAAATGCCTCCGCAGCACCTGCAGTGGTGCTTCCGCAACAAGAACGTAAACTTCAAATGACAGTGGAGGCAGTTGCTCACTAGGTCATCGTTCTGCCATATAGCAAAATTGTTTATTGCCTCTATATTGTGCTCCTGCTGCATCCGTAGACCCCGATCTAGTTATATAACTCTGGAAACGATCCTATGGCCGTGGGCGAGATCTCCTATGTCTATTCTGCTGTGTAGCTAGGACTTATGTCTTTGTGACTGGCTATGAAGAGGGGTATATTACGGTGTATTGGTGATGTTTGGATCTCTTTTTTAATAGGTGAGTTGCCGGTGGTTGTCAAGCGAATTATATAACCATGGGTGGTAAATCAGGCCACCTGGGACTGCTCGGGCGCTTGCGTGGGGCGACTGCAGGTGCGAATGTCGGTTGGGGTGGTTGTAGGGCGGCGCGAGAACGTGACTATACGGTGGATCTTGGGCGACGTGTGGTGTCGCGAATGCGCGAGACGGTTCGTCGCGAGCCTACGGAGGAATTCGAGTCGCTGGTGGGCGTGAGCAGCAAGCCTACGACGGTGCTGAAGCCAGGGGAACACCTGCTCTTCTTCAATCCCAGGCAGGTTGCGGCCAGCCCAGATGGATACCACGAGTACGTGACGCCAGGCGCGATTACGGGCGCGTCGGTCACATTCCGGCGGAGGATGTGGGCGCAGGGCACGGTAGAGTGGCTGCGGCCGCTGGCACACGGCGCAGAGTACGAGTGTACTGAACGGGTACGTTTTGTGCGGCAGGTGGGCGGCACGCACTACGTGGGGTTGCAGCGGGAGATCGCAGATGGGGCCGGCGTAGCGCTGCGCGAGCTACGAACCTTGGCATACGCGACGGCGGCGCCAGGCGGGCGGCGGCGCGAGACGGTCACGGCGCCTGCGACCGCAACCAGATACGTTTTGGGGCACGCAGACGTCGCTGCATACAGTCGACTGACATTAAATCCGCACCGCATTCACCTGGATCGAGAGTACTGCGCTAGCGAGGGGTATGCAGACGTGGTTGTCCAGGGTCCGTTCAGCCTGCAGCTGGCGCTGAAAACAATAGAGCAGCAGGGATACGTGGGCGTGCGCGGCGTGCGGTACAAGAATACTAATATTATGTATGCGGGGACTGCAGTTGAGGTGTGCACCGGCGTGCCCTCGGCCGGAAAACTGCCACTGTGGGTCAGGGATGCGGCAGAGCACAGCGTCAATTACCTGGTCGCGGAGGTGGCGCTGTAATGTGGTGTACTTGCGGGCGGAAGGAATCGAGTTTCTGTTGCAGCGCTGCCCAGTACGTGCATTTCGAGGCTGGTTTCATGTCGAGGTCAACGACTACAGCGACTGGCGGAGCATCTTTGCGCCAGCTGACGAAACAGGTAACATCCTTAAGCGTCATGGAAAGGCACTGATCTGGGGATGCAGAGGTGTCAGATTGACCCAGTGGCTCAAGGCCGACATCTACTTGCTCCTGGGCAGCCCGAAGCCTCTGCAGAACGCTGCACGGCTTGGTTATGTACGCCTCCATATCTTCAATAAACGGCTGTGGTACGTCTATCTCCGCAAACACTGAATCCAAGATGGGACCTGCCTGAGTGGGATCCAGCAACTGCGCATAGCAGTACGACAGTGAAGTCCGACCTCGCAAAAGATTGAGCGTGCAATTGCGGCAGTATTTGCCGTTTCCCGATAACCACTTTGGCTTGAATTCCCAGACAACGGTCCCGTCGCCGATGTGGACCTTTGTGAAATGGTCGACCGTATATGATATACTGCCTGCAGGCACCATGTTGGGTATCTTGAGGCAAGTTACGGCTGGCGCGTCCCATAATTCAACCTTGCCATTCAGCGCTTGCAGTAAGGAATCAGAAAGTGGTACTTCAACCAGCACCATGCCGCACATGAATTGCTCCAGGTGTGGTTTTACTACCTCTAATGCATAATGATAATTATTTACAGTGCTCAGATTGTTTTCCCGTAAGCTGCGACCCCTTATGCATACACGGTACAAGAAATCTTTATCGTTATCGAGGGCAAGGACATAATTTGCTCCTCCTTTACCCACTATATGAACCATTCGCCTGGGACCTCTATAAGGATTCGTGGCGTGACTCCGGTGTAAAGCTTTCCGATGACCCACACCTAAAGTACGAAAATTTTTCTAGGCTCGAACTCATCAGTTACTCATCTCACCAAGTTAAGTGTGCCAAAGAATTCCAATATGTCTAGTAATCACGACAGTGCCCCAGGTGATGTGGCGGAACATGTCTTTAAGCAGTCAGAGCCTGTGCCTGAGAACTTCGTGGAGGTAAAGGGTATCGATTACTCTAGGCCAGATGCCGTCGACATGCGCGCCACAGACCTAATCAAGTCCATGAAAACCATGGGCTTCCAAGCGTCCTCGCTTGGCCAAGCATGCGATATAATCGACGAAATGCGCTCGTGGAGGGGGAAACACATCGATGAGCTTGACGAATACTCGCGGAAAGGCAGCTTCGACGAGAACGGCTTCCAGAAGACGACAATCTTCCTTGGCTACACCTCTAACTTGATCTCGTCTGGTGTCCGTGAGACTTTGCGGTATCTGGTGCAGCACAACATGGTGAGCGCAATAGTGGCGACTGCAGGTGGTATTGAGGAGGACATTATTAAGTGCCTCGCGCCTACTTACCTTGGCGAGTTCACCCTGGATGGAGCGACCCTACGGGATAAGGGTATGAACAGAATCGGCAACCTGCTGGTACCCAACAACAACTACTGTAAATTTGAGGAGTGGATTGTGCCAATCCTAGATGCAATGTTGGCTGAGCAGGAGGCCTACGTAGCCAAGCAGGGAAACGACTGCCTAGGGGTGAATGTCGATGTGGACAGCCCTATATGGACCCCATCTAAGCTGTGCGACAGGCTCGGCAAAGAGATCAACGACGAGTCGAGTGTCCTGTACTGGGCTCACAAAAATAAGATCCCTGTCTTTTGCCCTGCGATAACGGATGGTTCTATTGGTGACATGCTTTTCCTCCACACCTTCAGATCGTCCCCCCAACAGTTGCGGCTAGATATTGTGGCGGATATCCGGAAGATTAACTCGATGTCGATGGAAGCCTCCAAGGCTGGAATGATAATTCTGGGTGGAGGCCTAATCAAGCATCACATCGCCAACGCTTGTCTCATGAGAAACGGTGCTGATTATGCTGTGTATATCAACACTGGTCAGGAGTTCGACGGCTCAGATGCCGGCGCCAGACCTGACGAAGCTGTGTCTTGGGGTAAGATCAAAGTGGAGGCTAAATCTGTAAAGGTTTACGCTGATGTCACCACCGTTTTCCCGCTGATCGTCGCTGCTACATTTGCCAGTGGCAAGAAGAACTGAGCCGATCACGCATCCTGAACCTGCTATTCTGTATATAGTATCACTTCTACATAGAGAAATTGATGTAATCAATCCATCTTCCATGTAGTTAGAGCTTCGGTCTGCTTCTCGGCCGAGCAGCAAGATCGGCTAAGAATGAAAATTTGTTCGCTACTTCGCTTCCCAGTATGCCAAAGATACTTCGATAAGCCATTGTAGAAAATCCACCAATGTTCTCAGCAATCGCTTGTGCGAGGCATCGGCTTGGATCTGTTGCCGCGAGGCCAGTATTGGGTCGCTCTGTTGCTGCTGTGCGTTACAAGGCTCATATTCCACCGTTCAGCGCGAAGGTCAGCAAGCCGAAGACTAAAGAAGAGCTACAGAAGGAAAAGCTAGAAGCTGCTATGCGATCCCCAAATAAGTTAGTGCGGTGGGGTGCTTATTTTCAAACTGAAGAGTTCAATAAGGCCATGACGAAGTACCTACTTGGCGTTTACGGTATATTTCTCATCTATGGGATCTACTTTATGAAGAAGTTATACACGAAGGAGAAGGAACGTGAGAAGCTGGAGGAGAAAGCTGTAGACGGGTATATAAATGATTACGAGAGCTTGAGACTCAAGGAACTGCAGGGAAAACTACGTACTCGCGACGAACGGAAGCTGGAACTGTATAAGGCCTTGAAAGAGAAACATCCGGATTGGACATCTGAAGACTTTGATGGCGTTGAATTCGAGGTGGAGGATCTCAATAAGATTAATAGGCATATCTTGCCAGCTAGGGATACTACTGACTTTTACGATGAAAAAGCCGAAGAATACGACCGTAGTGTTAGAATGGAAGAAATGGCCATCCGGATGGGTAAACGGCGCAAGTGGCTGATGAAGCACTGTGAAGGCGATGTGCTAGAAGTTGCTTCTGGTACTGGTAGGAATATTGATTACTTAGATCTGAGCAACATTGATTCTATTACCTTTTTGGATGCCTCTAAGAATATGATGAAGATAGCCAACAAGAAATTCAGAGAGAAATACCCACACTTCAAACAAGCTGCATTTGTCGTGGGAAAGGCAGAAGACCTAGTGGATCTGGCCGCTGGTTCTACGCCTCAGCAACAGAATCTAGAATTGGTCTCATATAGTGAGCAGGCGAGCCCAGAGCCCAAGCCCAAGGTGAAGTATGATACCATCATCGAGGCTTTTGGTTTGTGTTCTCACCATGACCCTGTAAGGGCATTGAAGAATTTTGCAAAACTCTTGAAACCTGGTGGAAGAATAGTTCTGCTCGAGCATGGCAGAGGGACCTACGACATTGTTAACAAGATTCTAGACAAAAGAGCCGAACACCGTCTCGAAACATGGGGGTGTAGGTGGAACTTGGATATCGGTGAAATTCTAGATGACTCGGGTCTGGAAGTTGTCACTGAGAAAAGAACACATCTCGGAACCACCTGGTGTATTGTGGCCAAACGTAAGGGAGACACTCCGAAGAAGGAAGAGATTGGTTTCCTAGAGAAATATGTCAGACCCAGCCTGCGTTCAAGTATGCCTCCCGCCGAAGACAATGCTAAAGAAAGCACGAAGAATTGAAACATTCCTCCCCATATAAATCGATTAGATACATCAACATGTAAATAGATATCACAAGTACTACACACAGAGCAGTCAACATCTATGCGTTGCCTCTCATTTTTTCACCATTTATAACATCTTGCCCGATTGCATCCATGATCTCAGTCTCAATCAAGGAGCCCACATTGCCGTAGGCCATGCTGGCCTCGTAGGATGCCACAATACGGGCTTCCGTAATGCCGATCTCGCAATGCGCGAGGATTTTAATGACATTGGCATATCTAGCTATCGTGTTCCGGATATTCGACGGGATAGGATCATTCTTGTCTGAATAAATTTCCCATGAAGATTCTTCCTCCAGTCTTGTAATGGAAACAGAGTTGGCGCCGGGCTTGTATTCTCCAGAGGCTACCCCAGCCAGCGTACTAGCGGTCTTGCCACTAACTGCAGTCCCATGGTGGCTATTTGAAAGATCGATATCGGAGGTTTTCCGGAGCCACACAAACCCGTTCACACCCAAGATTACGGTCACATTGCCCGGCAGGTTATGTGTGTGGTTCTTGCTGCGAATGATCAGGGAGCTAGGTACCCTGATGAACATGCCGTTGCGCAGTTTCCCGTACTTCAATGACCGTGTGTGTAGTGCAGAGCTTCCATCCTGGAATAACGACTGCACCTCTGCGTTGAGCAGGTCGCCTTCTTTCAGAAAGCTGCGCATCTGTAGCTCATCGCTCTCCGACTTCCGCCGCAGTACGCCACCCGGCAGGTTCACCGAGCCCAACATTAGCACTGCGTGCTGCTTTCCACCAATATCCACTTTCCACCGCTTGTTGCCCACCTCCACGATCCTGCCAACAATGTGGTCGCCCGTCTCTGGCGTATACCGCCCTCTCCAAGGGATTACCGACAGTAGTCGGTTCACTCTAGACACAGTGCCGGCCACCGACGAGTACGTTTTATTCTCCAAAAAGTACGTACCATGGCCCCGCATCCACACAGGATCGTCTGTAATTAGCTCTCCAGGTGTCACGATCACCGATGAATCTGTTCCCTCCATCTCCACATCCGAATCAAACTCTTCTTCCTCATCGTCCAGGTATTGGCTCCTATGAAACTGGAACCCACGCCGCTTGCGGATAGTTATTACCTCGCTCATTACTGCTGAGATAACAAGTTTCAGGACTCAAAGGCTCGCTAGCTAAGGGGAAACCAGTCTAGATGATATCGTTTTATTAATTCTTTACAAGTCATCGCCGAAAATTTTCAGCCAAATGATGATGAACAATAGCAAAAGCACTTGCGCAAGACAAGTCTATGCAAAGCCTGGTGAAGAACTTGGGTAAAATGGCTCTTCCTGCACGATATCTACCTCCAGTCCATCGGGGTATCACACAACTCGACAAGTCTGTGTTTACGAGATCCATTCCATTGGTCGTGGTAAGCTTCCCCGACCCGCGCAACATCTCAGTGTTCTCCAAGCGTTTCAAAGAAGAGATCCTACGTGTTCCCCGCATTCCACATGTGGTCCGGTTGGCGGAGAGCTCCGCACGCACCGAGGGGCTACCCCCGCTGAAGAAGCAGATGGTGGCGAACGACAATCACGTGGCCAAGGGCGTTCTACTAAAAGACTCGGTTCATCGCGTGGAAGACGTGAAGCAGCAGCTGTCGGCGGATGCGCAGACCTTCCTCGAGGAGTGCGGTGCGGCCCTGCGCGACTACGACTACACGCTCGATTATGACTTCTACCATGCGGACGAAATCCTGCGCTCGGTGCTCCCGGAAGAGTTCCAGGATGAGGTGCCGTCGGGGTTCACGGCTACGGGGCACGTGGCACACGTGAATCTGCGGAACGAGCTCAAGCCATACGGTCCGCTGATCGGCCAGGTTATCCTGGACAAGAATCGCCAGATCGAGACCGTCGTCGACAAGGTGGACGCAATCGCGTCGCAGTTCCGCACGTTCCAGATGAACGTGCTTGCTGGCCGCCCGGACCTCGTCGTCACGCAGCGTGAGTCGAACTGCGCCTTCACGTTCGACTTCAGCAAGGTGTACTGGAACTCGCGCCTGCACACGGAACACGACCGCCTGGTCCGCCTATTTGAACCCGGCCAGCTTGTAGCAGATGTGTTCGCGGGCGTGGGACCGTTCGCCATCCCCGCAGCCAAAAAGCAGGTCCTTGTGCTGGCAAACGACCTCAACCCCGAGTCATTCCGCTATCTGCGCGATAACATAGCCGCCAACAAGGTGGACGGGTTTGTGCGCCCGACAAACCTGGACGGGCGCGACTTTATCAGAACCTCGCCCGCTTTGCTCCGCGATTGGACGGCACAAACAGGTGGCTCCGTGGCTGCCGCGCCCGCGCGCCGCCGCCGGGGCGCACCCCCAGCGCCACCGCACACCGTCACGCTCCCACGCTATTTCCACCACTACGTCATGAACCTGCCCGATAGCGCGCTTTCCTTTCTCAACGAATTTGCCGGGTTGTACTCGCGCCACGGCCTCTCGGCGGACGCTGCTACTGACCCAGCCTTCGTGCTGCCCTACATACACTGTCACTGCTTCGAAAAATACAGCCCCGACGAGCCCGAGCCGACGCCTGCAGACCTGCATGCCCGCATACACCGCCGCGTGCTCACGATAATGGACACCACCGCAGACGTCCTGCCGATGACTGCGCTATCGTTCCACCTCGTGCGGAAAGTAGCTCCTACGAAGCCTATGTTCTGCGTGACGTTCCAGCTACCCCAGAGCATAGCCTTTCGCCCCTTAGCAACCACTACATAGAACATTACTCATTATTCGCCGTACTCTGTCTCACGTTCCGTCAGTGAGACTGTGAGTCACAACTATCGCAGACACGGGCGCAGAAAAAGAGTAATGCGCCCGGCTGTGCTATAAAAGTTTGCATGCTGCAGCCTCTGCTGCCCACATCTAACAGCGCTACCCAAGGTCTGGTAGTCCTATTGCGGGTATTGCAAGTAGAGCTGCACGAGCCCGCAACGTCCTCGGAAGCCGGCGCCTTATTTTATTTTCAGTTTTTCGCCTCTGGTTCGGCGTGAGGTGGAATTTTCTTGCGGGTTCAGCGCAGAGAAGAGAAGCAGCAGAGTTCAACACGCAACGCAGCTGCCTAACGCTGACGAAGATTTGGAATTTGATCGATTGCATTGGTATTTTTGGGTCGTAGTATTACGCGATGTTCCGCATCTGGTGACGGGTGTGGTGAAAAAGCGGGTCTGGAAGTGTCGGTACAAGGTACCCCAGAGCACTCAAATTTAGTAAGAAGGATGCAGGGAGAAGGCTTCAGAGAACTGCCGGGACTGCCAGCGGCGCAGCTGCCGCCGTCGCCCGGCGTGGGCAACGTGGGCAGCGCGCGAGGGGCTGTGGATGGCGTGCGTAAGTCGCCCACGCGGCTGATGCAGGTCATCGCAACGCTGCTGGCAGCGCTGACATTTAACTACTCGAATCAGCGCATCAACAACTCGAAGCACTCGCTGCTGCAGTTTCTGGCGGAGATCGTGAGGCGCAGCAAAAGCTCGCGCGGCGTGACGGTGCTGGCAACGTACTACTTCCACCGCTTGTATCAGTACCGGCTGAAGACCCTGCCGCTCGCGCAGGTGCCGGAATTTGCACGGTCGTCGAAGCGCATGTTCCTATGCAGCCTGATCCTGGCGCACAAGTTCACGCAGGACTCGACGTTCTCCATGAAGTCGTGGTCTACCATCACGGGGCTGCCTCCGAAGGATATATCGACGATGGAGCGATGGGCGCTGAATCAGCTGCAATACCGCCTATACGTGTCGGCGGAGGACCTGGACCGCTGGACTGAGGACGTGCTGTTTATGAACTGCCAGTCCGAACCAGTTGATTTGCATTCGGGCGAGTGTTGCAAAAGTGCCCGCGATCCCGGGGATGTGCATTCGGGCGAGTGTTCTAAGCGTGCCCGTGATTCCGAGGATGCGGATCCGAGGCAAGATTTACCTTGGGATCGTGTCAAAAGGTTACATAGATGTGTTACTTGATATATATATACCATTAGCTCGCCTTTCACTGCTGGTTATTTAGGTAAGCCATTAGCAAGAT
Organism: [Ashbya] aceris (nom. inval.); assembly: GCA_000412225.2. NCBI lineage: Eukaryota > Fungi > Ascomycota > Saccharomycetes > Saccharomycetales > Saccharomycetaceae > Eremothecium > [Ashbya] aceris (nom. inval.). Next base: position 297,002 of record CP006020.1, read on the forward strand.
TATCTACCTGTCTACTGGTCGGTAGCAGAAGCAAAAAATTATGCGAATTCTGTGGATCGAACACAGGACCTCCAGATTACAAATGACCGAAGTTATCTTCAGTCTGGCGCTCTCCCAACTGAGCTAAATCCGCTAACTGTTACCGTTTGACTTGCAGGCCGCGATTGTATTGCCTCTGCATACCATCAGACGAGAAATTGTGTCCTGCGGAGCCTGCGGGCTCTTCTCGATTTGCAGAAGATGCGAACGCTATCACATACAGCAGCACTAACGACGAATACTATCAAGCATACCTACGCCTATATACTGCAGCTGGTCGAATGGATTCCCTAGGTGTAGATGATGAAGTGGACGACTCAGATACCACCAGTTTGCAAGCTCAGCTCCGGCAAAATGCTATCCGCAAACAAGAACAGTTCCAGCAGGAGATACAAGAACGGAACTCCATGGTAAATCGCATGAGCGAGCAGGCTCTACAGTATTTTGATCAACTCCATAAGGCGGAGTCTTCGAAAAAGGAAGAGCTGCAGGCATATATAGACGAAAATTTAAAGGCGTTCGAGAAGAAGCAGAAGAGGACGCACACTCCTGCCAGAAATGCGCGGTCCGGTACTAACAATGTCGCCTCAGAGACACCAAAAGTAGCACCTGTAGCCAAAAAGAAGCTGGGTATAGTGAAGAAAAGTGCACCCGGTAAAAGTAAAATACGTTTAGCAGCGCGCAAACCTTCGAGTTAACGAGTTTAACTACGTGACGAAATGATGAATATATTTATCAAGAGCGTCCTAACTAGATGTTTGTACATTCTTTAATCTTGAATGTGCGTGTATAATTACAAAATAGAGATCCCTTCTTATGTTCACTGCTAGCTACCGTGTAACAAACAATATCTATATAGCATTAAATCACGTGAGATAATCTGGTATGTAATAGTCAGGTTCAGTTTCGAATCAACAAGTTCTGGTTGTGTGGCCGAGCGGTCTAAGGCGCCTGATTCAAGTGTATGCTTACAGCTGTTCACAGCTGAACACTCAGGTATCGTAAGATGCAGGAGTTCGAATCTCCTCGCAACCATTATTTTTTTTTCCTTTTCAAAGACCTTCTCTTGGTCCGGGTGTCTTGCGAAGACTGACATTATGAATAGACATAGTTTATCCTAATAGAGTTCGCTACTGGTATCTATTTTTGGAAGAGGCAGTGCCATAAATGCTCTTCGGACACTGCTTCACCTCCAGCTTGATTAATATTACATGCATTTTCGGCTTCAGATTCAGCGTCGCTGGAGGAGCTCCTGTCCGAATCTACGCTGAAACTGCGTTCTCCCTGCCTTATCCCTTTGGAACTCTCGCCCTTATTTTTTTCCAAAACCGACTTATACCGTAAGATGCTTTGTTCCACAGTATTGAGAAGCATAAAATGCCATACGTACGTCTCACTGGTTTGACCAATTCGGTGTATTCTGTTTATGGCTTGAAACTCAGTACTGTTATTAACAATAGGTTCCAACAAGAACACGTGTGTGGCATTGATTAAGGTCAGCCCTGATGCCTGCCGTTTTGTATCAAGAAGCAGACAGGTAATCTGCGGGTCCGTCTTGAAGGTTTCGACAACCTTCGCAAAGTTCCGTACATTTTTATTCGTAGTGAGAAACTTGATGGAGTTTTGTTTCAGGACATGACCAACTATCTCCAGCAGCTCAGCATATTGGGAGTAGATAACAATTTGTAGTCTGGGAGATTTAGGGTTTGTTTCGTGCTGTAGCCTGAGGTATTTTAGAAGTTTTATAACAAAGTCAATCTTTGATCCGTAGTTCACACTTGCTTCGAGCTGGTGAATTCTATCCAAGTATGGACAAACCTCGTACTTGTTTAAGTAGACAGGGTCGTTTTCTATTGATGTCACTGCCTGGGTGGTTCCTTCTTGGGAAGGTGTTAGTCGTGGTTCTTCATCTGCCGCGACATGCTTTAGTTCAGCTTCCTCTTCACGAAACTTAAAGCTGTAAAGTTCTGATGATGTGGTCGGTGATTTACATAATGGGCATGTTTGATTCGTGTCAAGCCAGCTGCTGATGCATTCCTGGCAAAAAAAATGCCCGCAACCAATAATAGCACCATCGTAGATATCACATAGGCATATAGTACAAGTAAACCGCTTATTATCCTTTAGTGCTTGCTCCAATTTTGTCAAATTTTGCAAATACTTCAATCTAGATTGTAATGTGCTTATCTTTTGAACATTTTTCAAGTACATGCCATCCCCCCTGGTGTTCCTCAGAATAGTTGTTCTGGCGTTCGGCTCCAGTTGGATGATAGATACCAGAGAATCCGATATCTTTTGTAGATTGCTGAAGTATGCTGTTTTAGCGTTGTATATGGAATTAAAGCGTTTGAGAATTTCGCGCATTTGGTGGTTCTCCTTTTTGATTCTAGGAATCTCAGATTGAAAACCCAGCAAGTAACTTTCAAAGCTGTCATTCTTAGCTTCACCATCAACAGCAAGGCCCATGACAATTGAAACGTTTTTCAAGTCTGCAAATACGTGCTTCAACGGCGTGCCTCCGACAAACTGTAGCCGCTTTAGAAGTTCCTTGTGATAATCGGAGGTAACATCCTTTACCAAGTTGGACACTTTCGGTATACGTACCTCTTCATCATTGGTGATAATATCATCTCTGTTCGAAAGAATGCGTTCTAAACAGTCCAATAAGGCAAATATCTTATCTTGGTCATTGATCGAGTTCTCATAATCATGAGCCTTCAAATCTGCGTCATTATCATCATAGTCGTGAGTTATAGGTTTCATACTCACTTCCTCAAGTTCCTTCAGCAAGTCGTTAAATTGTACAACACTCTGGTTCATCTTTTGAAAGAGCTCGGCTATTATTTTATAACAAGATGAAACAGTCATGTTGGAAGAAAAATCCTGCTGCCGAAATTCTATTTGCTGCAAGTGGGATTTATCAGCTACCTTTTTACCGTTTAGGTACTTACGGACCAGTTGGATCTCATCCTCTACCTTTTCTGCAGTCGCTATCAGAATTTGCTTCCTCAACTTCTCTGCAACTTCGTAGTAACTGTGCTCGAGTTCCTGGTATTTCGTTATTTCGTGTAATTCATCAGCTGAATAAACATCTGTATATTGTTGTTTTGCTTCAGCCTGTCCTAATTTCTCTAGTTTCTCGTTATCCTCATCTACTTTCTCTAGTTTCTTACTACCAATAAAATAGTAAGCTGTTGCAATAAAGAAAGTGCATTGGTGAAGAAAGTCCATATAAATTCTAACCTTGTTCTTTTTCTTTGAACCCGCATCATCTGCAGCCTTATTCTTCTTTTGAGTCTGCTCCTTAATGGACACAGCAAACGGATCACTAATCCCAAGGTTGGTCTGAAAGTCTGTAATAAGTTTCCTCTCCACTTCCTTGAGGATTTCGATAGCATCCAGTGGCATATTCTCCAATTCCATTCGTACCTGAGCAGACTGTATTTTAAGAGAGTAATTTTCCATACATAGAGAGTCAATATTATCTTGGACACCGTCAATCATGTACTTTAACACATCATTCATGTTTGGTAGATTTGCAACAGAGCTTTTGAGTGTGCCTTTACCAAATGCAGAAAGATTACCAGCTTCGCTCGACGAGAACCCCAGAATAGACATCATGGCATGGCAGCATGTCTTCCGCAGTTGTGACAACCAATGATTTAAGACAGCGGGACCTAGATAACAGGGCCCATGTCCGTCTGCATCATAACCCGAGGCCTCCAAGAAAGACGTCCATATATTAATGTAATTATCACGCTCTATAGGTGAGAATTGTAGCGGGACAAGGTAATGGTGCTGTTTTGGGATCTTAATCTGATATTCAACATCATGCTTGGTATGCCGGACGCAAAGGTTGAAACGTGGTATAATATCGAGAAGTTCCTTCGCAGTGAAAGTTACACCATTAACACGTTGGAGCTTTCGAATATTTTCGGGCTCTAGATGGACCCGATTATTGCCTAGCTTCCTGGTATTCTGACAAACTGTATCGATATACTTTGGAGTATCTTGAAAAGGGTGTAACTGCAAGTATGAGAATACAACCTTAAAATCCGCCAATGAATGAATCGGGGTCCCGGAAACACCCCACGTATGAATACGCTGCAAAAGGTTGGTGCATCGGGCTGCATTAGTGCTGTCACTTCCGAGCATCTGCATTTCATCCAGTATGATTCTGAAAAACTGCATCAAGGAAAGCGGCGACGAGTAATCATACTTGGGGGACTTGTGACGTCTAGACCTCATCGTAGTTGAGTACTCTGCATAGTGAACTTCTGCAGAAACTGTCGCATATGATGTGATTATAACGTCGTACTCGGACAGGGTAGTGACAAGATCCGGGATATTCTCTGTATTAAATTCTTCCTTGATATTGGCAAACCCGCGGTAATGGTATGCCTTGAGGGACCCATCGACATGCCGGGCTATTTCATCCAGCCATTGCTGTAGGATCACCTGCGGGCATATGATAAGGTTGGTTTTGACTCGTTTCATGCGTTTGCCGGTAGACGCTAGCTCAAACATTTGTTCCTCAGCCGGCTCCATTGTTCGAGGACGCAAAAGCAGCAGGGCTAGAACTTCAACGGTTTTTCCAAGTCCCATTTCCTCCGACAGCATCCCCTTCGCGCGGACCTCTTCTTTCAGGTATGCCTGATACAGTAATAGCACATCTGCCTGAGTTATTACATAACCGCTCAGTTTATTCCAGAACCACTTACCGCTCAGTTTCTGGTAACCGTACGAAATTTGCTCATTCAGAAACAGGAGCAGCTCATCGTCGCTCCTTCCGTAAGTCTTCTTGACGCTCTCCTTCTCTAGCATCCACTGGACAGATTCTTGCTGGAAGGGAAGTAGCTCTACCTTGAGGTTCGGCACGTGAGCGAGATCTCCGGTCCTGGTAAGCGTTTGTCGTGTATGTCGCGCAACCTGGTGTAGAAACTGATGGTGAACATAAGTGTGGGGCACTTCCATCTTGGTAGAGTGATATTGGTCACTTCCATAGAGCATGTCCAGTAACTCGTTCGTGTCCGCGGAAAAATGATTCACGGAGTTACGAAGGCACCATAGCGACACCCGGATGACCAAGCACCAGTCTCCGGACTTATTCCACTGCAGCTCACGCACACATACGTCCACATCTTGGTATGCTGCGGGCAGCCGCACCGTAGCGCTCTGCCCCCCGCGCCGCCGCCGCCGCTTCTCCGGCCGCACCTCTGCTGCCTTGGCAGCCCACTGTGCGCGCCGCAACTCGTATTCGAAGCATTTAAGCGAAATCGCCTCCAGCAGCGCCTCCTGCACCTCTCCCAGGGGATCCAGCGTGCAGCGCAGCTCCACTCCGTGCTCCCGCACTACCAGCAGCCGCTCGCAGCTTTCCGACGGACGCACGTACTCCACTGTAACATCTTCCGCCGTATAAGCGTCAGCTGGCCTTTCTGCACCGCACCACACACGAACCTCCGTCAGCGGAACCTCCCACTCGGTCTCCCGCCGCTGCCGGCGCCACCCGCGCTCTGGCGCAGGTCCCGAGCTTGCTGGCAGCTGCTGCGTCGCCACTCGCGAGCGCTCCACCTCCACCACGAAGCCCTCTGCCCGCTGCTGCGTCCCTGAGGGGCGCACCGTCTGACCGCCAGATCCAGCTACGCCTACAGTACCATTCTGGCGTACATCTGCGACTACTTCGCCCATATCCGCCGCTGCTAATTCTCTTCCTGAGGGTCCCGTCATCTTTTCAAAGAGAAAGCTTTTTCGTATCTAGCATTCCCCACTACTCGACTAGAAATCACCGCCAACAGCTGAAACTACTCCTGGTTGCTCACGGCGTTATGATATATTAAAAACCGACGCTAAAGACACTCCTCCGTCCTTGTAACGTTAGATCTACCTCGAGTCTTTACTTCATCTCTCGAGATCCTAGCAAATCTTGGCTCGATGAGGCACTTTTCTTTTCTAGTTATTTTTTCTACTATAAATCCCATATTCTACCAGGTGTCTATTCGTCTTAACCACACCAGTTAAGCAGTCAGAATCTCATAGTTAGTTGAGGGTATTCTGCTTTGTTGCTAGCCGCAGGTACTTTAAAGGGACGACCAGGGGTTTTTGCTGACATTGGAGTCATTGGACTAGTAAGAACGTAACGGCGAGTCGAGAATAAGGTGTGGCGTCGATACCCCAGTTTGCGGCGATGATCAAGGTATGTTAGAATGGTAGTGGCAGACACGCGGTAGGTACTAACGGGCTGTAGCAATTCAAAAACCTTTTACGGCGGAAAGTGAAGGGAAATGCGAGCAATATAGAAAGCGCAGGAGGGCCTGCAGCAGGCTCAACGCAGACAGTCAATATGGGCGAAAGCCGCATCGAGCATGTCGAGAGCGTGAACACCATTGTGCCTGTCGACAGCTCGTACAGCGAGGACATAGTGCTGAATATCTCTCTGCGGCAGCCGGAGCTCGAGAAGCCGGAGGGCGATGCAGCGGGCTCGAGGCGTGCCGGAGACCGTGAGGCGGCGGAGACAGGAGCCGCCGGCAGTGCGGTGGCAGCTGCGGAGCACACGGAGGGCCAGCGGGAGGCCGTGGACGGCAGTACCGGCCTGGAGAGCGAGGAGTCGCTCTCCGAGGAGGAGGAGGAGGAGGAGGATGAAGAGCCGGAAGGCGTTTTTCCGGAGCAGTCGGAGCTTGCGGGGTACAAGCTCTTGGGCAAGATCGGTGAGGGCGCGTTCTCCGAGGTGTTCCGTGCGGTACCGCTTAAGGACGGCCCGAATGCGTACCTGTCGAGCCGCTACAAGCAGGTGGCCGTCAAGGTGATCAACAAAAAACGCTTGTCGACTACTGCCAGCACCACGGGAAAGCGTCGCAACAAGCGGGAAGAAGCCGGCGAAAACAAGGCGACATCACGGGAGCAGGTCTTAAAGGAGATTACTATCCACAAAGCAGTTTCTTCGGGCGAGAACATTGTAACGTTTATCGATTTTCAGGAAACGGAGTCATACTACTTCATAGTTCAGGAGTTACTTGCTGGAGGTGAGATTTTTGGAGAAATTGTGCGACTCACTTACTTCTCAGAAGACCTGTCTAGACATGTAATCAGGCAGCTGGCACTTGCGGTAAAACATATGCACTCGCTGGGCATTGTCCACAGAGATATCAAGCCGGAAAACCTGTTGTTCTCTCCCATTGATTTTATACCCAGTAAGCACCGGCAGCTGAGGCAGTCGGACGACCCGAAGACCAAGCAAGACGAGGGTGTCTTCCGACCCGGCATCGGAGGCGGTGGCATCGGTGTCATAAAACTCGCGGACTTCGGCCTTTCGAAGCAGATTTATGCCACTAACACCACCACGCCGTGTGGGACCGTCGGATACACCGCCCCCGAGGTGGTCAAGGACGAGCGATACTCCATGAAGGTCGACATGTGGGGGATCGGCTGTGTGCTATATACCGTGCTGTGCGGCTTCCCGCCGTTCTACGATGAAAAGATCGACGTTCTGACAGAACTGATCTCAAAAGGCCAGTACACGTTCCTGCGGCCCTGGTGGGACGAGATCTCCCCCGGCGCCAAGAACGCCGTGCGCCGACTGCTGGAGGTCGATCCGGACAAGCGCTACGATATCGACGAGTTCCTTGCAGATCCCTGGCTCAACTCGTATGACTGCAATGTGCTCCGTCCGCTGGCGCCTCTAGATCGCCGCAAACGCCATACCCACAACCATTCACACAAGCCCTACAAGAAAGACTCCACGCTGCTGTACTCGCCCGCAGCGGTCGCCATGCGCGACGCCTTCGATATTTCGAACGCAGTCCAGCGCGAGGAGGAGGCCAAGCACATGACGCCCGGCGGCCACCAGCTGGGAGCCCTGCGCGAGGACGACGAGGACTCCGCTGCCGCGTTTGGCGACCTCGACCAGAACATGTTCCAGCTGCGCCTCAACAGCAGCACCATCCTCAAGCGCCGGAGTCAGAAGAAGCCTGCCCAAGAAGGCATCGGCGTGAATATACCAATGACCGTGGAGGAGATTTAGTAATTCCGAGTCTGTCACGTGGTATATTATCGCGGTGTACGGCTTTACCAGCGTTTCTTTTTCAGGTCATCTCGGCGGTGGAATATATAACGATTATGAAAAATTTTCACTCATCTCATCTCTTTGTAACTTATTTCATTTCATATTTTGTTTTATGTTTATTCCTGTTAGTCGTAGTGCTTCCTGAAGACTCCACAGAGATACTAGCGAGAGAACAATGTCTGATTCTGCGCAGTCTATCAAGGTTCTAGGTGAATTGTTCGAGAAGCTGTCTGTGGCAACTGCTGAGAACAGAGAAGCGACCGCCACGGAAATCGCTTCGTTCTTGAACGGGAACATCATCGAGCATGACGTACCAGAGGAGTTCTTCAAGAACCTCGCCAAGGCGGTGAAGGACAAGAAGACTGCGGCTGCGGCTTTGGAGACGATTGCCCACATCGCCAATGAGAGCAACCTGTCCCCATCCGTCGAGCCATACATCGTGGACCTCGTCCCAGAGGTGTGCGCCAAGAGCGGCGACAAGGACAAGGATGTGCAGGCCATTGCCTCGAAGACTTTGCTTGCCATCGTCAAGGCCATCGACCCTGTGGCCATCAAGGTTATTCTTCCACACTTGACCAACTCTCTAGTCACGACCAACAAGTGGCAGGAGAAGGTGGCCGTCTTGGCGGCCGTCAGTGCATTGGTCGACGCGGCTAAGACCCAGGTTGCTTTGAGAATGCCTGAGTTGATCCCAGTCTTGTCCGAGGCCATGTGGGACACCAAGAAGGAGGTCAAGCAGGCCGCCACTGCCACGATGACCAAGGCTACCGAGACTGTCGACAACAAGGATATCGAGCGTTTCATTCCTAAGTTGATCGAGTGTATCGCCGACCCAGCCCAGGTCTCCGAGACCGTGCATTTGTTGGGTGCCACCACCTTCGTTGCGGAGGTCACCCCAGCTACTCTATCCATCATGGTTCCATTGTTGAACAGAGGTTTGGCTGAGAGAGAGACCTCCATCAAGCGTAAGGCTGCCGTCATCATCGACAACATGTGTAAGTTGGTCGAAGACCCACAGGTTGTCGCTCCTTTCTTGGAGAAGTTGTTGCCAGGTTTGAAGAACAACTTCGCCACCATTGCTGACCCTGAGGCCCGTGAGGTTACCTTGAGAGGTTTGAAGACCTTGAGAAGAGTTGGTAACGTTGGCCCAGACGACACTTTGCCAGAGGTGTCTCATGCTGGTGACATTGTCACCACCAGAGGTGTCTTGGACGAGTTGACCAAGGACACTCAAATTGCTCCAAGATTTGCTCCTGTGGTGAACTACATTGCTGCCATTGCTGCGGACTTGATCGACGAGAGAATCATCGACCAGCAGGCTTGGTTCACGCACGTCACTCCATACATGACCGTTTTCTTCCACGAGAAGCAGTCCAAGGAAATTATTGACGACTTCAGAAAGAGAGCCGTTGACAACATTCCAGTTGGCCCTAACTTCGACGACGAGGAGGACGAGGGTGAGGACTTGTGTAACTGTGAGTTCTCCTTGGCCTACGGTGCTAAGATCTTGTTGAACAAGACTCAGTTGAGATTGAAGAGAGCCAGAAGATATGGTCTATGTGGTCCTAACGGTGCTGGTAAGTCTACCTTGATGAGAGCTATCGCCAACGGTCAAGTTGACGGTTTCCCAACTCAAGAGGAGTGTAGAACTGTCTACGTCGAGCACGACATTGACGGTACTCAAGCCGACACCTCCGTCTTGGACTTTGTCTTCCAGGGTGACGTTGGTACCAGAGAGGCTATCACCGAGAAGTTGAGAGAGTTCGGTTTCTCTGACGAGATGATTGCTATGCCAATCATGTCCTTGTCTGGTGGTTGGAAGATGAAGTTGGCTTTGGCCAGAGCTGTGTTGAAGAACGCCGACATCTTGTTGTTGGATGAGCCAACTAACCATTTGGACACTGTCAACGTCGCTTGGTTGGTGAACTACTTGAACACTTGTGGTATCACTTCCATCATTGTTTCTCACGACTCTGGCTTCTTGGACAACGTCTGTCAGTACATTATCCACTACGAAGGTTTGAAGTTGAGAAAGTACAAGGGTAACTTGTCTGAGTTCGTCAAGAAGTGCCCAACTGCTAAGTCTTACTACGAGTTGGGTGCCTCCGACTTGGAGTTCAGATTCCCAGAGCCAGGTTTCCTAGAAGGTGTTAAGACCAAGCAGAAGGCTATTGTCAAGGTCTCCAACATGTCCTTCCAGTACCCAGGTACCTCCAAGCCACAAATCTCCGACATCAACTTCCAGTGCTCGCTTTCTTCCAGAATTGCTGTCATTGGTCCAAACGGTGCTGGTAAGTCTACGTTGATCAACGTTTTGACTGGTGAGCTATTGCCAACTACTGGTGAGGTTTACACCCACGAGAACTGTAGAATTGCCTACATTAAGCAGCACGCTTTTGCTCACATTGAGAACCACTTGGACAAGACCCCATCTGAGTACATTCAGTGGAGATTCCAGACCGGTGAGGACAGAGAGACCATGGACAGAGCTAACAGACAGATCAACGAGAGTGATGCTGAGTCCATGAACAAGATCTTCAAGATCGACGGTACCCCAAGAAGAATTGCCGGTATCCACTCCAGAAGAAAGTTCAAGAACACTTACGAGTACGAATGTTCTTTCTTGTTGGGTGAGAACATTGGCATGAAGTCTGAGAGATGGGTCCCAATGATGTCCGTCGACAACGCTTGGTTGCCAAGAGGTGAGTTGGTTGAGTCTCACTCCAAGATGGTTGCTGAGGTTGACATGAAGGAGGCTTTGGCTTCTGGTCAGTTCAGACCATTGACCAGAAAGGAGATTGAGGAGCACTGCGCCATGTTGGGCTTGGAGGCTGAGTTGGTTTCCCACTCTAGAATCAGAGGTCTATCTGGTGGTCAGAAGGTCAAGTTGGTCTTGGCTGCTTGTACGTGGCAGAGACCTCACTTGATCGTCTTGGATGAGCCTACCAACTATTTGGACAGAGACTCTCTAGGAGCTTTGTCCAAGGCTTTGAAGGCTTTCGAGGGTGGTGTTATCATCATTACTCACTCTGCTGAGTTCACCAAGAACTTGACTGAGGAAGTCTGGGCTGTCAAGGACGGTATCATGACCCCATCTGGCCACAACTGGGTCAGCGGTCAGGGTTCCGGTCCAAGACTAGAAAAGAAGGAGGACGAAGGCGACAAGTTCGATGCTATGGGTAACAAGATCGCTACCGGTAACAAGAAGAAGAAGTTGTCTTCGGCTGAGTTGAGAAAGAAGAAGAAGGAGAGAATGAAGAAGAAGAAGGAGATGGGTGACGCTTATGTTTCTTCTGATGATGAATTTTAAGCTGGTTCTTCTTTCTGCCGTTTAATTCTAGACTTGTTTTCTATTTAATATCACTGTATCCCGTAGTGTTTGTATACATTCCGTAATAGAAGGTCCGATACTTTACTTTCATTATTAATCTCTGTTTGCCACCCAAGGGGACGATATTATAGTGGAACTGCGTCGTGACGAAGTGTCAGACGCTATTGGCATTCAGGTGCCAGAGACTTTGATCTCTGGAGTGCAGAGGAACTTGGTCAACTAGGCAGTTATTTTCATTTTCCACAAAACTTTTGTAGTACACAAGTTCACACCAAAGGCCAATATGAAGCTCACGATCGTCATAACAGCGTTCGTGTCCTTGGGAAATGCACTTTCCAACTTCTATACCCCTCATGGCGTTACATGTCCTAGGGAAGAGCTCATCAGAAATTCAAATGTACATATCCAAAGATACCCCTTCCACTTTGACCTGGCAATAACAGGATAGTAAACTAACCCACGACTAGACCGGCTTATCAGAACAAGAACATGCATATGTCAAGAACCACCATTACTTGACTCAGAATCATTTAATCAAGTTTCTTCAGAATGTCAGCATTCCCGATTTTGATATTAATGACTTCCTTCACAAGACATCTCAGAGGCCCGTCAATTTAGCAATTGCAGTCTCAGGTGGCGGCTACCGGTCAATGCTTACCAGCTCGGGCTTTTTGCTGGGCATGCACAGCCGCGGCCTTTTCAACTGTGCCAGCTATATTGCAAGTATCTCTGGCGGCAGCTGGACGTTGATGCGGTTGCTTCTAACGAACTTCGATATTGAAGAGCTTAAGAAGTGGAACATCAATAGCAGCCTACTAGAGGGTGTGCCAAACTTTGAGATTAAGAATCGGGATATAATTCAGCAGTTTGAAGCCACGGCTGATTCCACAGATTCCACAACTGATTCGTCGCAGGACGTATTCATGGATGAGGATTTCTACAGCGAACTACAGGACCAGACCTCTATATGGAAGCGCGATATGAATATGGGACCGCTGGATGAATTACCGACCTTTTCGGAATTTTATGACAGACTTGAACGTAGCTGGGCCCAAATGGACCACTCTCCACACCATAAGCGGTCCATTGACACTCTTCTAAAACTAAAGGAGACGTTCGAGGATGTGTTCAAAGGTGACAACGAAGACGGCGAGGGCAACCAGATTCGTAAGGTGGAGGAAATGATGGACTCTTTCTCAAGCTTCCGGAAGGTGCTCAGTTTCTACATTGATCTTCACTCCGAAGTCCGCCCGAAAAAGATCATGGGGTTCCCGGTATCATTCACAGACTACTGGGGACGTGCCCTTTGGAAGAAGATATACGTCAATGAATCCATGATCAGCTCGATGTCCGAATTGTTTGCCAGGAGTGAGATCACAAACAACTACGAGGCCCCGTTGCCGATCATCATTGCCAATTGTAAAAATGAAGACCTCGTAAACGCTGTGTTCGAATTCACCCCCTTCGAGTTTGGATCGTGGAATAGTCTTCTCGGCCTCTTTGTGAATCTCAAATACTTGGGCTCCAACTTCACCGAGGGCGTCGCGCAGAACTGCGTGCAAGGCTTCGACGACATCGGGTTCATAACCGCCACATCCTCATCGCTTTTCAACAACGTCCTCATATACGCATGGAAACTCGCCTCTGAGTCGTCGCTTAAGACCATGAAGGCAATACGCGCGCTATTCTCCACCTTCGGTGTAAACCTGAAGAACAAGCCCAACAGCTTCTTCGGCACCCGCTCCGACTTCGCGCTTTTCCAGCCAAACCCCTTCTACCGCTATCCGGGCATCGAATCCCCGTTGACAAACTCGGACAAGCTCTACCTAGTCGATGGAGGCGAGGACGGCGAGAACATCCCCTTGCGGCCCTTCTTGCAGCCAGAGCGCCAGCTAGACCTAGTCTTCGCCCTCGACTCCAGCTCCGGCCGCATCAACTACCCCACCGGCGCCATCCTTCGCAACCTCTACGACAACCTCCACGCTGCCGACGGCGCAACCGCCGTCGTCCAGTCCGGCGACGTCCAAAGCGTCATCGACCTCCTACCCTACATCCCCTCCGCAGAGGAGTTCGAGGCCAAAGGCTTGCTCAAGCGCCCCGTGGCCTTTGGCTGCTACCCCGAAAGCTACCATATCCGCAATGCCTCCGCGACTGCCCCCCCAGGAAAGTTCCCCCCCATCGTCTTCTACCATGCTAACCGCAATAGCACCTACAACTCTAATACGTCCACCTTCAAGCTCCGCTACAACCACTCGGAGGTCCAGGGCATGCTTGATAACGGCGCTAGTCTATTTACGCACGACAACAATACCGCATACTTCCAGTGTGTTGGCTGCCTTGCTGTCAAGCGCGCCTACGACAATGCCAATGCATCCGCCAAGCTCCCCCCGACCTGTCAGCAGTGCTTCCGCAGGTACTGCTACAACTAGCTGTCACCATGCGTCTACATACTGAGCCGGGTAATTAAATAGTAGTTAGTGGATACTAGCGAATTACTGCGTAGATCTGTGCGAGAATCCCAGATCCGTTTTTCCAATATTTCACCGTCCTGTAAATCAACAGTTGAAAAACAATGGCGTGCTTAATCAACGAACGCAGCACAACCAGCCATAGGCTTCAAAGCCGTTCCAGACCTGATATTGCAAAGTTGCTCGAGCACTAGAAGGGGCTGGGTCATTATATAGGTGGTAGTAAGAAGTGGGTAGAAGGAAGGGATTATGGTACAGCGTGGGCGTGGAGGCAGGGACGCCGCAGTGGGTGCCGCTCATGGGCATGGGCATATGCGGCAGTTATATGAGTTGGTTTACAATGGGGGCGCGGTAGGGACGGTGACGTTGCGGCCAGATCTGCCGCGACACGGTACTCTTGACCCTAGCAATGTTGTGTGCACGTTAGTGGAGCTGTACCACTCGATTCCAGGCGACATCCCGCTGATTAAGACGCATTCGATCGCCGGATGGGTGTTTCTGAACGAGGTGGAGCCCGGAAACCTGATTGTGTGGGGCAAGAACGACATGCGCGTCGTGGTGGACCCGATGGAGATGAGCGCCCAGCAGGAGCAGGCAGCGCTCCTCGGGGGCGTTGGGTACGGCCATTGGTCGGAGCTTGAGGACGTGGCGGCGGCGGCGGCAGCGGCGGCGGCAGCGGCGGCTGGTGCTAACGCTCATGCTCACGCTGGGGCAGGCTCGCACGTGGGGACCGCGGTGGGCGGGCCGGGTACGGGTCCGCTGGCGCACAATGCACATGCACATCAACACACACACCAACACGCGCATCACCATGCGCACCAGCATCGACATAGCGGCCTGGTAAGCCTTACCCGCTTTAATTCTGCACCCCCGGGCATCATGGAGTTCCAAACGCCGGAACAGGTAAAGGACTACATACAGAGAATCTACGCCTTTCAGGAGCGCATCGGCATTGTTTGCCTGAAAACCAAGGACTACAAGAGCAAGGTGACGCGGATCGATTTTGGATGCGAGTTCTACGGCACTCGAGCAGGCAAGACAGCGGCGCCCAACGAAATATCGCCGGGCGGAGCCGCCAACGGAGACTCTGATGAGCATCGTACCAGATCTACGCATCACCTGGGCAGTGGCACCAAGCGCTGCCCGTTCTTTATCAGGTACCGCTACCAATCGGCCAAGGACAATTACTATCTTGACGAGGCTTGCTCTAACTTGGACCACGACCACGATCGCGTCGATGTATGGAACTATAACACCAATAAGCGTCTTCTGATAAAAGAATACAAAAGGCAGCTAATCCAATTAATGTCCTCGAGTGACAATGTGTCCTCGGGAGATGTGATCCGTTTGCTGGTATCTGAGGCCAGCAAAGATGACCTCTATAAGGGTTACTTCTCGAACAACACCAGGAAAAAGGATTTTGCTAAAGCAATGAGGAAAAACTGCGAGTACTTTCGCAGGTCCTACTTGGACAAACGGGGGTTTGACGGCCAGGTAACGTGACCCTTGCGCCAAATAGGACGACCCAACGTCATATACCCCGCATCACATCATGCCCCACAGCTTAAACTATGTACGTATCGGTGTGTATATAACGAGACTCCCGAAAACTTCATAAATGTTTGCATAAGTCATATGTCCCAGTATGCGGTCGGGGTGATGCTCTGCAGTAGGCCTGCAGTGCCGCTGCACAAAACTTGGATCTCAGTACGTAGTTGGCATCAGGGGTAAGTGTCCATGGGACATTCAATACCTTATTGCTCGAGCGTATATTCTCCTGTCGTCTGCACATACGCATGTCGGCTTAACTAATCTTCAACGCCGTTACCCTGATAAACGTCTTGGGATAGGAAAAAGCTAGCTAAACCTATAGGCTGTTCAGTACCATTTGCTGAAGTCCTCACCGCCTTAGACGACAGCATCTACAAAGTTATGAGGTTACTGAAATTCGGGCTGGCATTTGCCGGACTGGCAGGTTCAGTGTATTGCATGCCTCATGGTGAGAAAATTCATACCGAGGTCGAACGGCCGCCAGAGGGCAAGAACTGGGAGCAATGGCATATGGAGCATGAACATCAAATGACCGAGTACACCCCAGAGCAGTTCTTCAAGCTACATGACACCAACGGCAAGGGCTACCTGGATGAAAAGGACATCCTAACTCTCTATGGTCTAAGCAGGCCTGAGGTTGTCGGAACAGGGGACGGTATGGGTCAGCATGATGACAGCGAGAGAATAGACAAAGAAACGGCAAACCGTATTGTGCAACTCATCGGTGAATTAATTGACGCCAATGACGATGGGAAGGTCACCAAGGCGGAATATCTCAACTTTGCTAAGAACGGCAAGTCTCTTCCAGACCTGGGCGTTGGTGTCGGCCATCACTCGGACTTCGAAAAAGAGTTCAATGTTCATCACTGGAATACCCATCACCAGAACGACGAGAAGACAGTTCACCGCGAGGACGTGGAGCACGATCTCTTGCATTACTACCATAGCTTGGAGCAGGACGAACTGAAGCGGGGGGCTTCACGAAGTACCTACGTGACCGACGATCAGCTGGAGAGCCAGATTGAGAAACAGAATATTCCAGCCAAGTACTTCAATGGTATAGTATAATGGTCACTTAGATTAATCAGTGGGTGCTCAAGAGTCATGCATATACTATTAAGTAGTAATCCTTGTATGATCCATACATCCTTTAAAATAGATAGTAAATACAAAAAAATACATTATTGGATATTTGAAAGCACTTCAACCAATAGTTTATCATCAAATACATCCCCGCTCACCGCGTGGCAACGGATTCCCTTCCGTTCTAGGACTTTCCAGTCTGCAGTTATTTGGCCATCCTGAAGATAGACAACGTCCGTAATATATGCGGTGGGCGGCCACTGCATGTGGTCCAATTTGGCCCTCTTCTTCTTGTATCTTGTTACAGCCATATTCATGGAATCAATAATCATTAGCACATATTGCAATCCTCCAAGTCCGAAAGTTTCGCGATCATATTTGTTGTTGACCAATAGCACCTTTTTCATCTTTCTTTCGACAACCACCTCCGCGACATTACCGAGGATTACCATGGGTAATAGACTAGTAATCAAAGACCCGATTGAATAAACAAGCATATCGCATCTCTTTAGCTGTTGGATGGACCTGGAATTCGCGACGGGAAAAATCTCCTCTCCGTAAGGGTTGATATAGAATACTCGCTTGACAGGTGCTGGGAGGGGCTCTTCATCGATCATTTTCTCAAAGTACAGCTGCGAAGTCCTCAAATCCGGATGGATGTAAAAAGGCGCCGCGTCTTCCTCTTCTTCGTCGTCTGCCAGTGAAGGCGTGGCAAGCCCCTGCATCGAGCTATAAGAAGGAGAGCTGCTTTCATCGCCAGCCCTACTGAGAGACCCTGGGAACTGGTCATGGATTGGATGCGAAGGATGCGAAATCTGCGACTGGCCCGTGATGACCATATCGTTTTCCAACATCGCAGAGATATGGTACATGTGGTTGGAATTAATACAGGGAATGACGTCCACAGACGCGTCGCACCGCCCCAGGCGCAGCGTCAGCTCAATCGCAGCATCCAGCGACCCTAGAAACAGCCGCGCTCCCGTGAGAAACAAATTTCCGATCGACGCCTTTGCAAACTGGAAGGGCTTGGATATTTTGCCCCGTTTCAGCAGTTCAGACTGTATGTGCGCCAAAAAAGGCCGCACGCACTCCCGCAGAGGGCTGGGCACGCCGCCCCATATCGCGTGCGACCCCTCCACGATCTCGTTCCACTCTTCCTTCGCGCGCTTGTTCTCCTGCGGTAGCCGGTACGACAGCACCTGTATCAGGAACGGGTCGCTGATCACCCGTACCAGCCGCGACCGGATGTCCCCAATCGCAGGCCCCCCAATCACCCGCAGGATCTCCGATGTCGACCCCCCGTTGTCTGATATGGGCATAATGTATGCCACAGAGCTCGACAGCTCTTCGAAACACGGCACCAGTGCGTTCGTGGCAGTGCCACCCCCAAGCACAACAACCGACAGTTTCCGTCTCGTATCTTCTACCATAGCGCCTCCCTCAAATGCGTGCTGTCACTCCTGTTCCGTCCGCGTGAATGTTTTTTGGTCTCACAGTTATTCACCTGAAGTGCTTCTCGTCAGACTCGTCCTTACCCACCGCGGTCAACTCTCTTGTCGGCTGCCCAGATGTCTGCTCCATCAAAGCCCACGTGTAAATCCTGAGGCTCGCAGAATCAAACACGCTGCGTATCACTGTACTAGAGATCAGTTCTTCCTCTGGAGACGTGGAGGGGCGTTGTTTATGGATGTAGCCGCGCTGCCGACGCCACTCGTTAGATCACGTAATACGTGTACAGGTTGGTCGACGTTAAAATAAGGTGTCCTTACCGTTTGCCGGCCCTAGCAATCCGTTCACTATTCTCAGAGCAGTATTCGCAGATGCACACGACAATTGCACGTATAGAGCAGAGAATGACTAAGGCGGTGATATTCAGTGACTTCGACGGTACCATAACATGGCAGGATTCCAATGATTTCTTGGCAGACAAATATGGGCTCGGACAGGCGGCGCGCACGCAGCTTTTCGAAGGTGTGATCGACGGGACGAAGACATTTCGCGAGGGGTTCTCGCAGATACTCGAGAGCGTGCAGCTGCCGTTCGACCAGTGTGTGGCCAAGGTGCGCGAGCATGTGCAGCTGGACCCCGGCTTCAAAAGCATGTACGAGTGGACGCAGCGCGAGGGCGTACCGCTGGTGGTGATCAGCAGCGGCATGAAGCCGTTGATCGACGCCCTGCTCGAGCAGCTGCTCGGCTGCGAGGCGCTGCAACAGATCGAGGTGATTGCCAACGACGTGGAGGTGCGGCAGGATGGGACCTGGCGCATCCAGTACCGGGACGAGTCCGAGCACGGCCACGACAAGTCGCGCTCCATCGAAGCCTGCAAGAGGCGCTGGGAACACCTAGAGCAGCCGCCAGTGTATTTCTACTGCGGCGATGGCGTCAGCGATCTCAGCGCTGCGAAGGAGTGCGACCTGCTGTTCGCG
This sequence comes from [Ashbya] aceris (nom. inval.), assembly GCA_000412225.2. Lineage (NCBI taxonomy): Eukaryota > Fungi > Ascomycota > Saccharomycetes > Saccharomycetales > Saccharomycetaceae > Eremothecium > [Ashbya] aceris (nom. inval.). Next base: position 315,959 of record CP006020.1, read on the forward strand.
AAGAGCGGTAAGGACCTGATTTCGTTCTGCAGGAAGCAGGGGGTCCCTTACCGCGAATTCAACACCTTTGACGACGTGCTGAGCGCGGTCAAGCGCGTAGTTGCAGGCGAGACTTCTGTAGCGCAACTGCAGGGAAGTAGCGATGTGTAAGCGCCGTATAGGCGACCTTGGCGGTAGCTGCAATTTTTAATCTCTACCTACGTAATTCGTCCTGGTCGCGCTGCGGTCCAGTGTTAGGCACGCCCCACATGAAAGGCAGCCGTAAGCAATTAGCAACGGCCTACTACGGCTCCGATGTTAGGTGGTGGCACACATGACAGCCCAACGGGTTGGGAAGTCCGGCTCGAATCATTTCCGCGCCGAGTGGGCGGTGGGTGAAGCCGCTCCAACCCCTTGTCAGAGTAGCAGTTGGATATAAGAGAGTGCTTCATAGCAAAAGTCAGCTAACAGCGTTTCGTGAAGCTAACCGCAAAACACACACACAAACACCAGTAAGCAGCTATGGGCAAGGTGAAGGTTGAACAACCCATCGTCGAGATGGATGGCGACGAGCAGACGCGTATCATCTGGCACCTGATCAAGGAGCAGTTAATCTTCCCTTACTTGGACGTGGACTTGAAGTACTACGATCTTTCTATCGAGAACAGGGATGCCACGGAGGACCGCGTGACGGTGGAATCTGCAGAGGCGACCCTCAAGTACGGTGTTGCCGTCAAGTGTGCTACCATTACCCCGGACGAGGCGCGTGTCGAAGAGTTCGGGCTCAAAGAGATGTGGAAGTCTCCAAACGGAACTATCCGGAACATCCTGGGCGGGACGGTCTTCAGAGAGCCCATCATCATTCCAAGGATTCCAAGACTTGTGCCGGGCTGGAATGAGCCGATCATTGTCGGCAGACACGCGTTTGGCGACCAGTACAAGGCGACCGATGTTGTGATTCCTGGAGAGGGTACGTTGAAGCTGGTCTTTGAAAGCAAGGACGGTGACAAGTCCAAGAACATTGACCTGGAGGTCTTTGAGTACCCCAAGGACGGCGGTGTTGCCATGGCCATGTACAACACCACTGAGTCGATCACTGGGTTTGCCAAGTCGAGTTTCGAGCTGGCATTGGCAAGAAAGATGCCACTATATTCGACAACAAAGAACACTATCTTGAAGAAGTACGACGGTAAATTCAAGGACATTTTCGAGGGCATGTACGCAGCCGAGTACAAGGAGAAGTTTGAGGCTGTTGGCATCTGGTATGAACACAGACTGATTGACGACATGGTCGCCCAGATGTTGAAGTCCAAGGGTGGCTTCATCATCGCCATGAAGAACTACGACGGTGATGTGCAGTCAGATATCGTCGCCCAGGGCTTTGGCTCCTTGGGTCTAATGACCTCTGTTCTCGTTTCTCCAGATGGAAAGACCTTCGAGAGTGAGGCAGCACATGGCACTGTCACCAGACACTACAGACAACACCAGCAGGGTAAGGAGACATCCACCAACTCAATTGCCTCCATCTTCGCGTGGTCGCGTGGTATCATACACAGAGGTAAGGTCGATGGCACCCCAGAGGTCGTTAAGTTCGGCGAACTGCTAGAGAAGTCCACCTTGGACACGGTTCAGGAGGACAACATCATGACCAAGGACCTAGCTTTGATCTTAGGTAAGACTGACAGAGCAAGCTATGTCACCACGGAAGAGTTTATTACAGCAGTAGCCAATCGCCTAGCCGATGGCTACAAGCGTCTTTTTCGTGAATAAGAAAAAGCAAGCAAAATTATAGCCTAGGCCGCTGATAGCGTCTATTTATTACTAGTATATCATACCTAGTACAAGACTATAGATACTAAACCATCCGTGTAGGATCCAGTCTGGGTCGTGGCGTGTGAATCTCAGATGATGCACAGTTCAGCTACTGCCCAATTGGGAGCGACCTGTCATTAGTCATCGAGGCGCAGAATGAGTAAATGTGGAGAGCAAATCTGGGTGCTTTGATACCCTGTTCTCAGAGCTAACAGTCACCATATTTTTGCCGGCAACGGCATTGCTAACCGTTCCCCAATCGCGCTTAATAATATAGGTCATACAGTCTGATGCCTCGCAGGACTAACGTGCAGTTGCGCGATAAGGCATTCTAACGCCACATCTGGGACACCAGGAGCATATATCGATAACAACGTGCGGCGAGCCGCCTACGTGTCATGTGACGCAAACGCTGACGGTAAGCGGGACACTCGCGCGCTTAGGCCATCTAGGGGTCGCCTCTGTTACCTAAGTATTACCTCAGGTGACCTCATGGGGATCTTGATATAGTTTATTGTTTCCAGTCTGGCGAAGGGCATCCATTCACCGCGATCCCACTGTTCTATTGCACTTGAGCGCTATTCGCGAGATACCCTTAAACTGGAACATGCTTTATTCTGGGATGCGCCGTCGATCATCTAGCGAGATCTCTGAAAAGATTACTTGACTCAATTGGAACCGATTTGCGCACTGGGCATTCACATGTTCACGGTAATCCATGTTTTTACATATTTACGTGGGCAATCGTTGGTTCCAATACCCATATCCAGAGCTTTTGGATATGCTCCCCAAGTATTGAGACTGAGATATACCTTTCTGAAGCTCCTGCCTGCCGGCGGCAGAGGTCAATTTCCTCTTCCTGGGTCCAAATGCTTTCACCCTCGAACAATGGCTAAAATCCCACATCGTAATTCGCAATTGCCTGTAATCGCATATTACTGTTAAGCGTGAAGGTCTTCAATCCTAACTTCTTGACACATTTTCCGCCACACCGACTTCAGCTTCAAGGACCAAGTATCCTCGAAAGTGCGAAATGGTCTTTCTATCTCTGTTCCATCATTGATCTACTGATGCTTCTGACACCTCCAAAGCCTTAGAAATGTAGTCCCCAACTTCACATTAAAAGTACTTGCTAAGGATTACAGGGAACCTACCATGTACTAATAGTACCACTTTTGCGGGTACAATATGTATCTGGAGAGTTTCACCTAAGCATATTTATACCAGAAGGGAACTCAAGAGAGATGCCTGTCTATTCGAGGCCCTCGTCCCTTCCATATCATGCTGGAAGGAAACTGTATGGCTTTCCGGGTCTTGTATGTTACAACATGTTTGCGATGCTCCGTTCCATGTACGCTTAGCAAAGCTGTCGAACTTACATACAAAACAAGTCTCAATTATACTTCTAGGGAGATCGCTAAATGATTATATCATAACCAATTAGCAGCGCAAGTGGTTTAGTGGTAAAATCCATCGTTGCCATCGATGGGCCCCCGGTTCGATTCCGGGCTTGCGCATTTTTTATTTGTCGCCGGGCTCACGGTGTGAAATATACTTTGGACCCTGCACCTGTCCGGGCGAATAACCGACCGACTACCAGTCACGGTGCCGGTAAAGGTCGGTTAGAGTTAGTCTTCCCAGTGAAACTTGAAATTTTTTAATTCATCGGCGGACGGATGACTCAACAGCTGCATGCGAACTTTCACATAAATTTTTGCCAGATATTTACTGAAGGTTACCGGTGGTTCTCATTGCGAAGATAAGATACCCCAGTGTGTACTGACTCACCTCCTAGCACTGTGTGAAGATGCTTAGACATTCGATAAAGGGTATTGGAAGAGGTTCATGGGTTCGCTGCAACTCGTCGAGCAGTACGGCCGCTCTGGTGTACAAGCAACTGCACAAGCATAAAGTGAAGCCTCCGGTTCCCAAGTTTGAGACTTCCAACTGGTCAGCGAACAGTGCTGTCGCGTCGATACTGTATGAAACACCTGCACCATCTCGCGAACCTAAAAAGCAATGTGTGCTGAACTGTCTTGTTCAGAACGAACCGGGCGTGTTGTCGAGAGTGTCAGGTACGCTTGCTGCAAAGGGCTTCAATATCGACTCCCTCGTGGTGTGCAGCACCGAGGTGCCAGACCTGAGTCGTATGACTATCGTCTTGCAGGGCCAGGATGCAGTTGTCGAACAGGCTAGACGGCAGATTGAGGACTTGGTGCCGGTCTACGCTGTCCTAGACTACACTAACACAGATCTTATCAAGCGTGAGCTACTGCTGACGCGGATCTCGCTACTTGGAGCAGAGTACTTCGAGGAACTGGTTGCGCGGCACGCTGGGCTGACAGAAGCCTCTGGCGGCGCAGAAGAGAAGTTCAGCGAGGACCAGACCTTCCATCCATCCAATCTGCCGCTATCCGAGCTCCAGCGGATGAAACATGAACATTTGAACGCTATTACCAGCCTGGCAAAGAACTTTGGGGGCCGGGTCGTCGATATCTCTGAGAGCAACTGTGTTGTTGAGCTTTCCGCAAAACCATCGCGTATCACCGCCTTTTTGAAGCTAATTCGGCCATACGGTGTGTTGGAGGTGGCCCGCTCCGGTATGATGGCCCTTCCAAGAACGCCTGTCGACGACGAAGCCGCAAACCAGGAGACCATGGTGGCGGACGCCAGCGAAGCCGTGGACGTTTCTCAGCTGCCTCCAGGCTAATCCCGAGGATGCATTGTGTAGATGGCATGGCAATGCAGCCATATATTACTACTATTTACAAGTATCTACAGCTTGGCTAAGAAAGCTTTCTTTTCCCGAATGATGGTATCCACTTTACGTGTCTCGTAATTGAAACGCTTGATGGTGACAGTTTCTTTGCCAGGAACCCCAGCGACTGCTTCGGTCTCAGGCTTTACAGGCTTCAAGAACTTCCGGCGCAGATGGATCTCTTCCGACAGAGACAAGTACTTTGAGGCTTCTTTCAACCGTTCGACCACGCGCTGTTTCTCATCGGCCGTTCTGATTACCAGGCCGGCCAGATCGCTGTGTAATGCCTCTCTCCATGCAACGCGTTCGTCTTCGGAGATGTGACGGCCCAGTTCAAACTTATTACTGAAGGAAGTCGCGGCATTTACAGCCTCAACCGTCTTCTTCAATAGCTCTGTCTTATCTTCCATCTCGGGCGTGTTACGCATGCGAACTTCCATGTAGTACATTGCGTTAAACCGCGCATCCCCGTCGTTAAAGCCGTTTTTCAGGTTGGTGTGCACGCGCACCAGATATTCGGTGGCAAGCTGCTCGGCATCCTGGTCAAGTAGTAATCCCAGCTCCTCACGTAAAACACGGCCGAACTCGGCCCTGCGCTGCTCGCGCGCATCCGTGCGCTGCTGTGCACGCTCAAGGATCTTTTCCTTGGCCAGAAACACACTGCGCGGAAGCGCCTGTTCTTCCACAGACGCTTTTTCACCCGACAGCAATTGCCGCCCAAACCGCCGCACCCGCGGCGCAAAGTGGTCTATTGGAAGGCGCAGGTCCTGGTATAGTGCCACACCAACGAACTTGCGACCCTCGTGGAATGGGTCTAGGTAGTACCGCACCCAGCCAGGCTCCAGCGCAAACAGTGTATGGTCCTTCCCGATGCCCACGTTCTCGCCCGGGTAGAACTTCGTACCACGCTGCCGCATAATGATCTGTCCGACCTCAACTCTCTGGCCTTCTGTCTTCTTGGGCCCCAATCGCCGACCCGCAGAGTCCTTCATCGACGTCCGCGAACCCGCTGCACGCTTGGTGGCCGTACGCACCTGCACCAGTATCGATGGACGCAGTGGCATCTGCCACTGGGTCGCCACCTTCCAAAATGACATATCCCGTGCACGCTGAAGATGCTATGCCTAATCCAGGGCTCCTTTACTTTACTATAGTTCGCACTACTTGGCTGAAGAGGGCCTGATCTAAAATGGTGAAAAATTTTATATCATATCATACGGTACTGCCCTGGCGCGCCAGACCTCAGCGCCAAGCGGAGGGCAAGCACTGCGAGCGAGCTGTCGCGACTGGCGGCTGTCGCCAGCCCATTGGCTAGACGTGCGGCCGCGGCCGCGCGGTACGAGCGCCGTTTCTTTGCTGTTCTGCTGCGTAACGCAGCCGCGGAAGCCACTGGCGCCCAGAAAACGCGCCGCCGTCGCCCATGCCTCGCTACGCGGAGCAGCACGCATGCAAGGCAGCATGGACGGCCAATGGGACATCATCGTCTCGTCCCTGCAGAAGCTGTGTGCCAGCCATGAGGCTCTGCCGCTCGAAGGCGACGGCGACGCAAAGCGCGCACAGCTTCGCAACATGACCGCAGAGCAGCTGCAGCTGCAGCTGCAGCACTATCAGGAGCACCGCGACGCCGTGGGCGGCGCGCGACGGCTCGTCGCAGCCATGCAGGCTGCCGTGGACGCGCTGCTCGGTGACGGCGGCCCGGCGCCGCCGGTCCCAGGCCCCACCGGCCGCTCCTACTGGACAAGCAGCTTCAACCCCAACGAGCCCATCTACGTGGGATCCGAGGTCGCCTACAAGCCCCGCCGCACCGGCGCGGAGGGCGAGTGGTTCCAGTGCGAAGTCATCAAGGTCTCCGCTGACGGCACGCGCTTCGAGGTCCGCGACCCTGAGCCCGACGAGTTCGGCCAGCCCGGCGGCACCTTCAAGTGCAACTGGAAAGAGCTGCTGCTGATCCCCCCGCGCACCACGCTGCGCCAGCTCACCCCCAACTATCCCAGCGGCACGAAGGTCCTGGCCCGCTACCCGGAGACTACCACCTTCTACCCTGCCATGGTCATCGGCAACAAACGCGACGGCACCTGCCGCCTCCGCTTCGACGGCGAGGAAGAGGCTGACAAAGAGACCGAAGTGGACCGTCGCTACGTGCTGCCATTCCCCGCACGCCGCTCTTAGGCCCGCGATGCTTCGTCTATGTAACATTACACTACGTATCCCGCGGCTGGCGTCCGAGCCAGCCTGCTACTCACCCCGTGGTTCATGATGTTGAGGCTCTTGGGCTGTTGAGCTTTGAGTTTATCAAGCCTGAGGCCAGGGACTGAAAAAAAACTTCACCATTATAGAGATTCACGCAGATGCGGCTACTCAGTGCAAGCTGTGAAGAACTTCAGGGCTCTTTCAAGAGACTTTAGACATCCGAAACAAATATGGACTATCATGTAAGTGGAGAGTGCGTTTTTGCTCGTGTTCGGTTGCTGTGCTGAGGGCGGATAGCTGCTGAAAAGCAGGACAACGCGACTCAGGTCCTGCCAGGGGGGGACGCATTGAGGCGTGGGCGAGCAGTAAGGCGGTATCGGCGCGGGAGCGTTCTGTGCAATGCTGGGAGGTGTGAGCGAGGATTACTAACGCGGGCCAGACAGGAGAACGGTCGCGGTCGCGGTCGCCGGGGCGGCGGCAATACGGGGAGGAACAGGCCGGCGAGAGGCGCGGAGGCCGATTCGCGGGCGAGGAGTACCGGTACCGGCAGTACCGGGAGTACGGGCGGCGTGGAGGGTACTACGGGCGGGGGCGGGGACGGTACGGGCAGGAGCGGTTCGGACGAGGCGAGTACGGGCCCAAGGTGGAACACACGGCGGCCGCGCCGTATACGCAGAAGGTGAACCGCAACTACTCGAACAGCGTATTCATCGGGAACCTGACCTACGACACGACGCCCGAGGATCTGCGGCAGCTGTTCGGAGAGGTGGGCCACGTGGTGCGCGCAGACATCATAACGTCGCGCGGCCACCACCGTGGGATGGGCACAGTGGAGTACACCAACTCACAGGACGTTGACGAAGCGATCCGGCGCTTCAATGGCATGGACTTCATGCACCGGGAGCTATTTGTGCGACGTGATAACCCGCCGCCGGGAGAGCGGCGCGAGCGTAGGGGCCCTGGCCCATTGCCCCGGCGGGCCCATCCTGGAGGATTCGAGATCTTTGTTGCGAACCTCCCGTACTCTATCAGCTGGCAGACGTTGAAAGACATGTTCAAGGAGTGCAGTGAGGTCATACATGCGGATGTTTCTGTCGACGCAGACGGGTACTCTCGTGGCTTTGGCACCGTTTATGTGACCACGAGGGAGGACCAGATCGCGGCGATTGAAAGGTGGAACGGGTGTGAACTCGAGGGCAGAATACTAGAGGTACGCGAAGGCAAGGGTACGGATGTCAGTTCTGGAGGGCGCGGTGACTCGTACGTACCCAAACAGGGCCTGTCCTATGACTACGATGGCGAATACAGTGGCAGTGAGCTACGCGGAGAACTCCCTCATTCAGAAAATGCTACCGCATCAGTATCAGAAAAAGAATCTCCGCAGTATGAGCAGTATACTCCCTCAGATGCCGAGTTCACCACCAAGGCAACCCCGGGGGGTCCAAAGAACAGAATAATCTACTGTGAGAATATGCCGCTAGCCACTGCAGAGTCTGATTTGTATGATTTATTCGAAACCGCAGGCAAAGTCCTCAGAGCGAACCTGCTACACGATTCAGAAGGTAATCCGACAGGCTCCTCAGTGTGCGAGTTTGAAACTGTAGCGGACGCGCAAGAATGTATTGAAAGATTGAACAACTATCATTATGGTGGCTGTGACCTGAAAATGTCTTACGCAAGCTACGTTTAGCTACGTTTAAGAGTATATTACTTCTATAGTATAACTATATTTGTTAGTCTGTTAAAATTGATAATTCAGTTGAATGTTACTCCCTTTAAGGCTGTGTGTCGCTTTTCTGATGCGGTATCCAGGGTGAGTTGTGTTGCCACAAGCTCTGCCGACCGAAATGTTTCATGTGAGATCCCCTACCATTTGCGCGGCAGCGAAAGGATATAAAAGCTTTTTAACGGACACCTAACGACTTGTGAAACGGTTGTTTAGAATGTTCGGTATCATATCTCTTCGGTTTCTCTTCTGGTCAGCTGTTATGACAGGGATTCTCGTCGTGGCTCATCGAAACCGTGAAACAATCCGTATGTACCAACTACTCTTCAAGCAAGGAAGTACAATGTCTCTGACCCAATGCAATACTAACCATCATAACAGGTTACAAGACTAGTGAATTAATAGTACGATTGAGGTCAAGGTTCGGCGGTTATACAAGTATCAACGATCATTTCGTTAGGGATCTTGAAGACGGCTTTAGCTCACAGAACTTCGATCTTACTTCGGCAAACAGCAATGATACCAGAAGTGGACTTGATGAAGTCTCTAAAGAAGAGATCAGACGGATCATGGATGAACAAGGTCTAGGATTCGACCAAGCAAGGTTGGTATATACCACTAGAAAGTTTGGGGCACATGGCATTGCGCCAGATGGAATGCCTCTAGATCCAAAGGTTGTGACGTTCAGGCGTCAGTAAACAGTACCCAGACATGAACGTCTAAACTACATTTGCTTCCATTATTGGTACATTTTCGCACTTTACATATTATATTTATCTCTGTAATTAGCAAATATTCATTGTATACAGACTAGCATTGGCAATATGATAACTAGCTTACAGTGTAATATTCATCATTGAATAAAACTGGAAATCAAAGACGTCTAGCAACGTCTACGTCATCATCTTTACCTACCGATCTCTTATCATCCTGTTCAATGGCTTCATCAGCCGACAAAAATTGGCCTAAGTAGACGTAGGAATTGTCTCTGATAAACATCGATTCCTCGAATTTCACCGAGCCATCTTTCCTCAGTTTTGACAGTAACTCTGCATGCTTAGAAGGAATTGAAGTCCCCTTATAAACACTCTCTGGTTGCTTGCTTAAGTCAAAAATGTCTAACTTGCTGGGAGAAACCCACATTGCTTCGTCTTCAGTGTCCCTACTCCGTTCGTCTTTGCTACGTTCAGCTGTAGAGTAGCCTAAATAGGAATCGTCTGCAACAAAGTCAGGCAATTTATAGAATACTGGGCCATGCGAGTCCTCCTGTCTCCCAGCGGTAGTACTATTGGAAAGGAGATATGATTCTTGTTGTTTGGATAGGTTCGAGCCTTCAGCTGTCATTTCACCAAAACTCATATGAAAAGTGCTGAATTCAACCTCATCTAACACAGGGTATGCTGTTTGGATGCTGGCATGCTTCCTATCAGTAGCATTGTAATCGATTGTCTCTTCAGTCAAATCAATGACGCCTTGAGAGCCAAGAAACTTTGATAATGTTTCTTCATTGCTACTGTTACTGACAGCCAGAGCTTCTTCTTTTTGTTCTACTGGTGCAGGAACCTCGGCGTTTTGTATAGGTTCTATCACAGGAGTATAATACCTTTCGTCTTCAAAATCTTCCTGCGAATTCACGCTTAATTCAACAAGTCTGTTGGAGGACTTTTTCAGGCTCGAGATATATGATACGTCTGTTCCTTCGCTGCGAACATCGGAAACCTTAATACGAGCGTTCTCCTTATGCCATGGCTTAGTAGGCGAATTTGCAGTAATTACAACACCTGGAATTGTACTAGGTGCTGGGGCAGAAGTGGGTTTTCTATTAGCATTTTGTTCGCTATCGTCTTCTTCCTCGTGACTATGCCTGTATCCCCACGTTTCTCTGCGCGTATTTATGTTACTGGCTGTTTGCGACTTTGGTGTAGAAATCGCAAAATCTCGTTCAAATTCCTCCTTTTCCAGAGTTTCATCGGATAATATAGACTTGTTAGAGCTATGTGTAGGAAGCGGAGTCTCTGCATCATTATCGCCAGAAAAGTTCATGTCCCTTTGGTCGGATACAATACCGACAGGAGGAGCCAGTTCACCGCAAATATATCCAGCGCATGTAGCAGGCCGAATTTGGTATTTCTCATTAAGAGAACGTTCACTGCATAACCTTCTCCAATTGACGCTCTCATCATTTTCATCCAATACCAAACGCATCCCACCAAAAAGTTCGATGAAAGACGGCGATCTTCCGAAATTAATCTGCGGAACAGTGCTCTCAGGAAGTCCAGGGATAACAATCTGGGATTCAGCAGGCGCTGTACGGGCAGGTTGTCTTTGTTGCTGGTCTACACTGGCGAGTAGCTCCTTCGCAATTGTCTGCTGTGTGTTGCGTTGCTTCTGCTGTTCCCCTGTAACATTAGTAGGTACCACATTTACATTCTTCGAGCTGAGAACCACTTCTCCATATAAGTCATCATTGTATATTTTGGATAGACGGTCCTTTTGTGCGTAGAAGTCCGTGTCAACCCCATCCACCCTAATAGTATCCTCGAAGACAGAATCTCCTTCTGGGATCGGAATCTTGCTTACATCAGTATTTTCATTGTTTTCTCCGTCCTGTAAAGCTCTGAGGTTTACCGTTCCCTTAGAAGGGCTTATACCAGATGTTTTACGCTTACTTGAAGAGGGTACTGCCGTATGCACAACAGAGGAGAACCTTTTCATTTGGCGTGGACTCTCCAATTCCTTAAATGAAGATGCTGAGTGTCTTAAACGGTGGATAGAACCATTGTCACGCCGGCTCCTGGTATCGGAGTCAACAGAATGCCTTTTATTCTCTTTTTTGTCTTTCTTATGGAAAAGTCCTGATATCTTACCAAGTATACTCTCCCGTTTTTGCTTGCGCGGGCTGGTAGACACACTGGCCCTTCCGGGACTATTGCCAACTTGACTAATACTCTTTCTCTTATCTTGCTTTGGTGTAGTCGTGGCAATAGTCCTCGGCGTTTTAGAAATCGTTGTCCCAGGACTTAGTGTTCGCGGATTATCATTAGTCGATACCAAGTTCCCGGTCATCTTCTTTTTCTTTGAAGCTCTTAAGGCATATTTTGGCTTAATACCTGAGTGGTCGCCTTTTGGATCTAGTAAAGTCTGTACAAGTTGCTCGTTTATTTGCATTAGCTGCTGAAATAGGGGGGATGCTGCAGAAGACAAGTAAGAGGGGTAAAAGATCAAAAGTTCTTCAATAATAAGCGATAAGAAATTGTCCAACGATGCAAATGACTCCTCACGGGAACCATCGAGTCCCAGACGTACAAGCGTAACTTTATCGTTTTTGTTTAAGGACGCGAACAACCCAACGGTAGCACCATGGTCTTGTAGCACCCCAACAGAATCTGTGATATTTAAGAACAGCACGAAAGGGGATTTGATACGTTCTGTTTTGTATGCTTCTGATTCATGTGCGGTGGAGTACACGTGAAAGGAGTCAATCGCAGTCTTGAAAAGATGAAATGCTGTATCCTTTTCTAAGATCTTAGCTTTTGTGCACAGATCTGCAACATATGATGCTTCGACCGATGCTGAAGCTAACGTGTAAGCAACAGAAGAAGGCCGAGCTGCATTCAAGGTGTCAAATCTGAGCGAATTTTTACCATATGTTGATACTACAATGTCATCAATGTAGCTGTATGAAAGAACTTGAAGTTTTGGTATCTTGGGCGGTAAGGGAACTTCATTTATCAGGGAATTCATCAGAACGTCGGATATCAACGGCTTTTTAGAGTCTCCAGAGTAATACAAATTTCCATTAATAACATGCAGAAATACGATATAGTCACTGAATATCACAACGATATCTCTATTTTCTGGATCAATGACACTGATAACATCAAAAACCCCAACAACACGTCTTTTCAGCCACTTGTATTGAAGTTCTGCTGGCCAGCCTTTGGCCAGTTCGGTTAAGATTTTGCCTGAAGGGGTGAATACTCTTGTATTATAAGCGTTTAGTGGCTCATCTCTGCCGAACGAGTCAATTACATCACAAATAGATCTGTAGCACCGCTCTGCTTCTTTCTTTTCCTCATTGGACTCCCAATCCTTGGAGTCAAAAAGACGATCGATAATCAACTTCAATTTGGTCAACTTTTCTTGTGGTCCATGGATTAAAGAATCAAGTTTCATCTCGGAATAGGAATCCAAGTCCGAAAGGCTTTTCCCAAATTTGCTGAAAAATGACTTTATATCTCTTGAAAAGAACTTTGTTGCTGCTTCATGCCTGGTATATGCTTTGTAGAAGTACGGTGCCGTAATGCTGCACGCTTTTAATACCTCTATGGCCCCGAATGGCAGTGCAGACTTCAGCGCATCCAAAAATATACAGTTAACGCGCGTAACCTCATCAATGGTAGGTGGGAAAATGTTATTCAATTTAACCGTCGATAAACCGGGCACTTGTTCATTAAGGGCTTTTATTCTTAAAGGAATGAGGAACTTCTGGAGAAACCCAACGAGCGACAGTGTGAAGTTCGTTTGTAGCTGGAGTAGCTCTTCGCATATCGAAACCACCAAGGGCATCTCATCGGATAGTGAGGTGCGCGGCTGGTCCGGAACACGATAGGAAAGTTCAGTAGGTTCGGGTGAGTACTCGGTCAGCGGATCGAACAATTGCTCGAGCTGTTCTCCCAGGTAGTACACCAATTTATTGTTCGCATCTACAACAGCGGGGCGGTTCTCGTATACCACGTCCAGCATTAATGACTTCACAAAGCGCGGCTGGACTAGACCGAGCCGGACCAACAATTGTCCCAATTCGCGCGCTGCGCGACCCTCCACCAGCTCACAGGTGTTTGCCAGGTCGCCGGCAGTGGTCTGGTCGTAATCATATGGTAACGTGGCCCGTATTAGCTGCACTCCCGTCGGATCCAGCAAGACGTACTTTTTTAACAACCCCACAGCCAAGCATCGACGCACAACTTGCGCCCGGTACTCCGGCCTTAAGTTCTCAACGGCAGGATAGAACCGTGAAGTGTCAGATACATCAACGGAATGCAAGTGCATGACCCCTACCCGATCCACAAAGAGGCAATTGAGCCGCGTGGTGCGCGGCTCCCGGTAAACGCACGCCACAAACGGGCCCCAGAGTAGCTCATCCCATCCTCTAAAGATCGCTGCGTCTCCTAGCAGCGTTTCCCACTCAGCGGGCTGCCTTGCCAGTAACCACTCCTTGACAGGATACTCTATCAGACTTGTTCCGGCCGCCACCCGCAATTCCCGACCGATTTCGTCCTGCTTCGCCGTTAACATAGCTTTATCAACTACCCGTCGTTGCAATCAGATATGGTCGTGACTAGCGTAAAGCAGAAAAGAGAGCCGAATTTGTTCGTTGCAATTGCGGACTCTCGCAACAAATGCCCTTCTTATCGTCAACTCAGTCAACCCTGACCTGCTTTTGAACTATCCTCGCACTTTGTTTACGTAGGATATAGAATAGTAAGTGTATTTCTATTCTCGGATAAAGCTTTTACCAAAAAGAAACAAACGATCACGCATACCAACGTTCCAGTCGTTGATTAGCACTCCGTTAGCTACGTTATTGGCCTGGTGAATCGCTCTAGGGTGTTTCAGGACGATGAGCGTCAATCTGTATACGGAACTGGAGAATGTGGGGACGTACAAGGTTTTGCAACTGACGGAAGAGCTGATTAAAGCATTCCAGGCGGGACCGGTGGAGCTTAAGGCGGGTGCAGACGATGGTGAGGTGGTCCTCTGCTCCGCAGATAAGACATGGGCGGTGCGGCAGAAGAACCATTCGAACACAGTGATGCTTATGAAGGAGTTCGCTCCGCTGCAGGCCGCAGAGACACAAGCATTTACGCGAGGGCCGGTCCAGGGTGAATGGCTCGGATTTACGCGGCAGACGTGCGAATTAGAGCCCCGCCCAACGTTTGGGGAAGTAGATCTGAGCTACCTGCCGATCTACAACGGCCAACACGTGGTTAGTGGTGTGGACGTTGACACGCTCGTAGAGAACGCCACGTGCTCGCGAGCCGAGTTCTACGAGGCATGGCGTGCAGCTGGCGGCTGCTCTGTTGAGGGCACCGCTTGCGTTCTCTCCCCAGACCTGCTGGGGCGTACATTGCATCTGGTGCTGGCAACCGCAGTGGCTGACGGCTTCGACCTTGCTTCTGTGCAGCCCGAGCAGATGTGGGCGTCCATTGCGCGGACTATGGCAGACGGCACCGACGCCTCAGAACACCCATATAGTAGAGAAGTGGTCGAGACCGTGCTGCATCGCTTTGGGCGCCTAGACAGCGATGCCGCAGGCTTTGAACTAGATCTATCACGGATTGCGCGGTGGTACGGCGTGCAGGCGCTCAAGAAGTTCGCGGCTACTGAAGCCATAATGGTTGACGAGTTCATGATCAAGTGGCGATCCTTGTTTCCCGCCTATTTTCGATGCGATCTCGACCTGGAACTCCTTTACGGTGAGTTCGCGCGTCCTCAGCACGATCGCATACAGTATCTCTCGCGTAGCACGCTGCCTATGGACATAAAGGACAGGTTCCAGCAACTCTTCCGAATCCAGAATACGTGGGATATCCGCGAGATCACGCCATTTATTAAGGAATTGAACACCAGAGGTATCGGGATGGACAATTTCGTGCTGAAATACGCTCGCCGGAAAAAGATGGGCAAGACAATCATGGTTATGCCCCGTTAGGACTATGTACATTATTTTTACGATCGCTTATATGTTTTAATACTTTATCCGTGTCTATCTACAATCTGCGAGAGCACATTAAAATAGAGAGTGCACGGCCTCATACATACCCAGGAAGATCGCTCCTCCCGCTGAGATCCACATGGTCCTAGGGCCGATACCGCTAAAGAACACCCTGGCACCCTCCTCTCGGAAGAGGGTGCGGGCAAGGTGCAGCATCGGCACCCGCCGCTCATGTAGCATCATCCGCGTTTTCAGCACATCGAGCGGAGTGGTAGCAGCTGCAGCAATACCGCCAGCTAGCGAACCGCAAACGGCACCCTGCCATGCTGATACGCGCTCGATCTCTGCGTAGGCAGCCCATTTCTTTTTCAGATATTCGTAAAGAGGAAACTGGATACAGGTGAAGGGAATCTCACGCATTATTGTTGTCCACCATCCACGGTACAGTCCCTTGATCACCCCCTCGCCGTTCGGGTCTCTTAAAATCAACCGCAGCGTCTGTAGTGACGAATTGGTACGGTGAGTTTGAGTGCGCTGTTTGATAACTTCTGCGGGCACTCTCACCAGACACGCGCTCATCTCGCCCAAAGATGACGACAGCATGTGCGTGAGAACCTCGGCCAGCTGGTCGCTGGCGGTCCAACGCCCCATCACAGGCCGCAGTTGCTGTTTCATGGAATCGTATGTCACAAAGAAGAGAGACGCACCCGGTGCGCTCGCGACCACCGCAGATCCAAGTCCTCTGTAGATTCCACGGTATCCTCCATTGTGGAAGAACCCGCCCTTCGCCTGCAGTCTAGTTTTCAAGGTGTCAATTGGGAAGAAGACGACGTCCGTGGACGTCCCGGCAGCGGCCCCACTGACCAGCGATGCGAGAAAAGATGAGTCCATCGTGGTTTCTATGCAGCCAATAGGCGTCCACCAACTGAGGTTGTCTCTACAGCGGACGAGTGTTATGCGGTGAACCTAATAAAAGCCACCCTATCAGAGCTTAGCCTTTGCCCGTAACGCCGTGTACATCTCCGGTAGAAATATTGAAGTTCATGAAACCTATGGTATAAATTTTAGCAGTGGAAAAACTTAAGCACACTTCCGTATCTCTTAGTCATCACAAAAGGTACACTCGAGCAACAGCTTATAGGACATTTGTTACCATTTCCGAGGGACTTGTGGTCTGTAGAGAGTAATAATGTTAAGGCAGGTGCTTAGGAGGTCATTATCAGGTTGTCGGAGGCCGTTGAGGTCTGTTGGCAGCATCAGCTGCTGCGACCGGGCACCCGGGATTGGAATGCGCGCATACTCATCGCAAATACTCGAAGAAGGTATGCAGCTCGAGACCCACACGGATATCCAGAGTGCAGCACGGGAACAGGCGCAGGAAAGGTTGGGGCCGGAGGCGATGGCGACCAGCAACTCCGTGCTGAAGCACGCATACCAGGAATCCGCCGACTATGGGACTCGGCCAATATACCTGGACATGCAGGCCACCACGCCCACGGACCCGCGAGTAGTGGACACGATGCTGAAGTTCTACACCGGGTTGTACGGCAACCCGCACTCCAACACACACAGCTACGGATGGGAGACGAGCCAGGAGGTTGAGAAAGCGCGCAAGAACGTGGCGGACGTCATAAATGCCGACCCCAAGGAAATCATATTCACGTCTGGTGCAACGGAGTCCAACAACATGGCGTTGAAGGGCGTTGCCCGGTTTTACAAGAAGCGCAAGAACCACATCATCACAACCAGAACGGAGCACAAGTGTGTACTGGAGGCAGCAAGAGCAATGAAGGACGAAGGATTTGAGGTTACGTTTTTGAACGTCAACGAAGATGGTTTGATTAACCTAGAAGAGCTGGAGCAGGCCATACGGCCCGAGACCTCCTTGGTCTCTGTCATGGCGGTGAACAACGAGATTGGAGTGGTACAACCGATCAAGGAAATCGGTGCAATTTGTAAGCGCAACAAGGTTTTCTTCCATACGGATGCCGCTCAGGCGTACGGAAAGATGCCGATTGACGTGGATGAGATGAACATTGATCTGCTTTCGATTTCCTCCCATAAGATTTACGGACCTAAAGGTATCGGAGCGCTGTACGTCAGAAGACGTCCAAGAGTGCGCATGGAGCCGCTGCTATCCGGAGGAGGCCAAGAAAGAGGATTCCGTTCTGGTACATTGCCCCCTCCATTAGTCGTCGGTCTAGGTGAGGCGGCGAAGTTGATGGCGCAGGAGTACGAGTATGATTCTGCCCATGTCAAACGCCTTTCAGACAGGTTATTGAAGGGCTTGTTGTCAATAGAGCAAACCACGCTAAACGGATCCGCAGACCATCGCTATCCTGGCTGTGTCAATGTCTCTTTTGCATTTGTGGAGGGCGAATCTCTCTTGATGGCTTTGCGTGATATCGCATTGAGTTCTGGTTCGGCCTGTACGTCTGCTTCTTTGGAACCATCGTATGTGCTACACGCCATTGGCAGGGATGACGCATTGGCGCACTCATCGATCAGATTCGGTATTGGTAGATACACTACTGAGGCCGAGGTGGACTACGTTATCAAGGCAATCACTGAAAGAGTGGAGTTCTTGAGGGAATTGTCCCCGCTATGGGAAATGTACAAAGAGGGCATCGACCTGAACACCATAGAATGGTCGGGCCATTGATTGCCTATATAATGTCAACGTTGCGAGATATACAGTTTAAATGTATAATTAGATAAACCAGGCGGTTACATGAATGCCACTCGCCAACGGTTATTTTACTCTCAGTTAAATACATACTTCGTGGAAGTTCCGACTACGCAGGAGTACATTCAGTTGAGGGAAAGATTTCCCCAAGGCTAGCTCAGACCAGCTGCAGATTGCCTGCTCAAGGCTTCCTTAACGGCAAGTGCGATGGCATCGCCAACCTCCGAAGTGGAGCTAGAGCCGCGCAGGTCCGTCGTTCTAACTCCTGAGTCTAGAACCTCCTGTACTGCCTGCTCGATTGCCTCACCTGCAGCAACCATGTTCAATGACAACTTTAGCATCATCGCTGCAGATAGTATGCATCCAATTGGATTCGCCTTACCCGCGGGAAGGTCGGGTGCGGAGCCGTGGCATGGCTCGTAGAGACCAAAGGCGCTCTTGCTGTCCGGCAAAGACGCTAGCGAAGCCGATGGTAGCAACCCCAGGGATCCTGGGATAACAGACGCCTCGTCAGAGATAATGTCCCCGAACATGTTACTTGTCACCACGATACCGTTGAATGCCCGCGGGTTCTTAACCAAGATCATGGCGGCTGAATCTATCAGCTGATGTTGCAATTGCACATTTGGGAACTCCTGGCGGAAGGTCTCGTCCACAGTCTTGCGCCACAGGCGGGAACTGGCCAAAACGTTCGCCTTGTCCAACGACCACACAGGTAGCGGAGGGTCCTGTTGAAGAGCTAAGAACCCCGCCATCCGCGCGATCCGTTGCACTTCCTTGACCGTGTACTTGTCAGTGTCCCACGCCACGCCATCGCCCTCGTCCTCGTGGCGCTCCCCAAAATAGCTGCCGCCAAGCAGCTCTCGGACAACCATGATGTCGGTATCCTTGGCAATTTCAGGGCGCAATGGCGAAAGCTCGAGCAGTGAGTCGGCCGCGAAGTTGCACGGACGCAAGTTGGCGTACACGCCCAATTCCTGCCTTAGCTTGAGCAGGCCCTGTTCCGGCCTGACCGCTCCAACCTGCCATTTTGGCCCGCCAACGGCCCC
This sequence comes from [Ashbya] aceris (nom. inval.), assembly GCA_000412225.2. Taxonomy (NCBI): domain Eukaryota; kingdom Fungi; phylum Ascomycota; class Saccharomycetes; order Saccharomycetales; family Saccharomycetaceae; genus Eremothecium; species [Ashbya] aceris (nom. inval.). The sequence continues at coordinate 334,877 of CP006020.1, forward strand.
CAACAATACTGCATCCGCTCCTTTCGCCGCGCGCAGGGCCTCGTCAGGCAACGGCGATCCCGTGGCATCGATGGCCGCCCCTCCGACAAGATGGTACTGGAAATCAAAGTGTACGTCAGATAGAGTCTGTTCCACTGCACCAAGCACCTTCACCGCTTCCTCCACCACCTCGCGGCCAATGTGATCGCCCGGAAGCACCACTATTTTCTTTACCACAGTCATATGTCGTTACAGAACCCAGCTCACACAGCTCGACAGGGCCTAGGCGTCCCGGCAGTGCCCCGCGTTCGGGCTCCATTTATACTCATTCTGTCCGTGGGTCTCCTTTTTCACCTGTGTGACTAACAGGTGCGCCAGCCCATGGCACAGGGCCGGAACCGGTGCGGGACAAACACCGCGCCGCGACCAGGCCTGCACACAGGAAGCAGCTACCCTGCGGTTAGCACTAGGCAAGAATGCGTGTTTCTTATGTAATGTACAGAGTGTGCTGAGGCGCGGGCGCCCGCACTTCAGTTCAGACGGCCGATCAGCTCGTCCACGTCCACCTCGACGAGCGGGGCGGCTGCGGCGTTCGACAATGGGCGCGTCTGCGATGCCTCCTCACGCTGCTTCAACTTCTGCAGCCGGCTCAGCGCGCTGAAGCCGCTCACCTCGCGTCCCAGCTTGAACGGCAGCAGGAAGAAGTTGCACTTCGCAAACGCCTCGCCCATGGTCGCGATCTCGTGGATGATGTCTTCCACACAGATCACGCCCTCGCTGCCGAGGCGCTCCTCAACCACGTTGTTGTCGTTCAGCACCATCTCCACCGGCTCCGCCTCGCCCTCGCGCTGATGCAGCACGCGCGCGCGCTTCTGCACCAGTGCGCGGATCGACGCCAGCGACGGCCGCCCCACCACCACGTACGGCGCCACCACCTGCAGCAGCGGGAACACCTCCGCCGTCAGCCGCACAAACACGCCCGTGTTCACCTCCGCCAGCCGCAGCAGCGTCAGCACCCGGAACGCCTTGCGCGGGATCTTGGCCGCCGCCGGCCCGCGCACCCGCACCACGAACAGCAGCGTCGCGCGCCCGTCGTACGGCGTCTTCTCGCGCTCCAGCCCGCCGTCCGCGGCTGCGCGCACGCGCATCAGCCAGTCGCCGCCGCTCACGTGACCTGCCCGCTGCTTGGCCGCGCGCTTGGACACCCGCTGGATCCGCGTCTTCTCGCGCGACGTGGCCAGCGTGGCCGCCACCAGCGCCTCCGCCCGCACGAACTTGTTCTGCCGCGCGCGCCGCTGCCGCGCCTCCGCCTCAGCGCGCCGCCGCGCCGCCTCCTGCTTCTCCACGCGCGTGCGCTCTGCGTTCCGCCGCTTGCGGAGCAGAATCTCGGGGTTGCTATTCAACGTCGCCATCTTACTCGCCCGCTCTGCCTGCTATTGCTCTGCTGTTGGACTGCTGCTGCTGCAGAGTCCAGCTCATCGCCGGCTTTTCAGGGCCGCTGCACTGGAAAATTTTCCATTTTTCTTTTTCCGTGCTGAGCGATCTCCGGCCACTGGCGATGCTTGGGCCGCCCGCCGACGCCGCGCCGCGCGCCTGACCGAGTTATGGGGCGGCCAAGGGCGGCCGGCGGCACCAGCGCAAACCACCCCTGGGCAGCCGCACCGCGGCAGTCGGAGTGCAACCACCCCGCGACGGGTACCAGCCGGTGGAGACGGCGGCTGTGGAGGAGCTCGGCCGGGAATGACGATTGGCGGCGTTTCTTTTTGTAGTTTCTTTTTGCGCAGTGCTAATTTTCGATCCCATCCATCTGCCCAATTTAACAGAACCCTCCATCTGGAGGGTTCATTAGGCTCAATTATAGAGCAGAGTGATCTTTGTCGGTGCGTACGTTGCTGCAACAGGCCGAGTTAGCTTTGCAGGGCCAGGTAGGTTGTTTCTGTGTGTGGACGTGGCAGCCAGTGATAGAACACAGTAGTAAGAGCGGGGCGGCCAATGAACGTGGACCAGGCAAGCCAGGAGCCATGGGCGAGCGCCAGCCTGCTCAATCGCAGCACGCCGAGCACCTCCACGGGGACGCCGCTGAACACGGCGCAGAGCTCGCTGCCTACCGCGCCGACGACGTCGAACTCGCACGGGCCGGGCGCGGGCAGCGGGCCGGGCGCGGAGACGGGGCCGGCGCTGCACCAACAATTGGGGCCGCAGCAACAGCCGCCGATGGTGGGGCGGGCGGAGCCGCTGACCTCTGCGGGCGGGGCGGGTGCCGGGCAGGCGCAGGGCCTGCTGGCGCAGCCGCTGGCGCAGCAGATGTACGGTGCAGCGCCGCACGGCGCGCTGATGGCGCACCCGCCGCACCTGCAGTACGCGGCGGGCTACGGGCCGAGCCACCTGCCGCCGATCAGCAGTAAGGGCGGGCCGGCGATGAAGCACCAGGCGGAGGATTTCGGGGCGCTGCACTCGCCGCCGCGGCAGTACGCGGCGCAGCTGCAGCGGCCGCCGAGCACGGCGGGCCAGATCCCGCTGGTGCTGGCGCCGCAGCAGCGGCACGGGACGCCGCCCGCGCAGGTGCAGCAGCTGCTGCACCAGCCTCCGAGCCAGCACCCACACCAGCATCAAAACCAGCATCTGCATCAGCATCAGCATCAAAATCAGCATCTGCATCAAAGCCAACAGAACCCGCAGCACGTCCAGGTGCAGCTCAAGCACTTCCAGCACATGCAGGACCTGCATCGGCAGCAGCAGCACCACCAGCTTCTCCTGCAGGAGCAGGAGCAGCGCTGGAAAAAGCGCAAGGCGGGAGAGCTGGCGCCGCAGCCCGTCATTTCCCCGGAGCTGACGTCCAAGCGCACGACGCAGGAGAACATCCTGAAGCTGGTGGCTCTGCGGAACAAGGACAAGCCGCTCACGGAGTACGCGACGACCGTCCGGGCTGCTGAGATTGAGGTCCTGAACATGGACACCTCGACGCACTCGAAGTCAGACATTCAGGCTGCGGAACAGCACCGCGAGCGCGAACGCCAGGTGTATGCTTTGATCTGGCTAATGAACAATTGCGTACCGGATGGCGATTCGTACGTCCCTAGAGGCCGGATCTTTGCGCAGTATGCGGCTTCCTGTGCGTCGAACAACCTGAAGCCGCTTTCCCAGGCGACACTGGGAAAGCTGATCAGGTCGCTTTTCCCGCACCTCAAGACCAGGCGGCTCGGCATGCGTGGTCAATCGAAGTATCATTACTGCGGCCTGAAGCTAATCTCGCCGCTTCTTATGTCAGATGAAATGCCTACTGTTGCGGCAACGCCCGTATCCAGTTGTATGAGTACACCAATTAACATGATTAGTACAAACGCGGCTTCTATTAACTTGGACAATACTTCTTTTAACAACAGTACTATTGAATCGGCTCCCAGCAGTGCGGCTGGGATGGTAAATTCAGGCGTCTCATCAGTAGATGCTGTCACCAACATTAACAAAACGACTTTGCACAATAACAACAGGCGCGTTAGCCTAATACTTACAGGCGCGCATGAAAATCTGAAGTTCATCGATAACTTCTTTTCCAGAACTTGTGAGGAAAAGGTGGAGCTTCCGCTGGCATTCCCATCTATAAATCCATATCTTCCCCACAATGTGGATATGGATATTGCATCGTCCGTCGAATCCTTATACAAAGTCTATTGTAACCAACTGTTCGAGAACATCAGATTCATGAAGTTTGATGATCTTCCTTCTACGCTCCAATCATTCTCTTCAGGCTCCATATCACCACAAATGTACAATCTCTTTATTTCAGAGGAGCTGTACCAGTGGGTTGAACATTCGGATTTGATTACGTACAGGGCACTTGCAAAAATGCTGTCTAGTCTGATTGTTGAATTCGATGAGATACCGGACATTGTGTTGGACAAACTGTCTCAGTTTTCAAACACTTACTTGGCCATGATTACAAAAGCTACTATAGACCTCCCAGTTCCCATTGTTACCAGTAAAAAGCGAATTGTGTCACAATTTATTCAGTTGGTCAAGCGCTTGATTAAAGTCATAGACTCTGGCAGAAGCGCCTCAAAGATCGTCTCTTTGGAACAGAACCGCAATAACATGTTCCAGGACTGGAATCAATTTGTTAACTTGGAAGATGTGCTGGCCATTGAAATGTCGCATTTCAGTAAAGACTATCCCAAAATGAAGGAACAGATAACCGGCTTTGTACAAAAAGAATTGCTTGGCTTGCTTACTCCGGAGTATATACCCTACGAAGGAAACAACGCTTCAAACGGCTGCGCAAAGCTGGCTCGGTTCGCAAAGAAACTTTGTGAGTTACTACAAAGTTGGGGACACTTGCCCGGCAGAATCGTCGCCTTGAGCTTTGTAGGCTTTACAACGACTGCATTGAGAGAACTTTCCTTTCATGATGCGGAAAGTTTTGGCGCCTGGTGGATACTCAAGTCTTTCATCGACGAATGGGTATATTGGTGTGGAGAAGTAGGATGTTTCCTCGATAACTAATATTCAAGACACCACATGAAGCGTGTAGCCAGATTAACCCTTCTATTCAACCTTTTGCTTTACTTTTTTGGCCCTACCCGTTAACCTGCTTCGGTTTGCATTTTTGCCTTCTTTATGTCCAAGAATGGATAAATAAGAAAGAGGACCTCTGCATTCAACCTATACATGGTCCGTCTCCTCCACTGATGTAAATATCACTGTAGAATCCGTCCCGGGCTCTGATGCTTCGTATTTGTAGGATACATGTTTATAATGACACCACTACATTTGCATTATCACTATGTAACTCACCGCCTTCATAAATTTACCGCAGATAGCCCGTGCATGCTCATACGTCGTTCAACGCAACGCATACTGCACCTTTGTGATGGCCGCCGTATTGTCGAACTATTTCACGCGTTGATAGATCCCATAGGCGTACATAATGGTCTGAACAAGCAGTAACTAGATAGGCACTGTCAGCACTGAACGCGCAGTCCCAAACCCACCTTGAATGCGCGTCCAACGTAGTTTCAAGCTGGAAATTATCTTCAACACTCCATACTCTCGCAGTATGATCCGCAGAACAGGTAGCTAAATGCTTGACGTCAACTGAGAGCAACACTCTCGTGATATATTTCGCGTGAGAGCGAAATTTGGTCACAGGCTTCAAGCTCGCCGTGTCGGTGTGGTTCGGCATCTTCCAGACATAGCAGTTCCCCTTGTTGTTTCCTGCAACTAGCATGGAACCGTCACTCGCAATCGAAAGAGACTGCAGTGCAGTATTGTCTTCTAAAGCTAGCTGGTTTGTGCACTGGTTCTCCCCCAGGTCCCATATTTTAATGTTACCATCCTGGTCGCACGAAATCAGTTCTCCCTGGTTAGGATGGATGACAACCTCATTCACCGGCGCATCGTGCTTGTAGTTGCGCTGCACAGATGGCGATCGCACATCCCACACCTTGATAGTTCCATCTTCGCTCGACGACACCATCCATTTGTTATCCTGCTGAAACGCAATCGAAGTCACATTTCCTCGATGGCCTTCGAACGACGTTACTGGGTTGGGGTTCGTAGTCCTGATGTCATACATTCTAACGTGCAGGTGCCCTGCGGCAGCAAGGTAGCGCTTGTCCGAAGTTATTTCCAATCGATTCACCTGTGAGTCCGCATGCTGAATGGTCCGCGAGCACACTCCAGTGAGCGCCTCCCAAAACCGAATGGTGTGATCATATCCAGCCGAGGCTAAAATCACAGACATGCCTTCCACACCTTCTGATATGTTCTTGATAGTTCGGCCGGGTTGCAGGAGGGTGGTTATACATGCACTTTTCCTGTACGCGCACTAGAATAGAAGTTCTATCTGACAGAACATCGGCTATGATTTCTACAAGGAGCAGGACTGTTATTCCCGCAAGGATCAGGGAGTGCATGGGGTTGCATACAGCCCCAGTTTAGTTCAAGCGTATCTATAATGTGCACGTGATCTTATTTTGTCGTTGACTTGCTTCACCAGCTTCTTCCAGAAAGTTCCATCTGAAGGGCTACTTGGATGCGAGCGCCCTATATCCACAAGAGAATCGCGCGCAAGTATATATATAACCAAATGAGGATGCCCTGCGGGCTCGGCCAGCCGCTATGATTTTTCATTTACTCAACCAGATAAGGATAACGGAAGTTCTTGGACAATATGGTAAAGGAAACTAAGTTGTACGACTTGTTGGGCGTATCGCCCAGCGCATCTGACGCAGAACTAAAGAAGGGATATAGGAAAGCGGCGTTGAAGTACCATCCAGACAAGCCAACCGGAGACACTGAAAAGTTCAAGGAGATTTCGGAGGCTTTCGAAATCCTCAGCGACCCAAACAAGAGAGAGGTGTACGACACATATGGGTTGGAAGCCGCCAGGGGGAACGCGCCATCTGGATTTGGCGGAGGTGGGCCAGGCGGAGGAGGCCCAGGCTTTAGTGGCTTCAGCACTGGAGGCGGTGGAAGACACGCCTTCTCTCAGGAGGATGCGTTTAACATCTTCTCGCAGTTCTTCGGCAACAGCGCAGGGGGGGGCGCCTCGTCGCCTTTCGGTTTTTCGTCTGCCGGTGCAGATGATTTTGGCTTTGGCGGCTTCCCAGGAGGCGCTAGCTTCCATACCTCTTCCGGAGGAATGCCGGGTGGCTTCGGCGGTATGCCCGGGAGCTCCGGAATGCATTCTCATAGCCAACCCGAAGAGAAGGTGGTACAGGTCAACCTACCGGTTAGCTTAGAAGACTTATTTGTCGGCAAACGCAAGTCTTTCAAGATTACTAGAAAAGGCCAGACAGGTCTGCCGGAGAAGAAGCAGATTGACATTCAGTTGCGACCCGGCTGGAAGGCAGGAACAAAGATTACGTACAAAAACGAGGGTGACTACAATCCTTCCACCGGTGGAAGGCAGACGATCCAGTTTATCATACAGGAAAAGCCCCATGAGTACTTCAAGAGAGATGGAAACGACTTAATCTATACTCTGCCATTGACTTTCAAGGAGTCCCTCCTTGGATTTGACAAAACCGTGCGAACCATTGACGGACGGCAGATTTCCATTCACAAAACTCAGCCGGTGCAGCCTTCAGAGGAAACCAGATATCCTGGGCAGGGTATGCCACTTTCGAAGAACCCTGCTGAGAGAGGAGATTTAGTGGTCAAGTACAAGACCGACTATCCAATCACTTTGACCGAACAGCAGAGGCGGGCCATCGCAGAAAACTTCTGAGCTTGAAAAGCTCTGGATATCTAGCGTCTACGACGCTACCAAAAGGCGTTGTATTATAGAGTAATGTGTTCTGCTTAGTCCAACTGAGTTGGAACTGTCCTGCTGGAGTAATAACGACACCAGTGCACATGAGAGTAGGCATTACCGCCATCCCTGTTCAGATGAACACACCTCTAGCCGATAAACTACCCAATACTTGCATACAAACACCATAGACCATTGATGTACTTACTGCGCGTTATAGAACGTCAAGAATATATAATAAGTTCATGTATAGTATCTACTAAGTTCCGCCCTAACATCCTTACAAAATGTTACGTTCCTTAGATTATATAAGAAAAGAGCGGTAAAGTACAATCAATATACAGAGTTGAGTAGAAACCCCCAAAGCTATTTATGTTCGCTGCCATGCAGATGCATAAGGGTCACACCAGCACCAGAGTACGATGCAGTGGTCTTGATTCATTTCTTAGACTTTTTCTTCTTCTTTTCCTCGGAGGCATCCTCGTCATCCGCCTTTCTCTTCTTCTCCTTCTTCTCCTTCTTCTCGCTCTTCTCCTTCTTCTCCTTCTTCTCCTTCTTCTCCTTCTTCTCCTTCTTCTCCTTCTTCTCCTCGTCGTCTTGCTTCTTCTCCTCAGCTGGAACCTCCACCTCGGTCTTTGCATCCTTCTTGTTAACCTCCTCGATTAGAGGCTCGCTTTTTACTGGAGCAACCTCGGCAGCGGCATCAGCAGAGGGCTCGTGGGACACGTAGGACTTCTTCCAGTCCTCTGGAGTGTTTTCATTCACGCGACCGTACTTATCCAACTTGCCATCAGCCTTCAACTGCTTCTTTTTCTGAGCCACAGGACCGAGACCCCATCTTCTTGGGTACAAATCTCTTTCCATGATGCACCTCTTGACCTTGGCAACAACACCATGGTCGCAGGTGGCTAAATCAACAGTAGACATCTGGGCAATGGCAACCGCGATAGCTTCACCCTTTGTTGTGATTAATACAACTTCATCATATAGCTCAATCCCTTCCTCGTAGCGTAGCAAACCAGGAATCATCAGTTTGGCACCGTAACAAACGGCATTAACAGCGGAATCCTTCACAACGATTCTCTTGTAACCCACAAGCAAGGTTTCCAAAGGCTGGATAATTTTTCTCAAATAGGACTCATCCCTGGTGTTATCGTACACCCATTGAGCATCTAGAACATCATGCAAAGTAACCATATTGTCGCCTTCGGCTAGAGCACCAGATCTGACACGACGCAATTCCTGCATGTGTCCACCGACACCTAGCAGCATTCCCAAGTGGACACATAGCGTTCTCATATAAGTTCCGGCCTCACAGGAAGCCCAGAACACACCCAAGTTACGCTTGTTGTCAAACTCGATCAGCTTGGAGTCGTAGATAGTACGGACACGAAGTTGACGCTTGACAGCAGAAATCAATGGTGGTCTCTGGAAAAGAGCACCAGTCAAGTTCTCCAATTCTCTGCCAAGATCCTTTTCATCTTTTAGGGCATCATGCAATCTGACAATGCAGACATACTCTTTACCAGCACCCTGCTGAGACTTCACCAATCTAGTTGCTCTGTCGATACAAACGATCAAACAGCCAGTGACCTTAGGGTCCAAAGTCCCAGAGTGACCGGTTTTCTCGCAACGCAAAATACGCTTAATCCACGCAACGACCTCGTGCGAAGAAGGATTAGATGGTTTGTCAAGGTTGATGACACCGGAGCTGACATATGACTTCAAGTCTCTCTTTAGCGGAGAAGCACCGGCAGGAATAGGCGTGTAGTGTCCGCTTCTCACTAAAAGCTTGTCGTAATTCTTCAACAATAGTGGCCATTCGCTAGTGTCTGCACTTGGGGCCACATTTTCTGGTTTGATCATATGCTCCTCAGACATCGCTAATGATGGTACTTAGACTGCCGATATACCAATATCTTAAGCAAGACAAGCTCACCTCTGAATTGTACTAGTTCAGAGAGATGAGATGAGGCCCGATGTTGAAAATTTTTCCATCACCCCTCAAAAAGAAACGAAGAGCAGGGTAACATTTTGACGCTGGTTCTGCTTTACAGAGGTAGTGCCAGTATCAATTGTCGAGTAACTGTAGTATTTTATCTATGTGAAACCTTGCGAGAAATTGTTCAGCTGCCAGCGACCGGGTTTTTTTGATAAACGGATCTACAGTTATCAGGCCCTGGTTCAGCATGACGGAGAGAATTTGTATTGAATCAGATAATGCGTAATCTCTGGCTACTAGCATGTATAACTGATTCAATGCAATAGTTTCCGCGGTGACACAGGCATTCATATCGGGCACTCCGCCATTAGGGTACTTCTCCTCGTATTTTTGTGCCTTTTCAAGTTCACCGTTGAGCTTATCGATTTCGTTCTGCAATACTTCAGAGTTCTCTACAATAGCGTCTTCCACATGTCTTATGTTATCAGCCTCGTAGGAGTAAATATGCCGGAAACTGTCGAGCGCTTCTTTAATGGACTTTGTTTTCGTGGCCCATTCAGTATGGTAGCGTGCGTTTATCCGCTTAGCAAGCTGGTTCAGAGTATCCTGTAAGAGAGCCAGCGAATCACGGTGGGTCGGTTCATCGCACTGCGTAAAATCGGCATCCAGCCAATCGGGCTGGGTATGACTTGCCGGAACCGATGCAGCTGATGGCGGCGGCATGGTATGCGGTTTGGGGGGCAGAGGTTCGTTCTGGAGTTGCAGATGACTCAATTCACTATCCAACTCCCTCAATGATTCATCGCTCTTATCTTGTACATCCGCAATAGCTGGAACTTTAGGAGGTTTTGGTGGCAATGATGGTGTTCCAGCAACACTGGCTTCTATAGCACGGTTCATCTCGTGTGTTTCCTTTTTCTGTATATATGGCTTAGGAGGAAGAACCGGCAGCGTTGAAATAGTCTGGCCAGGCGCCATATCCTGGACAGGGGGACCATGTCCAGCTCCTACCGCTGGTCTTAATGGGTACTGCGCGGCAATTGCCTGTTCCAGATCCTGTACCAACTTCACCACATCGCAATTTCGGGGGTTCCAACGGCCTAATATAGGAAGGTAAAATAGTCCATCCCCATCCAAACGCTCATTCACTATTATAGATCTCCCTTTCGTGGCCTCAAGATCAATATAAGCGTATGGTGCCGCCTTTGGGTACTCAAATGGTATCCAGACAAGAACATCCACATTTCCCACCTTGCCGTAGAGGCAGAGTAGTAACTTTGACAAACCCGCCTTGTCAGTAAACACTCTTGTCCGAACACGCAGTTTCTTATAGGTAGCTAATGCAATTACCACATCGTGGAAAGTAGTTCGAGGGTCATAATAATCCTGTCCTGTGGGTTAATCAATGCTCGCGCCATATTGCTGTTAGGCAAGGTACATACATGTTGTAGCACTTTAAACAGCCAATCTAGTACTGGCTGTGGCACATCCACTGATGCTGTAGCACTTTCCATTGCAGGCTAACGATCTACAGTGATGATACACAGTATATATATGACTGGAGCAGGAGCGACTTTTCAAAACCGAGACAAAGAAAAGGCCCCCTCTCATGTAAAAATCCTCTCCACCACTCACTATATCTCTTGAAAACCAAAGCAACTGATTATTGAGCATTACCGCTAGAGTAACTGGGGTTGTTACAAGTATGAGTTTGTATGTACCGACTACTATAGGGATGTTCGCCAATGGTCTCTCTCCCCTCCGTTCCCCTTAACCTACTAACGCTGAAGTACCAGTTATACAGTAGTTGCAACGTTTTTATCGGTGGCCCTAGCGTCCGCAGTATTTTGGGTACTAGCTCCAAAGGAGAATCAAACTGTTTGGCGGAGTACTATTATCCTTTCTATGTCTATGATGTTCCTAATGTGGGCGGTAACATACTTATCGCAACTACACCCGCTAGTGGTGCCTCGCAGGTCTGACCTGCGCCCAGAATTTGCCGAATGATAGCAACGTATCTAATGCCATGATTTAGACTGTGGATTTCATTTTAGCCATGTGGATAAGCTCCTACATCATATATAACGCACTGTGATTGCTGATGAATTTGGGCTGGTGTTACTTCTCTTATACCTGGAGGTCACAGCAGGGACATGCCGAGATGCCTTGACAAAAAAAAGCTCCGCGACGGGGAATTGAACCCCGATCCCGCGCGCGACAAGCGCGAATTCTAACCATTAAACTATCGCGGAAGTTCGTGCTTCTTGCTCGGCATCCAACGTTCATAATCTATATACTGTCGTACTGTAACTGTATATGTACTTCCAGATATGCTAAGACAGTTACCCACATAATCAGGGCCAGTATGGGAGACTGTGCTGGTTGTTGGTAGGATTTACAAGATATATTTATGGCCATAAGGGAAAATTATAATGCATTAGTCCTATACATGTGTCCGTCCCATCAAGTCCAATATATGATGCTATTGAGATTAATATAATATTAACAGTTGTTGCGTAGATTAATCCATCATATAAATTTGTTACTAGTTCTAGCACGATTGGTAGCTGCTAACAAAAATGCTAGTTCGGATTGGCCTGGATAAACAATTGCTACATTTCTAACATAGGGCCTTAAATATGCAAGTATACTTATAGGACTGGGATACAAAACAAGATGCGATTCTACGCACATGAATGTAACCAGCGCAGTTACCATATACAGTGAAATATCCCCAGCCAAGGCGGAATATCTGCAGCTCTGGTATTCTTGGCTGATTTTTCTGGGCTAAATAGATACCTATGCACCTCAAAGAAGCGTGTGGATTCAAATACAAGTGCTGGAGCCCGACGCTTCGTGAAGTGCAGGTGAGTCGCGAACCACCTGCCATCGAAAAGCTAGCATCGGGGGTACCACCGGAGTTTCCGCGATGACTTGGGAGAATGTACGATCAATGCATGCAGACAAATACAAGAGATCAATCAAGAATTCCTTCTGGTAAAGCACCCGCGGACCTGCGAAGGACCGCTTGCTGAGATTAGATAGGAAGTTCAGCAGCTTGTCCACTAATGGCTGATACTACTGGCCAATTACGTGGCTTCATTAGCCTATCGCCGTCGAATGCAGCAACCGGAAATATAGAGTAACGACAGCCCGACTGCAGATAGAATGCTGCAGCCGGATAACCCGCCACTACACACGATCCGCGGAATGAAGCTAAACCGCGAAGTATCAAAGTGCGGAAAGCCATTCCACGGCTTTTTCTTCTCCATTACTAGAACCCATTAATCTATGGAGCAATAAGAATATGGGGCAGAAATAGGAGTGGCATTTAGATAGAGCCTCTTGCCAGGATGCATACACTTATGCGATCTAGCAAGTTACTCTTGTGGCCTTCTAGCTCTATTGCAGTGTCGTACCTCGAGAAAAGTTCGAGCCAAGAAATTTTTTGCAAAACGTTTATATACATATTTCTTGTCCGGGTAATTTTGCAGCAGCCATCATATTGTACACTCGTATTTTAGGGTTTCGTATTCAGGAGAGTTAGCCTTAAGGTTCTAACTCCTTGATCTTCTATGGGTACTAATATCTATGGGTAAGCTGGAGTCTCGGAGAAACTGGTATCAGCAGCTAATAAGAAGAGCTATGAGTAATGATGCCACAAGCCCTTTATCCCATGTGTCCGCCATCACAGGTTCAGTTGGTTGGACAATCCATGAAAGGTTCAAACCGGTGACAATGGTAATATGGCTTGTTCACTCGATCTTCTTGCAACCAATCTATATGACGGTGAACTTGTTCTTCTGGCAGCCCATGATGGCGTTACAAAGGGCGATTTGGACGTTGGCACTATTCCCAGCTAACTTACTATTGAAGATATTCCTTCGGACTTCGGTACAAGAACTAGCGGTTGGGACAGATTTCCGAGGAGCGCTGACCATCGCAAAGGTTTGTGTCCAGTATGTGGTAGCGACTGCTGTTGTTGGCTCATTTCTAGGTATAACAACTGGAGTCGTTCTAGGGAGTATTCATCGAATGCTTAGAATTCCGGCCCTTTATGTTACTATTTTACCCACTTACGTGGACAGGACAACCGAGTGGGTTGCCTCTGTGAGAGAACTCTTTTCGAATATTATCGACGCCGGCCTTCGCAGCATACCTATTCTATCAAGTGGCGTGCTCGTTGACGAAAGTGGCGATCTCTTTACTGATTTACTGGATACTTATGAACATGAATACGTTCAGTACAGCCAGTCTAACGGCAAAGGCCTGAGAGAGCCACAATCTAACAGTAAGGACATAAGGGAGGAGTCAGAAAAAGTCGAATTTGATGATTATGGTAACATGACCCCAGTAAGTATTCAAGATGAAGAAGATTCAGGCACTTCGACACTTTCTGCTATTAGCAACCTCTGGGATTCGGTACCTGATAGCGGCACTGTAAGAACAGATGTGGACGAGTTAAAATATAACTTGAAAAATTCTTCTAGGCAGAAGATTGCTCATACTACGCAGCGCTATGATAAATTTGATTTCTCAGAGTTGCATCACCGGCATTAACCTTTTTGGAGGCTTATAAGTTTTCGGAGAACCGTTTTCTTGCATAGCTTTGGTCTGGAACCAAATTGGAAACTAATTTGCATTTTTTACTTCGTAAAGTACCCCACTAATATACAATCTGCGTGAGAGGCAATGATGATAATGTAAAATGGGCCATTCGTATCTGGATGGCATTTCAACGAATAAAGTAAGTATCCTCCTAAAACATATACTGCTATTTTGTTCAATTCGGCTTAGTATTATTCTTGTTTTAATGAAGAAAAAAAGAACACTCACGGTGGGGGTCGAACCCACAATCTTCTGATTAGAAGTCAGACGCGTTGCCATTACGCCACGCGAGCTTTTAGATGAAGGTGATCTCTCACTTTAGGTCTACAAACTGCGGTAAAAGGTCAGGTGATGAAGAATACTGGAGCTTTTGGATACATTGAAAAGAGAACTCTTGCAAGTAGCTTGATAGTGGATAGTTACGCTGCTGTACCCCATGAGGACATATACCAAATACAATAGGTCGCTGAAAGTCCTCCAGCGAACTCTTTCAACCAATCTAACTGCTATGCATGGTCTAGACCGGTTTGTTGATGCGGTGAAAGGAAGTTTATCTTCCTTACAAACTATGTTTTACTTTAAAGCGGGTGAAATTGAAGTATTGCAGCATCCAGTGGAATTCTATGACACTTTGAAGCAGAAAATTGCTGCTGCGAACGATCGTATCTTCCTTGCATCCCTCTATTTAGGGAAAACTGAACATGAAGTAATAGCATGTCTCGATGAGGCTTTGAAAGCCAAGCCTCATCTACGGATTTCCTTGCTTGTGGATGGACTTCGGGGGACGCGGGAAACTCCCAATGCATGTTCTGCTTCTCTATTAGCGAAACTTACCAAGGACCATGGGGAGAGGGTCGACCTTCGTCTATATATGACTCCAGAATACACAGGGTGGAAGCGGGCTTTATTTCCTAGGAGATTCAACGAGGGTATAGGCTTGCAGCATATGAAGATATATGGGTTTGATGACGAAGTTATCCTCTCAGGTGCCAATTTGTCGCATGATTATTTCACTAACAGACAAGATAGATATTATCTTTTTAAGTCAAGACACTTCGCCGACTACTACTTCAAAATGCATAATTTGATTAGCAAGATGAGTTACCAAGCGAAATATTCCAATACGAAGCAGAGTTATATGCTTTATTGGCCAAAGGATAATATTACCGTAGAGCCAAGGATAGATAAGCATAAATTCGTTGCTCAAGCATCGGAGGTACTTTCCAACTTTCTGACAACTCCACATAAGAACGGTGTGGAGGGCATCCAAGTTATGAAGGACTACCCCACCATTGTATATCCGATCTCCCAGTTCACACCTTTATTCAAGAAGAATAATGATTTCTCAACTGAGAAGCCAAGCATTTTACGTCTGCTATCATCCATACATTCTCCAGAAACCAGCTGGGCTTTCACAGCTGGATATTTTAACATCTTACCAGATATTAAGAAGCACTTATTGGATTCTCCTTCACATGTAGGCAAGATCATCACCGCAGCACCTACAGCGAATGGTTTTTATCAATCCAAGGGAATTTCCAAGTATCTTCCTGATGCTTACTTGTATTTAGCACAAAAGTTCCTAAAATCCGTTCATACTGCTGGTAAATCGGATAAAATTTCCTTATATGAGTGGCAGAGAGGCGTGGTCAATCAACCAGGTGGGTGGTCATATCATGCAAAGGGCATCTGGATATCTGACGGCTGTGAGAAAGACAGCATGCCAGTTGTTACAGTAGTAGGTTCTTCAAATTATACACGAAGGGCGTACTCGTCTGACCTGGAGACCAATGCTATCGTGCTGACGACTGACGATAGACTGCGTGACGCGATGGGCGCGGAACTTAACAATATACTGAGTCACACCAAAAAGGTCACACTAGATGACTTTGCAAACGATCCCCAAAGATATGTCAAGCACGGAGTAAGAGCTGCCGCCGAGATCCTTGGCAAGAAGCTGTAAATTCGTACATAGTATTATCTCTTGTAAATAAGCCTAGCTGCGTTTAATGGAGTACTGGTCAGCTTGAACACGATCTACATTCTATCACTTAGCTCAGTACTGTGTGCTACTACCAGAATTTGAGTAGAACCAACTATGAGGGATGTTAAGATATCATCTGTAACCCGCCCATCTGGGTGTCATACATCCTTTTTTTGTCTACCCGGCAGACTCTTCTAAGTATGCCTTCCCACTCCTGGCGCAGCCATTGATTTTCAGAATTTGGGATCCCATATTGCTGGGAGAAAAGTCGGGTAAATAAAACTTTGCCACTTCACGATGAACAAAGACTTGTAGAAAGTTAACAATCTGCAGAGTCAAGGCCTATCCACAGTGAGTCGCTATACTATGAATTTCGGAGAGGAAGAAACGACTACTTCGAACAACAAGGCCACTTTCTACTTTAACAAGTACAAAACCTTGTACCAGTACTATTTGGATCAAACGACTCCACATGTAAGGTACAGGTGGTCGAGTCTCATTGTGTTGGTACTGCTGTTCATCCTTCGTGTAGTCTTCTCTGAAGGCTGGTACGTCGTATGCTATGGACTGGGAATCTATCTGCTAAACCAATTCCTCGCCTTTTTGACACCGAAGTTCGACATGTCTCTACAGCAAGCAGAACAGAACAACGAGCTGGAATCTGGGGACATGGCTGATGAGTTCAGGCCTTTCATTAGAAGGCTACCAGAGTTTAAGTTTTGGCACAATTCGATCAGAGCCACACTACTATCTCACTTCCTGGCAATATTTTCAATCTTCGATATCCCAGTTTATTGGCCAATATTGTTGATGTATTTTATTTTGCTGTTTGCCTTGACCATGAGGAGACAGATTAACCATATGATTAAGTACAAGTACCTGCCGCTAGACATTGGGAAGAAGAGATATGCTCATAAATAGACCATAGTCTGTTCAAGCATTTGAATACCTCTATTCAATAAGGGTACTGACCTCTCAACTCTACCCATACTGCGGCACCAGGCCATGTAAAATCTACCGTCAATGGGTATAATATATTTCTGTATCCACCTATAATTACTCTTCGTGAACATATTTACTTAGATTCAGCGCCTAACAGTATTCGCCCTCTCTATCCTTGGTGTGTATACCATCACGTGCTCATTGCAACGGTTTGCTTGTCAAACCGTTTAAGAGCTTTTTGACGATAAAAAAAGCTGTTTGTAAAGCAGGCAGTGACAATCAGCTGAGTAGTCTATTATGAAGTTAATAAGCCAAACCAAGGGCGCCAGCTCCTCCGAGGTTTGCTTGGTGGTGGTCGCACAAGACAAGGAAGATCTTTTTACACTCTACAATATTATCAACACTGATGACGAACTAATATTCAAAAAGAAGCTAACGTTAAAATTGGATGAAGCAGGGAAGAAGAAGTCTACTGAACTCGTGAAGCTGCGTGTGAAGGTGGTATCCTCAGAGTTTGAACCGCAACACGAATTTCTGAAGTACAAAGGGATCACCACTGAAGATGATGCCGGAAAGGCCAACGTGGATGTCGCACTGGGCAAATTCTTCAGTTTTACAGTAGACTACCAATATCCTTTCACAATCATTAAGAAAGACTTTAATTCTTACTGCCAGCGGCTGATAAATGAAGCTTGCAACTTGGAAAGCCGTTCCGATATGGCTGCTGTTGTTCTACAGGAGGGTCTGGCTCATATTTGTCTGCTGAGTAGCTTCTCGACCATTTTGAAACAAAAGGTAGAATACTCACTGCCAAAGAAGAAGAGATCAGTAGACATACTCAAATTCGATGAGAAGACGGAAAAGTTCTACAAAGCAATTTATGTCGCAATGTTAAAGCACTTCAACTTGTCGCAGCTGAAAGCAGTAATTTTATGCTCACCAGGATTCTATGCTAAGACCTTGTATGAAAAAGTGCTCCAATATGCGCAGGCTAACCAAGATAAAGTGATAATAGATAATAAAGACAAATTTCTAGTCGCGCATTGCTCTACCGGTTATTTACAGGGCATATCTGAGGTGCTCCGTGATCCAGCATACTCCCAGAAATTACAGGATACTAAAAATTCTAGCCAACTGCAAGTTATGGACGCATTCTTAAAGCATTTGAACGACGATGATAACAAGTCGTGGTATGGAGAAGCCGAAATAACGAAGGCTTGCGAATTTGGAGCGATTGAAACCTTATTGATTACTGATGATTGGCTGAGGGCGGACAGTGTCTCTGTGCGGAATAAATCATTGCAGTTGATTAAAGATGTGGAAAATATGGGCGGCAATGTGTGCGTCTTTAGTTCAATGCATCCATCAGGTGAAGAACTGAATAGTCTAACTGGATTGGCTTGTATTTTGAAGTATCCAATACCGGACCTTGATGAACATGAAGATGAAGAATAACAAAACAATGTCAGTACAAAATCTGATAAAAATAATTATATAACTCGATATGTAGAGGTAAAACTGCCCTATAACAGGTTTAAAATACAAGCGACTTTAACTTATATGAATTGATGAATTTTCATATTCCATGTTATATCTATTCAGTAACTGGATATGCTACTTCTTTTAAATCTTGGAAATCCTAAAAAAAAAGATTATTTTTTAGATATAATTATGGAAACTAGAACGTAAAAATATATATGAATAAAAATCAAACATCACGTGAATAAAATAAATTATGTGTATCACACTTATTATTATTAATTTAATATTATAATAAAATGTCAATATTTTACTGTTCATAGATAATATAATAATTATAAGTAAATTAACCGAAATGTATTTATGATGCTAGAAATAGTTCTTCAATTATCAATATAATTTGTATTTATGTGTATATCTTCCGAACTAAAAAAATCGTTACATTGTGGTACAAAATTTTTTAAACGTATGTAAAAAAAATATGTCCGGGTATAGGTAGTTTAATTTTCTTAATTATTTATTTATTATATCGTCACTAAAGTCTAATCATTCAAATCCTGAAGGCTTATCTGTCGCTGTAATAGATGTCAGATATACCGTACTCTTTAATGATGAGCCCAAGATATCTTTTGATAGTGCACTAAGCTTGTTTGGAGGTTTACGATAATGATATTCTAATAACTGCTATGCGTGCCCTTAAAGATTTAATTTTAAATTTTTCTAAATACAGGGTGAATAAAAATCATGCTTGCAGGTGTCAACTATTTGAAAAATAAGCAGCACTCGTGGATAATAACAAGGTAAATTAATCGATAAAATAACAAGATATTTAGCCCACGTATATAAGCGGCTCCGGCAAGCACACGGATCCTATTCATATGAGTCCGCTTCTACTAGGCTACACATGCAGTAGTAAAGCACTAAGAAGCACAGAAAAATAGGCGTTACTTCAAAGGTCAAAAGCATTTGTAGTAAAAATTACTATAAATTAGTTAGCCATCCTATTATTGTGTATACGTTGTTCATCTCAACATATCCTTATACATGCCTGACTGTATAAGAATAGTCTGCTACTTAACGACCGCATTTTAAGACTGTTCCTATTAAGATGGGAAAGATCAATTTTTTTTTTTGCCAAAACCATTTGATTATGATGCTATGCGTTCTCTTATGCGCATATGAATAAAGAGAGAACCATCCACATCTTTTTATAATATCCTCTCTGTTGCCTCCTGCTGATCCACGGTAAAAAGTAGATTTTACAAAAGCAAACAAGGAGGAAGAAAATAAAAGGTGTTATTATGGTTCCTTTGTTTTAATGTGTTTTCTGGAGTAAAATAAGTTTGAATACCCTTAATATTGGTAGATCTAGTAACTTTTAAGGATTTGGGGGTTATTCAACGAAGCATATTAGTGCTAGAAGATTGGGCACCGTGGCCTGTAGCACGAGAGCTGGCGTTCTCTTTCAAAGCAATCAACTGCTTCGACCTGAAGCTTTCGTAATGGATCAAAGCAGTTGTCTCAATCAAGTCCTGCAAGTGAGTTCTGATCAAAAATTCTCTCAAATATACAAACTCACATTGGTTAATATCCTCCAAGTTGATAGCACCCCAGCGAGTTTTTCTGCCTCTTACAACCTCTCCATTGACTGTAATCTCCTTCTCAGAGCCTACAACAGCGAATGGGATGATGGACCTTATGCTGTCGTTCAACTCCAGCTCTTCAGGTGTTAGATCATCCGAGTCGTACGGGTAGATCCGGAAGTTATGCTTTTTAAACTCATGTTGAATAATCTCTCTGAACTTGGCACGTTCATCCATCGTTAGAGTGTCGGCCTTGGCAATCACTGGGATGACATTTGTGATATCAGTCAACCTTTTCAAGGCTGCAATATCTAGCTGTGTCAAGCCCTTACCGTTAGGTTGGATGAAGTATAGAACAGCATGGACACGTGTATCCACGATGTGCTTCTCCCTCTGAGCTGTCAACTCTTTGCGGAGATACTGCGAGTGCTGCTCCTTGATATACTTGACAATTGGTTCCCAGACCTTGTCGTTGTTGATCTGGTCACCGAAGCCTGGCGTGTCAATACAGTTGACGTTCAAGCGTACCTTGTCCTCAACCAAAGAGTGGTACGACACCTTGATCTCCGTCGTCTTGGTGATAGGCTCCTTCGTTATGTCCTTCCCGGTGGACGAATCAATCAAGTGCGAGGCAAATAAACTGTTGATCAATGTGCTCTTACCAAGCCCAGAGTGTCCAACAACCATGATATTGAACTGGAAGCCCCGCTTCAAGAGGCGGTGCTCAATCTGAGCTGTGATCGTGTCAAACCCCACATAAGAGGAGGGTGTGATAAGTGACGAATCTGCGACTGAGGACATGGAAGTGGTGTAAACGTAAGTTTCGGATGAGTGGTGCTGTTTGCGCTCCTTTGAGTGAACTAAACGTGTAGAAAGTGGTTAATACAATCGGAAGGAAAGTGCTTAAGTTGAAACAGTTCCTAAGGAGGCGGAGTTGGTCTTGCCGTTACAAAAAATAACGCGTTGTTAGCTTCCGACCTTAAATTAATTGGCTTTAGTTTTTGTGGCCGGAAAGCCGGGTAATTCAAGATTTCCGGAACTAAAATTTTTATCATCTTACGCCAAGGTTGTGCGCTGCATAGCAGCACTACCGCAGAGCGATTGCAGTGGCCAGAGGCGGTACTAAACAGAATGAGCGCACAAGCTGTATGGGGTAATGTCGGGCGAGCGCTCTCTGAGTGTACTGCGGCGCTCTTTCCGCGGCTAGAACTGGGCAGCGGGAGCCGCACGGCCGCACCACGCACTTTGCTGGAACTGCTTCGTCGCGCAGGCGGAAGCCAGCAATCCGGGACCACAGCCGTTGGTACCGACGGACTTGTGCTGGCTGTCCCCAAGAAAAAGGTGTCGCACCAGAAGCGTAGACAGAAGCTGTATGGGCCAGGGAAAAAGCAGCTACAGATGATGCACCATTTGGGCAAGTGCCCATCGTGCGGACACTACAAGCGGCTTAACACACTGTGCATGTACTGTGTTGGAGAGATACGCCACATATGGAAGGTCTACACGCGGACGGAGACCGCTGAACCGGCGCAGGAGCAGGAACTGTCGGAGCTGGACAAACGTATCCTGTACCCTGGCCGGCAGGAGACAGAGTACATGAAGAAGCTGAAGAAAAAGGAATACCTGGAGAAGCGCATGCGCACGCTGCCCGTTGAAGACGAGGGCAGCAAGTGATGATTGTCACGTGTTATCACTTGGTGATATTGCAGATATCTTGTATATTTGTTTGTAGATGGTGTGTTAGGTCCGAAGCAGGAATAGCGCCTGGCCGTGTATATAGCAATACTACCCTTGCCGCCACTGAGTCTCGCGCCACCTTGCCGCCCCCGGGCTTTTTGGTAAGGTCGTCTGAATAAGAAAAAATTGCAGCGAAAATGAGGCGATCTTTTGGACCTCTGCGATGAGCCAAACGTCAAGACATCTGCAAGTTAGCAACCAGTCGCGATGAACCAGGATGTAAAGAAGCAGAGGGCCATTCCAAGCTACCGTGTGAGCACGTTTACTTCTGCTCCTAGGCATCCTCTAGGGGTAAAGCCCTCTGGCAATGCTATTATGGAGGGATTTGGTCTGAAAGAGCGAGCAGAAGCAAGGGAGAAACTGCTTGGGCATCTTTCAATCTTGCCTGAAGAACTATTGGTTGAACTTTTGACATATATTACAACGCCTAAAGACCTACAGAACCTTGGGCATGCCTCGCGGATGCTATATGCGTATACCTACGACGAAGAGCTATGGCGGAAGTTATACACAAATGAGTTTGTTAGAATGGAACAGACACACTCTGCAGATAGCAAGACGGCGGTGCTTAAACCCTATGGATGCGACCAGTGGAGAGGTTCTTGGAGAAAAACCATTTTAAAGCTGGACGATGGGCAGGAGGCATGCTTACAGGCTTGCGATACACTGTATTCTGACCTTCTCTACCGTCCCTACCAGTGCTCGCAGGTGAATTACGAGTCCATGTTTAGAAAATTAATTGATTTTGAGAAACGATCTTCGGATCTCGTCCGTAATCTGAATCCGGATTTCGGCATTGATCGGTTTGATGAGTCTCAATTTGACAAGGAGAAGTTTACAAAGGAGTATATCGACAAGCCTTTTATTCTCCGGGCGAAGGATAATAATGATAGATGGCCAACCTGGGATCTTGCATACCTCGTTTCGAAATATCCACAGGTTACGTTCCGCCAAGAGAGTGTAACTTGGCCGCTATCGTTGTATGCAGAATACTTCGCGAAGAACAGAGATGAGTCGCCATTATACCTCTTCGATTGTGCTAGTGAGGCAATGGAGAAGATTAAACATCAATATGCTCCGCCGGATGTCTTCCAGCAAGATTTCTTCACGTTATTCCAACAAGGTGATATCCAGTGCCGGCCCGATCATAGATGGTTGATTGCTGGGCCTGCCAGAAGTGGGTCTACATTTCACAAAGATCCTAATCAGACTTCAGCATGGAATACCGTTCTTAGCGGTATGAAACTCTGGGTAATGCTTCCCCCAGATGTGGCACCGCCAGGTGTCTCAACTGACAAGGATGAAGAGGAAGTTACGTCACCTGTGGGTGTTACTGAATGGGTTCTATCTGGCTACTACAATGATGCTGTTAATTTAGCGCAGCAAGGTAAATGTCGAATTGGAATTACGTTCCCATCAGAGTGTATCTATGTACCTGCTGGCTGGTGGCACACTGTGATTAATATTACGGATTCTGTAGCGCTGACAGAAAACTTTGTTCCGGAGCCTATATTACCAAGAGTGCTAAATTTCTTTAAAAACAAAACTAGGCAAATCTCTGGGTTTCACATGAAGGACTTAGTATCATCTATTATGTCCTTCCTTAAGCTACAGAGGGACAATATTGAAAATAAAACAAATCTGGCTCTTTTGGAGGAATTTCTGAAGCGGAATGAGACATCGCAGCTTAACAATGAAGATTGTGGTGTCCTGAATGCTTCAGAAGTAGCAGCTCCGCTCTATGAGTTTTTCTGTGAACTAATACAACAATCGGACTACCGTGAAGCTCTTCCTGCAGCACTTAAGAGTTTAAGAGATATAGAGATTCGAGATGCCCAGCAACAACAGAGCTCTCGCGGGAATATTAAAGAGTCAGAAAAGTGGATGGAACTCACCAAGATGTCAGAGTCTCCTTTTTCTTTTGGGTTTTGCGCAGAAGATTCCTGATGCATATTACACACTTACTGATCAAATGCAAAATATGATCATACTTATATAACCATGTATATACTCTCCTGACTCGGTTTCACTCTACTGTCTAACCGAAGATTTATCCGAAAGTCTGTAGATATTTTTCGAGTCTTTAATTTTTCAGTCTAAATGCACTTTTGCTCCATAAACTGGCGGGATGCAGAAACAAGAACTGTAGTGAATTCCCATGCTGACCCGATAGTCCTACTAGAACTTATAACCAAGCATCTATATCTACTAGGAAGAGGTAGTTATTATGGAAGAACTCTCTTAACCGAATCATATTTATTATTATTATATAGAACGTTTCCTATAAGGACCGATCACCAATATTGGAAACTAGTGACGCCACGAGCTCACACAAAATATCTGCTTATTCTGCCAAATCGCAATAGGCCTACAAAGCTGCTGTATAATAACATACTATAAGCTAATACCACACCTACGTGCTTGTACCAGCATGGTTTGCACATACGCAGACTTATGCGCCAGCGCGATTCTTACGAGAAACATTCCACGCATGGAAGCCAGGAGTCCAGATACGGGTCGTTAAATCATTAAGCGTACAGTAACATACATGCAAGTTCAGTAGGAGGCGCAATCTGGTCCCCCGGCAGTGTCTGTCTGTCAATTGCGATGATCAAAGAGGTCCCTCTGCCGCCGTCCAACACATTAAGCACTGGATGTCTTAGAAGCAACAAGCTCCTTGAATTTCTCAGTGCTGAAGGACTTTGGTCTCTCAATAGGTGCACCGACTGCGCGGTCAATGATCAACTGTGGCAACACACCGAAAGCACGAGAAACACCGAACAACACGGTGTAGAAAGAAGCCTCAGTCAAACCGTAGTATTGTAGAAGAACACCAGAGTGGGAGTCGACATTTGGCCATGGGTTCTTAGTCTTACCGTGCTCCGTCAAAACCTTAGGTGCGATCTCGTACACGGTAGAGACCAACTTGAACAAGTCGTAGTCTGGGAAGTGACGCAATGCAAATTCACGCTGAGCAGTGTAACGTGGATCGGTCTTACGTAGGACAGCATGACCGTACCCGGGGATAACACGGCCACCCTTCAAGGTATCCCACAAGTATTGACGAATAGTCTCCTGGGAGTAGTCGCCCTTAACCTCCTCACGAAGCTTAAACAACCACTCTAGAACCTCCTGGTTAGCACGACCATGCAATGGACCAGCCAAACCATTCATACCCGCTGCGAATGCAAGGTATGGCGACGATAATGCGGAGCCAACCAAGTGAGTGGTGTGTGCGGAAACATTGCCACCTTCGTGGTCCGAGTGGACAGTCAAGTAAAGACGCATCAACTCGACGAACTCTGGGTTCTCGAAGCCCAAAAGATTTCCCAAGTTCTTACCGTAGTCGGCATCAACGTCAATCTTACCCATCTTGCCGTCCTTGAAAACATTCCGGTAAATCTTCGACGCAATGACAGGTAGCTTACCTAGCAAGTCTAGGGAGTCCTCGAAAGTGTAGTTCCAGTAATCCTTCTTCGAAACACCCTGTGCGTACGCCTTCGCAAACTTGGACTCGGACTCCAACGCAGTGATGGCAACGGAAAACTGCGCCATTGGGTGCAAGTCACGAGGAAGACTGTCTAATAGCTTCTCTACATGCTCTGGTAGCTCAGAACGCGACATGAGGTCGGCCGAAAGGGCCTTGGTCTGGGTCTCCGTGGGGACTTCGCCGGTCAACAATAGCCAGAAAAGCGCCTCCGGTAGTGGCTCACGACCGTTAGCGGCCTTAGGCAACTCCTTCTGCACCTCGGGAATCGTACGCCCCCTAAATCTGATCCCCTCATGAGGGTCTAGCACAGAGCCCTCCCATACAACACCCGGGATGCCGCGCATGCCTCCGTAGGCCTGCTCTAGCAATACCTCGCCAATCTTCACCTTGCCGTGCTCCTTCTTGAATTGCTTAATCTCCTCCGCCTTAGCTGGGAAAATCTCGGCGAAACGTTCCTTTAGGCTCTTCTCACCGTTGCTGTACGCACGGGAGGCGCTAGCACCACCGACGCGCGCAAACGTGTTCTGTGCCAGGCCGCGTACGAGATAGCCCCTGGTCGCAGAACCTAGTTTCATCATGCTGGACATTTTTCTTGTTCTTGTGCTGTTGGTATGAAGTACTCCTGCGCGGCTCCACTCGAGGCGACGAGTTGTGGCGTATCTATACCCATTTATTTATATACATATGTGCACGCTGGTGCTCGTGTCAATTAATAATGATGCCATGAAGCCACTGCTGCGCTTTCGTGTTCGGCGGTTGTATCGCCGCTTGCCGCTTTGACGCAGCAGCATCACTGGTAGACGACGGGAAATGAGGTCACGGCCGTGGAAACCCCTTTTCATCCGCCGGTCCAGCTACGGGGCTTTCTGTGTCTGACGGAGTGGGAGAGGTGGTGCTAGGATCCGAGTCGCAAATCTACAGATCTGGCGCTATGGCGCGTGACCGGTGCAGGTCATACGTAGGTGGGCAAGTTTTTCTAACGCGGCTCCCGTGCCATCTATCCGGAAGGAAAAAATAATGGCATCAAAAAAGAGAAAAAAATCAAGTTGTGTTGGGGCGAGCCGGGACTCGAACCCGGGACCTCCCGCACCCTAAGCGGAAATCATACCTCTAGACCACACGCCCTATTGGAACTTGTTGTAACAGACAGTTCAGAAGCTGGATAACTAGAAAGACTGGTAATCCAAAATCGTGTATGACGAGCTGAGTGCGGAGCCAGTGAGTGGGGAAGGCGATACCCAGGGGTGCAGCAAGAGCGAGTGGGCTGGCTGCAGAGAACTGCCGCCACACAGGACGTCATGCTCGAGAGGTTACACATACCGCGGAGTGGTACTTAGTTTCGGTGTTTAGATATACATGACACCCTCGGATTTGCGGTTATGCGGCAGATGCATTCTACTTGTGGTAATGCGCAGACCAACATACCGAGGACTGTGCTATTTTGCGATGGCGGGCTTGAAGTTGCTGTGTGTGCCAGGTCTGCAATGGGCTCCGATATCTAGCTCGAGGGCTGGCGGGTCGCGGTGCATCAAATTTGCGATTGCCAGGGCCAGGTGGTCACGTGGGCAGTTCAGTGAAGCGTGGCAAAAAGGTCTGGCCAGACATCCTAATATGTTGCGATAATTCAAGATTAGCAGCACTATCGACTGCTGCTGACAGCATCGCCAGGACAATAGGCTGAGGCAGATAGATGCATCTTGTTTTTAGCAGCCCTAAGACTTACCAAGCTATAATCTGCGGTGGATCCGGAAGCCCAAGGGCCGGAAGGCTAAATCAATCTTATGCATAGGCATTGAGGGCTTACACAGTTACACAGTGGCTGACGGCCCATGAATAACACTGGCACTCGTCAGGCTCGGAGGTAGTACCCAGACACCATAAAGGCGCAAGTGGTTTAGTGGTAAAATCCATCGTTGCCATCGATGGGCCCCCGGTTCGATTCCGGGCTTGCGCATTTTTGCTTTCCAACATTTCGTTGGATAAGTGTTTACATTTCCCCACGAGGCGCTTATCGATGGCCTGTACGCTGACACCATGTGTCCTCAAACTCAGTGGTCATCGTGGAAGCTCCAGCGTGGAACGGATCTAGACCGGTTACACGGTGTTCTGACCTCGAATGCACCTTTTCAATACGTGAAGGATGTGTAGCTATATTGAACAGGTGATTTGCGATCTATTGATAGAGCAGAGCGTTACATACTACGTGTCAGTCGACAGGCAGTATATAGGCGTATGCAATGGGTTAAACCTATTCTTGTTGTAGGCGCTTTAAACCAGCACTAAGCAGAACATTATATACCAGCGCAGAAAATGTCAGCCAGAAGTTCCCTGCAGCAGCGCCGACTCAGCGCTATCCGAAACTCGGCAGATTACAACATAGTGCCAAGTCAGCACGAAGGCCATACTTATAGTGTGCGGAAAAGAAAGAAGAGCCGATTCAGATTGTGGTTCAAAATTTTACCCCTTTTTAAGAAGGATCAACAGGAAGTAGTACTATCAGTAGCCAGCTTAGAGACTGAACAACGCACTAAACTGCACAAAGACTCGACATCAAGTACAGTATTGAACATGACACGCAACACAGGTGAGAAGGCCGACTCGAAGAACGGTTTAAGAACTTCAGCTCCATCATTGGTTGGGATATCAGTAAGAGATATCGACGATAAGGAAAATCCAGACTTTGTTCCCGAGAAGAAGGACGTCCATCCGGAAGTTTCATCCGAGGTGCTAGAGAAGATTCATTCCCAGAGTAATCTTTCGAAGAGCCTCGAGGGGAATATCAGTGTTGATGATCTAAACAGAGAGGGTGCGTTGCTCACGGACGATAACGATGTTGACTTGGAGCAGCTCATTTCAAAGAAGCTGGACGGTATCACCAGTCTCAAGATGCAGTTGAAGAGCAAGCGGAGCCGGCAGGCTCACGCCCATCCACAGCAGGGATCTACTGTTAAAAGTAGTGGTAGCCCTTGTAGTGCCGGACACCACCATCTCTCTCCAGAGAACTCAAATTCGAATCACTCGTTGGTGATGTCTACGGACCCGATCGATGACTTCATTAGCATGGGTGCGACTTCGACTTCCTCCTTATCTGACAAGCAGAAGGAGACCGAGCAGCCAGAGCGTATCCGGAACTCATATGGCGAATGGATTCCCAACAAGTCACACAGGCCACACTTATGCCGCGGTGATTCGTACCAGAAGACTATAACTGATGCGGATGAGCGGCCTGGAAGATCGTCGCAGCGCGCATCTGGATCTTCGGCTGAATATCTGAGGTCCTTGTCTCGCTCCTTGCAGAGAGGCAGTTCTTTACAGAGGAGCAGTGGCGAACAGTTGGATGATAAGAATGCCACCTACACAACTAACAACTATACCATTCCACAGAGAGATGTTGAAATGGCGCCTCTTATCATCAGAGAAGATGAAGAAGACCAATATAAGGGGAATGCGGATGCGAGGCATCTGTAAGGGTACTGATAACCGTCCCCCAAGCACATTTGATGCAGGGGGATTGCCAGAAGTTTATCAGGATATGGAAGAAGATATTTTACTCGCTCTAGATTTTAGCACAGGCAATACGGAAGAAAGCCTAGAAGCGATGTTAAATGAGGTAAAGCAGGCGACAGCTAGAACGACGGCAGGAATTTCTGCCGCGAAGGCTGCCCGCAGGGAAGGAAGAGAGGCGAAGAGAAATATGAAAAAACAATCACGTGGGAATATTAAGAGCCACTCGGCGTCTGGAACAGCCAACCAAAGGGATTCGGATAAGCTAGTAAAGGGAGTAGAGAGTTCCAACCTTGAGGATGTCGTCGCAAATACATGTGCTGTGACGAGGGAGCCTACACAAGGAGCTGAAGCTCCGGAAGAGGGTAAGATGGCAGCAACTGGGAAAGAGCTTCCCAAAGGAACCAGTAAGGTACAGGTTGGAGCAGTGGAGGACTCCACTACGAGTTCGCCCAACTTATTGGGGTCAGCCGCTGTAGATGCCTCCACCGATAAAGCAGAATCGGCCAATGACAGCCTGCATAGGCCAGGCAAATCTACAAAAATCGATGCCTCTGCCACCACAAGTGGAGTTTCGAAGGATACTGTTCCTGTCCAAGAGAATAAACCTGTAGCGTCGGAGAAGTCGCTGGAAGCGGCGACTCCGACCGAGCCTACTCATCAACCTGAAGCTGCTAAGAAGAGCGATGACAAGGCTGAAGCTGAATTTGGAAATGGTGAGACGAGTGGACTGGCAAAAGCGAATCGCTCAGGATCCAATTTACCTTCTGAAGGAGTAGATACTCGTGTTTCGGTAGGCACCCCAAGTGTCCACAACAGGGATACTGTGTCAGATCTTCATATGACGGGATCGGGACCCAAGCACGCTCCAGCACTGGGCACAGATCCTCCTGTGCAGCCCCTCCACTCGAAAGGTGGTTCCGCTAGCACAGGAACGATCGAGGGGGGACAGATAACGGAAAGTTCGGAGGGTTCGACTCTTGAGATCTTACCAGTCGCAGGCGCGGCGGCGCCTGCACAGGAAACTCCGGGTTCGTCACACGTCACAATAGAAGGGGCTATCAAGGAGAAGCCTTCGAGTGGCCATGTTTCGGTAGTTAATGACGTGTTGGTGGGGGTCGAATCGCCACAGAAGATAGACGTGTGTTCTGATTCGGAACCACGTTCGGCAAAGGCAGACGCTATCGCTGAAGCTACCGACAAGCGCAATACTACTACCAAAACGGCTACAGAATGCTCCGTACGCTGTGAGAGTGTTCAGAACACCGAGGTTTCTAAATTAGTCCCACCTACTACCCAAGAACCGGCTGTTGAATTATCCGATCGTTCGGTTGCCACGGATTCACACGTATGTCCCACAAGACGTAATACGGAGAGTACTACCGTGGAACCTTCTATGAAGGCCATCGAAAAGGTCCCTACGGTTAAATCTAAAGCTTTCCTCGAGAAAGTGGTTAAAGGTGAAACTATAGTGCCCGAAGTGGCACGTGCAGACTCGAGCGACGTAAGGGGTGCGGGGAAAGATGCCATTCAAGCGACTGCCAAGCCTAACAGAGATAATGAGAACTCTAAGACAGAGGGCAATATCGCAGGCCCTGCATTAGGTACCCCACCGCATCCCGTAGGTCACGGATCAGAATCAAGTTCATCGAAGAGCACCCATGCAGCCGACACCCAAGCCGCTGTGCTTGCGGCAGATGGAGCACTCGAGCGGAAACCCTCGACACCGATGTCTCCTCAGGCACCCGGTGCAACTTTGGTAAATTCCATCGCGGACGGAAGCGTGTCCCTGGTAGAAAAAACTAACGCGGTCACTACCGCGGCTGAGGATGGAGCTCGAGATGACGTTTTTCTCCCTAAAGGAAAAAAGTCCGACGTCGTTCCAAAATCCGGTTTCAGCAGTACTCCATCTGCAGAGCTTGATCTTGACGTTCCCGGCCAGACAGTGACGCGTAGCGACCTGAGCCAGTTCACGTGCAGTGGTCCGACTACGGAAGAACTTTCGTCGCCCAAACTTACAGAGCCCGCATCCGCGGTTTCGGATAACCCCCCCAAGTTTCAGCAGAAGGGAACTGCGGACGCTGACGAAACTGGCAAAGTACTACTTACCGACCAGGTACCTGCGGTTAAAGGCCCCGATGTCCTAGTGGGGCAGAAGTCCTCAAAAAACTCCCCCGCGAAGGAACCGGGAATGAGCCACGCACGCACGTCTAGCCCCACTGCAGAGGCAGGGTCTAAAATTTCGCCTCTATCGCCGCTCCCCAATAGCCCCAAGTTATCGGCAGCTCATCCGAACTCTGCAGAGCCTACGGCTGCGCCTGCCAGTGCCAGACATGACATCACCAAGGAAATCGACGACTTTATGCTGGAGCTCGGGCTCACAGATGACTCCGCCACGAAGCTGCTGGCCACGCTCGACGCCGAAGCCAGCAGCGAGCTGAAGAACAAGCCGGTCTACCTATTGACCTCCCTTGCGGGCGGCGGCTTCCACATGCCCTCCCGCACCAACCGGCTCGCTACCATCCTCACCGCCAACCACATCGACTTCCAGTACCGCGACTGCGGCAGCGACGACGCTGCCCGCTCGCAGTGGAAGCGGCAGGGCCGCGGCAGATCGCTACCGGCCATCATGGTGGGCGACTCTGTCGTAGGCAACTGGCATGAGTTCGACGAGGCGAACGAAGAATGGAAGGTCCGCCAGCTCTGCGGCCTCTGAGCCTCGCCCCTACCTACTTAGTACACAATATTTATTTTATCTTATGCGTCAGCTTCTTTTCGTCAGCTGTTGCTGGCGCCTCGCCTGCTACCCACAAAAGTGCACCCGGCGCGTTCTGAGGTGCCACGCCGGCGACGAGTCACCGCCACTTATGCAATTGTTCGAGCGCCCACCGACCACGCCGTTCGCCTATCTCGTCATCCGCCGTAACGCGCAATTGCCACATGATGCCTGGGTGCACCCTAAATATGAGCGGCACAGAGCAAACTCGTAACTTGTCCAATGCGGAATCCAGCCACGGCGGGCGGTTGAATGGCTACTCACGCTTAGCTAACATACGCGGCTCGGCCTCGGGCCCGACCGTGCGGCGAATTTAGCATCGCCCTTTAGAGCCTCGTCTTCGTCGTGCCCTTTAGAGCCTTTTTTCTGTTCGAGACCATTGTTCGGACGCGTACAATGCCTTAGCTCTCTGCGCCGTTATCTTCGTACCGCTTTAGGGAGAAGAGGCTATTGTTCTTCTGCGGAGTCGGCGTCTTCTTTTTGCCGCAGAACATTATTAAGTAATCGCGTCAGCCTAGAAAGTCCCACACGCGAGCTGGAGCTAAACAAGGAGTCCGAACCAGCATGGTCTCCTCTGTGCACGAGTGGCGCAGGTCCGAGAGAGCGCCTTTGGATACAGCACGCTCGCGCCCTATGGTAACGAACTGAGCGCAGGCGCGCAGCGAGGCCCAGATAGACATGCTTAGAGCGAACGTAGCCATGCCGGATGGAGCTTGGTAATGGCGCCCCACCCAGAGGACTGTTTTCTTTTGTGGAGTAGGTTAGCGAGAGGTAATTATAAATACGTGAACGATATTTCCCTAAGGCATAAGGGTGGGCGCTCAGCAGTTATCGTCCAGAGCAGCGGCACAGCGAGAGGTGGACACTGACTTATTACTGGCAGTATTTTTTTTCTACGCAGCGACGTTTGGCTTTTATTGGTTTTCTGATTGTCCATTAATAGTATTTGGTATTTTCGGTTTTGCAGCTAATATCATTAATAGAGTCAAAAGTTTTGTTATTTGTATTGGTTCCCATTGAGACTACAGCGTCGACCGGCTAGTTAGCGTGCGCCCACACCAGAGAGACGGGCAGCGAGACTAAGCGAACTGCGAGCACACAGTGAAGCGGCCGCGAATCCATTATTGCCGGTGTCTGCGCAGACCATCCAGCACGCAACAAGATGGCGATCTCTGCCATTGCGAAGGATATCACCAGGTTTACGCTGCAGAACGTGAACGATGCAATATCTTTTAAGCCGCACCTCTGCCACGAGGTGCCCGCGCGCCACTACGACATGCTGCGCCAAGAGTACATTTCCTACACTGGCACGTCCATCAGGAAAAACAAATGCAAGCTGTTCTACCTTCCCACCAACGTTTCGGACGAACTGCAGATGATGAAGCAGCTGTCTCCGGATATAGGGATGGGTTCTGCCTGCCAGGGAGGTGGTGTGCAGGAGCACGGCGTAAAAGTGGAGAACAATGGGGCATGGGCGCCAGAGAAAAATGGAGGCTATGGAGGAAACAGCCGCACAGTGTACTACAAGAAAAGGTTAATTACGGAGTTGGACTACGAGAACGTGAAGCGCGTGGAGAAGGCGTGCATGCTAATAGCGTATGCTGCAGTAAACCAGTGCCTGCATATAGAGACTTCCGATGGCAGAAGCAGCGCGGGACTTCCTTATAGCCGTGGTGCGGGCGATGACGACGACGAGGAGCGCGACCACGGCTCAGCGTCCGGAGAGGAGTATTGCGAAGAGTGCGCGCGCAAGTCATTGGAACGCGGAGAAATGCTCGGGTTCCGGGAACTGGGGTACCTGATCAATATCACGCCGTGGCACTTCCATCGAGTCTTCAAGGTGCTGGCGGGTCTGACCATCAGGGAGTACGGTCAGCTGTGCTGCGACTTCCTGAAAGGCCAAGAGGACGTTCTTTTCCGTGTGAGAGATCGCGTGACACTCCTCCGTGAGTGTGGCCACAGCTTTTCCTGTCTAGATGACGAGGAGTTCATGAGCGAAGACGTATCATCCATTACCAGTTTGGATTGCGGGTCGCTCGAGGAAGAGAGCGAAGAGGTGAACGTCGTTGTGCTTCCGGACTACTTCATTGATCCGAATAAGAGCAAGGAACTCAAAAAGAAGCTGAAGGAGCAGAAGTCTAACGGTGCGACCGGCGACCACGGCAACAGGATCGAGCTGCGCAAGCGAAGATACAGCCTCATGTCCCACCGCATCATGAAGGCGTCTGCGTCCAGCATAAAGAACAATCCTACAATAATGGACTGCCTCGAGAACTGCACTATCACGCGTGATGAATACGAACGCCGCCAGAGTCAGCGATATCTGCAGCGCAGCAAACTGAAGAAGCGCGGCAAAAAACCCACACAGCTGGCGGCCGTGAGGAAACCGCCCTACCACCGCAGGACGAGCAGCGAGTCGCATGGCATACTCAAAAATGCCGTGATGGACCAGGCAACGGTCGCAGACATGATGGCCGCGGCGGAACAGGAGGGCCAGGATTGCATGGCTCACGAAGAGTCACTTCCCATCTTTCAGGGCCCTCCATCTGGCCGCCCCATGGACACCGTGACCTCGTCCGCGTCTTCTACCTCCGCGTCTTCATCTGCCCTTCCTCCGAGCTACGACTACGACCAGGACAACCAGTCCCTCGGCCACTTCTCCAGCCCCACGCAGTCCGTTCTCGACTTTAAATTTCCCCCCGCAATGGCAACTGGGCAGCAGACTCCAGACCTCAACTCCGTGCTGAACAGCACCACACCCGTTCCTCCACAGACTGTCGCGAGCGCCGGCACGAGTGTTTCCAGCGGCGCTAGTTCCGCCCTAGCCGTGGGCGCCTCCGCCCCCGACCCTTTCGCCGGAGACTCCTACAAGTACAGCCTTGGCGTCGGACTGCCCTCCATGGGCGCCTCGGACTCCGCCGCCATGCTGCCGGGCGCAGGGCCCGCAGCCGGCGGCATGTTCTACGATCATTTGGTTATGCCTGCGTTCCCAGGTGCTGCCTCCGACTTCGACGCGGCCACCATGGCTGCTGCCCCCGGAACCCCCTCGCAGGGTGGGCCAGCGAACTACAATATTTCTTCTATGGTGTACCCGGGTCTGCCGCAGCAGCAGCAGCAGCCCCCGCAGCAGCAGCAGCAGCTATTTGACTTCGGTCCGCTATTCGGCGCCCCAGTGCCCTCGCAAGCTGCCCCGCCCTACACAGGCAACCCGCCCGCCCTGGGCACCATGGAATACCTGGTCTCTTCCTCCGGCGGCATCTTCAAGGACGATGAGGATGGGCTCTAGCCTGTTCTGTTGCCCTCATTCTGGTTTCCCACCCCATGTATTATATAATATATATATACCTTTCCGAGTAACTATAATCGGGGCCGTGCCCATCGCCATTCTATAGCCCCTTGCGGAATGCAAGGAATGTCCGCAGTAGGTATCGTAGCGCGGTGTGCTGGTAGTCATGGCTAGACGCTTAACTCGGTCGCTCTACCGCCCAACTAGGGCATGGTGGACGTGTGAAACCGGAAAGAGCATTGCGCACGAGCGGTTATTAGATGTAAGCGCGCGATGTATAGGGGTTTCGCCCTCGCCAAAGCTAAGCTTACTAGCTCTCGCGGAAGTGCCCCTCGCATTCTTCGTGGAATAGGATTGCTGGTATCGTTTGTAGCACCTTTGGATCTCCTATAGCGGGTAGCTAGTTGGCGCCGGCTGGCTGGGCCCGAACCAGTACCGGGTGCGAGGGCGAGTGACTAACACTCCGGGTTCGTCTGTCTCTTGCCATGCCGAACATAACCCGTGGCGACTTATATAAGTTCGGACGGCGTGCAGTCGTAGGAGCTCGTACGAGCAAGACGTCCAGCAGTTTGCAGCGCGGTAGTTGGCGCGTGGCAGTTGTGTATATATTGCCACCCTTGCAGGCCTGGACAGCCGTATGCTGGAGGCGGTTAGTAGTAAACAGGAGCCGGTGACTCAAAGTAGAAGTCGGATTGCAAAGGACAGCATACCAGTGGCGGTACGGACAGCAGTGGGCCAACGTAGCACATAGAAGATGACGAGAGATATACAGAACCACCTACTCTTCGAGACGGCCACAGAGGTAGCGAACAAGGTCGGAGGCATTTACTCGGTGTTGAAGTCGAAGGCGCCGGTGACATGTGCGCAGTACAAGGATCATTACCACTGTATCGGCCCCCTGAATCCAGAGTCGGTGCAGATAGAGGTTGAGGCGTTGGACTGGGAGGATGACAGTGTGTGGAGCCGGGAGATGCAGCCGGTAAAACGGTCGCTGCAGCACATGCGCGAGCGCGGCGTGAACTTTGTATATGGTCGGTGGCTGGTGGAGGGGGCGCCACGGGTGATCTTGTTCGACCTGGCTTCCGTGACGCACCACCTCAACGAGTGGAAGGCCGACCTGTGGAACAGCTGCGGGATCCCGTCGCCGCAGGACGACCTGGAGACCAACAGTGCGATCCTTTTGGGATACACCGTCGCGTGGTTTCTCGGCGAGTTGACCGCGCAGGACCAGCAACACGCGATCGTGGCCCATTTCCACGAGTGGCTTGCGGGCGTGGCGCTTCCCTTATGCCGGAAACGGAGAATCGACGTGGTGACGATATTCACCACCCACGCGACTTTGCTGGGAAGACATCTGTGTGCGGGGAATGCCGATTTCTACAATAACCTTGATAAGTTTGACGTCGATGCTGAGGCCGGTAAGCGGGGTATCTACCACTGCTACTGTATCGAGAGGGCAGCTGCCCACACGGCAGATGTCTTCACGACTGTTTCGCAGATTACTGCATACGAGTCCGAGCACTTACTGAAACGGAAGGCTGATGGGATCCTGCCAAATGGGTTGAATGTTATAAAATTTCAGACAGTGCATGAATTCCAAAACCTGCACGCGCTCAAGAAGGAACGCATCCACGACTTTGTACGCGGTCACTTCCACTGGAACTATGACTTCGACCTTGACAAGACGCTATACTTCTTCATCGCCGGCAGGTATGAGTACCGCAACAAAGGTGCCGATATGTTCATCGAGGCGCTAGCCCGACTAAACTACCGGTTAAAGGCTGCGGGGTCGAAGATGACGGTGATAGCGTTTATTATCATGCCAGCCAAAACTAGATCGTATACTGTGGAGGCTTTAAAAGGCCAGGCAGTGGTCAAAGCTCTTGAGAACACGGTTAAGGATGTAACGACATCCATCGGTCACAGGTTATTTGAGCATGCCATGAGGTATCCTCGCAGTGGTAAATCCGAGATACCAACCGACCTTGGAGAGTTATTAAAGCCCTCTGATACGGTGCTTCTCAAAAAACGAGTATTTGCATTGCGCAGACCAGAAGACTCATTACCGCCAATTGTGACACATAATATGGTGGATGACGCCTCTGATCCTATTCTAAACCAGATAAGACGGGTCCAGCTATTTAACAACTCCTCCGATCGAGTAAAGATTATCTTTCACCCAGAATTTTTGAATGCGAATAACCCCATTTTGTCGCTAGACTATGACGAGTTTGTTAGAGGATGCCATTTGGGCATCTTCCCCTCTTATTACGAACCATGGGGCTATACTCCAGCAGAGTGCACTGTTATGGGTGTTCCATCTATCACGACTAACCTGTCTGGTTTTGGTGCATACATGGAGGAATTGATTGAGAGAGACCAGGCAAAGGATTATGGTATCTATATCGTCGATCGGAGATTCAAAAATCCAGACGAAAGTGTGGAGCAGTTGGTGGACTACCTAGATGACTTCTGCAAGAAGACTAGGCGACAGAGAATCAACCAAAGAAATAGAACCGAAAGACTGTCTGACCTCTTGGACTGGCGTCGCATGGGCCTAGAGTATGTTAAAGCGCGACAGCTAGCATTACGGCGCGCCTACCCTGAGGAATTTAGAGCTTTAGTGGGCGAGGACCTGGATGATCATGATATGGATTCCCTTGCTGGCGGCCAGAAGTTCAAGGTTGCCAGGCCTCTTTCCGTACCCGGTTCACCTAGGGATCGATCAAGTTCTATGAGTGCTATCCTAATGACCCCTGGTGACCTGGGCACTCTGCAGGATGCCAACAACGCGAATGATTACTTTCACCTCTCAATGCAGACCGACGACGATGACGAAGGAGAGGATGGCAACGAGGATGACTGAAAATGCAAAACATTGTACAACTGTTGGCCTAAGTAAGGCTCCTAAGGGCGCTTCAAGCGTCCAGTAAGATTACTGGTATAGGTATTAGCAACTCCACTTCTATTATCCACTTGCTATATGACCGAGTAGGGGAATGCAATATTTTCATTCAGTTCGGCAGGCTACGATATTCTGTACTTTTTCTATGTTTAGTTGTAAATATACACTACTGCGTTATGTTTAACATACCGAATACCCTCCTCACGTCATTGGCTGTAACAATGATCGGATTACGATCGGCAAGAAATGCTAGCTAGTCTAACCGAGGTGTGAGCCATCGAAGTGTGATAATGTAGTTGCTACTTAACCGCTACTGCTAACCCAAGCACCACAATGCAGCATCCAGCTGCGAAATTTGATCTTCATCATGTGTTGTGATGGCAGTGCTGGGGTGTATGAAGTGTACAAAACTTCAGTTCGCGCACTATCAGCAGCCGAAAACAATCATTAACAGAACAGAACTACAATAGCATTGCCACATCAATTTAACTGTGAGGCTATGGCAATGTTTAATAGTTCCACGGGAAAAGGCTCCAGGGGTGTAGGGGAGCAGCAGCAAGATGAAGAAGTTTCTAAGCCCCAGGATCGTCCTCCGTCTCAGACTAACATGTTGACGAAGTTCTTTCATAAGATGACGGGTCAACCAGCTTCATATGTGAACAAGGCAGACTACATATTCGGTAAGACACTTGGGGCCGGGGCGTTCGGCGTGGTCCGCCAGGCTCGTAACTCCAAACAAAACCAGAATGTTGCGATCAAGATCCTGTTAAAGCGTGCATTGAAGGGCAACGAGCTTCAAATGCTCTACGATGAGTTGTCAATCTTGCAAAAGCTCGATCATCCTAACATTGTCAAGTTTAAGGACTGGTTTGAATCGCGGGAAAAGTTCTACATCGTTACACAACTGGCAACAGGTGGTGAGCTTTTTGATAGAATCCTGAAGAAAGGGAAGTTCACCGAGACAGATGCTGTCAAAATAGTTGTACAGATGCTTACTGCAGTGGAGTACATGCATTCGCAAAATGTAGTGCATCGTGATCTCAAGCCGGAAAATGTTCTGTACTTGGACCCTTCTGACGACTCGCAGCTAGTCATCAGTGACTTCGGCATTGCCAAGCAGCTTTCGTCAGAGAGCCAATTAATTCACAAAGCTGCTGGATCGATGGGCTATGTTGCACCTGAGGTGCTGACCACAAGCGGTCATGGGAAGCCATGCGACATATGGTCGTTGGGTGTCATTACCTACACGCTGCTTTGCGGGTATTCTCCGTTCATCGCAGAGAGTACTGAGGGCTTCCTGGAGGAGGTTTTCAATGGCAGTGATCCCGTCACCTTCCATTCTCCGTACTGGAACAATATCTCCAAGGAGGCCAAGCAGTTTATCCTTCGCGCGTTGACCCTGACGCCGGCCCGGAGACCGACTGCAACGGAACTACTGACGGACAGATGGATTGT
This sequence comes from [Ashbya] aceris (nom. inval.), assembly GCA_000412225.2. Taxonomy (NCBI): domain Eukaryota; kingdom Fungi; phylum Ascomycota; class Saccharomycetes; order Saccharomycetales; family Saccharomycetaceae; genus Eremothecium; species [Ashbya] aceris (nom. inval.). The sequence continues at coordinate 373,799 of CP006020.1, forward strand.
TTCCAAACAACAAAACACTGCCGATCTGCTGCCTACGATCAGAGAGGGGTTCAACGCGTCCAAGAAATTCCGTGACGCCATGCAGGTTGTGATCCTGAACAATAGAATCAAGAAGCTGAAACAGATGTATGGCCACGACGAGTCCGACACCGATCTTGAGGAGAACTCGGCCTCCACCGATCGCCGCAAGGTCGGCCTCGAGGTGTTACAGAACGCCCTACGCTCGCTTTCGCTCAAGGGCAGCCAGGAGTCCCCGGAGCAGAAGCAGCTCAAGTCCCAGGTCACACAGCAGGCTTTCGTGCAACTTGTTCTTGCCGCAAAAGAGAACAAGGAACGTATTCGGAAATACCAGAGTCAGCAGTCCTTGGACTCTGTCGGCGGCCAGCAGCGAGCAACTGACGCTCCACAGTGACCCCCTCCTACTTCTGGGGCTACCCATGACATCATGGCGCACCCCCCGCGAAGCATCTGATACCCAGTGTATTATATACTCGATAGATACCTATTAAGCGAATACACTACTCTGGTCCGGGGGCCAGTGGTGGTCCTCCTGTACCGGCATTTTACAGATCACGTGTTAAATCGGCTTTTTATGATGCAACACTCTGATTAAGCCACACTCAGCTGTGGTACCCGACAGGTACGCTGCGGTGGATAAGTTCCAGCCACACTTCGGAGCTACCGCAGTACTCCCACGGTAATGACCGCAATCCCACTACCGCAGATTGGGAAGGCTAGATCGGTCGGCTGCCGTTATATGGCAGAATCGTGGCTATTTAGTCATAGGCGCAGCAATCCTGTAATCTACAAAACTAGAATGGTGTGTTTATAACAGCGCTAGTTCGCGGTCGCGACGGTGTGACCAGGATAGTTATATATTGCTCTACCGAATCCGCATATAGCAAAGATAAGCGTAGTCAACGAAGTGACTATGAGCAGTTCGTTGTACGAGCGTACGGCCAAACAGGGTTCGGAAGATAGCGAGGAGCTGACACCCCTATCGCCCGAGGCGTACAGGTTAAAGTACAAGGGCATCTATTCGCGGCTGGTTAGCGACATATGGGACGACCCCGCAGAACCTGCAGAGGCGCTGGATATGGCGGATTCTAGTTCACAGCCGTGGGCCACTACCAAGGCGGTGCCCAGCACAGGCTCTCTGAGCACGAAAGCGAGGGCGGCTACAGCAGACGTCACAGACAAAGCGGAGGAAGCGAGGGCGATGGATGACGAGTTTGAAAAGCGGTCGCTGGGGTCTGTGACGCTGAACTTATCTGATGAGCGGCAGTTATCGATGCAGCTGCAAGACCTGATAGCGAATAACTCCGACTTGGGGTCGCGGTTGTTATCGCTGCTTCTCGTCAGCTCGGGTAACGCAGTGGAGATCATCAGCCGCATCAACTCGAAGGACGGCGACCTTTCCGGGCTCGACACACTCCGGCTCCTCAAACCGTCGGACCAGTCGCCCCAGCTTTCAGGCGGCGAGCTCTCGTCCTGCAGCGGCGCGGAAGACAAAGGTATGGTTAACCGCTCAGCATGCACTCCTGTTAAGGCAGATAGCACCACAGCAGCAGAGAATAAGGACGAGGAGGAGCTGCTGAAACTCCAGCTAGAAAAGCGGCGGCGAAACACTGAAGCCAGCGCGCGCTTTCGAATTCGGAAAAAGCTCCGGGAGCAGGAGAAATTGGGTAAGCTGAAGCAGCTGAACGTTGAGATTTCAAGCATGTATAAGAGGATCGACGAGCTCATGGAGGAGAATAAGTACTGGAAGCGACGGCTGGACGAGCTGAACGAACGCAAGTCGAAAGAACGCCTGGATACCATCAAGCGTAGAAATCAGGCGGCAAGGTCTGACGGTGACCGCTGACACATCATGACTTGGGGCACATGGCTGGCCATGGCAACTTTACGATACACTGAGGATAAGCACTCAATTTAAGTTGTATGTACCTTATGTAAGAATTGAAGGTGTATAAACCGCTGTCAGGCGACATTTAATTGATTCCACCCAACTTGACGCGAATCATACGCAGTTTTATAAATGAAATAGCAGGTCTACCTCGTCATCCGGTCACTTGGATGATGCGGAAGGTGGGGCTGAAAAGCATAATAATGATAGTGGAACACTAGATTGATAGATGATGCAAATAGTATTTTAAACCCGTAATGTAAAACCAAAAGTATTAAGTAATAAATGAATGATTAATGCGTAAAAGAAGCAGCGCTGGGACGAACAAAAATGCATGTAGTTCAGACTTCCAGCTTGCTTTGGTAATAAGAGATTCTCTCTGCCCACTTCCTGTTAATGACTACTCTCTTCCTCCTCAAGTTTAATACATCCTTCTGAGAGCACCAACCGCTTGTAGCAAATGTTTTCTCTAAGACTTCGAACCGCTCGTCCTCTATCATCTGTTGGTTCATTAGGATAGCAATATATTCCTTCAGAGTGATCCTTCTTGGTTTATAATTCTTGCCTATTCCGTTGGGGCGATCACCTTCTAGAACATATGCCCTGTCCAAAAGGATATTCGACTGTATTTGGATGGGTGTAGTATTTTTAGCGCCAAAGTTCTCTGTAATTGTAATTGTGGGCAAGCTCTTGATAATCTCGTCGACATCGACGGTGACTTCTACTTCGCCTGTTTCTGTCAGCTGTGTATTCGTGCTGCGAAGGCTGTTTTGGCGTCGAATGGTAGAGCTACTGGGGAGAAGTTCAGATGATGTCCCTCTCTCCGAACTGACCCCGGGTATGGTAGAAACCTGAGAATTTTGTCTTTTAATCATAGACGACTGTCCCCTGCAGCTGCCGGCGTATAAGGCTCTTTTTGCAGATAAACTTCGACGAACGGATGATTGAGAAATGTTCCCATTTTCGTAGGATGACTTATACTCTGATCCATCAAGAGAATTCTTCGGGCAGGCATCCGTCGAGTAAGTGGATGGCAGCGATTCCGCCTGGGCACCGCGATAAATAATGTTCGTAGATTTTTGAAAGGAGGTCCTGGGGCTGAGTGAAGGATCGTTTACCGATGTAGGCTGGATATGTCGTCTTGGGTTGCCACCGCTGATTATTCTTGAGAACCCACGCTTGACCTTGCTGCCAAAAGAAGGCTGCTCTGACGAAGCCAAAGGCGACGTTATGGAAGGTAGAGGCGATGTCACAGGCGTCATGATGTTAGTAGCGTTAACCATTGTGGGGGCCAATGAGGACTGGTCAGTATCGAACTCGCTAGATGTAGGAGACAACGCACCACGTAAAGAAAGCATCATCCTACTCCGCGTTGGTTTTAATGAACGACCATTATTCGGAGATTTGTCATCTGTCGATGCGAAATCCATAAACTGGCTCACCTGCGGCGAAGAAGGCACCGATGCAGCCTCAAGGTGATGTACATCCCTCTTAGAAGTCGCCTTCCGAAGGATCATGCTGGAAGCGCGCCTCAACAGGGGTGTTTTCTTGCTTATAAGTGTAACTGCAGACGCTGAGGTGACAAGGTTGCCGCTGGAATCTCTCTGATTGGAGTTCAGATTGCTGCTGGACCGCTTTCTGCCCCCTATCCATGGATGTGCCTTGTATATATTTTCTTCAACGGTGGTCGATGTGCTGTTGCGGCTATTATTTATGCCAATGCTGTGGTTGTTGACGTTGGTGCTGCTGCTGCTGCTGTTGTTGCTGGTATTATTGAGAATTGAAACAGAAGAGCTACTATGGCTTCCGACGCTGAATTTCCTAGCTGGCCGTTTTACTTCCAAGATTACCTGATGGGCCGATTCCTCCGAGCTTTCAATAGTGGTGTTGAGCGTCGGCAACATCAAGTTGTGGGCTGCGTTCGAGCTGCTGCGACTAGTGCGCCCGCCCGTCACCGAGTTCGATCGGCTGATGCTGGTGCTCGACTTAGTATTCGTCTTCTGTAGCGGCGAGTCGAGTGGCTGCTGCGCAGCCACCGACGCCGGTAGCGCCTGTATGCTATCGCCTCCTAGCGCCGCACTCGGGTTGAATGTAAACGAAATCTTGCGCTTCAGCGACGCCATCGGCGCCGACACCAGCGGCGACATCGGGTTCGAGCTTGGCGCGCTGCCGCTCTCCAGCTCTCCCGCCAGCATGCCGCCGTTGCCGCCGTGCTCGTGGTTCGGGATTTCCAGCGCCTTGGACAAGTCAAACGAGCTATCCGGATACACCGCCAGCGACTCCGTCGCGATGACCGAGGGCGACGACGCCGTCGTGAAGCTACCCGTGAACGGAATCGGCGTCCCCAGCGGCGCACCCTCCAGCGCCCCGGCTTCCAGGTGCAGCAGGCTCGCCGACCCGCCCTCGTAGCCCTCGCCCACCGCTACGCCGCCGCCCGCCTCCGGAAACGCCTGCCCGACGCCGTGGATGTCCGGCAGTGGCGGCAACAGCGTCTCCTCTCCGCGCGCGCCTGTTCCCACCACCTGGCATGTTCCCGCCAGCCCATACTCGCCGTCCTCTTCCTTGATATCCTGCAGCGTGTTGCTCATCTTGGCCTCCACTCCAACCGCGCTCTGGCTGCGCTTGCGTTTCTTCTTGCTGCGCCGGTATATAGTTCTCTCACCCGCCAGCTGCTCAACTACCCTGCGCCGATGTGATCCTATACGCCGCTCTCCTATATAGATGCGAAAAACACAATCCTGTGCTAGGGGTGTCCCTGCGAATGCGAGCCGAGTGGATGTGCGTTGCAAGATTATATAGATCGCTATGTCTGGCCCACAAACGATATACAACAACGGCCAACTCAGAGCTAGTCTGAAGCCTCGGTCACCACCGGAAGGGGCAAAAAAGAAATACCGAACCAAGATGCAAGCATCCGAAATACAGCATGTTTTTCTTTTTCTGGCGATGCCTGATGGGCATACCAGCGACAAGGTGTGGGTGGTTACTGGCGCCAGACCAGATGGAATGCTGCAGGCGGCCGGCCGAGGGCCGGGGCGCAGGGGAAGTGTTGGCATGCATTGTCGGCAGGTCTATGTAGCGGCGCGTTTATAGAGTGGAGGTGGAGGCAAAGAGCCGGGCTGCTAGTCGCCATTCTTCTTCTTCTCCAGCTCCTGCTGCTTCTCGCGCTCGATCTCGTCGACGTAGCGGCTAATCTCGGCCGTAGTGAGAGTCACGATGCGGGCGTCGGGGCGCACGACTGTGATTTCGATGTTCTTGGCGCCGGTCTGGACCACCTCAAGCAGCGATTTGACCGTAAGCTTGACGCATTCCTGCTCGGAGGTAGGCGGCGTGTGCTTGGAGTAGTTCTTCTCGAGGAACTCACGCACGGTCTTGGAGTTGCGGCCGATGGCCTGCGCGGCCCAGGCCGAGTAGATGCCGCTGGGCTCGGTCTGGTAGAGGCGGGGGCGCGAGTCGCGCGGGTCGAAGCCTGCGACGAGCGTGGACACGCCGAACGGGCGCACGCCGCCGGACTGCGTGTAGCGCTGCTGCACGCCGGCGATGTAGCGCGTCATGTACTCGACCGTGACGGGGTCTTCCAGCGTGAGGCGGTGCGACTGGGCCTCGACGCGCGCCTTCTCGATCAGGATCCGCGAGTCCGCGTTGAGGCCTGCGAACGACAGGATCAGGTGGTTGTCGATGCGCGAGATCTTGGACGGCGTGATCCGCGGGTCCTGCAGCTTGAGCGTCGAGCGCCGCTCGCAGCCCAGCACGACGCAGTCCTCGCCCTTGATGCCCACCGTGCACGTGCCGCGCTTCACGGCCTCCAGCGCGTACTCCACCTGGAAAATGTGGCCGTTGGGCCTGCTGACGTTAGTAGCTGTTCTTGCTGCGCGCCCGGCGGCGCCCGATGTGCTGCCGCAACATACGAAAAGATGGAAAGTGCTCTGTCGTAGCCGCTCATGGTCCGAGATGCACAATTGATGGCTCCTTCGGTGCTGAATCCTTGACTAGGGGCTGTACCCGCTGCGCAGGGTGGCAAACATCCGAAATATGGCACTAGTCTTTGGACTTGGTGATATCACTATTAACGTACTATACTGAGTGCTCCTCATTCTCGGTCATGTGATGGCATCAGGCGATCCATCAGCGGTCAAGAGGTGCACTTCGCCAGCAGAGACTTTACCCTCGGCGCAACACGCTGGTCAGTAAGCAACAGTTACTGCGAATAGCCGAATATGGCGGAGGAGATCTTGGGCAACATTGCGGAGGAGGCGCACGCGGCGCTCCTCGCAGGCGTTGGTGACGGGGCCACCAAAAAATCGGGCGCAATGCCACTGGAAGACAGCCTTGACGGGAGCTTCGGCTCGCGCGGGTCTGCATACGAGGGCCTGTCGGCTACATCGAGCGCGAGTTCCAGCGCGCAGCTGGTGGGGCGCGCGCAGGGCCTGAGCTTCGGCAGACTGCTGTCGGTGGCCGGATCGTGCTCTATCAACCTACTGCTGCCGTTCCTAAACGGGCTGATGCTGGGGTTCGGCGAGCTGTTGGCGCACGAGCTGAGCTGGAAGTTCTCGTGGTTCGACAAGGAGCGCAACCGGGGCTACCGCATCTACCCCGAAGCGCGCAAGACAGCGGAGCTGCAGGAGCGCGAGCGGCAGCTCGCGCTGTCGCGCGCGGCCGGCCCAGACGGCTTTTTGTAGCGGTGTCTCGTGCGCATACGTACTTTTGTGCAGTGCTATATACTCAGCGGTAGCGAGTAGCCATAAGCGATGACTCTATGTGTTATGTGCCTGTTACGTCCAGGAGCGTGTCGTTGCGCTCGGTGTAGGTCTTGTAGGTCTTGTCCTTGCCAAAAGGGAAGCGCTTCGAGCGCCCGCACCGACACTTTTGGACGAGCACGTCACCTCGCGGATTCTGCCGTCCCACCCGCGACTCGTTTTCCACGCGTGACGTGACTGTCCTATACGGGACTAGCAGGCGCCGGCAGCCCTTGCAGACAGTCCGTTTCAGTGCGGGCGTCAGCGCAATCTTCGTCTTCTTCTGGATCAGATCCAAGGTTCCGAGGTACGCACGTGGCAGCGCCTGCCACTGGTCACTGCTGTTGTGCATTGTATGCAGCGCTGCTAGTTGGAGCAAGTAGTTGGCCCGCTGCAGCTGCTCCCTATTGCCCACAGTCCGCGGAGGAGGTATTTGCAGCACACCCTCATCGTCTACTCGGCTCTGCGGCTGCTGCCGCTTGTCCTTCTTGGCCATCAAACACCAGCTTCCCCGCCTTACAAGCCCACCGGACAACCCAACACAGCTCGCTTACGTCCAGATGCAATATGCTAATTTGACCCCATGCACGCTCTTCTCCTGTTACCCTACTGGGTGCTGCCGTAGTATGCGGTGCTGTTACCCTGACTGGAGCTGCTGACGTCCTCTCCACTGGAAACCAGGCTGCGTCCTGCGCTCCTGCCCGTGGCCTCCCCACAACTCCGCAGCGGCGTCGTGATGGCAATCTCCCAGTCCGTGGCGCGCAGCCGAAATGCCTGTATCTTCAGAATGGACAGTATCCCATGTTCCTGCACCGAAAAATGCTCTATGCTCACGCGGCGGCCATCATTGAGTAGGACCAGCCTACACGTAGCCAGCTGCAACTGGCACAGCAACAGCAACGCGTCCAGCACAAACAGCATTGAGCGGCCGCGGCTCTTGCAGTCGAATTCTCCGAGAAGATCCGTGAACAAATAGCCGTAAACCCAGCGGCACACATCCGCGTCCAGGTCCAGCATGGCATGGTATGCTAGTGTGTGTGCGGTCTGTAGAACAAAGAACAGCTGTAGCACGTAGAGCGCCTTTGCTAGCAGCTTCTTTAGCGCGGGTGCCGATTCCGGTGGCGTGTCTGCGTCGAAGTACGTGCTCAGGATGTTGGCCGTGAATTTGGTCAGCGACACCACTTGCACCGCTAGCAGTGCATTCAGCAGTGACTGGTCCCGCAGAAACCGCAGGAAGACCAAAATGTAGGTGACTGTCAGCAGATGCCTCAAGAATACTGGCTCCTCTTTCATGGCTACGGTCTTGCCGGATTCCAGTGAGCAAGGAGGGTAGGCGGAACGCCATATATAGACCCTTAATAGCGGCTGCGGGGTTCCGGGTAACATCTGTGCTTCAGAAGAACTCGGAAGGTCCGTTACCTGGCAAAAGTAGCTAGAGTCGCAGTCACATGATCGGTCAAGTTGGGCAACTGTTGTAATGCGGTGTTGGTCTTGTGAATTAGAACATGTACCGCGATCATACTCTCCTCTATAACCATCCTGGCACTACGAAGCTCGCGATTTCGTCTGCATCGCTTACATGAACAAGTCTTTCCAGACACAACCAATTTGCAAAAAATAATTGGACGAGACCGGAATCGAACCGATGACCTCTCCCATGCTAAGGGAGCGCGCTACCAACTACGCCACACGCCCGTAATTATACATATTATCACCGCAGACATAGTCAAGTCCACACGTGATACCATGCTCATGTCCAGTGACAGGTAACGTGGCTTTGCGGACCGCACCTGTGTCTGGGGCGCAGTTACGATCGGCTTTCATTGGGCTATTCCATATTTAGAAGAGCTAATAGATTACCGCAGTGACGTTTCGCAGGTAAACATGGTACGGCGCTTCCTGGGCAAGCAGTACTCGGCGGTAATCCTCTCGATTTGTAATCACGTGGCTTACCTAATGCATGGCCTTTGAGAAAGTGTCATAGTCGTTACCCGGATATTCAATGCTCCCCCTCACCGTCCCGGCACCGGCATTCGATGACAAGTTAAAGAATCATCACCATTTATAAGTAGTCGCAGCAAGTTAAGGACGTTCTTGTTCAAGGCCAGTGCTAAATCGCAAGGACATATTATTTCTCTGAATAATTAGCAGCAGCATGTTACTCAGGAGAGCACTGGTGCCAAGCGCAGGGCTTCAGAGTTCGGCTGTCAGGGCCCGGATGGGACATATTGCGGCGGCAGGGGTTTGGTCGGCACCACGGCCGCAGACCACGGGTGAGCTGGGAAGCATGTACTTTGTACGGTATCTGCATGATGACCGGAAAATAAATGACCTGCCGAAGAAGCAGGATGGTGAGGACGCGCCGAAGGTTCCGAAGAAAACAGCCAAGGAACCGCTGTGGGCGCGGGTGAAACACGAGGTGCGCCATTATGTGAATGGCACTAAACTACTGGGGTATGAACTCAAGATCTCGTTCAAGCTGCTGGTGAAGTTTGCGAAGGGATATGAGCTTTCACGACGCGAAACAAATCAGCTGAAGCGTTCGATGAGCGATGTCTTCCGATTGGTGCCCTTTTCAGCCTTCCTGATTATCCCATTTGCAGAACTACTGCTGCCGTTTGCACTAAAGCTTTTCCCCAATATGTTACCTTCCACATACATTTCTGGGAAAGAGAAGCAGCAGAAGAGAGTTAAACTGGAGGAGGTTCGGCGCAAGACGTCCAACTTCTTGCAGGAGACACTGGAAGAGTCCTCATTGCTCAATTATAACTCGGTGGAAGGATCGGAGAAGCGTAAAAAGTTTCTGAGCTTTTTCCAGAAAGTGAACTCCCCAAAGGATGGCAATGTCAGTGTTTTTACTCATGAAGAGATTTTGTCCATCGCCAAAATGTTTAAGAACGATACCGTTTTAGACAACCTCTCTAGGCCACAGTTGGTTGCCATGGCGAAGTATATGTCCTTGAGACCGTTTGGCACTGACAACATGCTTAGGTACCAAATTCGTTACAAGTTGAAAACCATCATGGAAGACGATAAGAAGATAGACTACGAAGGTGTTGAGTCGTTGAGCACAGAGGAGCTTTATAGTGCCGCAGCTTCGCGTGGTATTAAGGCCTTTGGCGTTTCTAGGGAGGAGTTGGTGGAGAAAATGAAAGTGTGGTTAGAATTGCGTCTCAGACAGAGGGTGCCAAGCGTGCTGCTCATTCTTTCTAGCGCTTATACTTTCGATGGTCCGAAAAATGAGTCGGTTAACCAACTATCACCAGAAACAGGGAATGGGGCACCTGAGAAACTTGCGAAGCCTCTAGACATATACTACGATGCTATTTTACAGGTATTGAGCTCGATCCCAGATCCGGTATACAATGTTGCAAAATTAGACGTCTCTGAATCCAAGGAACAAAAACCTGTGGCTGCACCTGTGGCTGATGAATCCACACTAAACGCCACTGAAGGCGCTAAATCGGTGGGCACCCAGGAGGCCTCTAAGGATGCGACAGCCACGCAACTCACAACGGAGCAGCCGGAAGAGGAAGAGGAGTATATTCCGTCTACTGATGACAATGAGTTTAAGTTGAACGTTTTGAAGGAGCAAGAAGAAATGATCAAAAAGGAGGAGGAAGAGGCGAAGCTGCGCTCCTCTTCCAATATTGTCGATGATATAACGCTGGATGAAGACGAAGACGCTGCGAAATCGCAACATCCTCCAGCAAAACCCGACCAAAAGTCATAGGGTGCTTTTTGGAGCTCCCGCGCCTGAGACGTTTTGTCCTGGACTATTTATTGAGCAAGTGTTAGTATATGTTCATAATTTGCATGGGAGGCTATCGACCTTTCGTTCGAGCGCCAAAAGACTCGTAAATAGATGCCAATCCTTGCCACCTCGAGAAAGATACGGATCCTATATGCGAGGCGGATATAATAGGTTTCTTTAACCTGAAGTGCATAGGCCGGCGCCATTCATAAGGCCACGCCAGCTATTAATTTTACGGAATTAGTGCGCTTTGCAAGCCTGACTCAGGTTTATGTAACGAATAGACACCAGAAACCGTAATACGCTTCAAAGACACACTAAGCGGATATATTGTCGCGGGCCATATTCCTGTCACGTGAATATAGATGCAAATAAGTATAGTCCGTTTGAGGGGGGACCTAATGTAAATTTGGCCAGACTGATTCCTAAATCCTGCAATAATTTATTATAGTCTCCCTCAAATCTAGTAAATACAATCACTAAGGGTAACAGGGAAATAAATTATCAATTCACTTAAAATGATATGATATGCTGCTCATTGTGATAGTAATATCCGCGCTTGTGCTGCAGCCAGTTCTTAGTGGGCATCAATTATTTGCCGTGGTATTATTTCCCATAACTCATATCAAGAGTGTCCTACCCGTGCAGCGCCTGCACTATCAGCGTGTGGTGCATCACTTTATAAAGAGTTCAACAGAAAAGTAATGCCCGACTCTTGAACAGGTGATATTAGGATTTCTATGAAAGGGCTCTTCAGGCAAACACACTGCCTAGTAATTATGCATACACTTCTCCGCTGCAGCGCATCTAGTTGATGGTTTTTGGAAAACTGAACAGGAATGCTAGGACCCTCGTTCCGCAGATCACAACTCATCGGAGAGCCCAACGGGCAGTACAGCGGAGCAACATGATGCATCCAACTCGGGTATCGGGGCTTCACTTTGCTCTCAGATCCCGTCCATGCGCATACGGCTCTGCAATTTTGAGAACGCTGTCCCCATATTAAGCGTGGTTACCGTTTCTGTATATAAAAATCACATCTTGGGGATGCAGTTATACCATTTCGGGTGCTATCCCTAGGCTTATATCGCCTTTAGCGAGTGTCTCTTGAGCAGTCCAAAAGCACATATACGACACCGTCTGCCAATCAATGATCGTAATATACTATCACCGGCAGATCTTTCATAACAGTTTCCGATATAGTGTAACGGCTATCACACCTCGCTTTCACCGTGGAGACCCGGGTTCGACTCCCGGTATCGGAGTTATTTTTGCGGAAATCTTTCTGATTTAGTAATCCCCCGGCATGCGACGGCCATACAGAATTAAAGTACATATTTTAACGACAACTTTCCAAACGACCCTAATAAATACTTCTACCCATGATGGTGGGTTGTAATGACTGGTAGCTAATACATCAGAGAAGTAGCTTTGAGGTGGTCTGAATGCTAGAAAAGATTTATATCTCACAACAAGGTGAGTTTACCGATGATGAGGGGAATGTAATCCAGTTGCGGGGGGTCAACGTAGACCCAAGTGTTAAGTTTCCACAACAGCCTCGTATACCCACTAATGTGCCGGTTGACGATAATTTCTGGGATGAGGCCGCCGACGTCTCCTTCGTGAATGAAAGGTTGCAGCCGGGCGAAATAGAGGAACATATCAGCAGGCTAAAGGCATTGGGCTACAATTGTATCCGTTATTTGTTCACTTGGGAGGCCTTGGAACACGGCGGTCCGGGCATATACGATGAGGAGTACATGAAGTACACTGTGATGGTGCTTAAAAAGATCAAGGAGGCTGGCGGCATGTACGTATACCTAGATCCTCACCAGGATGTTTGGTCGCGCTTTTCTGGGGGATCAGGAGCACCGTTATGGACCTTACATTGCGCGGGCTTCCAGCCGAAGAGGTTCTTAGCCACAGAGGCGGCCATATTGCACAATTACTATATTGATTCAGAGACTCGCGTGGAGAAAGCACATTATCCCGAAATGATTTGGTCCACAAACTATTACCGTCTAGCCTGCCAGACCATGTTCACTCTTTTTTTTAGCGGCAAGGAATTCGCCCCTAAATGTGTAATTAATGGTAGAAATATCCAAGACTACCTCCAAGGGCACTTCTTGAAGGCTGTAATGACATTCTACAAGTATATTCAGGATAATGCTCCTGAATTGTTCGAAGAAAACTGCATAATTGGGTTGGAGACTATGAATGAGCCGAATTGTGGATATCTTGACCACCCAAACTTGGCAGAACTACCGAGGGACCGGCAATTAATGAAAGGAACAACGCCGACAGCATATCAGAGCTTCATAGTAGGCGAAGGGTTTCCTTGCAACATCGATTCCTATGACATCACGTTAATCGGTGCACGAAAAATGGGGAAATCCTTTGTTGATCCGAAGGGGAAATCTGCCTGGCTAGACGAGGCAGAACGACAGGAGCTAGATCATACCTACGCATGGACTAGAGCAGATGACTGGACGCCTGGGTGTATATGGCGTTTGCATGGTGTGTGGGGCGTTGATCCAAAGAGCAAGAAGCCAACCCTTCTACGTCCAGCATATTTTTCCAAATGCCCTAGCACTGGTGAGGCCACCAGTATGTCATATTTTACCAACAAGCACTTTCTTGATTTCTATGTTCGGTACAGGAACCAATACAGACAGCTTGACCCTGAGAATCTACTATTCTTGGAACCCCCTGTCCTTCAGGAACCGCCCTACTTAATCGGTTCAGATATTATTGACAATCGCACGGTTTACGCCTGCCATTTCTATGATGGAATGTCGTTAATGTTCAAGTCATGGAACAGGAGGTATAATGTGGATACTTTTGGATTCATGCGCGGGAAGTACCTAAGTCCTATATTTGGGCTTGTATTTGGCGAGGTGAACATCAAGAGGTGCTTTAGGCGTCAATTGCGATCTATGAAGTTAGAAGGAAAGAGGTTCCTAGGCAACCATGTACCTATATTCTTCACAGAAATCGGGATGCCATATGATATGGAGGGCAAAAAAGCATACAAAGATGACGACTATTCCTCACAAATAGGCGCGAACGATGCATTAGGATTTGCGCTGGAGGGAAGCAACATGTCATTCTCGTTGTGGTGTTACACACACATCAATAATAATACCTGGGGTGACAATTGGAATAGGGAAGACTTTTCTATCTGGAACCAGGAGTACGCCATGAAGGTCCCCAGGGACGTTGTTGTCAAAACCGCAGATTTGATGCCCAATTCGAGCGTCAATACAACTGTAGGTGGCTCTTCTGACATGACCACCGAGTCCAGGTTATCAAATGACGCTTTTGTGCTCGACTACAGCGGATTCCGTGCTCTCGATGCTATTCTCAGGCCATTTCCAGTGAAGATCCATGGCTCTTTTAGTACAGCCGAGTTCGACTTGGAACGAAAAAGATATTTTCTAGAGATTATTGCTCGTACGGAAACAGAGGGCACAAGCTTCATCTTTCTTCCATATTATCATTTCCCTCCGGAGTCTACAGTAGTCAGCTCATCATCTGGTTATTACGTCCGCGAACAGGATGACCAGCAGATCTTAAAATGGTGCCACAGCGGAGGACGTCAGTATATATCGATCGAAGTTAACGGGATGGGGGGTTCCTCCTCAGTATCAACTCCGGATAGTAGCTGTTTGATAATGTGATGAGATATGTATCTCTATATATATCATAACTGACGAAAAATTCGCAACGCGTTCGCTTTTCCATATCGCGATCAAAGCTCTTCGCGTGCGATAGGTTCTCCAAGGCCTTCAAGGGAATTCAGGACCAGGTTATATAGCTGCCAGCTCTTTAGCTCAAATGCCATCACTAGACGAGGGGTCCCAGAACTCCAGCAGGATGTCGCAAACAAATAGCCAATCGGTTGAATGTGCTGTGCCGTCTTCAGTATCTTCTGCCGGTAATGGCGGCCCTAGCATGTCTGACATGCAATACTACTACCAACATCTGTACCCGTTCAGGCCAATATTTCATTGGCTAAATCATTCACCTAAGCCACAGAGGGATATGGTGAATCGTGAGCTAGCGATGGCCTTTCGGTCTGGGGCATACAAGCGGTACAATTCCTTCAGCAGTGTCCAGGAATTTAAACAGCAGATACAAAAGGCCAACCCAGATAGGTTCGAGATTGGTGCCGTGTACAATAAGCCTCCGCGGGATCGGGACTCTGTCCTGAAGACCGAGATGAAGCCCCTGGAGAAAGAACTCGTTTTCGATATCGATATGGACGACTATGACGACTACAGAACGTGTTGTTCCGGCGCACAAGTCTGTGATAAGTGCTGGAAGTTTATTTTTCTTGCAATGAAGGTTATGAATACCTCTTTGGTAGAGGACTTTGGGCTGGAGCAGTTCATATGGGTGTTTTCCGGCCGGCGTGGTGCGCATTGTTGGATCAGCGATCCCAGGGCACGCTCATTATCTGACGTACAGCGGAAAAGCGTTTTAGACTACATGAATGTTGTCAGAGACCGAAATTCGGAGAAGCGAATTTCGTTCACGAGGCCGTACCACCCCCATTTGGCGCGCTCGTTGAACATTCTCAAGCCATACTTTGTGGACTTTATATTACGCGAACAGGACCCTTGGCAAGATGACAATGCAGCAGTAAGACTATTATTACCGGCAATCCAAGATGGTCAACTTGCCGACCAATTGAAGAAGCACTGGAAGGAAAATCCTGGCCGGTCCAGCGAGGAGAAGTGGAAGGATATAGACCTACTGGCGTCCAGCATGACTAAACAGGCCAAACGTCCAGATTACCTGACAAGGCTTCGCGAGGCAAAAGAAGATCTGATTTTAGCTATACTCTACCCCAAGTTAGATGTAGAGGTTACGAAACAAACCATCCATCTTTTGAAAGCGCCATTTTGCATTCACCCTGCTACTGGCAACGTATGCGTACCCATAACAGAAGATTTTAGTCCCACAAGCGTTCCGAAGCTCATTCAATTACAGCATGAAATGGAGTCTAATGGTAACAAGGTGGAGCAGACTTCCTTGCAGCCGTACATAGAGGCCTTTTCCAGGCATGTGTCAGTCATCGTCAAAGCAGAGTTAGCTTTCCGGAAGCGGAATCATCCAGAAGGGGAGGACATCCCAGAATTCTAGGTTGGCGTTGATCCTAGCCAGTAGAGATGCAATGACCTGAGGACAATTCAAAGTATATAAACTTTACCGCATCACGTGACTATGAATAGTATCCTGACCGGGTAAGAAATACGTATATAGCGATATATTTCGGTGGCAAAAATCCAGATCACCAGAACTCTAAGAACCAGATAAAGATAGGCGCTACCTTAGTTCCAATACAGACTTCAGACTCCCCATATAGGTGCCCCCACTAGCCCCATGGACATTATACTGGGTATTAGAGTGCAGGATTCGGTCATTTTGGCCTCTTCGAAGGCAGTGACGCGTGGTATATCGGTGCTGAAAGCAGATGACGACAAGACCAGACAGCTATCCCCTCATTCGCTGATGTCCTTTAGCGGCGAACCTGGCGATGCAGTTCAATTCTCTGAGTACATACAGGCGAACATGCAGCTGTACATGATCAGGGAAAATTACGAGCTGTCGCCCCAGGCGCAGGCTAGCTACGTGCGCAGCGAGCTTGCCAAGTCGCTGCGCTCTCGCAAGCCGTTCCAGGTGAACGTCCTGATTGGTGGCTACGACACGCGCACGGAAAAGACCGAGCTATACCAGATCGACTACTTAGGCACAAAGGTAGAATTGCCGTATGCCGCGCACGGATACTCTGGATTTTACACGTTCTCCCTGCTGGACCACCATTATCGGCCTGACATGACTACTGAGGAGGGTCTCAAGCTGTTGAAACTCTGTGTGGAGGAACTACAGCGGAGAATGCCAATCGACTTCAAGGGCGTACTGGTCAAAGTGGTTGATAAAGACGGTATCAGAGAGGTTGAAGATTTCTAACTATTGAGCAAAATAATGATTTCACACACGATAACCATATAGTAACTGTATATTACGAGAGTCTAAGATGCACTTCGCACCCTGCGCTGTCATTGAGCATGCCATCACTGGCAGATGCTAAATAATTATATACGAATGACTTGCAATTCCGGCGCCCGAATATCAAGCAACTTCTGGACATATACCCATCACAAATGCTGTGCAAAATATAACCATATGTGCTGCGTACCCATCCTGTTGTATGTCAGCTGTGGAGAAGGAAATACTCAACATACTCGGCATAAATGACACTGTGGTGTCAGAATTTGTTTTGAATATTTATGCGAAGAGCGATGACATTCGAAGCTTTACAAGGCAGCTTCTTGATCTCGACGTTGGCATCGATGAGGCCCGCATCGATGAGCTCTACCGTTGCATAGAAAAATACGAAGGTCAGAAATCAGCAGATGATGATGCAAATAATACCAGAAGCGAGCTGCTACAGCTGCTGAAAGCAGAGCTCGATGTCGAAGATCCCGTGGTCGCCGAGTTTGTTTTCGATATCTTCTCGAAGCACAACTCACTGACGGAATTCCATGCGAAGCTCTCTGAGATAGATAGTGGGCTGAGCTCGGCGTCGATCTTTAGGATTCACAAGCTATTGAGGCAGACTTGCGCGACAAGGGAGAAGACCGAGACCACTAAGGCGAACGTTTCAGGTCTTTCGCTGCCTAATAGCCAGACAACATGGGATGATATTAAAGGTGAGGGGTTTAGAGAGCCGGAGATGGAGCTCACGCCACTTGAGGGTAAAATCTATCGCGCAGTTATTCGCAACATCAAGCCGTTCGGGTGTTTTGCGAGGGTGCTAGGAACTAAGCGTAGCTGCGAGGGCCTTATACACATTTCGCAGCTATCTCATGAACGGTTAGCATCACCGAACGATGTGGTTTCCGTTGGAGATCACGTATATGTTAAGGTAACCAAGGTCCAGGATAACGGGAAAATTTCTTTGAGTATGAAGGAGGTTGATCAAGCTACAGGACAAAATGCCGTGGTCAATCGCGGTAGATCTGATGAGCGTATAGTGTATCGTCGCCAACTAACTTCGCCCGAAAGATGGGAGATAAGGCAAATGATACAAAGCGGCGTTTCGTCTATAGATGACTACCCAGAACTCAAAGAAGAAATCAGTCATCTCCAACAACAACCTGAGCAAGTGGCTGGGAACAAGCATAGCAACGAAAGTGATGAGCTGATAGACATAGAATTAAATACGGAACATGAGCCAAAGTTCTTAGCGGGGCAAGCTGCAGAATCTAGGAAACCCGAGCTCCCTACAATCGTTAAGCTTCCAAAGGGATCTCTTAATAATACGGCCATGACAGGATCAAAACTGCTGCAGGAGCATCGGCAAGAGAAGTTAGCATTACAGAAAAGTACCGATAAGAAAGAAAGATTACTCAGAGAACTGGATGATCCTGAACATAAGAAGAGGACTTTCGAAGATAAACAATTAGCACTTACTGCTTGGGAGCGGAAACGGATGGCTGAGAGGGTGAGCTATGGAAAGAGGACTAACCTATCAATCAAACAACAGAGGGAATCTTTACCAGTATTTAAAATGAAGCAGACTCTAGTCGATGCAGTGAGAGATAACCAGTTTTTGGTCATTGTCGGTGAGACAGGTTCCGGTAAAACCACACAAATAACTCAATATTTAGATGAGGAAGGATTTTCAGCAAGAGGAATGATTGGATGTACACAACCACGCCGGGTGGCAGCAGTATCTGTTGCTAAAAGAGTATCCGAAGAGATGGGCTGTAAACTGGGAGAAGAAGTGGGATACACAATTAGATTTGAAGATGAGACTTCTCGTAAAACAAGGATTAAATATATGACAGATGGTATGTTGCAAGTGGAGGCTTTACTTGACCAAGCTATGTCCAAATATTCCGTTATTATGCTTGATGAAGCCCATGAGCGTACCGTTTCTACTGATGTGCTATTCTCCTTGTTAAAACAGGCCGCATTGAAGCGTCCAGATCTTCGCGTAATTGTGACATCTGCTACCCTTGACTCAGAGAAATTCTCAAAGTATTTTCTTGATTGTCCTGTCATAAAGATCAGCGGTAAAACATTCCCAGTTGAGGTTATTTACTCAGAAACCCCTCAATTGGACTATATCGAAGCTGCCCTTGATACGGTGATGGAAATTCATATAAATGAGGGCCCAGGTGATATCCTTGTGTTTCTGACTGGACAGGAGGAAATCGACGCATGCTGTGAAATTCTTTATGAACGAGTACAGGCGTTGAAAGATACAATCCAAGAACTACTGATACTTCCTGTTTATTCTGCTCTTCCGAGCGAAGTGCAATCCAAGATATTTGAACCTACCCCAAAAGGTTCCAGAAAGGTCATTTTTGCGACGAATATCGCGGAAACATCCATTACGATCGATGGTATCTACTATGTTGTCGACCCAGGGTATGCCAAGCTAAATATTTACAACCCAAAAATTGGTATCGAACAATTGGTTGTATCTCCCATCTCTCAGTCCCAGGCGGATCAGCGTAAGGGAAGAGCAGGTCGGACTGGTCCTGGCAAATGCTATCGGCTATTCACAGAGGCCGCCTTTCACCGTGAAATGGTACCAAATTCGGTACCAGAAATTCAGCGGCAGAATTTGGAACATACCATTCTTATGCTCAAGGCCATGGGCATCAATGACCTGCTAAACTTTGATTTCATGGACCCACCCCCTCGATCATCTATGGTCCATGCATTGGAAGCGCTCTATAATTTACAAGCGCTGGATGAAGATGGATACCTGACACAGCTTGGGAAACGAATGTCTCAGTTTCCAATGGAACCGGCGCTTTCTAAGGCACTGATTGCCTCTGTTCAGGAGGGTTGCTCGGATGAAATTCTGACTATTATTGCAATGTTATCGGTACAGAACGTTTTTTACCGGCCTAAAGACAAAGCCCAGGAAGCCGACAATAGAAAAGCACGCTTCCATCATCCCTTTGGTGACCATCTTACTCTGCTTAATATCTATACTAGATGGCAAGAAAACAATTTCTCCAAGTCTTTCTGTGCTGAAAACTTCCTGCATGAGCGCCATCTCAGACGCGCGAAAGACGTGAAAGAACAACTCAAGAGAATATTCAAAAACCTCGATTTACCTGTACGGAGCTGCTATGGAAATGTTGAGTTAATTAGAAAAACCCTCGTATCTGGTTTCTTCCGCAACGCGGCTAAACGGGACCCACAAGTGGGATACAAGACCATAACCGACGAAACTGCTGTTAGTATTCACCCATCCAGTTGTCTCTTCGGCAAGGAATGTGAGTATGTCATCTATCATAGTCTCGTGCTGACCTCCAAGGAATACATGTCGCAAGTGACAGTAATTGATCCGAAGTGGTTGATGGAATGTGCGCCGCATTTCTACAAGCTCTCTGACCCTTCAGGAGAAAAGCAGAAGCGTCTCAAGATTGTACCACTACACAATAGATTTTCCAAGGATCAGGATTCATGGCGCTTAAGTTCTATCCGCCAATCCAAGGAACGTGCTCTCGGTATTAAACGTTAGGTAGAATCATATCGTTATGGGAACTATTCAGTTAAATCTGGGCCCTTCGGGTCATATGAATTTTACGAAATTATACAGAAAACCTACTGCGACCTAAACTTATCGATGCATTATTTGCAGCCATATATATCCCCGGTTGCTCACCTTACATCTCATTTAATCACCTTACTCATCCTCTCTATACGAAGTAATTCATACATATTCCGGGAAAAAATGGTGTGCGCATCTTTCAGATGTCAAAAGTTTATAAGCAGCGAACTTCGAACAGCGAACTACTCAGGCTCGCTCTATAAGCCTTACTGCAACTATGTCCGTCCCACCGTCCGTGCTTCAAGCAAGGAGCAAGGTTCTGGTAGTTGGTGGAGGTATAGGTGGTCTCTCATATGCCTACTTTCTTTCTAGATTGAGACCAGATATAAAGATTACGCTGCTGGAGGCTGGGCAGAGCTGTCGCGGGAGTATTGTCTCAAAACCAACTTCCCTTTCTGATGGCAGTGTTGTAAACTTGGAGAAAGGGCCTCGAACCCTGCGCGGTGTTTCGGATAGCGCAGTGATAATAATGGATCTAGTCCGCCAGCTAGGCCACGGTCATGCGATTTACGGGATAGCTAAGGATAGTGCTGCGAATCGGAAGTTCTTGCTGGATCATACGGGTCAACTTCTGCAGTTGCCAAATTCTTGGAAGACGCTAAAGAACTTTATGAAGAACCCGCTGAGCGATGGCCTTGTAACAGGAATCCTAGGGGAACCCTTTAGACGTAGCCGGCCAGAATCCAGCGCTGACGAATCTGCATTCGATCTGTTTGTGCGGCGATTCGGGAACGCACATGTTCCCAACAACCTTCTGAGCTCGCTTTTCCACGGTATATACGGCGATGACATTCAGTTACTTAGCGCCCAGCGGATTGCGCGCCGGTTCTACGAGATGGAACAAGAGCACTCATCATTCGTAAGGGCTGGCATATCCGGACTCTTCAAGAAACCCGCATTGTCATCATCGCTTGACAAGTATCAGGAGGTATTTGGCAGAGACAAAGAAGAGTTGCTCCAGTTAAAGAAGACTTTGAGTCAGTTCCCAATACTAGGATTCAAAGGCGGGATGGAATTCCTACCGAAATTAATCCTAAAAGAACTTACCAGAATCCCAAACGTGGAGATCTACACCGGGAAACCCGTGGGCGCCATCGCTCCAGCGAACAACGGCAAGATGGAGGTGATAGCAAAGGACGGCACGCGCTATGCGGACATCGACCATGTTCGCTTAGCAGTTAGCCCAATGTCCATAAAAAGCATGATCTCTGAGCAGTCAATCTCGAGTCACTTACAGCGTGCCTCTGCGAACACCATAGCAGTCGTTAACTTTTATCTTCCAAAAAAAGATGTCATCGCTGATTACCACAGTTTTGGATACCTGACACCGATCTCCATCCCAAATCCACACAAGCTGCTCGGCGTGATTTTTGACTCGGTGGTAGAGGGGAATTATACGCCGCTCTTTGCACCGTCCACTGCCCGCTTCGCGGAGGGCCAATATACAAAGATGACAGCGATGATGGGGGGCCACTATTTTTCCCAAGAAGACTTGCAGAACCCCCCTTCCGAAGATGGAATCATAGAAAATATCAAGAATGTTTTCAAGCACCATTTGCACATATCCGATGCTGATCTGGCCGCCGCCCATTGGAGTGTCACACTGGCAAAGAACTGTATTCCTCATTTCCACGTGGGGTACAACCAGTGGGAAACTGGTCTACACGGAAAAATAAATGAGGAATATGGCCGCCGTATATCCCTCGGCGGTATGGCTTTCAGCTCTGGCCCTGGCGTCCCTGACGTCTTCATGAATGGCTTCGTTGATGCTGTATCCATGTCGAAGTGACCTACGGCCGTAATTCGGTTTTCTCGCAGAAAGATAATCCGCAGTCATCACACGACCGCCGGACGAGCTGCGAATCCACTATGAATGCCACTTAACCAGTGCGTTAATGCTTTATACTTCACCAATTGACATACTTAACGTTAATCGTGTATAACGACAACTGGTGATCTGTGCACACCACTTGAGCATCGCCTATCGTCGATCCTGCGTACTTCGATCTTCTCAATCACTTGCAGAACCTACAGTAAGTAGAAGTGGCGGGTATCAAGGAGCAAGGAACCTTCCTATAGGGATGACTGAGGAACCAGCGACCAAAAAAAAAAGAATAGAGGGGCGCGATGGGGTCCGTACGTCGCCTGCAGCCGATGAGCCTGGGATGCCGAGGAATACGCTGTATGTCAGCAACCTGAATGACCAAATTAAAAGTAATACTTTGAAGACCAACCTCTACCTGCTGTTTTCTACGTTTGGCGAGGTGGTGAAGATAGCTATGAGTCCGAAGTTGCGAGGGCAGGCATTCGTGGTGCTGAGCACAGTGGACGAGGCCAACCTGGCAATGATTTCGTTGAAAGACGAATCCTTTTTCGGCAAACCGCTGCGGATCCAATTCAGCAAATCCGATATGAAGGAAGTGTGAGCGGATATGTATGCGCGGGAGACGGCCGTCCGTTTGGGACATCGAGGATTGTTCTATGGCCCTTTCCTGCACATGGCCGGCTCCATTCTGACGTCGTAGCACCCCTCT
Source organism: [Ashbya] aceris (nom. inval.) (assembly GCA_000412225.2). Classification (NCBI taxonomy): domain Eukaryota; kingdom Fungi; phylum Ascomycota; class Saccharomycetes; order Saccharomycetales; family Saccharomycetaceae; genus Eremothecium; species [Ashbya] aceris (nom. inval.). Next base: position 396,375 of record CP006020.1, read on the forward strand.
TTACGAGCGCGGGTTACGGGTTTGCCTGGTACCCGCGGCTATCGTGTCGCCCTTGAGTCGACGCCTGGCCTTCAGCGCCAGCTCCCTTTGGAAGTCGGCACTTTTTGGCAGAGTGCGAATGTGTGTGGCTTTTGCCTATAAGCAATTAGGCCATTGACGGTTGAAGGCGGCTCAGTCTCCAACCTGTAGCATTACCAGGCCGGTATGGCACCGCATATAGAACTACGTTCTTTGTTCGCTGGTTGCCGCGCCCCGTCACGCATCCCTAATCCACCGTTTTGCATTGCGCTGCCCCTCCAGTATGCCCTACTGTCGCCGAAGAATCGCTGCGCCCGATGGCGATGGCCACATCGCTGGGAAAGAGAACCCAATTCAGAAAAAAAGAAATCTCCATTATTATGTATAACTTATATGCAATGGATACCATCTCTGCCTCAACGTAAATTCCGAACAAGGTTGTCTAAAAGTTCCTCAGGTGGCTGGAAAAACGGCGAAGGCACACTGCGCAGGAATCCTGGCTACACATAAGTAAATCAGATCTTGAAAACTGGCAAAGATCTGTTCCTTTCATTTTGTAATCCAAATTTAGCCACTGTGATGAGGTTGAAGAGATTTTTGGTTACCCGTTTCGCAACACATTGGCTAGAAAACGTACCAGCGCCAGAGACAGTAGGCTCACAGTACATTGCATGATTCCATCCCGAATGCTGTGGGCGAATGAAGGGTTCCGATAAAAGTCCAACAGGTACAGTAGGGACCAGGTGGATACCAAATTGCCTGCAGGATGAGCTATAGTGACATAATCCATTATCAAAGCAGTCATGTGACATATTTGCTATACCAGTTCCTTCGGTAGGTTAGATTTCTTGTAGAAGTGCGACACAGTCTTATTGTTCTGGCGCAGGAAGGCGTCGAGGATCTCAATGCACTCCTCCGGGGTGCGCCCGCGCTTTATGCCGGTTTCGATGGCGCGCACCACGATCAGACGGCGGTTATACTTCTTTTTTACGCTCTTCTTCATGTTCGCGCGCCACTTGTTCGAGAACGAGGCCTCCAGCGAACGGATCGAGATACCCTTATCGCTTGCCTTGACGTAGTCGCTCCATATCTCGGACACCTTGGAATACTTCTCCGAGAACGACACGCCGTACTTGAGCTTGATGTCGTTCTCGTCGTAGCGCCGCGACGAGTCCAGCGCCGCGCTGGGCGCCGCCGGCTTGATCGGGAAGATCGGTAGGCGTGTCTGCGAGCCCACAGACGGCTGCCGCCTCCGGCCGGCGAAGTCGTTGGACAGGCTGCGCCGCTTGGAACCATTGCACCCGTTCAGCGCGTCGTTGATCAGCGCCGCCAGGTCCTCATGCGGGTGCTGCGTGTCCAGCATCAGCTGCCCGGGCGCCTCGCCCGGGAGCTCCTCCTGCCCTCCCATCAGGCTGTCAAGCATCCCGCCGCGCCGCCGCGGCATGCGCTCGCTCTCCCGCTCGCTGCCGCCCGCGTCCCGCTCCCGTAGCATGTCCTCGAACATGTCCAGCGGCTGTCCCAACGGCCCCACGCCCTCGTCCTCGTCCTCCCCGCTGCTCCCGCTCTCCGCCACCCGCCGCGCGAGTTCCCCGAACCTGCTCACCAGCCTCAGCTCCAGCCGCTTGCGCCTCGTGTGCTCCCGTCGTACGCGTATCCTCAGACTGTCTACTTGCCTTTGCAAATGTGCCATTCTCACCTCCATCTCCTGAAACATCCGATTAACGTGCTTGATATTCGTAGACGTGATATCCAATGGAGAAACCTCATTTGAGAGGGCCATTGTAACCTTGGCTATTTGATTCTTCTCAGCTAAGTCGCTGCCAACTCCGTAGTTCAGTTCTTAGTCTCAGCCGATGGCGATTAAGCACTTTGTTCATCAGTAATACAATGGAAAAAAGCATATAGTTTAAGTTTGCTAAGTATCGAACACTGAAGCACAGGTGCCACGGAACGAGGCACGACCATAGACGAGCGAGAGAAGCGCATAGTGATGTCTGGGCTGGGAGAATCGCGTACCGAGCTCTTGGGGTGGCTGAATGACCTGCTGCGGCTAGACTACACGAAGGTGGAGCAGTGCGGAACAGGAGCAGCGTACTGCCAGATCATGGACTCCATCTACGGGGATCTGCCCATGCACAGGGTGAAGTTCGATGCGCGGGCGGAGTACGAGTCGCTGACGAACTTCAAGATCTTGCAGAGCTGCTTCACGAAGCACAAGATCGAGAAGACGGTGTTTGTGGATCGCCTAATCAAGTGCCGATTCCAGGATAACCTCGAGTTTCTGCAATGGCTGCGGCGGTTTTGGATCCAGAATAAGGACGAGTCGCCGTATGACCCGGAGTCCCGGCGTAAGAGTGTAAGGCCCGTGAGCATGCGGGCACCCGCGCAGGCGCCGCCGTCGCACCCGCCTAAGCGGCGGAGCCTGGCAACGTTTGCGGCCACGGGCGCGCCTGCGGCGCCGCGGCCGCTGCAGAAGGCTCGGGGGGGTGCTGGCGGGGCGGCGGCGACGCGCGTGCCGTCTGGCGGGGCGCCTACGCGCGGCGGAGCCACTGCGGGTGCGAGCGAGCAGGTTGCTGCGCTGCAGGGGGAGCTGAGCGCGGCAGAGCACAAGATCGACAAGCTGACACAGGAAATGGTACAGTACCAGGACGCGATGAGCCTGATGGAGCGCGAGCGCGACTTCTACTTCGGCAAGCTGCGCGATATTGAGATACTAGTTCAGTCCACACAAGACCTCTTCAAGGAGGGAGTATACAACGATGACCCGCAGGAGCTGAACCGGCTGTTGGGGAAGGTCAGCCAGATACTATATTCTACGGAGGAGGGGTTCGAGGTGGCCAACGGCGCCGATGGGAACGAGGAGTATGATGTCGAGGCGGGGACGAGGATGGAAAACTGTGTTGAGGGGCAGGCTCTGCATAACCTTATTACCGACGATGAAACCTTTTGAGCTTCATGTCGTGGCTGCGGGCTGTGAAGTTAACGATAATATAATGTAGTATTTGCTTTGCTATATACATGTTATTCCATCCTGTTCAAAATGTATATTCCGACATGAATACACGTGATATATCTGTATATAGATTGACTCGACGGAGATCAGGTTGCGGGTTGGCTTTCACCAGGTGCTGGTTTCTTCGGGTCTAGGTACTTTTCGAACGACTCATGTTTCTCTTGGAAAGGTCTTGGGCCAAGAAGACGGATCATATCCTCTCTTGTGAGAACTTCCTTATCAAGTAGCAGTTTGGCAACCTTATCTACCTTGTCCAGATGCTCTGTCAGAAGTTGCTTGCAGCTGGCATGCGCCTCGTCCACCAGACGTTTAACTTCGAGGTCAATTAATCTTGCGGTCTTCTCACTGAAAGGTTTTCTGACCACCAGCCCGCCGTTGTCATCCTGTTCGTACGCAACATAACCGACCTTGCGAGACATCCCAAGAGATTTGACCATAGAACGAGCCATCCCTGTGACCTTCTTGAAGTCATCATGGGCACCGCTAGTGACATAGCGGAAGTGTAGCTCTTCCGAGACTCTACCGCCTAGGGCCATGATCATACGATGTCTGAACCTCTCCTCGCTAGTTAGATATTGCTCGTCAGGTAAGTATTGCGCGTACCCGAGAGCACCTTGTCCACGAGGAATAATAGTCACCTTCAAAAGCGGATCGGCATGTTCTAGGAACCAGCCACAAATAGCGTGGCCAGCTTCATGGTATGCGACAGTTTTCTTTTCCTCTGGGCTTAATACGCGGCTCTTCTTTTCCAAGCCTGCAATAACCCTCTCAATGGCCTGGTCAAAATGCCTGAACTCGACAAACGCGTCATTGTGACGGGCTGCGATCAAGGCTGCCTCGTTACAGGCGTTAGAGATATCAGCACCGGCAAAACCTGGAGTCAATGCTGCCAGCTTACCGGCGAAGTTGTCCAACGTCTCGGGAGTAGTCTTCAAAGAAGGATCAACATTCAGTTTTGAAAGATGCACCTTGTAGATGGCCTTTCTGCCCTCCACATCCGGCGCATCAACCTGGATGTGTCTATCGAAACGTCCAGGACGAAGTAAGGCAGGATCCAAAACATCAGGACGGTTAGTACCGGCGATAACAACTATCTGGTCTCTGGATGTAAAGCCATCCATCTCAACCAACAGCTGGTTCAAAGTTGCCTCACGTTCATCGTTGGAGCCACCCATTTCACCGCCTTTCCCCCGCGCCTTGCCGATAGCATCGATTTCATCCACAAAGATAATTGCAGGAGCCATCTTTCTTGCATTCTCGAACAAGTCACGCACTCGAGAAGCCCCAACACCAACAAACATCTCGACAAATTCGGAGCCTGAAACGCTCAAGAAGGGCACGCCCGCCTCGCCAGCTGTTGCTTTGGCCAGCAACGTCTTACCGGTCCCCGGCGGCCCTGAAAGAATTGCTCCGCGCGGAATCTGCGCGCCCAGCGCCCGATACTTCTCGGGCGTCTTCAGAAAGTCAACAAACTCCATAATCTCCATTTTGGCTTCGTCACATCCTGCCACATCCTTGAATTTGACCTTCACGCCGGTCTCCTGGTTGAACAACTTCGCACGAGATTTACCCACGCCAAAGATGCCTCCCTGGCCACCCATACCGCCTGGGCCGCCGCCAGCGCGGTTGGGCCGTGTCATAGAGTACATCAGGCCCAGCAGCAGCAGCGTCGGCAGAAAGGGCATTATTCCTTGCATCACCGACGGACGGTCCACGTAGGTCACTGGGATGCGCTCGTTCTGCGGAATACCTAGTTTATCTTGCACCTGGTCGAGCTGCTCCTCGAAAATGTCCACGGACCCAATCGTGAAGGCCACCACCGGGTTGCGCACCCCCATCCCGAATATCTCGGTGTTGCGCGCGTCGCCCGCAGCCTGCGGCAGCAGCTCCGCCTCCACCACCTGCCGGTTCACCACGTACAGCTTCTTCACGAGGCCCTTCTCCAGGTACCGCGTCTTGAAGTCCTGCATCGTCAGCGCCTCCTCCTGCTGCCCGCCGCTCCGCGACAGCAGCTCGAACGCCAGCGACAGCCCCACCGTCCAGCACACCGTCCGCGCAAACGACTTGGACCGCAGGTAGTCCCCCACCGACCCCGGCTCCTCGTCCTTCTTGTCCTTCTGCCCGTCGTCCTTGTTGTCCCGCTCGTTGCGCCGCCCGTCGTCGCCGCGCCCGCCCGCTGGCGCGCGCGCCACCGCCGCCCTCTGGAACGACACCCGCGGCCCGGCATGCAGCCCGCGCCGCAGCGCCGGCCGCAGCACTCCGGCCCAGCGCCCTTGCGACCACATTGCTTTCATCATTGCCTCTCGCCCTGTGCACTGCCCGTCCGCGCGCCGCCGCGCTTTTGTCGACGCCACCCGCCACGTGACCACCCACGTGACCACCCACGTGACCCAAGGAATGACTTGCCGAGTACGGCAACGCTCGCTGCAGAATGTCTGCACGCGCCTGTGCCTTTGTCCTTTGTTCTGTGTCCGGCGCCCATGCGCGAATTCTTGCCGCCGCTAAAATGCGCGGAATTCTTGCAGCTGATCTCTGTGGGCGCTTTCTGCCACGCGCCTAGACCCCACCCCACACGGACTTCTGCGGGAGCCGCACGGCGGCTCCCGGCTGCCCACCGCGCTGCGTTGCTCCGGGGGTCCCTGCAGGGTCGCGCGAATAAACACGCGGATACCTTCCGTCACTATGGCCGAGCCCCGTTACGTACTCCCGCCGCAGCGTTGGCCCGCTCCCTACCCCTGCGGCTCGTCAAGTCACCGCCCAGGTCACCCCGGCCGTAGATCCATTCCGCGGGCATCTGTGCCACCAGCTATGGCAGCGCGGGCAACGGCCCGTTGCCTTTAACCTTCCGTGGTGCCAACTTAAAAACTAGGTACATGGAATCCGCGAGGAATATGTACGCGGTGGGACTGGACGCGTGCCCGATCACAGCAGGCACTTTGTATCATATTTGTATAAGACATTTCACAAGTGCCACGATTTACGGATATAGACGGGGGAGCACTGTTTAAGCTTCGGTGCCTGCTACTTCGAAGAAGCGTCCCAATAATACGTCTTATTCGTAAGCCACAAAAGGCCAAAAAATACAACCAAGACTAAACGGCGGTGTGGCGTGCATGGATGGATAAGGTCTACGCTGCCGGTTTTTTTCTTGCGCCGTTCTGTTGCTGGTTTCTCCGTCCTTTGTTCGTTCGTTCGCCTATATATGTTGCCGGCGGGCTTCTCTGGAGTTATAATGGCGGCGGCGAACGCAGGCATTTCTGCCGCCCGTACGTGCTATCTGGAGAAGGAATCAGCAGCGTACGTATATAAGCTGGCCGCGCAATAGGGACGCGCGGGCTGCCCCGTATATATACTGTACATGCTCGGCGTACAGATTTACTGCATCTGCACTTCCACACAAAACAAAACACAGCCCGCTGTTGCTACCGTCGACTGTTGGCACACACTCGTTTTTCGTCCGTGGAACACACGCAACGCACAGCACCGAGTCACAAGCTCACATAGTCCGCGCGGCCCAGGTACCCGCTGCGATAGTCCACGGACCACATAGATAATTTTCTGCCACCGCGGCCTGGCCGTCTTGTCGGTTGCCACGCCGTTGCCACCACGCCACGCCGTCCAACCAGCATGGACTCCAATTTGAGGCTGCCCTCCATCTCGCACATCTTGACGCAAATCCCGACCGAGCAGGCGGCGGCCGACGGCGAGGGATGTGCGCCGGCGCAGCGCCGGCCCAGCGGGGAGGAGCAGCGCCGGCCACTGCTGCCGCCGGGGCCGCAGAGGATGTCGCCGAAGCAGCAGCACTCGCCACAGGTCCTGCCGGCGGGCCAGCAGTCCTTCAGCCAGTGCGGCGCATACAGGTCGGGGCAGGTGTTCCCGATGGTGGCGCGCTCGCCGAGCTTTGCTGCGCCCAGCATCGCATACACGGTCGCCGAGCCGCTGCGCACGGCCGACTACGGCGTGGGCACGTACGCGGTGCACGGCGAGTACGCCGTGCCGGTTTCGCCGCTCACCCCTCCGTCGACCGCGAGCAGCTCGGCAGCCCTACCGCCGCCGCTGACCGCGGTGCTCCCGCCACAGACCAGCCTGCATTCTTCCGCCGTGCTGCCGCAGCCCGCCGCGCCGTTACAGCCCGCCGCGCCGTTGCAGCCCGCCACGCCGCTGCAGCACGCACAGCTGCCGCACGTGCCCCGTGCTGCCCACCCGCCTGCTGCACCGCAGGCGCCCGTGCGCCCGCTTCCCGAGCAGGCATCTGCGCAGCCGGCTGGCGCGCCGCGCCCACCGCCGATCGGGCTGCCACCGCCGTTGGCGGCCGCGCAGGCCGCGGGCGCTGGAAGCGACCGCGAGGCCGACGACGACGCCGAGCCGCGCTGCACATGCGGTCAAAAATACAAACATCGGAAGTCCCAGCGACAATGTCATATCCCGCGGCCGCGCAATGCATTCATACTCTTTCGCCAACACTGGCACCAGCAGCTGTTCCCACAGGAGCGCATAAAACAGTCCGAGCGTGGCAATGGCTCATTTAAGACCAACTCTCAGGTTTCAGTAGATATCGGTCAGCGTTGGCGTTCGCTGTCCCCGGAGGAGCGTCAGAAATGGCTTGACTTTGCCAAACGCGAGAAGGAAGAACACATGAAGAAGTATCCCAATTACAAGTATGTGCCCACCCGCAAGGAAAAGAAAGTGGGAGTACAGAGCGAGGGTCGGAATCTAGCTAGCGATCCCAAATCCACCTGCCGAGCCTGCGCGCGCAAGTAGCTTTGCGCCAGCTGCATATATGTATCACTTGTAGTCGGCGGGCGGCGGGCGGTCGCTGTATGAATTACGTAATAAAATAATGCATGGGTGTAAACATTACCCGGCCTTTGGCGAACGGGCAAATTTTATCGTCTGCTTGATGAAGACGGTTGGACACAGTTAAGAAGAGGTATCGACGATCGAGGCCCGTGCAGAGAAGCTGAGAGCGAGTATGCTGTTCCTCAGGAGAGCTCTATCTTGCGTGGCGCCGCGGAGGATGGCACAGGACGCCATGCGTCCGAGCACAGGTGCTAAGGATGCGTACAAGACCATGCTGGCACAGTACTATCCGCAGGAGCTGCTGAAATCGATCGAGCTCGGCGAGCAGGCGATTCCCGACGATGCGAAGTTCAAGCTGAGCTCGAATGTGGAGTTCGCGCCGCCGTATCTGGACGACTTTTCCAAGCTGGACCCTTTCTGGGACTACAAGCCCGGGCTCCCACACCAGCACGCCAGCGGGCCGCTGACGGCGTTCAAGCCCGACCAGCAGCACCAGCCGCTGCCCCAGCGCATCGAGGTGCCGCCCGGCGCGACGCTGCTGACTGCCGGCGGCTCCAACACGGCGGCAATTGCGCGGGGGATCGCGCGGCAGACCGGGCTGGACGCCGAGTACATCACGCGGAAGCTCGTGATGCGCCCGCTGGTCGTCAAGCGTGTGTCGAACCAGACGGCCAAGGGCAAGATCGCGTCGTTCTACGCGCTGGTGGTTGTGGGAGACAGGAACGGCATGGTCGGCCTGGGCGAGGGCAAGTCGCGCGAGGACGTCGCGGAGTCGATCAAGAAAGCGCACTGGAACGCCATCAAGAACCTGACATACATCCCGCGCTACGAGAACCGGACCATCTTCGGCGACATCGACTTCCGCTACCACGGCGTCAAGCTGCACCTGCGCTCTGCGAAGCCGGGTTTTGGGCTCCGAGTCAATCATGTGATTTTTGAGATTTGCGAGTGTGCCGGCATCAAGGATCTCAGTGGAAAGGTCTACAAGTCTAGAAACGAAATGAACATCGCCAAGGGCACGCTGGAGGCGCTTTCCAAATCACAGAAGACGTTGGAAGAGATAGCCTACAGCAGGGGCAAGAAGCTGGTAGATGTGCGCAAAGTCTATTACTCATCCGACTGATTGCCGCATGGAATTGCTGGCTGGCATGTCCTTTTAGTGATACATATCCAACCTGTACATAATATAGTAACCATATCATTTCTCTCGATCTCAATGGACCACAGTGCAGCGAATAGAAAAAAGGAAAATACTGCCAAGGACCATCATCATCCCTGCTCGCAGCAGTAGCAGCGAAGGTCAAAGTGAGAGACACTGCAGGAATGTTGAGGCTCGCAGGTATCACCCCGTCGCTACGGCGATGTGCGTTCCAGCGGCACCAACTGTTCTTGGCGCGCTACCAGATACGGAGTGTTAAGACATCTACCGTCGATTGGAAGCCCATTCACACCAGCAAGACACCAGATGACCACGAGCGGCAGAATCACCCATGGGCCAGGAGATTCTTCCTGACTCTGATGTGTGCGATCCCCGTGGTGTCGTTCTACCTGGGCATGTGGCAACTGCGGAGGTTAAAGTGGAAGACGGAGTTGATAGCGCAGTGCGAGGATCGGCTGACGTACGACCCAGTCCCGTTGCCACAGAAGTTTACGCCTGAGATGTGCGAGGACTGGGAGTACCGCCGTGTTGTCGTCAAGGGCGAATTCAAACACGAGGAGGAGATATTTGTCGGTCCCCGAGTTCGTAACGGTATCAAAGGCTACTTGCTGTTCACCCCGTTTGTACGCAAGGACACTGGCGAGCGGCTACTCATTGAGCGGGGCTGGGTCAGTGAAGATCGGGTGTTGCCCACAGAGCGCGGGCTGCAGCACCTCTCGGTTCCAAGAGGCGACAATGTGGAGGTCGTGTGTCTCGTCCGCAAACCGCTTACAAAGGGCCGTTTCCAGTGGGATAAAACCGACGATGAGAGCCGAGTGTGGCAGGTGACCGATATTCCTGCCATGGCCGCTGCCACCGGAACACTGCCTCTGCACCTACAAGCGATTGAGGATTTCCACAACCACCATTGGCCAGTTGGAGATAGCGACCGAGCAGCTGCCAACTCTAGCAGCAGCGGCAGCGGACCCTGGTGGAAGTTCTGGAAGAAGAACGGCGGCAAGACAGGACCAGAGGGAGTGGACGCTCCTATGGCCTCCGCCGCTGTGCCCTCCTCGCAGTCAGATTCCATTGAATACAACGAATTTCAGTTTATGCGCGAGGGGGTCCCAGTCGGCAAGGTACCAGCAGTTGATTTGCGGAATACCCATACGCAGTACATGCTAACATGGTTTGGGCTTTCCTTTTTCAGTACTGTGCTTCTCTTCTTCGCCATTAGAGGTTCCAAAGGTAGCGCCGTTTCACAGAGCCACTTAAAGACCTCCAAGCTAAAGCACGCCAGGAAGAACACATAAGCGATCATGACCCTCTACATGCCCTTCATATTCATGTAAATATAGCCTTTATAGCTTTCTTCCTATCACGTGCTTTTATGTTCGCGTCTGCGGCACGAGAACAAGGTAACCTTGCAGCGAGACGAAGTTATACATACAGACACATCGGCAGCCCGTACAGCAATGTCTAAAGAGAGTATACGAGAGAGCAAGGCTGCAACAGAGTACCGGCTCTCGATTTCCAGTAACCCCGGGTCTCGCAGGTCTTCGTTCGGCGGAAGCAGCGAGCACCCCGCTGGCAACGGGATCGGGAATAACAAGGCCTCGAATGGAGAACTACGGGAAGCAACGCTCGTCGACACGTTACTATTGCCCCAGATCCAGGAACTGAAGGACTCGATGATCACACTAGATGCCAACTTCACGCACATGAACTTCATCCACGAGTCGCTTGTGGACCTCAATGAATCGGTAAGTGCGCTGCTCTACGGCCTGATGTGCAACTCATGGTGCGTTGATTTCCCTAATATGCCGCATCATACTGCACGCGAGCTGAGCATTAGTAAGGAACTAGCTCGCCTGAAGGAGGAGAAGCAACAATTGCTTGCGGATCTACAAGGAACGGCACATGCGCCTTCGCTGGTCCTGAAGGAAAAGGAACCTAATACATCCAAGCAGAAGTTTCAGCTTCCGAAGCCGCCCATGCCGCAAACCAGGAGTATGGCAGCACCTGTTCGCACCATTTCAGAGGAGGATGAAGAAGACAACACAGCTGCTTCATTTGTCTCGAATCCTACAGTCATGGGGCAACAGGCTCATGCGCCTCCTCCTGTCGCCCGTAGCAATAACACGAAAGGCAGACGACGCTACTCGATCCTACAGCAAATAAGAAATCACGATCTCACCGGCCAAAAGCATATGGTCGCGAACTTGGGCGGCACCGTGAAGGCCCGGGCGGCTACACACCCGATACCTGAATCAGCAGGTGAAAAACGGAAGTCACTCGCTGTGAGCGCCGTTCGCATTGGCCACAACAAAAGATTACAAACCTCTCGCCCTCCCAGCTCTGGAAGAGAGGTTACGATGGCAAGGAAACGATCTGGCACCCAGCCTGCCATGCTGAACACGAATTCTATAACACACTCGTCGGCAGGTGCCATTCCGTCATCTTCCATGCCGGGAAAACGTCCGCCATTTAGATAGTGGGCTCATAATAGATGCTAAATGCACGCACCTGCTATTCTGCTTTGCGTTGGTTGGTCGAAAATCGACTCATTATCTTCTAATGATCTCATGTTTGGCACCCAACTTGAGAAAGTTAAGATTTTTGAGCGCACGCCGCGCGAGCAATTTGCGCATTTTCTCGAGCACGTCTGCACACTAGTTAGTTAGCGCTATAAGGTATAAAAGAATGCTGGATCATCATGGACCTCTACCGGTTATACCTTGGCTGATACCGTAAACTTGAATACCGAGTGCATTATAATAATGGGATTGGAGTCATATTTAGGCCAGGCCATGCTGAAGCATCACGACGAGGACAGCATGGCTACCATGACAGGTAGCGCGGCTGCCAGTGCCACTGGGAGCGCCGAACATGCTGGCCACGGCTCTAGCAGTGGTGGCCATGAAGGTCATGGGGATTCCAGCGGTGGCCATGACATGATGAACATGTATTTGGGCAACAATTACAAGGGCTACCCAGTCTTATTCAAGAACTTGAAGGCTAACAACGAAGCCGAGGTGTTTGGCATTTTCGTACTGATCGTGGTGGCCTGCTTTGCATACAAGTCTCTTCTATTCATCAGTTGGTGCCTAGAGGTTAAGTGGTTCAAGAACGTCGGCAAGTCGCAGTCTTCCGTAGACGGAAGCGTCTCTCGGGGCAAGGACGGCGATTCAGCATCTGCTGAGATCTACGCACGCGATCTCGAGCACCAGAACCCTCTTCTTCCAACAATGCCACACTTCCTATTCGACATTTTTGCGCCAACATGGAAGGAGTTACTGCAGGACTTCGTGCGGCTTGCAATTACGTTCCTCTCGACGCTAATAGTGTACCTACTCATGTTGGTCGCGATGACATACGTGCTCGCATTTATCTTCGCCATAGCTCTTGGTCTTGCTGGGGCAGAGGTCTTCTACAACCGTTGCAAGCTTGTTCTTGTCAGACGTTGGGACCTCAAGCGTGAACTGGAGAAGAGAAAGGGCTGCCCAGGGAGTGGCAACTGTTCCTGCGGCTACCACGGCACCGAAGAGAACGTGGTGGCTGACGACACAGTTTCGGGCTCCACGACGAAGGACCAGTCAGTCATCAGACCCGAGGGGGACTGTTGCTGCGCACCAGTTGCTGCTATGGAGAAGCAGCAGCGCCAGCAGCGTGAGGTCTCCCAGATTGCGCGCCAGCGTGAGGAGAACGGCGACATGAATGTCGATCTTATGCCCGCTGAGAAATTCAAATGAACTCAGCTCCATATCCCTGTTTTAATAGTATCATACCCGCACATACAACACTAAATAATTATTAAACAACCAAGGCTAACGTACCAACCAAGTGCTCACCTTAAACTACACCAGATTAACCAACTCGCTGCGAGATGCCCACCTGCCACACCAAGGCAGACTATCAACTATCACTATTAACGAAGATGCAAATTTTTTCCAGAGGACTACAGGGTAACTATTCCCACACCATGGCTAAGTTGTTTACCAGGCAGTGGCAAGAGCGAAGTTCCGAGCAAGTTTCCAGCACCACTTCGCATTTCAATTTCCAAAGCATTGAAACAAGCTAAGATTTAGTTAGACGACCAACAATCTCGGGATAATGTCTAGTGAAGGCTTAGCAAGTGCCCGGGAATTGGAGGAACGGGACCTGGGTGCGACGAGAGACACGGAAGAGATCCCAAGCGATGAGGAAGAGGGAGAGGATGTCTTTGATTCTTCGGAAGAGGACGAGGATCTAGATGATGATGAGGAAGAGGCGCGGAAAGTGAAGGAGGGCTTTATTGTCTCTGACGATGAGGAAGACGACTCCTCCGTAAAGCAGAGACGTCGCAGAAAACATAAGAGACGGCCTAGACAGGAAGAGGACGATGGAAAGTTGTCTGAGGATGATCTGGATCTGCTGATGGAAAATGCAGGTGTAAAGCGCAGTACGCGACCCGAAACAGATGCCGGCAAGGGGAGGTTCAAGCGATTGAAGCGAGCGGGATCTGCCGACGAGAGCGAAGGACAGCAAGACACCGAGGCCCGCCACGAAAACAGGCTAGAGGACTTTTTTTCAGAAGAGGAGGACGAGGAAGACCTGAGTGGGGCCGACAACCGGCGCTTGCGCGCAGGCGGGAAGGACGTGCTAGACGAACTAGATGATTTCATTGAGGAAGACGAGTTTTCTGACGAGGATGAGGCGACCAGGCAACAGCGTCGTAAGCTAAAGGAGCAGCGTAGTAAGCAATCAGTACAGATAACTGGCCTCTCTTCGGACAAGATAGATGAAATGTATGATATTTTTGGGGATGGCCATGATTATGACTGGGCTCTTGCAGTGGAGAATGAGGAGGATCTAGAAAACCTGGATGAGTATCAGCAAGAAGAGGATGACGCCGAAACAAGTGAGCAGAAGGCGAAGAAGAAAAAGATTACGCTGCAGGATATTTACGACATGCAGGATCTGAAAAAGAACCTCATGACTGAGGAGGATATGGTCATACGTAGATCTGATATCCCAGAAAGATATCAGGAGCTCAGGGCAGGCCTGAAGAATTATGGCCAGTTGACACCAGAGGACCAGCTGCTGGAACAAAACTGGATCAGTGACAAGATTGCCGTTGATAAAAATTTCGATGCGACATACGATATATCAGAGTTTCGTGAAGCAGTCGGCGACGCTGTCCGTTTCATCAGCAAAGAGAATCTTGAAGTTTCTTTCATTTATGCATACCGCCGGAACTATATATCTTCGAGGGATAAAAATGGTTTCATCTTAAGTGAAGACGATTTGTGGGATATTGTCTTTTATGATATCGAATTCCATAGTATCATTTACAAGAGAGATTATGTGAAGAAATTTTATGAGCAATTAGGTATACGTGATCCTCTTGTGGATGACTATTTCAATGACGAATCGATGACCGAGTTGAATTCCTTGCAAGATATCTACAATTATCTCGAGTTCAGGTACGCCCACGAGATCAACGACGCACTGTTGGCAGATTCCTCTTCCAAGACGAAGAAACATCTAAAGAATTCCAGTTACGAGAAATTTAAATCCAGTTCTTTGTATCAGGCTGTTAAGGATGTTGGTATCACTGCAGAGCAGATTGGTGAGAATATTGGGGCGGAAACTCAGATACATCCGGTGGTTGACCATCCTACTTTAAAGCCATCTGAGTCTATAAGCCAGATTCTAGATGCTGCGTCTGCGGACTTACAAGTCTTCGCCAAAAATCATAAGTTGGCCTGGGACACTGTGCAGAAGTATTTTGCTGCTGAAATTGGGAACAATCCTAAAGTCAGGCAGAAGATCAGGAATGACTTTTACAAATATTACATCGTCGATGTTGTACTGACTACTAAAGGTAGAAAGGAGATTCAGAGATCATCACCATACGAGGACATTAAGTATGCGATAAACAGAACTCCAGGTCATTTTCGCAGTGCCCCAGATGTTTTCCTGCGTATGCTAGAAGCGGAGTCTTTACACTTAATGAATATTAAAATCCATATGTCCTCACAGGAACAATACTGTGAACATTTGTTCCAGATCGCCCTTGAAACTACGAACACGTCTGAAATAGCCATTGAATGGAATAATTTCAGACGTACTGCCTTTAACCAAGCGTTAGAAAAGATATTTGAAGATATCGCTCAGGAAATAAAGGATGAGTTGAAGAAGACCAGTCAGAAACTCGTTGCAAACAGTGTTCGCCATAGATTCATGTCTAAGCTAGACCAAGCGCCATTTATTCCAAACCCTAGGGAACCTAAGATCCCTCGGGTGCTAACGATAACATGTGGGCAAGGTAGGTTTGGCTTAGATGCGATAATCGCTGTTTTACTAAACAGAAAGGGCGATTTTGTAAAGGATTTCAAGATTGTGCAAAACCCTTTTGATAGGGATCAACCACAGGCTTTTGAAGCTGTTCTAGACAATATTATCCAGGAAACACAGCCAAACGTCATCGGTATTAATGGGCCAAATCCAAAAACACAGAAGTTATTTAAGAAGATCCAAGAAGTTATCCAGAAAAAGCAAATCGTTGATAGCAGAGGTCATAATATCCCAGTAATTTTTGTGGAGGATGAGATCGCCATTCGTTACCAATCCAGCGAGCGTGGGGCACAGGAATTCCCTAATAAGCCTACCCTGGTTAAGTATTGTATTGCTTTGGCCCGGTATATTCACTCTCCGCTTCTAGAGTACACCAATCTTTCTGAAGAAGAACTACAGTCTCTACTCATTCATCCTCATCAGTCACTCTTACCTCGGCATATCTTTAAACGGGCCTTAGAAACCTCCTTTGTTGATATAGTGAACTTGGTTGGTGTCGAGGTCAACAAAGCTAACGATAATCCTTATTACGCTAAGGCACTACAGTATATTGCCGGCTTGGGGAAGCGTAAAGCTATTGATTTCTTAGAATCCCTGCAGAGGTTGAACGAACCACTCTTGGCTCGTCAGCAGCTGATAACACACGATATCTTGCATAAGACCATCTTTATGAACTCTGCTGGCTTCTTATACATATCCTGGAATGAGAAAAACCAGCGGTACGAAGATTTAGAGCATGACCATCTAGACAGTACCAGAATACACCCTGAGGACTATCACCTGGCCACAAAGGTAGCTGCTGACGCTCTGGAATACGATCCCGATGCTATTCGCGAAAAGGAAGAACAAGGCGCTATGAGTGAATTCATCGAATTACTGCGTGATGATCCAGATCGCAGAATGAAGTTGGAGTCTTTAAATCTCGAGGAATATGCAGATGAACTCGAACGTTCTACTGGTCAGCGAAAGTTGAATAATCTAAACACGATCGTCCTTGAACTACTCGAAGGGTTTGAGGAGTTGAGAAATGACTTCCACCCGCTTCAGGGAGATGAAATCTTCACCTCCTTAACGGGAGAAACAGACAAGACATTTTTCAAGGGAAGCATAATCCCCGTACGTGTTGAAAGATTCAAACATAATGATATCATTTGTATCTCGAATTCTCAAGTTGAATGTATCGTGAACGCACAGCGACACCTAGGTGTCCAGCTAAAGCGCCCTGCATCTGATATTTATGAAGTCGGTAAGACATACCCCGCTAAGATCATCTTCATCGATTATGAAAACATCAGCGCTGAGGTATCCCTCCTCGACCATGACGTCAAACACCAGTATATCCCAGTGGACTACAGTAAGGACCCCACAATCTGGAACCTAAAACAGGAGCTGGAGGATGTTGAAGAGGAAAAGAAAATATCCATGGCAGAGGCTCGCGCGAAGAGAACGCATCGTGTCATCAACCATCCATACTACTTTCCTTTCAACGGAAAACAAGCAGAAGACTATTTGAGAAGTAAGGAGCGGGGTGAGTTCATTATCAGACAGTCTTCCCGCGGAGATGACCACCTGGCCATCACCTGGAAGTTAGACAAGGACCTGTTCCAGCACGTCGACATCCTCGAGCTCGACAAGGAAAACCCGCTCGCGCTGGGTAAGACGCTGATAGTCGATAACAACAAGTACAATGATTTGGATCATGTCATTGTGGAGTACCTCCAGAACAAGATTAAGCTTCTGAACGAGATCACTTCAAATGAAAAGTTCAAGAAGGGCACGAAGAAAGAGGTGGTAAAGTTTATCGAAGACTACTCCAACGTCAATCCCAACAGATCCGTGTACTATCTGAGCTTCAATTATGAGCACCCGGGGTGGTTCTACCTGATGTTTAAGATCAACGCGCAATCGAAGCTGTGCACCTGGAACGTTAAACTTACTCACAACGGGTTCTCCCTGGCAGATTACAATTATCCTACCGTCATCCAGTTGTGCAACGGTTTTAAAACGCTATTGAAATCCAGTAGCAGAGCGCGCACTCAGGAAACTAACGGCAGTGGCTACTACGGCTATTAGTATTCCTTCAATTGGTTTAGTTTTAAAGCCTGTCCATATTCACAACGCCTCCCAACTGTGCGAATAAGAACTAACCGAGCACTCCAAATAGAACATTGTAGTATATTAATAAAATCGCCGATTGCCAGCGCCTACCGTCGACAAGATGAGCAATGCTGTGTCCTCTTGGTCAGCTCTTCATTCTCTCGTCCTTTTGAAGTACTACGTACCTAGTGATTCTTGTAGTTTGGTGTTGCCCTCCGGCTTTTTCCAAAGCCAAAGCCCATCTCATCAACAACTGAGGAAACTAACGATTCCTCAGTTTAGCCCTATTTCTCATACTGTGACCTGTTTCTCGAAGTTTTGTTGAATCGGATAAAACTTTAGCAATCCTAAACAAGCTACTGAATTGCTGCATCATGTCACGTATACTATTGGCCAATCGCCCATGCATGGGACTGGCGCAATATGCCTTCCGGCCAGTATTAGCGAGTCGATATAATCTCGTTGGTGACAGACGCCTTATGGCTACCGGGCCGCCGCAAAATTCGGAGCCAAAGCCTCCAGCACAGCCTACTTCGCCTACAGATTCAGCGCCCAAGCCGCCTTTATGGGCTCGGGTGAAGCACGAAGCGCAGCACTACTGGGATGGCACGAAGCTATTGGGGCTGGAGATGAAGATATCATTTAAGCTGGTGATGAAAATGTCCGCAGGGTATGAGCTTTCGCGTCGAGAAATGCTGCAGCTGAAGCGGACGACTACCGACGTTGTGCGTCTGGTACCATTCAGTGCATTTGTCATTATTCCGTTCGCCGAGTTGCTCTTGCCAATTGCGCTCAAGTTGTTCCCCAACATGCTTCCATCGACTTATGAGTCCAAAACTGATAAGCAGAAGAAGCTAGAGAACCTAAGGAAAACACGTGCCGTTATGTCTGAGATTATCAAGGAAAAGAAGACGCACTTCAAGCCCAGTGACATCACTGAATCGCAGAAGATGATCTTCAACAGTTTCTACAAACATGTCCGTGAAACTGGGGAGCCTGAGTCCCGTGAACAGCTAATCCAGGTTGCGCGTCTCTTCACCGACGATACTGTATTGGATAACTTGACCCGTCCACACTTGGTGGCGATCGCGAAGTATATCAACCTTCAGCCGTTCGGCACTGACGTGATGTTGCGTTACCGTATTCGCTACAAGATGTTGCAACTGAAAAAGGACGACTTTGCCTTGTTCTATGAGGGTGTCGACTTGCTGAACTCCGCGGAGCTGCGGACTGCCTGCGCTTCTAGAGGCATCAGGAACCTGAATGTAGAGGACAATGTCTTGCGCGAGAATCTGAACATCTGGCTGAACATGAGGCTGAAGGACAAGATCCCATCGACCCTTTTGATCATGGCTACAGCTTACACATACGGCGATATCAGCTCTCAAAAGACCCTCTACGATGCTTTGTGCGACGTCTTGAGTGGTATCCCAGACGAGCTTTACCACGAAGTTAAAGTCAATGTCGTTGAGGAGGACGAAGCGACAAACAAGTCCAAGATGGCGCAATTGCGTGAGCAGGAGGAGATCATGAGAGAGGAGGAGCAGCAGGAAAAAGACGCTGTTGTCAAGGTCAGAGACCAGTTACGGCTGGATGACCTGGACGAGCCAGCGGCTGCCATCCCAGCGCCAGCTGCGGACAAGGAACCAACTACAGGTGAGGCTACCAAAGATTGCAAACCACCCCAGCACACCGCTAAATAGTAAAATAAGGGTTGTTGGGTGAGACGAATTTCGATGATGTATAGATTTTATGTATTGGACCAACTGCCTTTTTTACCATTTGCATTGCAGGGCCTTTGGATGAGGTGATAATCACCGGCCCTGTCGTCATCCTATTTACCCTCATACTTCCTTTAATAGACCCGATTCTCGCAATATGATACTTTTTTAACATGCTTGGTCGGACCAGCCTGCATTAGAACACTGCATCTCTGCATTCACAGTACAAATCATTGTTCCTCAATTACCAAAAAGCGTGCGACAAACGAAGCTTAACATTGGCAACTTCTATTTTGAAGCACCCAGAGCATAATGACTACCGCTGCTGGGAAATTACGGAATGAGCTCTGCCTCTCGAAAGCTGGTTATGGGCTTATGGGTCTGACGTGGAGGGATGTTCCTACACCACCAGACACTGCGTTCCAATGCATGCGTACGGCTATTTCCTGTTGCAAACAGGGTAAGATACTTTTCAATTGCGGTGAATTCTACGGAAGGGACTTCCTTAATCTGCATTACGTGCGGGACTTCTTCCGAGAGCATCCAGGGCGTGAACAGATCATTCTTAGCGTGAAGGGGGGCGTGGACAATACCACGCTAAAACCCCTGGGCGATCCGTCGAGCGTGCGAAAGTCCATGGACAATTGTCTCCGTGAGGTTGGTGGGTACATTGACATCTTCGAATGCGCAAGGTTTGATCCCAACGCGGTGGCCCCAGGAGCACTATATCCGCGCACCTCTATCGAGGCTATCGTGGAATATGTGAACGCTGGCAAGATCGGTGCAATAGGCCTGAGCGAGGTGACTGCAGAGCAGGTCAGGGCCATCGCGAGAGACTATGGCGAGTACCTTGCGTGTGTGGAAGTGGAGTTCTCCATGCTGACAAGAGACATATTGCACAATGACTTGGCACAGACGTGTTCAGAGCTGGGCATACCCATTGTATGCTATTCCCCGCTGGCTAGGGGCCTACTGACGAACGGCATCAGTACTCCTGATGACGTGCCAGCAGGCGACTTCCGCCGGCTGCTTGCTCGTTTTGGCCCTGAGGCGCTCGCGCAGAACTTGCAAGCGGCAACATTCCTCCAGGAGCACATATTGAAACCTCGTGTACCACCACCGCCACTACCTGCTGTGGCACTGGCCTGGATTAGGTCGTGGAATGATACCTACAAGGGCACTCATTTCTTGCCCATCCCGGGAGCGACGACACCGCAAAGAGTTGAGGAGGCTCTCAGCAGCTGCGAACTGGCAGCGGCGGAACTGGATCTAATCAATGCGTTCTTGGCACATTTCACTCCGGTAGGGGGCCGAGACGAGTTCTTGAGATGAGATTAGCGTACAACCGCGGCGGCCATATGCAGCTAATAACGCCAATTCAACCCTTGTCTGAGACGCTATTCCATACCCAGCGAGCTGAACGTTACTCCTACAAACGTCTAAGTATATATTCACATACGATAGCCGAACATAGAGGCCAGAAGTTGTGATCTTTAGTTGGTCGGTTCTTCTGTTAGCTTGCCCTATGGGATTACATAAAATCGCAGGTTGAAAAATTTCACCGCTCAACTGATGAAGCCTGGCTCAGCGAAGGACGCCGGTGAATGCTGAGGAGCTGCTTACTTAGTGACTCGTTTCATCTGTTAAAACACCAGCTATTCAGCTCTAAGTCAACTAGGAGTATTTTCGAGCGGATTAGACCCCACTCTGTAGCGATGTCGACGGATCAGCAATTACCTGAGGTCGATGCCAATGGTGAAATCATCATCAACCCACTCAAGGAGGATGGCAGCCCCAAGACCCCAAAGGAAGTGGAGAAGGAGAGAAAGAAGGCCGAAAAGCTGTTGAAGTTTGCAGCCAAGCAGGCCAAGAAGGCGGAGAACAAGGCCAACCAGCAAAAGAACCAGACCAAGAAGGACAAGAAGAAGAAGGAGACAGAAGCAGTTGTAGAGTTTGTGGACGAGACTGTGCCCGGCGAGAAGAAGATCTTGAAATCTCTGGATGACCCTGCCCTAAAAGCCTACAACCCAGCAAACGTGGAGTCTTCGTGGTACGAATGGTGGGTCAAGTCTGGATTCTTTGAGCCGGAGTTGACTAAAGACGGGAAGATCAAGCCCGAGGGTATCTTCTGTATCCCTGCTCCACCTCCAAACGTCACCGGTGCTCTGCATATCGGACATGCGTTGACGATCGCCATCCAGGATTCGTTAATCAGATACAACCGTATGAAGGGCAAGACCGTCCTGTTTTTGCCTGGCTTCGACCATGCAGGTATTGCGACCCAGTCTGTCGTTGAGAAGCAGATCTGGGCCAATGAGAAGAAGACCAGACACGACTATGGTAGAGAGGAGTTTGTGAAGAAAGTGTGGGACTGGAAGGAGGTATACCACGCGAAAATCAAGAGCCAGGTTCAGAGGCTAGGTGCTTCGTATGACTGGAGCCGTGAGGCGTTTACTTTGGACCCAGCGCTTTCTCGTTCTGTCACCGAAGCCTTCGTGAGACTGCACGAGGAAGGTGTCATCTACCGTGCTTCCCGTTTGGTTAACTGGTCTGTAAAGCTCAACACTGCAATTTCGAATTTGGAGGTTGAAAACAAGGAGATCAACGGGAAGACATTGCTATCTGTTCCCGGGTACGATGAGAAGGTTGAGTTTGGTGTATTGACATCCTTTGCTTACCCTGTTGTGGACTCTGATGAAAAGTTGATCATTGCGACTACCAGACCTGAGACTATGTTCGGTGACACGGCAATTGCTGTCCACCCGGATGACCCTCGCTACAAGCACTTGCACGGTAAGTTCGTTCAACATCCATTCCTACCACGTAAGATGCCAATTGTCTGCGATGCGGAGGCCGTTGACATGGAATTCGGTACTGGTGCTGTCAAGATTACCCCAGGCCATGACCAGAACGATTACAATACCGGTAAGCGCCATGACTTGGAGATTATCAACATCCTAACGGACGATGGTTTGCTGAATGAGCACTGTGGTCCTGAGTGGCAGGGCATGAAGCGCTTTGACGCCAGAAAGAGAGTGATCGAGAAGCTGAAGGAAGTCGGGTTGTTTATCGGCCAGGAAGACAATGCTATGGTTATCCCAACTTGCTCAAGATCGGGTGACATTATTGAACCAATTTTGAAGCCACAATGGTGGGTTGCACAAGGTGAAATGGCTAAGGAGGCTATTAAGGCGGTGAAGGATGGCCGGATCACGATCACTCCAAAGTCTTCGGCTTCCGAATACTTCCACTGGCTAGAGAACATTCAGGACTGGTGTATCTCGAGACAGCTATGGTGGGGCCACCGTTGTCCAGTGTACTTTGTAAATATCGAGGGCAAGGAACAAAGCAGAAATGAGGGCACCTACTGGGTTTCTGGCCGTAATCTGGAAGAGGCACAGAAGAAGGCTGCTGAAAAGTTCCCTAACGAGGTTTACACGTTGGAGCAGGATGAAGATGTCCTAGATACTTGGTTTTCGTCAGGTCTATGGCCATTCTCTACTCTAGGGTGGCCAGATAAGACTCCAGACATGGACACGTTCTATCCATTCTCCATGTTGGAAACCGGGTGGGATATCCTTTACTTCTGGGTCGCAAGAATGATCTTGCTAGGCATCAAGTTGACTGGTAACGTTCCATTTAACGAGGTGTTCTGCCACTCATTGGTACGTGACGCTCAAGGTCGTAAGATGTCCAAGTCCTTGGGTAATGTTGTCGACCCCTTGTACGTGATTACTGGTAGCTCTCTAGAGGAATTGCACGCCACATTAACAAAGGGTAATTTGGACCCAAGGGAAGTCGAGAAGGCCAAGGCTGGGCAAAAGGAATCGTATCCAAATGGTATCCCACAGTGCGGTACTGATGCATTGAGATTCGCCCTTTGTGCATACACTACCGGTGGACGTGATATCAACCTTGACATCCTGCGTGTTGAAGGTTACAGAAAGTTCTGTAACAAGATATACCAGGCTACAAAGTTCGCTTTGATGCGCTTGGGCGATGACTATATTCCACCAGCCAAGGAGCAACTTTCCGGCAACGAGTCGCTAGTTGAGAAGTGGATCTTGCACGAACTCTCCTCTACCGCTAAGATTGTGAACGAGGCATTTGACAAGCGTGACTTCTTGACCTCAACATCGGCTATTTACGACTTCTGGTATCTAATTTGCGATGTCTACATCGAGAACTCCAAGTATCTGATCCAGGAAGGCTCCGATGTGGAGAAGAAGTCTGCCAGAGACACACTATACACCTTGGTTGACAATGCGTTGAGATTGATCCACCCATTCATGCCATTTATTAGTGAAGAAATGTGGCAGCATCTGCCAAAGCGCGCTTCTGAGACCAGTGAATCGATTGTGAAGGCCAAGTACCCTGTGTTCCGTCAAGACTTTTTTGATGAAGGGTCTGCTGCGGACTACAACCTAGTATTGTCTTCTACCAAGGAGGCTCGGTCTTTGTTGGCTGAATACAACATTGTCAAAAACGGTAAAGTCTTTATCGAAGTATTGGGCAACAATGACAAGGTATTCAACTGCCTGAACTCGCAGAGCGCCTCTATCGTGTCTTTGATCAAGGCCATTGACCAAGTCACTGTCGTCCGCTCTGCCACTGAGATTCCAGAGGGCTGTGTGCTAAGCAGCGTTACTCCTGACGTTAACGTGCACGCCTTGGTTAAGGGCCAAGTGGACATCGACACTGAGATCCAGAAGTTCAACAAGAAGCTGGACAAGGCACAGAAGTCGAAGGAGGCTATCGAGAAGCTCGTAGGAAGCAGCGACTACGAGACCAAGGCAAATGAACAGGCAAAGAAAGCTAACAAGGACAGATTAGACAGCATCGCTGCCGAGATTGAGTCTTTGGAAGCCACCATCGCCAACCTGGAAAAGTTGAAGTTGTAAGCGCGTTCACTCCCAGAAAACCGCATCCAGTGTTCGTAATTAGATAGCTATACATAGGTATCACACAAGTAATGACAACCGCGGCTACCGCTAGTTCTTCCAGATGAAGTCCTTTTCTAGCTTATCCTTCACCGCATGACGTAGCTCGCCCGCCAGGCGGACACACTCCTTCTCTGCCAGCTCCAGAACGTTGAAGACAGTAGGCTCCTCGAAGGTACCGTTTCCATCCAGTAGCAGCAGTTTGTTCATACCATCGGCGATGCTGAATGCCGCTGTGAATACGCTGCGGGCATCTTGTAGCTCCGCGGCACTCGGATTCGCTGTCAGCTCCCCCTCTGTACTCACAGCTACTGACACAGCGCTCAACACCGCCCGCAGTGGCACCCCAGCGTCCAACAGTGCAAGATATGCTGCATTTAGAGCTACATTCAACTCCATGTGCTCATGCTGGCCGACCGATTTCAGTATCTGCAGCGTAATCTGGCACAGCTGCCGTGGATGCAAAAATGTCTCTACCACGGGGGTGATTACTGCACGTACCTTATCTTCCAGGAGCTTCTCGCGTGTGGTTGGCGGTCCCGCAGCTGGCCGCACGATTACGTCCAGGGCTAGGTGCTGCGGAATTTCTTGTCTGGCTTTGGGCTCGATTGGCCCTGAGACACCGCAGATAGCGGAAGCCGCGGTAGTGGAGAACTTCGACGACCCATCGACGTGGCTCAGAATACCGAGAGACATATCAGATTGGAGGTCTACAGGCTGCGCGGTGATGAAGCTCGGTCGAGCATTTCGAGAAATTTTTTCCCGGGCGATGAGCTAGATAAAGCTCGAAAGACAATGGTGGTTGAGGACTACCATCGCTGCTCCACCACAGCCTCTCAAGCCTGCTCACGAGATGGCTGCCAGTAGTGGTTCCCAACAGCCGATGACCGAAGACCATCTGCGCAAAGGTGAGTCCGTAAGTGGTCTGCACGCGGTTGTCGCCGGGTCGGTGTCCGGGCTCGTCGCCAGGAGCGTCACTGCGCCGATGGACACCATCAAGATTCGTCGGCAGCTGCAGCTCGCCTCCGAACTCAAGTACCGTGGCATCCTCCACACGTTCCGCACCGTTGTGCGCGAGGAGGGCGTCCGCGCCCTGTGGAAGGGCAACGTGCCCGCGTCCGCGATGTACGTGCTCTATGGCTCGCTGCAGTTCGGTACCTACGCATGGCTCAACGCCGCGGCCGTGCCCGCAGGCCTCCCGCCCCAGGCGCACAGTCTGGCCGTCGGTGCGCTTGCCGGCCTCGTCAGCAGCCTGCTCACGTACCCGCTCGACGTGCTGCGCACCCGCCTTGTGGCCAACCGTTCCGCCCATTTCTTCAGTCTACGCCGCCAGGCCCGCGTCATCTGGGCCACCGAGGGCCCCGCAGGCTTCTTCCGCGGCGGCGCCTGGGCCGTCGCGGCCACCACTCTGACCACCGGCCTCATCTTCGGTATCTACGAAACATGCACCATCGCCGCGGACGCCTACAGCCTGCCTTGGCTCGCCACAGCCGCCAGTCCGGCTGCTGGCCTCGTGTCCAAGGCCGCCGTCTTTCCCCTCGACACGGTCCGCCGCCGACTCCAGATCGTCGACGCAAAGGATATCCCGTTCTTCACGCGCGATCCTGGCGCCTACGGTGCTCTCCGCGGCTCCCGTTTTCTCACCGTGGCCGTCCACATGGTCAGGGTTGAGGGCATCGCATCGCTCTACAAAGGCCTCTCAATGGCCCTGTGCAAAAGCACCCCGACCACAGTAATCACGCTGTGGGTATACCAACGGTGTATCCGCCTATTGGAGCCCACACAGACCTCTCAGCTGCCCGCCTAACGTCCTGCTGAGGTCGTCATCTCTTAAGTATTGCAACGTAGCTAATGACCTTTCTTCGAGCCTCAAGATTATGAAAAAGGCTTCAACGCGTCGTTCTGCGGAAACTTCATCGCCGTTTAGGCCAGCAGACGTCATGACGCCACTCGTCCAGGCCCAGCAAGAGACTACGGTGACCGCGAAGCAGGTGCTTCAGTATATTCCGAACCGCATCGGCTACATGCGCGTGGCCACAATGGTGGTGGCGTGCTTCCTGATGAAAAACCACCCGGCGTGGACCACTGTGGTCTACGGGGTGTCGTGCCTGCTGGACGCGCTCGACGGCACGATGGCGCGGCGCTACGGACAGACTTCGCGGTTCGGTGCGGTGCTAGATATGGTCACAGACCGGTCGACGACGAACGCGCTGATCTGTTTTCTCTGCCTGCTATACCCGCGGTGGACGCCGGTATTCCAGCTGCTGATCGCGCTGGACCTGTCCAGCCACTACATGCACATGTACGGGTCGCTGTCGTGCGGCGACGACTCGCACAAGAAGATCGAGAAGGACCAGTGGCTGTTGCACATGTACTACTCGCGCCGCGACGTGCTGTTTGCCGTGTGCTTCCTCAACGAGCTCTTCTACTTCGGCATCTACCTGGCGGGCTTCCCGCAGCTGTGGCACGTTTGGCTACCGGGGATGGGCCGCCTGCACTTCGGCACGCTGGTAGCGCTGCTGTGTCTGCCCGGATACGTATTTAAGCAGATCGCAAACGTGGTGCAGCTCAACCGCGCGGCGCTGTTGCTTGCCCACATGGATGCGCGTGATGCAACCCGCCGCCTCCGCGAGAAGCAGGAGTAGTCCTCCGCACTTCAATATCACATGTTCTTATAGTCATATGTAGCCTCTGCCGCATAATATGTTCACTCGCCGTTGGCGCGGGGCAGTGCACATGGTCACGTGCGCGAGCGCGTTCCATGTAGCTAGCGACCTTCCTTCCCGACCAGATAACTGGTTCCTTGGCCCAGTTGGTTAAGGCACCGTGCTAATAACGCGGGGATCAGCGGTTCGATCCCGCTAGGAACCATTTATTTTTTGCGATAGCATTTCGCGGTTTCACCCCCCCGCGTTATCTCTCGGAGTCACGGCACCGAGATGATGACTTCGCTCTCGCCTTCCATGAAGCTTTGACCGAAGTTATTGTTAAGTGTGAATACAACAACCTCTAAGATCAATCAAGATCGTATATAATTTGGCAGTCAAGCTAGCATTATGCAGGAGTGCAGGCCGCTACTGACGAAAATGACACTTCCGAAGGACGACCAAGGCGCTGAGATTAGGCGCAAGGACAGCTGGATACCGTCGGAGCATTCGTCGGAGGTGCGCGATGGGGTGTCCAGTGAAGGCTTTGCGGGTAAGTACCACAGCACGTACAGAAAGCTAGAAAACCGGCATGTGCAGTTGATAGGGATATCGGGAGTGATTGGTACGGCGCTGTTTGTGTCTATCGGTAAGGCGCTGTACCGTGGGGGGTGTGTGTCGCTGATTCTGGGGTTTGCGCTGTGGTGTGTGCCTATTCTATGCATCACTGTGTCAACGGCGGAGATGGTGTGCTACTTGCCGCTGAATTCACCGTTTCTGCGACTGGCGTCGCGGTGTGTGAATGACTCGATGACTGTGATGGCGGGGTGGAACTTTTGGTTTCTGGAGTGCGTGCAGATACCGTTCGAGATCGTCGCGGTGAACACGATCATCCACTATTGGCGCGATGACTACTCTGCGGCGGTGACGCTGGTAATACAGGTGGTGCTGTACCTGCTGATCAGTGTGTTTGCGGTGCGGTACTACGGCGAGATAGAGTTCTGGCTGGCGAGCTTCAAGGTGCTGCTGGCGCTGGCGCTGTTCTGCTTTACGTTTATCACGATGGTGGGTGGTAACCCCAAACACGACCGCTACGGGTTCCGCTACATGAAGGAGGCGCCGTTCAAAGAGTATTCTCCCAGTGGTGAATCTATCTCGTCTTCCGCGGGGTACTTCCAGGGCTTTTTGGCCTGCCTGATCCAGGCTTCCTTCACCATTGCGGGGCCTGATTACGTTTCAATGATCGCGGGCGAGACCAAGCTGCCGCGGAAGGTGCTCCCAGTTGCATTCAAACAGGTTTTCATCAGACTGACGGTTCTTTTCCTAGGTGGGTGTCTGTGTGTCGGTATCGTCTGCAGCGCGAACGACCCTGACCTGACCGCAGCAATCAATGCATCTCGGCCGGGCGCCGGCTCATCGCCATATGTCATTGCCATGAATAACCTGGGCATTAAAATCCTGCCGGATATTGTCAACGCCGCGCTGGT
The DNA here is from genome assembly GCA_000412225.2 of [Ashbya] aceris (nom. inval.). NCBI lineage: Eukaryota > Fungi > Ascomycota > Saccharomycetes > Saccharomycetales > Saccharomycetaceae > Eremothecium > [Ashbya] aceris (nom. inval.). The sequence continues at coordinate 424,573 of CP006020.1, forward strand.
GACCTCGGCGTTCTCTGCCGGCAATGCCTACACATACTGCTCATCGCGGTCGCTCTACGGTCTCGCACTCGACGGCTTTGCGCCCGCGATATTTAAGCGCTGCAATCGCTACGGTGTGCCCATATATTCCGTCGCCATGTCGATGATGTGGGCGCTTCTCAGTCTGTTGCAGCTCAACAGCAACAGTGCTGTCGTGCTTAACTGGCTCATCAGTCTCATCACCGCCTCGCAGCTCATCAACTTTGCAGTCCTCTGCACTGTTTACCTCTACTTCCGCCGTGCATACATGGTCCAGCGGGATAACCTCCCAGAGTTGCCGTTCAAGTCCTGGTGGCAGCCGTATACCGCCTATGTGGGGCTGGCCTCAGTGCTGGTAATAGTGCTGGTCCAGGGCTATACTGTCTTCTACCGCTCGCTATGGAATATCCAGGACTTCTTATTCTGCTACTTAATGATCTTCGTCGACATTGCCATCTACCTAGGTTACAGGTATGTCTGGCGCAGAGGGAAAGATACGGTCATCCCGCCCACAGAGGTCGATCTCACTACGGGCCTACTTGAAATCGAATTACATGAGCGGCACCATGGGTTTGAACGGTACGCTTTTTTCCATGTTGACGACTGAGCTACAGCTGCCTTTCTTATTCGGCATTTATCCTCCGTTCTGTTAGCCCTGTTCACCATGCGCTGCCGTCTTGTACGTAAGGGTGGATCAGCACCCTGATCCTTGCTCCCATTAGGGAACTACAGTAGTAAACACGGCGTCATGCCGCAGCTAAGTTAAGATATAGGTGATATGCCTCTTTGGAACACTTCTCTAATACCTAAGGGCATCTATGAGCACTTCGCTGGCTGTGGGGATGGAATATGTCTATATAGAGGTGTTAATCCCGGATGCCGAGCGTAGCCAAAAGGTTGAAGGACAGCCGTGAATGGTTATCGATATCGGGTCAATAACCGACCCCCGCACTTCCACGTGCTGGGATGCCGTGCTACAGAACTTGCCTCGGGGAAGAGGCTACATTCGCCGCGGAGGGCTTTTCGGCTACATCATTTATGCAGGTCCCTCTTGTCATGTATTTCGATACGTATTAGACAATCTGATGCACATTGAGGACCGTGGGTGCCTCTTTGTCTCGCGGCACTTAACTGCCCGATGGGCCAATCGGACAGCTGATCTCACTTATCAGTATTGCTTGTCTTCGAAGAATTGATAATAAGATTCAGCTGCCATTAAGATGGTGGTGCGAATTTAGTGACTTTGCTCGAGATAATGGCTCCGCGAGGAGGCGACTAAATGGTATTTATATACACGAGCTGGCGGCTGGCATGAGAAAGCATGCAACGTATGCGCCAAAGGCGACATAGCCATACAGGCTTAGATATAATCTGTGCCGGTTTCAGATGAGTATTGCCAAGACTGCCAGTCATTGTAGAGAGGAGGATCGACCACAGGGAAGGGAGCAGGGAACATCTGGGTGGGTCAAGAGCGCAGGTCGACGGCCGTTCCATCTCAAGGGCAAAGTTAAGAAGACGCATTTTAAAGCCAAAGAAGACGCACCCGATGTGCGAAAGGGGGATGCAGATATGCTACTGATCGAGCTAAACGACCTTTTTGACTTCCGGCACTGCATGAGGTCTTCAGACACAGTTAACCTGAAAGTCGATCTTGATGAGGTTCCTTCTATTGAATATACACACGATCCAGCCAGTGCATACGGCAACAAAAGAGGGGCTGTGCCCTTGCAGCCAGACGATAACGCGGAGGCGGGCAGCGAAGCATCCGCTGAGCCATTAGATCCGCTGACCGATGGCGAGCAGAGTGGGGTCGGATACCTAGCGTCCAGCGTGTATTCGGCAATCCCTGAGAGGTGTAACCGTAGCGTATTTCCAGAAGTTGGCTGCTATAGCGGCGACATACCGAATGAACAGACGCTATTCTTACTATTGCATGACCTAATACAGGGCGATGTCTATGATGAATGAGAGGGCAGGCACCCGTTTCAGCATCTAGCATCTATCAGTCTCGACTTGTTCTGGCGTTCCACCATCTTCTCACGTCCCCACCTAAACTATGCAGAAGCGACGCGCTGGTGCTTCTCTTGTTTTCGACCTTCGTGTACTTGTCATCCATAAACCAATTCTTCAGGATTAGAACATCTTCTGTCGGCGACGTGCTGATATAGAAGAGAATGCCATTGTTCAACCTTAGCAACTGCTCTTCGTGGATCCCAGTTTTATTATATTCCGATCTTCTTATTCCCGTGTATAGCCTGCATAATTCGACATTAAGCTGTAATAATTTCTCAGGGCTCAGGCTGTCGAGGAATGTGCCAGTATCAGGATCCGCTGTCTTATCCAGCTTGAGGGTCTCGTTAAGCCCTTGAAAAAGATTCAGTTTGGTAAGATCCAACGTCCAGCTACTGCTTGGGGCATCCACAGGTTCTGGCATTCTCAATGTATTGACAGTGGATGTACCTATATGGTCATTACCAGTACGGGAAGTAGCCATACTTGTGGCGAACGTCCCAGCAGTGAGAAATTGTAATGTCTCATCAATTCCATCAACTACCATTTTCAGCGGTGGCTTACTCTTCTCTCCTGAACGTTTGTCGTTAAAGCGCAAAATGGGCAAAGAACATTCGATTCTCTTTGTTGCCTTATTAAATACAGCGTACGCAAATCTCTCAGACTTCTTTTCCTCTACTAGCATGGACTCCTCGAGTTGTAAGAAAGCGTCGTACAGCTTTGCACTAATGCTCTGCAAATAATCAGAATCCCATATCTTGTCGAAGTTTTCATGAAATATAAAGACGCAGAGATAGTCTTTATAGTACCAAAATAGTAGTCTATACCATTGTGGTTCGTCAGCTGAGAATCGTAGCTGGAAGCGGCGATAGCGGTAGCTTTCTGGTAGTGCTTCAAGAGCTAGGGGTGATATCAGGAATCCATGGTCCACATGAGGAGAAGAAGAAGAGCAGTCTGAATTCTGTCGATCGGCACGCCGCACCAACCTACTAGTCATTGACGAAAAACCAGACGTAAGACTATTCAGTCCGCTCATAAGTGTGTTGATGCCAGTAAGGTTCCCAACTTCGCTCATCGTATCGTATGTCATCGAAATGGGCATTGTGACGTTGTGCCACACTCTCGCCCCCACATCCGATGCCGGCTGACTGTCATGACGCAACTCGCCTTCGTCTTCCTGGTCATCACCTCCAATTGATAGCCGGACATGCCCAGCCAGCACATGTGATGAAAGTGCAGTATCGAACAGGCGGTCCAAATGATAAACCCAGTTCGAAAGCTCCGGCAGCGATAAAAACTCCGGTGCAAAGCTGCGCAGAAGGCCGTATTCTGGGGCGTTCCGGCGGCCGTCGCGAGGCAGCTTGTAGATACACAGGTCCTTGAGTCCAAGAAACGATTCACTATCCAGCAGAATCTCGTTCTTGATGTATGACTCCCACGCTCTATCCCTTAGTTCCAGTTCGCTCACCTTGTAGCCCTCGTGCCAGCACACATCTGCCACCGTGGATGCATATATTGCCTCTGGCACGAGCTTTAGCGCCTGCCAGTAACCGACTACATGCTCATTTAAGCGGTCTGTCAGCTCGCCGCGATCCGAGAAATCCGACATTGACCCGCAGTGTAGCCGGAACATATGGTAGCTTTGCAGGAGCTCTCGCACGTAGTATTCGCATCCGTATTGCTTGCAGTCCTCCACGCCAAACGCCATAAAGTGCCCCTCCTCCACCTCCACTGCAATCACCCGCCGCCGCTCCAGCTGCGTGTCCACGTACCGCACGCCACTCCGAGTCTCAGGCTCGCTGAAGTTATGCGCAAACTGCCAGATACCCTGTATCATGCCAATGAGCGATAACTTTTCATTCTGCGGCGTTGGCTCGTCTGCATCCTCTTTAAACGAATGATATAGCAGTAGCTGTCGCCACGCTTCCGAATCAGCTTCTTTGGCATACGCTGCAGGGTTGTATACAGCTATGAAGTCCATCCTCGCACACCAATCGAAGCTACAATCTTGGTCTGAAACCAATGGCCTGATGTCTCACAAGGTCTGTAGTCTGTCCGAAGCGTTCTTCCAGCGTCCATCACCAACGAAAAAGTTCACCAGATTACTACTAGTACCACTACTATCAGCTCAAAAGCGAGTACATTAAGCAGCTAGGATGGTGCTGGCAGACCTCGGGAAGCGTATAAATGCTGCGGTCACGCAGGCTTTAAACAACGACACAGATGACTATGTTGTAGGCGTTGAGACTATGCTCAAAGCGATCGTGACAGCGCTGTTGGAGAACGACGTGAACATCAAGCTAGTATCGTCGGTCCGCAGCAATATCAAAGCACGGCTACTGGCAGACAAGGCCGGGCGGCGCATGGGCCAGGCACAGACAAAACAGTTGGTGCAGAAGACGGTATTCGAGGAGCTGTGTGCGCTGGTAGACTGCCAGACGGCTGCATACCAGCCCAAGAAGAAGAAGAGCAACGTGGTGATGTTTGTGGGGCTGCAGGGTGCAGGTAAGACGACATCGTGTACGAAGCTTGCGGTGTACTACTCTAAGCGCGGGTTCAAGGTGGGGCTTGTGTGTGCAGACACGTTTCGGGCTGGTGCTTTCGACCAGCTGAAGCAAAACGCAATAAAGGCCAAGATCCCGTTCTATGGGTCGTATACGGAAACCAACCCTGTGCGCGTAGCCGCGGAAGGTGTGGCGAAGTTCAAGAAGGAGCGGTTTGAGATCATCATCGTCGACACGTCCGGAAGACACCACCAGGAGGACGCCCTGTTCCAGGAAATGGTCGAAATCGCACAGGAGGTCAAGCCCAACCAGACCATCATGGTGTTAGACGCCTCGATAGGGCAGGCGGCAGAGCAGCAGTCGCGTGCCTTCAAGGAGGCCGCGGACTTCGGTGCGATCATCCTGACCAAGATGGACGGGCACGCCAAGGGTGGTGGTGCCATCTCCGCGGTGGCCGCCACGAAAACACCCGTGATATTCATCGGCACAGGCGAGCACGTACACGACTTTGAGAAGTTCTCGCCCAAGTCGTTCGTGTCGAAGCTTCTCGGCATCGGCGACATCGAGTCGCTGCTGGAGCAGTTCCAGACCGTTTCCAACAAGGAAGACACCAAGGCCACCATGGAGAACATCCAGCAGGGCCGCTTCACACTCCTGGACTTCCAGAAGCAGATGCAGACAATCATGAAGATGGGCCCGCTGTCCAACCTCGCCAGCATGATCCCCGGCATGAGCGGCATGATGAGCGGCATCTCTGAGGACGAGACCAGCCGCAAGATGAAGAAGATGGTCTACGTGCTGGACTCCATGTCCCGCGAGGAACTCGAGTCCGACGGCCGTATCTTCATCGACGAGCCCGCCCGCATGCTGCGCGTGGCCCGCGGCTCCGGCACCTCCGTCTTCGAGGTCGAGATGATCCTCATGCAGCAGCAGATGATGGCCCGCATGGCCCAGGGCGCCAAGAACATGGGCGGCCTTCCAGGCATGCCCGCCGGCCCCGGCATGCCCCGCCTATCGCCGCAGATGATGCAGCACGCCCAGCAGCAGCTGCGCCAGAATCCTTCCATGATGCGCAACATGATGGGCATGCTCGGCGGCGGCGGCTCCGGCGCGGCCATGCCCGACATGGCCGACATGATGCGCATGATGCAGGACCCTCAAATGCAGCAGATGGCCTCGCAGTTCGGCATGGGCCTCTGAGGCGCCCATCCCCCTACACCCTGCCGAATGTTCGCCGCGTCGTCCCGTGTCCGCCCCGCCACAAGAACCCGCGCCGCGTCTGTTCGACGCCCGCGTCTACGTCCTACGCCACAGACCCGCGCACATCCCGCCCTACGCCAATTTTTCGCGTTGCAGCTCTGCAGTTTCGCTTGCTGTTGTCGTTTCTTTCCCTGAAGAGTTTCATAGAAATAGATCTGCTTAGATATATTAGTCTCCTCGAACTGTTAGTTTGAGAGACCTGCCGTTTTGGAATGTTGGCGTCCGTTACGATCTTTCCAGCTTCTATATCACTACGCTTTAGAGTTTACGGCGGTGAGAGCTGAAGCGGGTGTCTCAACAAGAACAATCTCGGTTTCCTAATACACCCGTGGCTAGGGCTGGAGGACTGTGGCAAAAACATTACGGCAATAACAACAACGCGTTGCGCAGCAGTTGAGCTAGCTCGTAGTAAGCAGGAAGTTAAGGAACGAAAGTTAGACGGCGAAGTCTAGCTAGCGAGGAGGCAGTATAACACAAGCCGTGGCTGAGAGAAGTGAAACTCAGAGGGTTTAGGCTGTTTCGCATACATTCACAGTGGCAGAAATAGTGCGAGCGAGCATTTGTTGCCTTAGTCTACTGGGCAGTGACGGAACTAGTGGAGCGCAGCATACACAGGGTGATGGCGGCAGCGAATACGTTTGAGGCGGGGTACGCGGGTGCGGCGGAGAACGGCGGGTGCGCGGACGGGCTGCTGGGGTCGCCGATGCGGTTTTCGCCGTCGTCGAAGCTGAAGGTGAACCACGGGCACTTCATGGCGAACATCAACAACAACGCGGGGCCCAGCAAGGGCGGGGCGGCCGCGGGCGGGACGAGCCCGACGCGGGATGCGTCGTACGCGAACGTGTCGGGGTCGGGGAAGGTGATCGAGAACCTCCACCAGCAGGTGGACGCGTTGACGAGCACGAACCTCCAGCTCACGAAGCAGTCGAACCAGTTGCTCGAGAAGTTGGAGGGGTGCAACGCGCGGGAGGCCAAGTACTTGGAGACGATATCGAGTTTGAAGCACGAGAACGAGAACTTGAACTCGATGCTCAACCGGAAGACGCGCCGGGTCAAGGACCTCGATACGGAGCTTGTGCAGCTCCGGACCTCGCACGAGGAGGCCACTGCGTCGCATAACCAGCTAAAGTACCAGCTTGAGAACAAGTTTGCGCATGAGGCAGAGTTGGAACAGCAATGCCAGTTGCTGCAGGCACAGTACGACGCTGTTGTCGACGCGCAAAGGCGGTACCGCGAGCACTACCAGAAGGAGATAGAGGAGTTGCGGGAGGCACTCGAGGCTTTGAAGAAAGATAACGACAAATTTTTGGGCGAGCACATGGCCAGGCTGACCCGCAGCCAGCTCGACATAGACAAGAGTATGAGCGATTACAATGGTAAGTTCCACAGGATGGAATTATCACAGAAAGAGGCAGTTATTGAATTGAACGAGAAATATGATAGAATGAGAGCTGACTTGGACGTAGATGGGTGGGTTGTGCTTTACAAGCAGATGAGGGACATGGCGCTTGACTATGCAAAACAACTAGATCTGAGCTTGCCGAAGGATTTTGCGGAGTTGCACGGTGAGGACGGATACTATACTAAGTTGCTAGAGGAGGATAGGCAGTCTTCTCCTGTTAGTACTAGTTCTACCGCCGTGGAACCAATATCGCAGCCTTCTCCCTCGGTTAGTGCACAGACGCTCTCTCCGCCACCACTGAGAGTTCCTAAAAACAGGACGCCGATTACCAAACGCAGTAGCTTTTACGGTAACACTATGCCCGGCAATATTTCATTGACTTCTGCAACTGGTCTCCTACCTGGCGTGAAGCGGACTGGTTCCATCAGAAGTTTCCATGGGAGGGCGCCGTCTGAGGGGCTCTCTGACACTCCGACCATATTCACTGCATCCCGCAATGCGTCCCCCATGGAATTTCCTCAAAGAAGTGCATTAACATCGGCTGCGTCTGCAAACGCGACGGTAAGACATTCTTCTGTTCCAAGAAATAGAAGGAACCAGTCTTCACAGGTCGGGAGCAATAAGTAGGGTTACATGTGCGCTCTTATTGGCAGATTATGCTAAAGGTTGTGTACTCGTCAAGATCTTTTACTCCATCCGCGCGCCCTACACTTGTAAGAATATCTGAGAGTTCTGCTTTCGGAAAGGTGTTACGGTCCTGTTGTGAGCAGCCAAAGTGGCTAGTTCGGAATGTCATGATGTTCAATCATACAGGCTAAACGTTTGACATTGGGAAGCCGGGATACATACACCGACGCCAGTTAAAGTCACACTTTATATTTTCAGTATGTCGGATCTTCCAACAGTCAAATATCCCCCTCACTCGCAGAACTTTTAAGTTAATAAATAAATATTTATATCGAAACTGTCCGTAAGCAGAGCGCTGGATCTATTAATTCGCCACTCTTTTATAGGTATACACCGAACCACTGCACCGTATAATATCAGCGAGTGCATCCTTCATAGGTTGTAACTCCCTGGAAAGTATGCTACTCTTTAAAATGGGAAATCCATGGGCCAGTTCAGAGTTTATCATTTCGGGTACCGCTTTGAAGTTGAAGCTCTCAAAAGCGTCCGTTGTTTGAATAAGCTGCCATGTGTAGCCTGCCACAGGAGGAAGCGAGCTGTCCGGGTCAGCCGTAATGACATAGTCAAAAGCTGACCATACGTCCAAGAGTGCATCGCCCTCACTTTTGTCATATATGACCCCAGAAGAATCTGGTAGTTGTCCAAATAGTGTTGCGCCCGTCATACAGGTAAAAACATCTAGATGGACAGTAACATTCGATATCTTATTCTCCAGCAAATAATCATTGAATGCTGATAGTGCATATCCACCAGGATAATTCCTACTGGATATGTAGGACATGAACACCGAATGTAATAGCATCAACAAAGGCGAGGCGACAAGTAGCGCACGTGTAACAAAGCCGTTCGAATGCCTCCAAGTTGCGATTGAGAAGAGGTATGCCGCGCCCATACTGCCAACTAAGGTAATGGCTGGGACAGAGTATATGATGAACCGCCATTCCTTATGAGGCTGCATCGACAGAAGTATGATGTGTATCAAGCTCGCAGCAAACACAATGCGGAATGGAGTGGCTGCTATCTTAAGCCCAGGGAGGCTTAAGATGATAAGTATGGGTGGGAAGAAGAGCCTAGGTAAGTAGCGTGTAAAGTACGCCCAGAACGGTTCTGTACCCCACTTGACAGACTGACCACCAATGACGTTAAATATAAACGCATCCACTTCTGGAATACACCAGCGTCCCCAGAAGTACGAATCTATGGTGGTGGAAAGACCTAATCCCAGACCAACGCCTATAATGCCGAACCGCACGATCTCTATAACAGATACTCTTCTAGCCACCAGCGCTGCGAGCGCCAAACCAAAGCATAGGGCGCCTAATTCCAAACGGAAGACCACGGCGGTAAATGATAATAGGGCAATTGAGAAGCAGTAACGTTCCTCAATTGCCAGCGACAGAGCTGTTACTGCCAACGGCAAACAAACAACAAAGTTCGGTAATGGCCGGGATGCATAGAACATCAAATGGAACTGTGACGAAAGAAATAAGACGAACCAGTACCCAGTGTAGCGAAGCGCGTTGCGTCTCTTGGGCTCATTATCCGCTGCCAAATTGCGATCAATAGCACGCTTCATGCGGCATAGTGCCAGAGCGTTCAGACAGCCGATAATGGCGCGCGCCCACTTCTGCAGTGTTATTCCGGTGGCAGCCGAGGTGTCACTACCCCCCTGCAGCCCGAGCAGCCAGCTGAGTGGTTTGAGAATGCTAGCGATAGTCAGTGCGCCCACGAACGTCCTTGGAACCGCTCCAGGAAACATCTTATGATCATATTGCGATACACCACTTATTCCATATTTCAGAATGTCATGTATTGCCTGTATAGTGAACGATTCTTCGACCTTGGTGTACGGTGAGTGGGCAAGGTGGGTGAGGATCGCCAGTAAGATCAATTCTCCTCCGTCTAACAGCAAGTTCATGCTTTAAAAACTCTTGTAATTAGAAGGGGGATATGGGCTACTTCAGTCCTCTAGTCGTCTGCTAGCTGATGCTTTAATACTTTGGTATTTGCTTTAGGTTATTCAAAGTAAGCGATATCGTGGTTGAAATATTTCGGACATCTCAGCATCACTAATCATCGAACCATAGAACACACAGCAGAAGTGGAACTTAATGCCGCTAAAGAACTTCCAATACAAGCAAGATGAGGATGGGGAGCTACCACCGTTAGTTACTGGATTGGAGGAGAATATACAGGAGCTTTTGTCAGAACTGAAGCCCGATGGGGGATTGAATATCGTTAATGAGCGCAAGATAGAGCAAGCAAATAAGCAACTCGAGGGGTCCGAAAGTCAGCAGAAGATACCTGTAACAGTTATCACAGGCTACCTAGGATCGGGAAAGTCCACTCTGCTGGAGGAGATCACGAAAAGAGGGTCGGATATGAGAATAGCAGTGATACTGAATGAGTTCGGCGATTCTTCCGAGATCGAAAGGTCCTTAACGATTAAGAACGACGGGAAAGCATACGAGGAATGGCTCGATCTTGGAAATGGCTGCCTATGTTGCAGTCTTAAGGACGTGGGGGTGAAGGCCATCGAGGCAATGGTTTCCCGGTCACCGGGCAAAATTGACTATATCATACTTGAAACCAGCGGAATAGCGGACCCAGTGCCGATTGTTAAAATGTTTTGGCAGGATGAGGGCCTCAATAGTTGTATCTACATAGATGGTATCGTGACGGTACTAGATGCAGAACATGTGATGACATGGCTTGATGAGGTGGCGCCGCCGCGCCAGTGGCGCGGGGACGAGGTGCTAATGGAGAATAAGATGACGGTTGCGCATCTGCAGCTCGCGATGGCGGATGCTGTAGTGCTAAATAAAATCGACAGACTAGAAGGTAAGCCCGACGAAATCACGGTGGTTGAAGAAAAAGTGCGTAGCATTAATGCTGTCGCGCCCATTTATCGCACTAAATTCGGCGACCTAGAGATCAACAAAGTATTGAACTTGCATGCCTTTGGCGCCTCTGCCATCCCCGATGCCCATCAGGCGTACCATGATCCTCGGCTATCTACAGTCACTTTGACCTGTCGGCCGTTGCGCAGCAAGGCTGAACTCAAATGGTTCGAAGAACAATTCCTGCAAGCTCTTCTTTGGAAGGACTTTGGCCGGAATGAGTTGACCCAAGGCAGGGAGTTTGAAGTTCACCGCACCAAAGCACTCCTCATAGTCGGATCAGAATTCAAGGTGATACAGGGAGTGCGCGACACCTACGAGGTCTTGCAAGGGGAACCGGTACCCGGTGTAAACCAATGCAAACTGGTGTTCATCGGCATGCACCTGGACCAGCATTATATGCAGGGCATTATGGATTCTGCACTACAAGCATTTATTGAATAAAATATATAATAGCAAGTAACATAATAGAAGCAGGTATTTTACTGATCAAAAGTTTAGCCGTTCCTAACGGACACTACTTTGGCGCCTGATGCCAGGTACGATCTCCCTCTCTTGACGACAACGTAAAGGAAGGCAAGTCCCAACCCAATAATCGCAAGGCGCTGAACGGGGTACTCTGAAACAGTAGTAGTAGCAGTAGCAGCAGCTTGCTGGCTCTGGACACCTTTGCGCAGAAAGGATGTCTCAGGGACCCCAACCGTTGTGTCGCCCGCATGAAATTTCTCCAGAGCGCTTCTGTATTGGATAGTCAGCTCATCCATGTTCTGGATGTGCAGATCATCCACATGGGTCCCGACTATCTTAACTTCCTTGATAGGCACACCCTGCTCGTTAAGCGGTAAGTGCTGTATCTTCTCAATGAGCTCCTCAAGCCCATAGTACACCTGACCGAAGACTACATTCTTGCCATCGTTCTCTACTAGGGGTTCAAGCGAGGTCACGATGTAGAACTGCGAGTGATTGGAATCAGGGCCATCGTTCACCATCGCCAATCTTCCCGGCCGATCGTGTTTTATTTCAAAGTTCTCATCTTTAAACGTCTGTCCGTGTATCGAAAACCGGTGGTCTAGCACTTTGCCACCGCTTATATATCTGTTCGGGATAACCCTGTGGAACACAGTGTTCTTGTAGGTGACGTCAAATACGTTATCCGTGTCCTTAATCTTCGCTTTGACGCCCTTCGCTAGTTCCTTGAAGTTTCTCACCGTGTCCGGCACGACCGACCCATACAATTCGATCCCTATCTCATGTTCCGCTATCTTGTCGCCATCTTCGTAGAGCAAAATCATCTGTACACGCTGCGAGACGGGAGGGTTCGGTGGATACATCTTAACCGACTTGGCCTGAGCTCCGGAGATGACCCCGAAATACGACATGAGCCCAAACATCACCACCCAGCATAACGCCACCAGGCGCTGTCCATTGCCTACTGCCATTATAGTTCCTAACTACTTCACCTAGTCACCGGATAGGTCTATAAAGCTGTCTGAACACTCTCTTAACTACCCGTAAACACGTTAAGGTAGTGGTGAGGTTACATGATCAAGACAAAAACTTTCTTTTTCTGAAACTACCCGCATATCCTACTCATCTTGACAGCTCCTAAATAGTAGCACACGCAAAAAGCAGTAGCTCGCACTCAAATGTTTGGTATTCGGCATAGCAGCGTACATACTGACCAATTGGTTACATGCAATATATGTTGCGCGGTCTTCCAGCTCATATAGTAATGAAACGACCGTCACCTAGTTTGTTGCCTTGCAGTGGAACCAGGGGCTTGAAGGCTTGGGTTCACGCATACTCGGTGCAGTAGCCGAACCAATTACGCCCCTTGCACGTCGAAGATGAGCTCTCAGGGCTGGTGGTGGTCTGCGTGGGCTCGATAATGCTGGACGGTGTTGGATCCACCGGGTCATCACGCCAGCGAACATAATTCCAGTTGTAGCAATCACGACACATATCCGGTGGCGCGCATACTGCCACTGTTTCGTAGTCGTCGAGAACCTTGTCGATGACGGTGTGTATGCGATGGTTCAGCAGGTTCACCCGCCAGCCACGGTCATTGACGACGTCATAAACGCAGCTCTTGCCCGAGTGGCAGCTCGTTTCCATGGCGTAGCCCGCGATGGAGCAGCCGGAACTGGCGCCGTTGCACGTTCCCATGTAGATCGGGTCGGCCGTGTGGCCGAAGTGCCACACAGTGTCCAGCTGGCTGGGCAGGCCTGGCGGCTGGGGCAAGTGGAGGCGCTGCGTGGCGAGAAGCTCGCCCGGCGCCTCGAAGGTAACTGCCGGGACCCCGTAGGTCCGCGCAACCAGACTCGCGAGCGCGCCACCAAGCGAATGGCCCGTGAGCCATATAGAGGCGTCGGGGAACTCCGCCAGCACCTGCTTGTACATGTCTAGACCCGCCTGGTAGTAGCGGTCCTTGCGGCGCAGCTCCGACTCGAGGCACGATTCCTCGCACGTGTATGACTTGATGTAGCAGTCGCAGACGGTGGTCCATAGATAGCTGACACGCGCACAGCAACAGGAGAAGAGAAGGTTGTCATTCAGCTTGTCATTGGCGCTCGTCTCGTCATCATCGCCAGATCCTGGAAGAACCTGGCTGCTGGTTCCCTTGAGCGCTAGCACCACCACAGAGTGGTCTTCGTTCGCGAAGACGTGCGCTCGAAGCCCGTTCGCGTCCCAGCCCAGGTGTATTTGATCGCCCTCGATTGAGCTGTTCCAGCTGGTGACGTTCCGCCAGTCGCCAGTATTCGGCAAACGCACGTATGCATTAGATGACATCAGCGCCAGAGATATCACGGTCTCCTTGTCCGTGATATTCGGTACAAACATATCCTCGTACCCCCAATCCATCTTTATCTGCTCTGCAAGGTCTGGCCGCTCCAGCGCAAAATCCAAATACGGCTCCATGAACTCTGGCACCTGCTGCTGCGCGCGTATGACCTTCATGCGCTCCTCCCGCAGCGTATACGCGTGCTCGAACGGGTTGCCCGCGCGCCGCCGACCAGCCTCGGGCCACAGCTCCAGCCCTTCCTGAAGAGCCAGCACCTCATACTCGGCTGCCGCGGCCATGCGAAACCTCTCATCCACATCCAGCACCAGATGCGTCCCATGCTCTTTGCCGACGCCGTGGTGATGCACCTGCACCAGCTGAAACCGCCCTGCCTCATTCCCGCGCGGCATGCCGTTGATCCACCACCACTGTCGCGCCTGCGCGAAGCATGCAGAGTACAGCACATAGCATATCAGTCCCAGAACCATCAGCGCCTTTCCTGCAACGACTTTCCTTCGGCTGCGAGAAGCCGGAACCTTCTCTTTCCCTCCTAAACGCTCATGCAACCCGGCCCTCCTTGCGCCTTGGCCAGTCTCGTCATCGGTACCGTCCCAACCACTATCACGATTTTCTACCATATCCGATGCTTTATTGAGCTATCAGAGGTGGGATAGGCTGTTAGCTTGGCCTGTAGGTACTTATCTCCCTATAGCCATAAAGATGTTCATCATTGTACACGTTATGATTATGCCATCTTCACTGCCGCCTGGCCCTCCTATCCCCCACAGCGGCATTTCACGCGGTGCGGAGGCCCCCCAAGGGTGCTCACTTGAATATATACTGACTAATTCTAACGTTTATGTCCGGTGTGTGCCTTGTGCGCAGTTTCAGCGCAGCTCTTCGCTCTTCAGCTGCGGTGCGACGTCTGCGACAAGAAGATCGCGACACTCGACTAGCCTCAGGTCTCTCACAACTAGAGGAGCGCCAGGCGGAAGCTCGTCGTTGTTCTTGGCCAGCGCCAGCTCGTAGGTGCGCTGCAGGACGTCGCCCAGGCGCGCCAGCGAGCAGGCGACCGCGTCCGCCAGCGCGCGCGGCGTGCTGCCGCACAGCGCGTCGACCAGCAGGGCGCAGAAAAGGTCGCCGCTGCCGGCAAAGGTGGCGGGCAGCCGCGGCGTCGCAAACAGGCGCGCGGCCCGCCCGTCGCTGCAAGCGGTGTAGCAGACGTTGTCTTCGCCGGCAAACTGCACGTCGGTGACCACGACGTGCGCAACGCGCGGGTACTGCGCGTGGAACGCGGCCAGCGCGCGCCGCAGCGCGGCCCGCGTGCCCGCGGTCATCCCCACAAGCACTTCTAGCTCGAACTGGTTCGGCGTGGCCGCCAACACGCCGCCGGCGCGCAGCACCTCGCGGTATAGCGGCACCACCTCCTCGGGCACGTACAGCCGCCCGGCGTCGCCCAGCACGGGGTCGACGACCCACGCCATCTCGGGCCGCGCCCGCCACGCGCGCGCAATGGCGTCTGCCGCCAGTCGCAGGCCGTCTGCGTCCGGCAGGTATCCCAGAATCACAGCGGTGTGCTTCAGACCCAGCGGCCCGTTGAGGCTGTGTTCCACCAGTCGTGCGAGCACCTCGGGCTGCGTCCGGAAGCCTGCGTGCGTTCCGTATCCAGGGTGGTTGCTGAACTGCACGGTATTAACCACGTCCACGTCCCAGCCGCGGCACTGGAGCGGGAACACCGCGGCCTTGTTGCCGACATACCCGTGCACTACATGGGATTGGACTGAGAGCAGCTTCTTGGTCATCCCGGCCTCCTGTCGGCTCGCGCGATGTCCCTCGTCAATCCTGCTGCGTGGCCGGTGAACGATTTTCGGGCATCCATTTCCCAAATTTTAAACAACAAGCCACTTGACAGTAAGTTAGATAGCCCCGCGCGGTATCGAGGGCGTTTAGATCGAGCTTGAAGCAGACTGAAGCTGGTATTGGGCATACCTGGAGTGATAATACGGCACAGGAAAGATGAAGTTGCAATCGACGCTGTACAACGTTGGATACCCTGTGTATGGCGCGCGGTTCCTGAACCCAAACACGCTGCTAGTGACGGGAGGGGGCGGAGAGGGAAATCACGGGATTCCCAATAAGCTGACGGCGCTGCAGGTGAACTTCAACAAGAAGAAGATCGTGAAGCGGTTCAGGGAGCTGACGCTGGACGAAAACGACGACTCGCCGACGACCCTGGACGTGGCGCAAGATGTGATTCTGATGGGGTGCAACGAGAATTCTGAGAAAATCCGGCAGGGCGCGCCGAACCACCACCTGCGCAAGTTTGTGTACGAAAATGAGCACCTGAAGTTTGTGGGGGCGATCGACCTGAACCGGTCGGACAACCCGGAGGACTACACGAAGCTGCTGTACATGTCGCAGGACGGGTGGGTTGCCGCGGTTGCGTCGTCGGCGGTTCCGACCATCATACGGATCGTCAACCCGAACAACCTGCGGGAGACGTACGAGGTGGAGACGGGGAACGACGTGAAGGACCTTCATTTTTCGTCGGACGGGAAGGTGCTGGCGTATATCACGTCTTCGACGCTGGAGGTAATTTCGATCGTGACTGGAAACTTCATTGTCCGCAAGACCGACTTTGACAAAAACTTCAGTCTCTCGAAGATCCGCTTCATCGGCGAGGATACGGTGTTGATTGCCGCTGCGTTGAAGAAGGGCACGGGGATTGTGCTGACGAAGTTAAGTCTGAAGAAAGGTAACACGCAGATTCTGAAGACATGTGTGATAACCAAGAAGTTCAAGAGCGTGACCTCTATGGACGTGGATCCAAAGGGGCAGCTAGCTGTGTTGGCGGGCAGCGACAACTCGCTGGCGCTTGTCAAGTTGCGGAACTTCAGCGTTGCCAAGTTTTTCAAGCAGGTGCACACCTTCGCCGTTACTCGGGTAGTATTTTCGCCGGACAGTAGGCTATTGGTGAGTGTGTCTGCCGCCAACACTGTGCATGTAGTGCAGCTCCCCGAGGACTTTGCTACCCGCACGACGCTGACTGAGAACCTCGTCAAGTTCCTGACGAATTTCGTGCTCATAGTTTTAGTGGCTCTTTTTGCCCGGTTCGCCCACCAATATGACTTGCACACCAAGGCCTATCATGTTGTCAGCAACACATTGCGGAAGCGTGAACACAGGCCGACGTCGTTCTTTAATGATATTCTGAACCAGCAAATTACTTTGATTGGTGACGTGGTGTCGAGCTCCACTACTGCTGTGGACACCGCGCATTCGTCTGTCGATACTAGCGGTTGGTACCTTGAATCCACGTCCTCGTACTCTGACACTGCAGCCGCTTTAAGCGGTGGGTTAGATGGTGATGCTGCTACTATTGAATCTCTAGCTAAGAGCGCTGGCGTGGATTCACCTGTAGAAGTAGAAACTCTTCCACATGCTACCAGCACTACTTTCTCAGAAGTGACAGCATACACCGGAGCGTACCCGGAAGTCGTAAGTTCTGCTCCTTCAGAAGTCACTATTGAATCTAACGTAGACTCAAAGTCTACGGCTATTGAGACTTCGACCACTCAGGCTATTACTATTTCTACATCTCTTCAGTCAATTTCTGTTTCTGATGTTTACACGGGTACTAGTGTCGCAGAAGACATATCCTCGAGAGGATCAGATGCTTCTGTGGTCCTAGGGGAGGCTGCCACCACCTCTCCGTCACCGGTTATTATTGCCGAGGAAAAGTTTGTGAATCCCACAGCAGAATTTCCATCGGCGTCTACTACGAGTAGCACACCCTCTGTGCCCAGTGTAGCGCCCAGCCCTTTCTCACTCGGTGCCGAGAAACTCTCAGAACCTAAAATAACGGAAGGCTACAAACCTGCAATTGAATCACCATCCGTCTCTGGTCAAGATGATGGAAGTGTAATTCTTGCATCTTCCGTTGCTATGCATATCTCAGTATCCTCGGTAAGCCAAACATTGACGGATCAACGCCAGCCTATTCCAAGCAGCCTACAAACTCAAAACGAGGATGAAATTGTAAAGCAAGGCGAGGATGAACTTGTAAAGCAAGGCGAGGATGAACTTGTAAAGCAAGGCGAGGATGGCATTGTGAAACAAGGCGAGGATGGCATTGTGAAACAAGGCGAGGATGGCATTGTGAAACAAGGCGAGGATGGCATTGTGAAACAAGGCGAGGATGAAATAGAGGAATCTTCGCAATTGGAATCGGCATCCACGTCATCGGATCATGGTGATGATATTCTGGAACATCTAGATAATGGTGGTGAGGATAAAACCGTTCTTGATAATTCCGTGGAGATCGGTGAATACCTCGATGAAATCCTAGTTAAGAACTTCACATCGGAAATTGGTAATTCTCTAAATGAAGCCCACGAGGGTGGTGACATAGCCATTGGAGAATCTGAACAGATTCCTACTCTAGACTTAGAACTGCCGGAGTTAGCTGGTAAGCATCTAGATACGAGGTCTGATGATCAGCATCTGCTTGAAAATAACACAGAAGCTGTCCTACAGATTGCTCCAGTTTTTGATGGTATCGAATTGGACGATAATATGATTGATGCTGAGTATTCACAATCTTTGAGCGATCCACTACAGAACATTGCCATCATGCCGGACGTGATCGACAACTTGGAAATTCAAACATTCAGTAAGCAGCAAGAGCAGCAGTTAGAACCAAGTACGAGCGAATCAGTTGGCGCTTCGCACAACGTTCATACCGAGGCAACTATGGTTGAAGTCCAAGTGTTTAATCCAATATCCTCAACAGAGAACGTTGCTAGCGCTGAGAGTGAGGATCCTATAAATCTAAAGAAGCTAAAAGCGGAAATGGCCATTGTGGACCAAGCATCAGAAACGGTCTACAATAATGCCGCTTCAGATGCTCCAGGCTCCGAGGATGCAGTGACATCTCCTGAACAGCTAGACTCTGCTCTTGATTCTACTGGGGGGACTAATAATTCGAAAATGGGAGCGGATATGCAAACAGAGCTTTTGGCGAAAAATGTTGGTCTTCAGCCTACAGTTGCAATCTCTGAAGAGTTAAATGTTCCAAAAACACCAGTTTTAGAAATAATAGATGAACCACAGACAGTGACTGAAGTTCATACAGTGAGAGAAACTGTCGTTGATGGCAGCACAAGGTCAGCAAACACTTTTATGGGAAATAGCACAATTGAAGTCATAACCGTTAAGGAAATAGTGAAAGAGACGGTGTTCGTAACTGAGAAGGTGACTAATTAATTACCATGTAAGCCTGAACACTGACTATTTTTTGTCAAACTTACCTGAACACCTAAACCTAGTTATTACACAACCATGAGTTTTATTTACACATAGGGTGCTACAGCTACGGGAAATATCCAAAGAAATTAGCTTTGCTTTGGTAAAAGATATTCTTCCCTATTCAGCAAACCCTCTAATATGCATTATATCTTCATATCAAACGTTGCTGCATTCTCCCGAAAGTACCTTGGTGTTCATTTTATATCCTCGTGCACCTCATCCATAGCAGTTTCTATAGTATCATTCGTATCATTTTTGAATGAAGTAGATTCCATATCAACACCCGTTTGTGGAGAAGGTTCATTACTTTGAGCGTTTATTATCATGTTGTCTCCCCTTTCCTGTTTCAGGATACTCTTCTTTGCTGCCCGAATTAATCGTCTGAACTCCTTACCATGCAGTCGAGACCATGCTGATTTATCAAATTTATCTGTCCTAAACGATTTTAAAAGCGTGGAAGCGCTATTATTAGTTTTCAACATATTCGTAATATTGCTGGACATGCCTGATGTTATTGGGGTATCTGTGTTACGTGTAGCTTCCCAACTTAATAAACTCCTTCTTAACTCACCTTCAGTAACAGGTTGCATAGAATCGAGGAAGTTGCTATTCCAAAGTAACTCATAATGATTATATCTATTGATCATCTGCTGACGTGAACCTGTGGTAGGCAGTCCTAGCTCTAATAACTTTTGCTTCAATTGATTGGTAGAGAGGGAAGTAAAGTGAAGTTTAGGAAGACGCGCTTTCGTTACTCGAAGCCCTGATCCCAAATAAGATTCCTTGTGTGATACTAGTTCGCCTCCTGGTGATGCAGTACGTCGCTCAGTAACTGGAGGATTTTTAGAATCTGGCGATGCGGCACGTCGCTCTGCAAAGTGCGGGGTTTTAGAATCTGGTTCAGCTGTATATGACTGCTGCTCTATAACAGCGATATCGCTGTCTCCACTTTCTCGTAGTGTCCCCATCATGAGACATTCATCCAAATGCACACGCTCCAGAAAGTCTTTACTATATAGCTGGTTGCATATCGGACACTGTACCTTCTCACTAGTGGCCTTAGGCTTCTTCTGTAACATATACTGGATGCCATTTTGCTTCGTGCGCTGTCTCTTGCTGGAGCCAGCCTCAGCCTCATCAATCTTTGGTGATCCCCTCTTCGAAACAGGCGCTGCCGCTGTGCTCTCAATTATCTCCACCTCCCCATCTGAATCCAATTCAATGGGTAGCGTATTCTGAACTACTTCCACTGCCTCCACCGGAGGGACGCGAACTGTTTTCAATAACTGCGCGCGTAAACCCATGTAACATGCCGCGAGCTCGCCCACTAGGAACTCTTTCTGTAACATATTCTGCCGCAGCTCTGCCAAGCATAGAGGGCACCTGCTTTCCCTGTTCAGGTATTCTCTGATGCATAGTGAGCAAAATGTATGCCCGCATTGTGTTAAAACTGGTGTCTGTAGCATATCTTTACAAATATGGCATCGCAGCAAGCTGTCAAGGTCTGCCAACTCCGGGATACTGGTTCCAGCAAAGTCACTTGGATCGGTCACTATTTGACCCGACACAACGCTCATAGTTTCTATGCTTTATGATGATATATCGTAGCAGGTTTCGTTACTCCTATGATGCTGAGCTTAGTGCGTCATCCGTAGATGGTGAAGTTTTACTCGAGACTGTGCAACACCAAAAATAAGTTACTGGCATCATGAAACCACATGACTTAAAGGTTAAGCTGAATAGAAACTATTAACCATAATACTACTAATAGTTACACTTATTGACTGAAGATAGAATACAACGGCCTGATATTGAATCGATATTAACCTGCAAATGCAAAAGAAGTGGATCACGCGTACTTTTAGGAGTAACCTCTATCCTTTCCTTCCTTGACACAAGGAACCGAATGTGCACCTCTAGTTTAAAAGCCAGTTTCAGCATAGAGAGCAGTGACCATAGCAGATCATTTCGTGTCAGCGTCAGGTGCTGCCGGCTTGAATAAAATATCTAGCCGTTGCTGTGAAGCGTAATCGTTTCGGTCTTCGGAACCTCCGAGTGCGCGCCGCCATACTGAACATAAATCCACGCCAAAAAGGGCACTTGTGGAAATGTGTGGAGCCTCTAGCATGCTCTGTGGCCGATGCAGTCCAAAAGAGCTGGATGCCGAGGAATTTAGTGGCCTGCGTGGGGAACGGGGCGCAATACGGCGTTCACTATCGAGCACGGGCTCATCGACATATCCGTTGGGAGTACCAGCAGGCATTATGATGAGGGGAGAGCCGAAGAAGTCATCGAAGAATGGCGTGTGTAGCTTTCCAGCAGACGCCGGCTGTTCGCGGGGCGTCTGGAGAGGGCTATGAGATTGTGGAGTCTCTAGCAACTGCGGCTGTAGAAGTACTCCTTCGTCAGGCGAAGCAGTGTCAAAACAAGTGTTAAACGAGCAGGTATAGCGGCGCATTAGCGGAGAGGATGACAGTGTCTCGTTTGACGTTGAACCCATGCAATTCCAGCTACCTTCGTGATCCAGCGAATCCGGTGTACGCTGCCTTTCAGGTTCTTCATCGGAGGATGCATCTGATGAAGCTGTATTGGGATGCTCCGGTGTCGCTAATTCCTCGGCGTTGCGCGCGTCTGCATCGGTTGCATAGCCAGCCTCGTCAAATGTATCCGGATTTCGGTATCGCCGCTTAAACACGTCGTAGCTCCTTGCCGCCACAGCTGGAGCTGGTGCGAGTGACGGCAGTAGTGGGGATTCCTTTGCGACTCCCACGCTTTCCCTGGTAGTGCCCGCCCGTTGCAGCCGTTGTCGAATCGCAGCGCCGGTATACTCCGCCCCATCGCGGAAAAACCGGCCCTCACAGTTGCCCTTGATCTCCCAAAAGTGGCCTTTCCCATCAAGCGATTTCCCACCCTTGACAAACGCCTCGTTCAGCGACAGGTTGTGCCGGATGCTGTTCTGCCACCCCGCGTCACACAGGCGATAGTAAGGGAAAAAGGACGAGATCCATCGGTATATCTGGGATAGCGTTAACTTGCCCTCCTGAGATTGTAGAATCGCAACACCTATCAACACCGCGTACGAGTACGGAGGTTTGCGGTCCGAAGCCAGCTCGCACCCACGTTCCAGCTGCGCGGCCAGCTCATCCACCGTATGAGTACCGCTCGCACGACCCTGCCCGGCCTCAAATGTCTGCTTGCGTCGCTGCAACTTGCTTCCACGCAAGGGTGAAGACATCTCAGGCGACAGCGGCTGCCGTCGTTTGCGCTCCCGCGCTGTCGGTGTAGCAGCCGTCGCGTCAGCGTCGCGTGTTTCTGCAACGCTTACGTGCATGTTTCTCCGACGTCCGTCGAAACTAAGTAGGCGATCTAGCACTCCCGTTACCGGATGGTCCGGATTCCCCTTCTCTTCGCGTTGTATTGCCCCTCTGCTGCTCGTGTGCACCCGTTGCCGCCGTAACAGCTTTGTCCCGCACGTCGCAACTCACGCGTCCGCACAGTAGCACAAAGCTCTCTATGCCTTAGATACGTTGTCACGTACCGGAAAAGCTGATCTTCGCAAGCCCCGTTATCCCAGCTTCCTCTGTGCGGCGGTGGTCTGCGTTGGTGTTGCGCGAGATTGCGTCGTGGGCAAAGGGGCCGACGCGTAAAATAAATTTAGGTAGGAGACCGGGACAAACAGAGCGAAGCCCACCGCGATGAGCCCAATTGGCGTGGTGTAGCCTACTAGTGGCGTGGCTTGAGCTGGTATTACACATTATATAGGAGGTTCTAATCTGTGCTTGCGCATCCACGGCAGCCGCAGCGCGTACACTGCTCGAAGTCAGCGCCGCTCTGTTGTTCCAGGGCCGCTCTTGGAACGCGACAAATGCAGGTGTGGCCGTATTGGGACTCGCCAGGCTGGATGCATCGCAAGCAGCACAGCTTCTCGTAGCCCTGCTTGCGCCACTTGGCAATGAGGTAGCGATCTGCGTAGCGGTGACGTAGAAGCCAGTCATACAGATCACGCGAGATGGCTCGGCGGCGGTGATACATGGTGTAGACATAGCGGGAGCGCTCGTGGGCGACGCGGAACACGGGCCAGGCAGAGGCGCTGGCCCGCGGCCCACGTGGCGCAGAAGCGCTCTGTAGGTCTCGCAGCTGCTGCGCGAAGGCGGCCAGCGTCGGCTCTACTTTATCGAAGCCGGCAGGGGGCGGCGAGCGAGGAGAACGTGGCATGGTGTGGAGGGGAGCAGAGACACAGCAGACTGCGTGCGTTAAGAATGCCCGCGCAGAGGAACAAAAAGAAGAGCAAAAATACGACACCAGCAGGATTTGAACCTGCGCGGGCAGAGCCCAAGAGATACCTCTGAAAGATTCGAGTCTCCCGCCTTAACCACTCGGCCATAGTGTCTTAACTGCTGAAGTATAGGATCGAGGGCCTAGTCAGAGGATGGTGAGCTATCTTCAAGAACGTGACCGCACGCGCTATGATTAGCCCCACTCAGATAAAGCGAGGCTATAGCAGCTCTGCAAGTTCACGCTAGCGGGCATAGGTTCCCCCATGCAGTATGTAGTAGCTAAGCGGAAGTGCCCGCGCCGATACTATTCTTAGTGCACGCAGAGTCTGCGATGCCGCCCAAGAACCTATCGGTTACCTGAAGAGACACATCCCGAACTTGACAGGAAATCACGTAGAGCGAATTGCATATGGGGAAGCGCACTAAGTGGCTTACAGCTAGGGCCGCGTGTCTGTATTAACATTAGTTTTCACGTGATGGGTGCAGGTCGTTCGCCATAGAACACGCAGCTTTTAATTAAGAACATAAATACTAGTGCCTGTTGAACGCTAGCCAAGAACACGGCGCATGTTGGCACGCTCGCGCAGGGTATCACGCCAGGTAAATAGTGCCATAATCCATGCCATGACTAGGACCGATGCGCCGACGCTGAGGTTGAAGGTGAACATAGGTGTCAGCCCGCGGTATTCCAGCGCTTCTATGATCTGATCTGTGGACTCCATAAAGATCATGCCTCCGGATATGAGGCAGAAGGATGTCACTAGCTCTGGAAATGGGTGAGCTGGTTCCTTGCTCTCACGGGGCAACAGTTGCAGGAGGAGAAAGGTGAAGATACGGAAGAACGAACCGTATGCGAGCAGTTTTCCCCACTGCGCGTGGATAACCGTCGAGACCTCCGACGCCTGCGCATGCTGCGACATAAGGATACCCGTAAAGAATACTGTTAGTGCTGGGAAGGGGTTGGGCGAAAACCCTGGGGACCCATCGTCGCAGCTGCCGAGTATCCCCGCAGCCGCAGTCCGGCGCCAGTTGGCCAACCGACGTTCCACAATCAGGCCGCATAATCCGCATCCGATGTACATGAACGCGATTGATACATGCTGCAGGTCTTTGGCCTCCCACCGGCCGCCAGGGTTTGCCAAATGCTCCAGAAACACATTGGTGGATCCGTAGAAGAATATGAGAAAGGACTCGATACCCTCCATGGTGGTGGTGCCTTGCGGCAGCAGCCACTTCCAGCGGGATACGTTCTCTTGCGTTGCCTTGTAGGTAACTGCGTTCCATGCCCAGCCGTGGACTGCACCAAGACCACAGTAGCGAGCAAGCGAAAGAATGCCGAGCAGGAAGAAGATACCGCCCTTGATCCAATGTGCCAGGAAGTTAAACACATACTTCCCCTGCGCAAACCGGTTTCCCACTGCGAAACCAACTGCAGCATACACTAGCAGAAGCATGAACTGGAGCCAGTTCGTGGTGCGATACACTACAGCGAACACTGCACCAAAGCGCTCCGCCATCTGCTGCACGATTCGGTGGCGCAATATTGCAGGCGGTTGCACACGCTCACGCCTGTAACCATCGCGTAAACCGGCTGGGATCTGCTCCACGTCGGGTGCGAGCTCTGCAGTCTCCTCCACTGGCGAATCCATTTTGCCAACATTACCTTCATGTTCGTCAACGCTCCTTTGGCTGTGTCCGTGCGAGCTGTTGGAGCGCTCTGGCCTGAGGTACTCTAGCGGAATAGCATGCGAGGCTGCGTCCGGGGTCAGCCACTTGGCCGCCCGCACCACTACGGCAGACACTGCGTGTACTACGGATACAATCGCAACCATCCACGAAAGCTTCCCGTATACATTTCCGGGATACAGCGATGACGGGAGCGACGCTGCGAACACTGCCAGCCCTGCCAGCCCTGTCCACAGCACCAGGCAGTGGGCAGAGAGACACGCCAGGTACCAGCGGGACTCTGACTCCGCCAAGACTAGCGACGCGGGGTACAACACCACTGCTGTGCCTGTAATTGCCGCTGCGTGAAGCCACAGCCCTCTTCTGTGTCCACTGTGTGCGTTGAAATAGGTCGTCGTGTCGTATTGCTCCCAGTACGCGCGTTCCGCCGCCGTCAGCTCCATCTCCAGGATCGGCATCCCATGCATGTGATGACTCTCGTGCGCCACAGGGTGCACGCTACCGTTGTGCAGCTGCGCTTGGCTGCCGTGCGAACCGTGCGAACCATGCTGCGCCGCAACTGCGGCGGCTAATGCCGTCAGATACACCGTTGCCAGACCGCGCATAATTAGGTGAGGTGCTGCGCAAGATGTCAAGCTCAGAGCTTTGCGTTCGTCTCATATATACCCCTCGCCCAGTGGCACGTTCGAGAGCTACAACCCTGCTTATTCAGCCTGCTCGAGTAGCTCTCAAGGCCGTTAATCCCATTCTACTATATAGGGGCTGCCTATTACGGTATAAAGACGCGGAAAAACTACGATAAGGTCCGCTAGCCGCGCTCATTTTTCTAAAATATGATTGCTGTCTAATAGCTGACCCATGATGGGCGGCTATAGCATCGTGGATAAACAAAAAAAACACGGTCGGCGGCTACACAAGGAAGCTACTACTAATGCAGCAGAAACAAAACAGGACGCAGTAAAGCATGGAAGAGAATGCGTACTTGGACGGC
Organism: [Ashbya] aceris (nom. inval.); assembly: GCA_000412225.2. Lineage (NCBI taxonomy): Eukaryota > Fungi > Ascomycota > Saccharomycetes > Saccharomycetales > Saccharomycetaceae > Eremothecium > [Ashbya] aceris (nom. inval.). The sequence goes on from CP006020.1 coordinate 450,397, forward strand.
GCGGGTGACCGAGCGACAGGTGACCAAGCTTACGATACTGGCGGTTATACTTCTACTAGCGACGGCGGCTCGGAAAGGGGGCATTACGGTGAGGTGGAAGACCGCTGGGGTCCGCCACGGGATAAAGACTCTCATTGGGAACAGGACAGCAGCGACCAGAAGCTGATGGGGAACAAGATGCTGTCAGAGTACTCGGAAGAAACGCAACGACTCTTCACGCACTTGCAGGAGGTGTTCCAATTCCAAAAGGATAACTGTAAAAACATCTACGATTATTTTGTGGCTTTGGTGCAGTCTCGGCGAAGAGGTAAGCGTAACAACTTCGAGCGCGCGGTCGACACGTTGTACGCGGACTATGTGTTCGGGCCGAACAGCAACTTCCACAAATGGTACCAGTTTGTGTATGGGGAGGACGAGATGCCACACTGGGCATACGGCACACTTGATGACCGGATCACACAGGTCGCGCTATACTTGCTAATATGGGGCGAGGCGAATAACGTTCGTTTTATGCCTGAGCTTCTCTGCTACATCTTTTCAATCATGTGCAACCATTACTATGGGAATATGCTGCACGACGCGAACACAGTGGGGCCATTTTTGGACCACGCCATCACTCCGATATATGAGTACTACTATTCGCAGCTGACTTCGGGAAAAGACCATTCGAGTGTGGTAGGATATGACGATATCAACCAGTGTTTTTGGAACAGGACATTCATCTATACGTTGCCAGTGAAGGGAGTGGGACCTTTGAAGATGATCCCCACTGACGAGCACTACGTGTTTTTCAACAGAATTGCCTGGAACCAATGCCTTGTCAAGACGTATTACGAACGCCGCACCTGGTTTCATGTCGTTACCAATTTCCACAGGGTTCTTGTATTGCACTTGTCAGTGTACTGGTATTACTTAGCTTTTAATGCACAGCCCCTCTACACGAAGGATTATTCTATCGTTGAAGATAACACGCCTCCAACATATGTCGTTTTGTTAGTCATGTCATTTGCTGGAGCTCTAGCGTCGAGTATAACCCTCGGCGCCCTTGTTGGAGAAGCGATATTTGTGCCCAGGCGATCTCCTGTTGCAACGCCTATGGTGACGCGCTTCATAGTGACGACTATGTCGGTGATTGGTAATACGGTTCCTGCTGGTGTGCTTCTCTACCTTGACTTGGAATTTATGGGTACGCCAATGGGTTTGCTAGTAGCGACGGCTATTTTGGGGTTTTCTCTTCTTACTGTCGTCTATTACACTCTACAGCCATTGAAACACTTGTACACCAGAGCGGCAAGCGATCCGTTTACTTCGAATATCCACAATTTATCAAGACACTCACAGACGGCGTCAGTAGGTCTCTGGTCCTTAATATTCATTTCCAAATTCGTTGAATCATATTTCTTCTTAACTTTGTCTGTGAAGGATCCCATTAGGGAATTATTTATGCTTCGCATAGATAATTGCAATGAAGACGCCTGGTTAGGGAAGTGGTTCTGTGAAAACCATGGGAAGATTCTAACATGTTTACTTATCATTACCCACTGTGTTTTGTTCTTCTTGGATACCTATCTTTGGTACGTCCTTTATACCACCGTGTTTTCCATGTGCAGGTCTCTTCATCTTGGAGTATCTGCATGTGTTCCCTGGAAAAATGTTTTCTTCAATTTACCACTCAGGTTTTGTGAAAAGCTACTCTTAAAGAAAGGTGAGGAATATGATGGCCTGTCGTTCGCTACAATATGGAATGAAATCATCTTTTCTATGTATAGAGAGCATATTCTTTCCTTTGAACATATAAAAAAGTTGAGGTGTGAATTGGATGATGATGGTGAATTGCGAGGGCCTCCTATATTTATGAAAAGAAAGTCCAAAGCTATTAAAGCTACGGTATTCAAGAAATCAGCAGAGGCCAGACGGCGACTCGGTTTTTTTTCTAAGTCTCTATCTTGTCCCATGCCGGAACCATACCCAACATCGGAGATGCCGATGTTTAGCGTCTTAATTCCCCATTTTAAGGAAAAAATAATTTTGAGTATCAAAGACATTGTCAAGGGTGAAAATGACAGTACTCATGTCATTCTATTGGAATATTTAAAGCTCTTATACGCAGATGATTGGAAAACCTTTATTCAAGAGACTGGATCTTTATATAATGATGATGATGAAAAGGCGTCCAATAGAGCGAATGCATTGAGTGATCATGAGTCGTGTGCAACTCGCGCGCTATTTAGCCTTCCATACTCATTTGCGGGCTTCAAGACGGATACCCCCGAATATACCCTAAGGACAAGGATATGGGCTAGTTTGAGGACACAGACTTTATACAGGACCATATCCGGGTTCATGAAGTATAAAGGTGCTATTTCGCTTTTGCACAGATATGAGACGGATTGTACAACAGAAGAGGCTACCGAGATGGCTTTGTCTAAATTCAGAATCGTTTGCTCTATGCAACGGATGTCTAAGTTTACCGAAGAAGAGCTAGAGGATCGTGATTACTTAATGTCTGTATTTCCCAACTTACAGATTGCCTATGTGGACGAAGAATATGATCCTGCTACTGGTAAAAAAGTTTATTACAGCAGCTTAATAGATGGATACTGTGATACCACTGAAGATGGTACGTGGAAACCAAGGTACAAAATTCGTCTTTCTGGAAATCCAGTCGTCGGAGATGGGAAATCGGATAATCAAAACCATGCCATTATTTTTACGAGAGGCGAATACATACAATTGATCGATGCAAACCAGGACAACTACTTAGAAGAATGTTTGAAAATTAAAAGTGTATTGAGTGAATTTGAAAATGATGTGCCAGATAAGACAGATATTACAGGCGTGCTTAACCCTGTTGCAATTGTTGGCTCCCGCGAACATGTTTTTTCAGAGAAGACTGGTGTCTTGGGAGATCTAGCGGCTGGAAAGGAGCAGGTCTTCGGAACCTTCTTTGCACGTACGCTCGCTTATGTTGGTGCAAAGTTACATTACGGGCATCCTGATTTCGTCAATGCTATCTTTGTCACAACAAGAGGTGGTGTATCGAAAGCTCAAAAGGGCTTACATTTAAGCGAAGACCTATTTGTCGGAATGAGCTCCATATTACGCGGTGGTAGAATTAAGCATTGCGAGTACACTCAATGTGGAAAAGGACGTGACTTGGGGTTTGGATCAATTTTGAACTTTGCTACAAAGATCAGCGCAGGTATGGGAGAACAAATACTCTCAAGGGAGTACTTCTACTTGTGTTCTAATCTCCCGCTCGACCGTTTCCTAAGCTTCTACTATGCACACCCCGGATACTACTTGAACAACGTTTCCATTATTCTTTCGATCACCTTATTCATGATTTTAATTCTGAGTATTGCAGTACTTGTCGATACTAGCGAGATATGTGATGATCGAATGACCCACCAAGAACTGCAAGATTTGAATTGTGCTAATATAAAACCGGTGATTAGGTGGTTACGCCGTTCTGTATTGAGTATTTTCATTGTTTCTACCGCTTCCTCTTTCCCAATGTTTGCAGAAGATATAAGCGAGAAAAGCATAAGCACTGGCGTTCGCAGAATACTGAAACATTTGATTACAGGTGCCCCAATGTTCGAGATATTTGTTTGTAAGGTATATTCTGGATCCCTTATTAACGATTTGTATGCTGGAGGTGCAAGGTATATTGCGACTGGCCGGGGTTTGGCGGTTATTAGAGTCCCATTTGCAAATCTTTATTCAAAGTTCGCTCCCGAAAGTTTTTACTTTTCGTTCTGCTGTTTACTAGTCCTTCTATTTGCTACTACAACAATGTGGGATCCGGTTTTAATATATTTCTGGTTCACCATTTCATCATTATTGTTATCACCGTTTATTTTCAATCCGAACCAGTTCTCTTGGAATGATTTCATCGTGGATTACAAAAACTACTGGAAATGGCTAAGCAGTAGCCGTATTGGAGGAAATATAGACTCGTGGATTTCGTATACGCGTAACTCACATTTGAAAAGTACGAGTTCACAAAATGCAATAATGGGAACTCCGAAGGTAAAAGAGGTTTTGAGTGTCTGCTCTCGAACGCTTTGGACGTTATTGATTTTCATCCCATATATTTTTATCAATTCTAGGAGCACGGTACCATTTAGTACCAATACTATTAGGTACGTTGTCATGCGTATAGTCGTGTTGTCCGCAATGCCCATCGTTTTGAACGCGATATGGTTAATCATTCTAAGCATGGTATCAATAATATGCAGCTTAACATTGAGAAAAATGGCGCCCGGGTATCCAAAGGTGATCTGTTCTATCGCCCATGGCTTGGGAATTTTCTCGCACCTGGCTTCCTTCGGATTGTTGTGTATTCTACACAGGTGGGATTTGAGATTCATCATTATGAGCCTCCTCGTGGCTACGCTATTAGAGTCCTTATTTTTAAGAATTATAGGGTTACTGGACTTTACCTACAACAAGTATGCTGAAAAATCTAATTTTGCTTGGTGGTCTGGTCTATGGCTCAATGAGAAATTCTCGTGGAGATATGCGCTGGAGCCCCTCTGTGAATATGTCAGAAAGGTAATGGAGCTCAGTTGGTTTTGTTCAGACTTTGTACTTGGGCATCTACTCTTATTTTTCCAAATTCCTATTCTACTTGTGCCCAATATAAACAAGATTCACTCATTCATGCTATTCTGGAAGAAGGCTGGGTTTCAAATACGGCCATTGCTATTCTCCAGAAAAATCAAAAAAAAGAGACAAAGAATCACAAGGCTATATTCCTGCATCTTTATCATTATGCTGTTTTTCTTTATTGCTCTGCTTTTGAGCCCACTACTTCTGGATAAGGTGTTCCACTTGCGGTTTGACCATACAGTCCCCTCCAGAATACGTATACTATTTCACTCCGACACCAGGACCTCAAATAATAATCCACCTTAATGGAGGATGGAATAAAATGAATACGATCAGTGCATGCTGCCCGCGTTATATATTCATAAACTGTATTAATAATTAGAGTTGAGCAGATGGCTGCATATCAAATATGCGTGAGAGTAGAGAGCTACTATTGAAGTTCTTCTGGTAGATCATCTACTTCCTCTATTAGAATATCGCGATACCGTGCTCTGACATTTTGACTAATGCTGGAGGTATCCTTTTCTGTGCCGGCTAGGCGCTCCTGTGCCATGTTCTTCCTCCATTGAACTTTCTGTAGTACTTTGTTGTCTGACATCGACTCCTGTTCCATGATAGCCAGAGCCTTATTACATGCACTTAACGCATCTTGCCACCGTTCTAGCTTAAGTAGCGCCATGGACATATTGGCAAGATGCACTGGGTTCGAGGCGTCAGCTAGGGAAGCATTCTTATAATATACAACAGCAGTCTCGTAGTCTCCTTTGGAGTAGAATTCGTTTCCCTTTGACTTCAGATGATCCGCATTACTATCTGAGGTAGCCATCAGTGTATAATGTTTAGTGTCCGCTGTTAACGTTCGAGGTTCTTTTGCTTGGTGTAACTGATTTTTCAAAGTAATACACAATCTACGGACAATACTGTTCGAGCAAAAAGAGAAGGCGTGATTCTCAAACCCGTATGGCATTAAATGAGGAGGTAGAAGAGGAGATTTCTGCCGTGGATGCGATCTACCCCGGAAATCTCAACAGGTTAAGTGACAATAGGATTCTCGTTAAGATTCCTAACTATGAAGAGATCGCCATACAGATATCATTTCCCTCGAACTACCCTGCAGAGGAGCCGCCTCACATTTTAGACATATCTATCAGCAATGAGAAAGTGGACAAATACGACAAGGGTTGTTTACAAGCACTTTGCAAGGATCTAGTGGCCTCCGTTTACGCCCAAGGCTTTGTATGTCTTTTCGATTTTATCAGCGAGCTGAGCAATGCACTGTACGAGAAATTTGGTGCGAACGATGACACTACGGAAGATGATGAATTAGTGGAGAAGGTAGCCAACCTGCATATAGACCCATTTGAGGGGTGGATTGCTAGCGATCCAATCACGGATCGCAGCTCCACCTTTATCGCATACGCAGCGCACGCGAACTCCGAAGAAGACGCCTGCGCCAAGATAGATCAGCTAAAGACCGACAATAAGATCGCAAAATGTGCACACCTGATGACAGCATGGCGCATTCATGGCGAGAATGGAGTAGTATACAAGGATTGCGATGATGATGGCGAGTCTGCAGCTGGAAGCAGAATGCTACATCTGCTGAACACCATGGACGCGTGGGATGTTGTCGTGGCAGTCGCTCGGTGGTTTGGAGGGGTACATATAGGCCCAGATCGCTTTAAGCACATTAATTCCTGCACGCGTGATGCGTTGATCAAGGGCGACTTTGTGTCCCAAAATAAGGCAGGGACAGCGTCGAAGAAGACCAAGAAATAACGTCTACCACCATAATCCACATCGTTATAGTTAAATAGTACATAGAGTAGTTGCCGCAAGAACACATCTTAAGAGCACATTATCGGATGTGTAGCCACAGGAATGCATGTTAGTTCTTCGATGCCTGTCTGTTCCGTTTCTTGACACCTCCCGGGCGTTCTCCGCCGCCAGACTTGGGTCTCTTTGCTCTCTTTTCCGACTTCCATAGTGTTTCCAGCTCTCCAGCTTCGGGTTCCACTACAGTTTTTGTATCATTTCCAGAAGCGCTCGTAACAGTAGCCTCGGCAGGAGCATTGCCGAACTTCCTCCGCCCAGTAGTCGCAGACAACTTTCCACTTTGCGCATCTATCGTTCTGATAACGGTATGCCCCACCGTTTCAACCGGCCGAGGCGTCGGCATCTGTCGCAGTTTCTCGCGGCGCCCAGGAATGCTCCACTCTGAAGAATCGATGAACCTCCGCTGTTCTACATCGTCCCTCTGTTCTCCCTCGGCCTGCTCAGCATGCCTCATGAACTTCATGTTCAGCACTCGGCTTGAAAGTTTACCAGACACTTCATTAGCCATATTATTCGACATTAGTTGAGTGTAATAACTGGCCGTGCTAATTGAGCATGCTAACACAGTTAATATGTCAGGAGCTACCATTTCAGATGAGATGAATATCTCAATTTTTCGACATATATTATATAATCCTTGAAATACAGCTCGAGCATATCGTTTCTTTTGTTTATACGAAAAATTTTAATTCGAGATGAGATGAGCTACACCACTGAAAGACCAAGCAAAGGCAAGGCATTGGTCTACGATGAAGTCTGATTTCAAGTTTTCCAATCTGCTAGGGACTGTGTACAGGCAGGGAAATGTTGTGTTTTCTGAGGATGGGACACAGCTATTCTCGCCCGTGGGTAACAGGGTATCGGTATTTGACCTGATTGGCAACAAATCGTTTACCTTTGAATATGAGCACAGAAAGAATATCGCGAGGATCGACATCAATGCTCAGGGTACACTGCTTCTATCCGTTGACGTTGATGGTCGGGCTATTCTTGTTAACGTAAAGACAAGGAACGTGATACATCATTTCAACTTCAAAGACAAAGTAAATGACGTGAAGTTCTCACCAGACGGCAGATTGTTTGCGCTGGCCTGTGGGAGGTTTCTTCAGATTTGGCGGACGCCAGGCGTGAGCGCTGAGCGTCAGTTTGCGCCGTTTGTGCGTTACAGAGTACATGCAGGGCACTTCGCTGACATCCTGTCGCTCACATGGTCGCGGGACTCACGGTTCATTATTTCGACTGGGAAAGATATGACGGCGAGGATATATTCTGTGAACGCGGAGGAGAAGGATCTAGCATCGATGACTTTTGCTGGCCATCGTGACTACGTAATGGGCGCATTTTTCAGCGCCGACCAGGAGAAGATATACACTGTGAGCAAGGATGGGGCTCTTTTCCAATGGGAATATACCAAAAACCCTGCTCTGGTAGACGAAGAGGATGAAGAGGAAGAGGAGCTGGATCTATCCAAGTATAGCTGGAGAATCACCAAGAAGAACTACTTTTACGCGAAAAATGCGAAGGTCAAGTGCGCCACATTTCACGCTGATTCTAACATGCTGATTGTTGGCTTCAGCAATGGGGAGTTCCGTATATACGAGCTTCCTGATTTTACCTTTATTCAGCAGTTATCTATGGGTCAGAATGCTGTGAACACAGTAGCGGTCAATCGGTCCGGAGAGTGGCTGGCATTCGGGTCTAGCACTCTGGGACAGCTTTTGGTATATGAATGGCAATCAGAATCTTACATATTAAAGCAGCAAGGTCACTTTGATGCATTGAATGCATTGGCATATTCACCAGATGGTGCACGCATTGTGACCGCAGCGGAAGATGGTAAGATTAAGATTTGGGATATTGTATCTGGGTTTTGTCTTGCCACTTTTGAGGAGCATACATCGTCTGTCACCTCAGTGCAGTTTGCGAAAAACGGGCAGGTTATGTTTTCTGCATCTCTGGACGGTACAGTTAAGGCCTGGGACCTCATGAGATTTAGAAACTTCAGGACATTCACTGCTACAGAACGGATACAGTTTTCTTGCCTGGCAGCGGATCCTACCGGTGAAGTCGTTTGTGCCGGCTCTTTAGACAATTATGATATCCAAGTCTGGTCCGTCCAGACAGGTCAGTTGCTTGATACACTTTCTGGCCATGAAGGCCCAGTTTCGTGCTTATCCTTCAGTCAGGAAAACAGCATACTCGCGTCTGCTTCTTGGGACAAAACTATCAGAGTCTGGTCTATCTTTGGGCGGTCCCAGCAGGTAGAACCTATAGAAGCATACTCTGACGTGCTGGATATTTCCATGAGACCTGATGGTAAGCAAGTTGCTGTCTCGACGCTGAGTGGCCAGCTCTCATTCTTCGACGTCGAAACCTCACGACAGGTTGGAAACATCGATTGCAAGAGGGACATCATATCCGGGCGCCATTTGGAGGACCGGTTTACTGCAAAGAACTCGGCAAGGTCCAAATATTTCACGACAATCCACTATAGTTTTGACGGTCTATCTATTGTTGCTGGTGGGAATAATAACTCTATTTGTCTGTACGACATACCCAACGAAGTGCTCATAAAACGCTTCATCGTGTCCAGAAACATGACTTTGAATGGAACCATGGAGTTGTTAAATTCGAGCAGGATGACTGAGGCAGGTTCTCTAGATTTGATTGATCAGGATGCCGAAAATTCAGACCTCGAGGACCGGATCGATGTAAGCTTACCGGGCTCGCGTAGAGGAGGTGACATGTCGACGCGCCGTGTCAGGCCCGAGATTCGCGTTACGGCTGTGCGCTTCTCGCCTTCTGCTAATGCATTCGCGGCTGCATCCACTGAAGGGCTGCTGTTATATTCTGTCGACGACAGCGTCCTATTCGACCCATTCGATCTTGACCTGGATATCACCCCTCAGGCTGTCCTTGATGCTTTGACGAACGGTGACTACCTGCACGCCATAGTGATGGCGTTCCGGTTGAACGAGGAGTACCTCATTAATAAGGTCTATGAGGCCGTGCCGCCTGACCACATCTCTCTTTTGTGCTCTAACCTACCCGTTGTATATGTCGCCCGGATTCTGAAGTTCATCGGTGACTTTGCAATGGATTCTCAACACCTGGAGTTCAACCTACTGTGGATAAAGTTCCTCCTTGCTGCTCATGGACATTATATGGTCGCACACAAACATCAGTTTGCCTCTGCCCTGAGGGCCGTACAGCGTTTCCTCGGTAGAGTTGCGAAGGATGTCGCCGCTGCCGCTAGATCCAACACTCATTCGCACACATTCCTGACGTCCACGCACAGCAGCGTGCCCGTATCTGATTCTGGCGCAGACGATCAGGAACTGGATTCAGAGCAAGAGTCATCAGACGAGGACATGGAAATGCTCTCTGACACCGAAGGGACCTGGTTGGGCTTTAGCGATAAAGAAAAGCCAGTGCCACTAACCAATGATGATGACTCGGACGAAGACTTAATATGAGCATGCGAATGAAGTACTATTGCATTCTCGTCTCAAAAAAAGACAGGCGTAACCTATATACTTCACTATAGACACAGATAATTCACTTTTCGTTAGCAAAGTACCGGCCAGCGTAGTCCATAGATTGGAACACTACCGCGGGAGATTCAGCTCTGGCAGTCCCAGGCGTAAGTAAAGTCGTCGTTTCGTCATTACTTAATCCTGTAGATCAATTTTTCAAAACGTTTTACACGAAGATCAACCAAGAGATGCCTATTAACTCTCAGAGCCGTGAGCTATAAAGCCCGGCTATGGCGCATCCATCGGAGGTAGCTCAACTTGAGCTTGTGTCGAAAAGTGTCAATAATGACTGTGCAGATTTCACAGGGTTACCTGATACTTTAGAAAAGCTGAGTCCTATTGTGAGGAACTCATCGCTGGACCGCAACTATAGAAAGGAGCTCTCTGAGGATATCGCGATATGGAAGGCAATATGTGACTGCCTGGATGGCGCTAATTTGGATCGCATAGAAGAAAAAGAGCTTAGGTATTGGCGTATGCGAGCGGTACGTGGCGTGATACTGCTAGGGCGGAATCTCTCGGTCGAAAACCAACAGCTGCCGCAGGAATTGGCACTGCACAGTAAGGTTGTCGAGCTGCTGGCGCAGGTGCAGTGTCAGTACGAAGAAATGGAAATAGCATTGCACACGGCGGCGTATGAACTGCTATACAACCTGACGCGGGTCGGCTCCACGTTTGACCAGCAGAGCCTAGGAAATGTGTGTAGGGCTCTGAGTTATCCTCTCGGCGCACATGGAAGCCGAGAACTGGCACTACCAGTGTCACTCTATTTCTTGAATATGGTTCGGGATGACGAATTTTTATTCGTCTTTCTAAAGCATCCGGATGCAGACAAGATTGTATATCAGTTCATGCTCCAAGGAGTCATCAAGAACCATACGGAACTTTTCGACGTGATAGACAATAAAACCCATGATTTGGAAAACCTTTCCAGCCTCGGCGCTATACAGATGAGTATTTGGTCATGCCTTGTGACGCATGCATCTTTCAGCCCATACTTGGAAAGACTGGAATCGCAGAACTGGGAGGCTTTTGATACAATCCTTCGATTTGCACAACTAGTCGTAACTAGCTCTGAGAAGTGGGACAAGGAGCAGCTCACTGCCATAACCGTATGGGTTTTTCGGATCTTTGAAAGTACTGCCAGTTCGGTCGAGGCGTATATTGAAAGGGGGGTTGACGACGAAGCCGAGGCGGGCAGACTGCACCAGAAATTATTGGTGGTATTAGACATACTTTCTGTCTTTTCGAAGTATGAATCAATCCGCAAATTCATTATGTTCTACAATGGAGTGGAGATATTAATTAACACTTTACGGCATCTCCAGACACATTGCATGAGAATAAACTTCACCAAAGCTAAATCCAATATGGCGGCAACTTTTAAGGCCTACAATAGCAACTACGAAAGGGTTGAGGATGAAGGAAAAATCAAATCTATAATTAATATCGAGACCTCTTCCATCAAATCTACTAATTTCCCCGAATGCAAGTCATTAATTATAGAGATTCTGGGATTCCTCACCTACAAAAACAGGGAGGTTCAAGATAAATGTAGGGAGCTTCACGGTCTAGAGCTAGTACTTTCGAACTGCGTGATTGATGACAACGATCCCTTCATCAAAGAAAGAAGTATAATGTGTATTCGTTTCCTGCTTGAAGACAACGCCGAGAACCAATCCTTTGTAGCTCAACTGGAAGCGAAAAAAGCTGTAAATGATGATGTGCTCGCAGAAGCTGGGTATGAGGTGAAAATCGGCGCCGACGGTAAGATTGGTTTGACAAAAAACCCACGTGCGGCAGTAGAAGATAAGATAGATTTAAACTTAACATAGGTCTCCCTGACCATTGGTATTAGGTATATAGGACTAGAAGGCTAACTAGATAGTCTATAAATCATCTAGAGCTCCGGTGACCTATGGATTGTAAATGCCCATGTTAATCAGTTCCTCCTCTATAATCGATTTGACAACATCAACATCGCAGTTGTCCACGTACTTGATTCTCTTTTCCAGGTCAGATAACTCTCTTAGCTCGTCTGGGATCACATCATCGAAGTTATAGTCCTCATAAGAAGATAGAGCTTCGTTGACAGCATCCGCAAACTTCGCTGGGTGAGCAGTAGCAAGCGAAATGTAGTGAATCTCGTTGTCTTGGTCATTAGCAATCTGTCTGTTTGCTGCACAGATACCGACAGCAGTGTGTGGGTCAATGACGTATCTCTCAGGGTTCTGAGCATGCTCGTAGATGTGTCTGATACTGGCCAGGGTGTTGTAGTTGTCAACACGTTCGGAGTCGAAGTCGTATCTGACAGCGTCCAGAAGCTCCTCTGGTACTTCAAAGCGGCCCTCCTCTCTCAATTGTTCGAACCATCCGTTGACAATTGAGCCGGCCTCTTGGTCGTCACCTTGAGCAAGCTGCTCGCGGGCAAAGAACCAGAGCAATCTCTCAAAGTTGGAAGAGATCAAGATATCCATGGCTGGGGAGTGCGTAGAAGTAACATCCTCGGATCTCTCGTAGACACCTCCTCTCAAGAATCTGTCAAGGATATCGTTTTCATTGGTGGCAATAACCAACTTCTCAATTGGCAGCCCCATCTTCTTCGCGTAGAAGCCAGCTAGTATATCCCCGAAGTTACCGGATGGGACAATAAACTTCACACGTCCTGGCTGACCGTCGGTGGCTCTGAAGTAAGAGTAGAAGTAGTAGGTAATCTGTGCCAGGATGCGCGCCCAGTTAATGGAGTTGACGGCCGCAATGTTATGCTTCTGGTTGAATTCCTCGTCAACAAAGATCGCCTTCACGATGTCCTGGCAGTTGTCGAAAGAGCCCTCGATGGCCATGGTGTGCACGTTTTCGTCGTGCACAGTGGTCATTTGCTCCTCCTGGATTGGAGAAATACGCCCGTTAGGGTATAGGATGAAGACAGAGACATCCTGCTTGCCGCGGAGACCGTAGATCGCGGCAGACCCGGTGTCACCGGACGTGGCACCCACCACAGTGAGGTGAGTGCGCTCCTCCTCTGGCACGTCCCGGTTCTTGCGCTCCAGGAAGTACTCGAACAGGTTGCCCACAAACTGTAGTGCCACGTCCTTGAACGCGTACGTTGGTCCGTGGAATAGTTCCAGCACGTGCAGATTCTCCTCATCGCCGGTCACGTTCTTGCGCAGCGGCGTCACCTCCTCCGACCGGAAAGATGCGTACGACCGCTCGATCAGTTCCTGCAGCTCCGGCGCAGGGATCTCCCAGTCCGCAATGTAGAACTTCATGATTTCCAGGGCCAGCTCCTGGAACGAAAGGTGTGCCCAGTGCTCAAATAGGGTCTCCTCCGTCAATCTGGGGATGACAGCAGGCAGGAATAGCCCCCCATCTTCGGCAAGGCCTTGGATCACAGCCTCTTCAAAAGATTTGGTCTCCTCAGACGAGGACCTTGTAGAACGGTAAACTTGGGACATAGCTTGTGCAAGTAAACGATGTTGATTCGACCTCCAACTTCTAGCAAGCGATATCAGCAACGACTGGGGTATTTATGTGAATCATTCAACGCATCGGATGCCAAATGCAAAATTTGGATCAAGAATTCTGGTCACTTTAGACGTTGCAATTAATAGATTATAAAGTACACCTAATTCAGATCAATCATTCTAGAGCTGGAGCAAAGGATACCTATACGTAGTGATTTTTGGTTGCCTCGTCATTGGCTCCTTTCATTATTACATATCCATCGTCCCACAGCGTGTCACATTCTGCCATTGGAGAGCAAGACCCCTAAGTTCTCAAACAGAACTGCCTCATTCTCTTGGTAAAAGTTAGACCTTCTGACGGTGTCCTCATCGAAGCCGTCGTCTCCACTGAGAACTTTGAGCGCATTGGATGTGGCTTTGATGTAATCGTTCAGCATAGGAACCGGATCGTCGGCAAGCTTGTTGAAGAACTGGTACTTGTTGGCTGTGGAGCTGAGCTGCAGGGACAGGAGCTGGGTCTTCTTTTCGAGGCTGGCCAGCTGTGGCTCGAGCTGGCTGGTGACGGTGTTGAATTCTGTGAGCAGCAGCATGCCCTGCTGGGCGAGGCTGTTCTGGGCGGAGCCCGGCTCGGGATCCTTGGCCGGGACACGTGGCACGCGGATATCGAAGACCAGCTCACCGTAGGTGGAGGTTTTGTCGACCTGTATGGTGTAGTTGATGCGCACGGGGGGGATGGGCTTTATGTGGGCGTTGACGACCTGTGGCAGCTCGGTCAGCTTGAGGTATTTGCGAGGCTCTGCGGCGGGCGGCAGCAGCTTGGCGATCATGGCATCCACCTTGATGACCATCTTGTCGTCGTTCTGCGTGCTCTTAGCATTACCGCTGGGGTCCGGCACGAGGAGCTCGTTCAGCAGCACGTACTTGTAGAGCGAGTAGATGGCTTCGTGTACTGTGCCGCGCGCAACTCCGATGATGAAAGCGAGCGACTCGGAATACTGAAGCTGGTCGCCGGAGTAGCCCTTGGGCTGGATGGTGATAGTGCAGTCTACGTTCTCCGTGCCCTGGCGCTTGATGTCGAGACCGTCGAACTCCACGGGCGTGTTCGGGTCGGCGTGCCACTCCACAATGTCGTACTTCCTCTGGGGCATCACTGCCGGCACACCTTCGTCGTCCATCAGCTGGTCGCCGTCGCCGTCCTCGGTGCGTCCGTCCTGGCCGTGGAAGTCCAGCGCAATGCTCTGTAGAAATGTGCTGAACTTCGGCCGCGTGGGAACCTGCACGTTCTCATCGTTGACCAGGCGGCCCTCGATGCGCAGCGTCCATGTTCCTTGATCCAGATCGTCGCTGTTCGTCTGCCAGGGCTGGTTTTCCGCGATTGTGGAGATAAAAACGCGCAGAAATTGCGACTCGGAGTAGTCGCGCTGCTTCTGGTATGTCCACTGCGTGATAGACTGGTGCAGGTCGATTTTTTTCCTACTGATGTACACGTCCATGCGCCGTTCCGCGTCCCGCAGACTCTCCAGGCTCTTCAGCTCTGGAACCAGCTCCTTGAGGAAAGGCTGCACATAGGTATCTGTGGGCTGCGTAACAGGGGCAGGGCTCGTCTGCTGCATCGGTTTGTGCGATGGCTTGGCGGCTCGGTTCATGGTAAATAAACAGTCTACTACTGCAATGAAGTTGTCCCAGTCGGGTTGTCTAGCGGGAAGGTTTTCAATTTTCAAAATTATCGTTAGTTACATTAACAACAGTACACCACGGAACACTGGCAGCCGCTGTCCATCTTCAAGCAGATGCCCGTGGCGTGCGGTTTCTCCAGGTTAGTGACGTCCAGTCACTGAGGGCGTATCAAGGTCCACTTCAGCGCTCCTTACCGTCTGCTACGCTCATACTTTCTGCGCATCGTTGCTGACCTTAGCGTTGAAAAATTTGTATATCTGGAATACGAGCTCGAAGACTTGTATCAACGCACAGTGTGCTTGAAAGAGATCCGTAGTGCGTTGATAGGATGTTCAGACCAACTTTGAGAGCGTGCTCAGCGTTCTCCAAGAGAAACAATAAAGTGCGGGTGCAGATATTGCAGAATTTCGAGCGGTTTCAGCTTTATAGAGGGGAAGTGGTCAATGTCAGCCCCTCGCTAATGAGAAACTACCTTCACCGTAATAACGGCGCGCGCTACATCCTGTGGGATAAAGACATCGACCAGGCTTTGGCGCAGGAAGCGGCCGCCACGCGGCAGAAGCTCCAGAGTCAGAAGGCTGCAGCAGAGGCCAGCCAGTCGGTCGCGGAGGCCGCCGTGGTTCAGAAGACAGCGGAGACCGGGTCTGACGCTGATAAGCCAACGGATAATGAGAAGCCTGCCGAGCCACCGGCCAAGCGCTCGGGCCTGTCGTCACGGCCGACCGTTGCTGACGTTAAAATACCGGGTCTGGAGCTGTGAAGACGTGTATATAGTTTGAACCCTGCAGCATCGGCGGTGCCGCAGACATAACACAATAATGTCAATATTTACATATCTAGGTGCGTGGAGCAGCGGGCTTTAGACGCGCAACGCTTGCTTGTTCTTCTTGCGGCGTTCGCGCTTTTGCTTGAGTTTCTGGTCCAGTTTGTCCTGCTGTTCGCCAGAGAGCGACTCTCTGAGTTCGCGCCGCTTCTTTTTCTCTTCTTCTGCCTTCTTCTCCTGGGCCATTTCACGCTCCACCTGCTTCATAATCTTGACTATCTTGCTGAGCTCATCCTTCCTCAATTGCACTGAGCGGCGCAGGATATCGTTCGTCAAGAAAAGGCTAGAACTCTGTTGCACGATCTCGCGCGTGGTGACATCGTAGAACGCAACGACCGCGGCGATGATTTCCTTCAGAAGTGCCACATCGGACTCGGTCAAGACACCCGAGCACTGGATCACACAGCGCGGCTTCTGGGTCGACTCCCATAGCTTGTCTGTGACAGGCTTTTCCTCTGGCAAGTCTGTGAAAGCGATAAACCGCAGGAAGTGCGCAGCGCCCTTCAAGGTCTGATGGAAGGCCTCGCCATCCATGTAGGTTGCAAAGATCTTGTTCAGCTGGTTGTTCTCGGACATGAAAACGTACTCGATTGGAAGAGTGTCGCTCTCGGATGTGTGCGTCAGGGACAGGAAGTAGTTCTTGTTACGCGAGTCATTCATCCCGTTCTTGTTGACGATCGATGCGATGAAGCGGAACCGGTTCAGCCCATCCTCTGCCGCCTGCACCGCACTGTTCTCGTCCTTCGCCCACTTCCCATTGGGGGTCACAGTCACCTGCACAAACTCGTCACTGTGGGGATCCACCACCTGCGGGAAGAACACCCCGAGCAGCTTCTCCACAAGCAATCCAACCGGGTTGAAGCGCGCAAGGTAGTGTGCTTTCACCACAATATGGTCCACGCACGTGCGTCCAGTAGCAAATGCAGTGCACCATGTGCCGTTCCGATCTCTGATGTATGGCAGCCGGCCCTTGTCCCGCGACGAAAAGCCCACGCGCGCAAACTGCAGTTCCTCCCAGAAGAACTTGTTCAACTGCTCGAACAGACGGTCCGAGCGCCGCTCGTTTAGTTTCGTTCCAGCCACATACACGGCATACATTAACCCGAGCAACACCACACAAATACCCTCAAACGTCCAATTGTAGTATGTAACTCGCTCAAAGAACGTCATGGCCTTCTGTTCATCGACCGACAGCGCAAAGTAGTGCGCATTCAGCGAGTTGATAGCATCTAATCCCTTAGACAAAAACCCGAACGCCCCTGCCATAGCTAATACCCCTAAGATAAGTCAGACCAGATCTTGCACTCCCTTTAACTAACAGATCTGGGTGGACGTGAAGTGGCAAGTGTGATCTGATTTTTCAGATGCTCGACGAGATTTTTTTGGCCGTACAAGTTGTCGCTACATAGTCAAAAGTCATGACATATGACATCTTGCTCAATCATATGAAGACATATTGGACAAACTGCTGGATTAGCTAGTTGCAGTATAGGCTCCTAATTACATAAATCAGCGTCTGCGCTTTGTATTGGCGTCATCAGCGGAAGGGAAAAACTGGTTCCGGACCATATCTCTAATGTAAGCCTCCAGCTGCTCCTCAGGGCAATCGGAACTCATAATTTCCTCGAGACGTTGGCGGCGCTGAACGCTCTCAGGGTCTGTCTCATCGGCAGGCACATTTTCAAGTGTGTAGCGGATGCTCTCGCGGAATTCGGCCAGCTTGCCGGAGTCGATATCCGGGAGCTCTGAGTCCGCTAGGTCCTCGGAACCGGCAAGAGCCTGGCCGCCTGTGCTGCCGACGCGTGCCCTCATGTACTCTATGAGCTCGGCGTTTTCAGCGTCCTCCTCGTACACGGCAAGTGGCGTTTTACCTTCTGTATTGACGAGCAACGGGTCTGCTCCGAACTCCTCGAGTAATACGCGCACGGTCTGCAAGTCCTCTGCATGGTGCAGCGGGGTGTCTCCATCGCTGTCGCGCACATTCACGTCACCGTGGTAGTTGGCGATCAGCAGGCGCAGCAAGTCAATATGTCCATAGGCGGCCGCGGCATGCATTGGGGTATACCCGTTAGGGTCCTTCACGTTGGCATCGGCGCTTGTTTGACGCAGGAGTTCCTCAACCTGCGCAGTGAGACCGTCACTAGCAGCGACCCAGATGTTCATGGTGCAGTTGGGCTTCGCGATGAGCTTAGCTTCGAGCGGTGTCTGCCGAAATTTTTCACCAGGTTGGCGCAGGTCGATGCCCCCAGGAGAGCTAGTTGGACCAAAAACGTAGACGTACTGCTGCAGGTCCCGAAATGAGCATTGGAGATTGCAGAAAGCAGTGCGATGTTTAATATACGCCTAGAAGTGCTGTCTTAGCGGCAGGGCGCCGACTCTATTGGTGGTGTGTGGGTTTTTGGACGATATATATGCTGCTAATCTTGTACCTCTTCTCAGAGTTCCTCTGTAGTGGATGGCCTGCCAGCGACTGCATAGATATGAGCAAGGAACCAAATTTCCCACCGTCTGAGAAACTGGAAAAGGTGGAACCACCAGCTGACTCCCGATCCATTGCTGGATTTGAGTGGTGGAGGCGGACATTCGAATACAAGACCGGCTTGGGTCTAACACCTGAGGCCAAACTGCAGTATGAAAAAGACTACCAATACGTGCTGCAGAGGGAGCAGTGCAAGCAATGCTATGACAACAGGGACTGGCTGCTCAAGTACTCTCCGACGGTTGTTTTCATGACGCAGCAGATTGCGAAGCTGAATCGGCGGCGGACGGGCGATGACTCGCTGCATTTCGACACCTCTAAAATCATCTGCGATGTGTGCCCCGAGTGGAAATCTGGTGGTTTCAACCCCAGCCTGGGCATCCTGCTCTGTCAGAACCGTATCCGCGACAAATGGCAGATGGAGGACACGCTCGCGCACGAGCTGGTGCACCAATTTGACGAGCTCAAGTTTGAAGTGGACTGGATGAACCTGAAGCACCATGCATGCTCCGAAGTGCGCGCATCCAACCTTAGCGGTGAGTGCCGGCTCTCCCAGGAGTTTTTCCGGCGCGGCCTGAAGGGCGGCTTCGGGCGCGGCCACCAGGAGTGCGTCAGAAGGCGTGCCATTCTGAGTGTAATGGGCAATCCTAAGTGCCGGGACAAGGCTGAAGCGGAACAGATAGTTGACGAGGTGTGGCAATCCTGCTTCAACGATACCAGGCCGTTTGAAGAAATCTATAGGTAGCGACCACCATAGCAACACCTCGACTGGTTCGCTATGTAGCTGTGAGATACGAATAATTCGGTACGCGGTTTTTTCTCATTAACAGTGGACTAAAATGTCAGGTAGATCGTACATATAACACTGGGCCCCGTGCATATTCCGAACCAGAATAATACGTTTAATAGAACCTTCTTATCGTGTAATAGCTTGGAATTGTTCAAAGCCATGAGCGGCAACTGTGCCATCTGGAAAAGAAACAAATAAAAGCGTAGTTTCCCGAATATCACGTACATTGCCAGCTCGTGGACTAAAGAACTCAAAATAAAGGTCATGAAAGTAGCCTGTGTGGTACTGAGGCAAAAGGCACTCAATGAGCTATGATACACATGTCTCAACAGGAACTTATGCACAGGAACATTCCACAGCCTTGAAAAGTCGCCCCAATTGACGCAATTCCACCAGTCACCGTAAAAATAGCGATCTCCGAACCTAGTCAATTCAGCGATGCAGTTTAAGATAGCGTCCCATATCAAATACCAGACGAGAAGATACATGATGATAAACCCAGGAACCACCTCGATCAAAAGATTTGGCCAGAGTTTTGCGCGCTCGCTGAAGGACATGCCCGACTCTCGCAAGCTCATAGCCTTAATCGTAACCGGATATATCAGAAGCTGTGCGACCACCATCATGATGAAGATGATCCCCGCGATGGCTGCCAGTTTCTCCACAAAGTAGGTCCATCTTATTTTATCAGTCCGCGGGTAGGAAATTTGATACACCACAGTGGGGAACATGGAATACATGAAGTAGTTATCCAAGGTTATGTTCGAGGGAAACGGCACAGACGTCGACTGCGAATTAAGCTCGAACTGGCAGAACTCCTCGCTCTTCTCCAGCGTGCGAATCACCGACTCGTCTACCTCCTCGTCCAGATCCTTCAACAGGGCAAGCGACTCCCTTGAAAAGTGAAGTTCGTCGAGTATCTGCCACAGATAGCCGTTGTAGAAGGCGTATGAATGCATCTTCATCACCAGCACGCACGAGTGCAGGAACAAGAAGATCTTGGAAATCCACTTGAACCTCATCGTGTGTTCCGCAACATACGTGAAATACGCAAAGAAGAGCAGCTCATACGCAGATGTCAGCAGCCATCCCGCGCCTGCCCATCGCAGCCACCCGCGCCGGCACATCCATTGCACGCCAAATACGAAGTACGTGCACAGATACATGAGCAGGTCGAACCACGCAACGCGCCACAAGTCTGTGGTCATGTAGTGCACGATCTCTGACTGCATGATGTTCCCGTCGTTTTTTATGTAATAGCCCGCCGTAACCTTCACGAGCGCGAAGGCCACGGCCAGCCAGAACAGCACGTAGAAGCCCGAAAAGTTGGTCGTCACCGTCTGCACTGTCACCTGCCCGCCGTCGCCCAGCGCCACCCCCCGCACCATCTCCTGGCCTGCCAGCATTTCGGCCTCTAGCCGCCTATTTTTGTCGCTGTCGAAGCACGGCCCGCTGAAGTAGATGCGCAGCGGGTCGTTGACAAACGCGTCCATGATTGTCCCACGGCACTGGAATTGCACGTCGCGCAGCAGCGACTGCATCTCGCCGGACCCCTGTCGGAACCGCAGCCGCTCCTTCCGCATCAGCGCGCTCGTGTACCAGGGCGGCGGCGTCTGCCGTCGCTCCGCGGTCGCGCTACGCGCCTTCTCAGCACTCTTGGACTCTGCCGCCGTGATCACCACCGTCTGCGCGCACCCCTCAAGACATTCTTCCTCTTCCACAGCCTCCAGCTGGTCTTCGTAAAGCGACCGCCGCTCCCGCTCGCCATCCGCGTTGAGCTCCTGGATCCTCAGGAAGTCCTTGTTATTGGCAAGAACCCGTGCCATTATGTCTACTTCCGTTCTGCGTGGCGCGGTCGGCAGTGTCAAGAGTTTAGCCCGCAAATCTCCCAACAAGTTTATAAATACTTCAGCCGTATACCCAGCTTTAGACGAAACGGATGTCTAAACGGTCTGATGGCGTCAGGTAGCGACCGTCAGGGGACGCACACGCTGACCGCTGCCGCGTGTGTGCGACTTCGATTGCCTACTGTAAGCCTACGATATACCCGCGCCCCCGGTGCGGCGGAGCGGAAATGAGGGTCCCAAGGAATGTACTGAGACACCGTAACCGCCAAAGGGATATCAAGTTTGACTTAGACGGATGCTTTGGCATCACGAGAAGGACCCATGATGCTGACCACATATTTCTGTCCGGAGAACCCCGGGATAAGTCGGACAGGCCGAAAATTTTAACATATAGCACGCTTGCGATGAGCACCTGCAGTACTACTCCGCTCGCACACCAGCAGTATGTCGCGGCCCGAGGACCTGGCGCCGCCAGAGGTGTTCTACAACGATGGTGAGTCACAGAAGTACACATCTTCGACAAGAGTGCAGCATATACAGGCGAAGATGACGCTGCGGGCGCTGGAGCTGCTGAACGTCCCGCCTTGCTCGTTTATCCTGGACGTCGGGTGCGGTTCTGGGTTGAGCGGAGAGATTCTGACAGAGGAGGGGCACATGTGGTGCGGGATGGACATAGCGCCCAGCATGTTGGCGACGGCGCTGACGCGGGAAGTGGAGGGCGACCTGGTGCTGCAGGACATAGGCGTGGGCGTGCCGTTCCGCGCGGGCACGTTCGACGCAGCCATCAGCATATCGGCGATCCAGTGGCTGTGCAACGCCGACACATCGTACAACGACCCGCGGCGACGGCTAATGCGGTTCTTCAACACGCTTTTTGCGTCGTTGAAGAAGGGCGGCAAGTTCGTGGCGCAGTTCTATCCGAAGACGGACGAGCAGGTGGACCAGATCCTGGGCGCGGCCAAGGTGGCCGGCTTCAGCGGCGGTCTGGTGATTGACGACCCCGAGTCCAAGAAGAACAAGAAGTACTATCTGGTGCTGAGCGCGGGCGCTGCGCGCGACGAAGAGCAAGTCAACCTACAGGGCGTGACCATGAACGCGGACCTGCTACAGCAGCGCGCGCGCAAGCGGAAGGAGGCTGAGTCCCGGAAGGAGTACATCATGCGCAAGAAGGACGTCATGAAGAAGCGCGGCCGCAAGGTTGCGAAGGACTCGAAGTTCACTGGGCGCAAGAGAAGACCCCGCTTTTGAGCGTTGAGACTCTCCCAGGCCCTGTATAAGCATCAACATAACCACCATATGTACATTAGGCAGCTCGGCAGTGCCTCTGCAGTCGTCGGAGGCCGCGTTGGTTACTGCTCGTCACGTGATGAATTTTGCCAAGCTATCGCAGCTAACAATTGAAAATTTTGTAGAGGCTCGATCGAGCCTGCCTCACCGGCATCGACCATATCACCGTACAACGGCGACCCATTACGAGCGATGCTAGCTGCTAGATTTCCGTTTGCTGCGGCCAGGCCGCTCTGCCGGACGTTCCAGATTCCTACGACGGGCTCGAAAGTGCTTCCTGTGTACCCACCTATTGAACAGCGCGCGCGGGACGTGATCAAGCAGATATCCGAGGCGAAACTAGCGCAGCTGGACCCGCAGGGCATCCGCCGCAAGATGCTGAGCAAGGCAGAAAAGGACTGCGTCAAGGCCGGAGACATTGTGCGTGTGATGTATGACACAGCAAAATGCAACTATGGAACGATATACGGCTACGTCTTATCGGTCGACCGAGGCAAAATCGTTGAGGACTCGTCGCTGCTGCTGCGCAACCACATCGGCAAGACGTCGGTCGAGACCCGTGTGCCGGTGTTCTCGCCGCTGCTGGCCCGTATTGACATTCTCAGACGCGGCGACCCCAAGCGCCGGAGAAACAAGCACTACTACATCAGAAACACCAGACTGGACGTCGGCGATTTGGAGTCCAGCATGCGCCGCCGCAACCGTTAGGCAGCCGCCGTCCCACCTGTATATAGCGTTTTCGATAGGCAAGCGGGCAGGGCAGTTGCACCCCGGGCAGTGTCCACGCTACAATAGATGGAATGAGAAACCTATACGAAGCCTCGGACTTGTCTGCAACAGCGATAAGCTGGCGGTCTGGTTTTTACGTTTGTCGTTATTTTATTGGTGCGGGACTGCAGCCTGCTTAGAAATAAATTACATATCAGCTACAAAAGCCGTCACATTAGTCATACCTGAAAATCTTCCCTTTGACTCTGTCCTCGTTGGACACACGCCTGGGGTTCTCATATTCACGCTCCTCGTTGGCGGCCTGGTCCAATAGCTGTTCCCACTGCCGCTGGCGCTTCTCTTCCTTGTTTTCAGGGTTCCTCTTGGCGCCGTACATCGACAACATAACAGATGCAAGTAACATGACCACAGTCAAAGCCTGGGCGTACATTCTGGCCTGCACGGCCTTTTGTACCTTAGTCATTATAGGGTCTCTGTCAACTAGACGCCACGAACCGTACATAGAAGCTGCCCATAGACCACCGATGATCTTGTACTTGTTGTTTAGCCCACCCTCCAAAAGCTTGTCACTCAAAGGTAGCTCAGCCCAGCGCTTGGCCTCTTCTAGCGTAGCAGGGTCAGAGTTGGCACCGTACATAAGCTTGTCAAAGTGGGTGGAAGCCTCTTCGGCGCAGATACTTGCTAGCAAAGTAGGAGGTGTGATCACAAGTGCTGTTCTCATCGAGTAGTTAAAGTTCATAGGGTTGAACCGTGGGAAGCGCATGGGCACCACCTTGAAAATGAATGCACTGATAGCCAAACCCCCAACCAGGCCCTTGATACCACCGGACAACGTGTGGTAACGGTGCGCTACAATCTCTTCCTCTGTCAAAAGCTTCATGGTCTGTTATTATGCTTTGTACTCCTGTGTACTCGATAGCGTGAGCCGGGATACCAGGTAGATATCAAACGTAATATAGCTTTTTTATTAATTAAAACTGCTACAACGCTTGCGATGGCATTTCAACTGGGAGTGGATGAGTCTCTTCGCAGTGCTTTTATACTTTTTTTTCTCTCTACCAGCTTCCAGTTGGCCAGCTTAGGCGCAAAAGGATGTTATAAGCTGCTCAGATGGTTCCGTAGCCGGTTCGGGCATCACAGGGGGCCAGGCGGCCCGATCTAATGTGATCTTATGCTTTGTAATTGGCTATCCATCGTGCGCGGAACAGGCGGCTGCCGGAGCCACCCGAACCGTCTCCGTAACGAAAGTACCGTCCGCAACTCTCCGGCGGCCTGCTCTACTGCCGGGATAGCGTGGTTAAGAGGCTTAAAATGCCAAAAATAAGCTGGTCTTTCGTTGGGCTCCGGAAGGCTCATTTTGAGTATCAAGAACTATTGTTCGTATAGCGCTGTCGCAACGAGAGCGCAACGTAGCACTACGCGCCAGTGTGACATCGCAGGAACGATGAGGACAAAATAAAAGCTACGAGAAAAATAGCTGCCGCTTTCAGCGTAAAGCTAAAGAATCACCCAGCCCCCCCCCATCCCCGTAATCCCCCTGCTGCGTTAGCTGAAAGGAGGGGCTGCGTCATCGTGCCTGTGCTGCCAGTCACAGCACAGAATTATACCAGGAGCTCGCCAAGAGCCCATACGTTGAAAAACGACCGGCTAGCACGACGACAAGGCAAAGTTGGGGTCGGTGGATCGGATGTTGTATGCAGATGGGAATTGACGGGAGCGCACATATGCCTGTAATATAAGGTGCCACTGCTACGCCACAATTGTGAAAAAGAAAAATTAAAACGGCGAAACCTGATTGGCCGAGCGGGTTGCACCGCGTGGTGCCATGCAACAAAAGAAAAATATCCCAGAAGGGCAGGGCTGACGCGGGCGGTGTCAGTGGATTATCTGGCGTGACAGCGACGATCCAGACGCGCAAGCTCCACATACGTCTGACAGCGCCAGAGCTCAAGGTATTTTGTGGATATACAGATCTTACGTTTGATGTAGTCGCACAATGAGCGCTCGTCGATCCTTTCACTAAGAATAAGTTGTGGTTGTTCTTTTTTAGTTCACACACACAAGTAAATGGAAGCTGCCAAAGTTCCAAAGCAACAAGAGCAATGTTATACAAGAGGACAGTTTATTGGCTCTTATCGGTTCTATTACTATCTGATGGAATCAGTGCAGAGGAATATGTGATCACTTTGAAGGCACCCAAAACTTTGAGCAAGTTGTTGGCAGTCAAGTTGGGCAATCGCACACTAAAGCAAATACTAGATGCCAGGATCAAGCAGAAGTTTTCCTTCGGAAAGTTTGAAGCTATCACCGTGGACATTCCGCCGTTCCTTGCTGATACGTTGACAGAGAACAAGTGGATCTCCCACATTTCGCTCAACGAGGAGTATAACCTTTTGGGTGATGAGTACACGGGGGAAGAAGACGCAGGGGATGACAATGGGGAAGATTTCGAGAATGAGGAGGATGACGGGGACGGGGATGACGAAGACGAAGACGAAGAAGACGAGGATGAGGGAGATGGAGAAGACAGAGAGGATGACGACGATACAGAAGAAGATGATAATAAGGCCCCACCAAGAGGTGGGTATCCCGTAGCACCACCAAAGCCTCAGCGGCCGATTTTCCCACCAGAACCTTCACCAGAACCTGAAACGCCTATTGAAGCACCTGAGCCAGAGCCACCGATCGAATTTCCTGAACCCGAAACACCGATTGAAAAGCCCGGGCCGAAAAGACCCGTCAACCCGCCAGAAGATGAAGAACCAGTTGGCCCACCCGAACCGGAAGCACCCGCTGAACCACAACCTGAACGCCCGATCAGCCCGCCCGAGCCGGAACAACCATCGGATCCAGATACTGAGCCTCCCGCTGACTCACCTAGGGATCCACCATCTTTTGATCCCAAACCAGACCAACCAATCGAGAGACCAGATTTTGATAAACCTGAAACAGAGAAGCCGGCCAATCCACCTGAGCGCGATGAACCTTCAGAACCAGCCCCCGAGAATCCAGCGAATCCGAAAGAGCCTCAACCACCTAACGATGACTCCGAAACGCCATCACCATCTAATCCTCCAGAATCTGAACCTAGCGTCCCATCAGAGCCCGAGACCCCATCACAGCCAGAACCTGAACAACCTATAGATGTACCGGCTCCGGATCCAGTTACTCCACCGGGCCCAGAAGAGCCCACTAGCACCCCAGAGCCTGAGTCTCCACCAGAGAATGAACCGGATAAAGAGCAGAAGCCAGATGACATCGAGCAGCCACGCGAGAATCCTGATGAGCAACAACCCTCTCCTAACCCTGAGCGTCCAGAACCTATCAGGGGCATTCCTGCTGAACCTGTCGGAGAACCTGGGGAAGTACAGCATCAATATGCTATACAGGTTGATTCTCCTCGCCATTTGGCGCGTACCTGTCGGCGTACTGGCTTACCGTTCGACCCCTCCGGAGACAAAGAGTATACCTTTAACTATTATTATGATGAAGAACACTTGGGTGAGGGAGTTAATGTCTACGTATTGGACAGTGGTATTTATAAGAGCCATCCAGAATTTGAAGGCAGAGCACATTTCGGGATAGATACTACAAAGGAGGGACCTGGCGATCTAAATGGTCATGGTACACATGTTGCAGGCTTGGTCGGCTCCAGAACCTTTGGTATTGCCAAGAAAGCAAATATTTATGAGATCAAGGTCATGACTGTCGATGGCCGCGGCAGCACATCGAACATAATTGCAGGTGTTGAATTTGCGGTCAAGCATTGCCAGCAAAGCGGCAAAAGGTGTGTTGCGAACATGAGTCTTGGCGGCCTTAGCTTCGGCCACAGCGCTCTCGATAGTGCAGTCGAAGCTGCTATTGAAGAAGGTCTAGTTTTCGTGGTGGCTGCGGGCAATTCCAAGGAACGGGCATGCTGGTACAGCCCTGCCAAAGTGAAGACAGCCATCACCGTCGGGGCCTTCGATGACCGTTCAGACATAATTGCATCTTTTTCTAACTATGGTAAGTGTGTGGATATTTTTGCACCAGGTGTCGCTGTCGCCTCTTTGTCGAACAGCCCCTCGAATACCATGCGTGTGTTGAACGGCACCTCCATGTCTGCGCCGATCACGGCAGGAGTGGTCGCCGTACTATTAGATCAAGGCATTGAGCCCAACGAGGTTAAGGAGCATTTACTTTCCATCTCGACAAAGGGCTTGTTCCATAAACGGAGGCTAGTCAGTTCTAGAACCCCTGACCGCGCCCTTTTCACTGGTGTAAAGCGGGAAGATGATTCATTCAGCACTGAACAGTTTCCTTTTATGAACGAAGAGGCATACCTAAAATTCATTGGCGATGACCTCAAGAAAGTGCAGGGACCATCCTTGTTCAGAAAGGTCTTGCGCTCATCGCTAAGTAAAGTCATTTAATCGAAATATAGTACTTACTATTAGAGATATATTTTCTAACGAATACTTATGTAAGTTCAAATCGAGGGAATGCAAGTACTTAATATGTGCAAGAAAGTAGTCGGCTGCTGAGGCGGCGAAGCCTTTGGGCGCCCATCAGCCGCGGCGCAGGCGCTAGCGGCATCAGAGCACCACAAATGCGCAGCCAGAAGCCCGCCAGGTAAATGTACAAGTCGCCCCATCCGTGGCACCAGAATCCCGATCATCAGCCCAGCTATAGCAGAAGTGTCTTGAGGCCGCACCAGCCAGCTGCCACAAGCGCCATAGTACCGGATGCATAGCCCATTGGCTTCAGGCCCTTCGAACTCTTGAACAGGGCACCGGCAAGGGCGCCAGAGGCAATGGAGCCGGCGGCGTCGTGCTTGCCGCGCAAGCCTTCGATTGTGGAATTAATCAAGTTGTAGGTAAGTGCTAGGACACCTGCGTTGTTCCCCAAGAATGGGCCGCGGCGTGTGATGTGGTTGAGCACCGTGTTTAGCTGCAGTTTCCCGGGCGCATTGGGCGGGATGTTGCGTAGACCCTCGAAGAACCCGTATGCGCCTCCGAGCCCCAGACCAGTCAGGTAAACAGACCCTGTACCGTAGCAGAGGTCGTCCGTCCACCCGCGCGACGGAATCAGACCCTGCGACCCTTCTACGCTCGAAAGCTTTTCCTCGTCTAGATCCAGGTACTCCACGCCCTGTTCCAACCCTGCTAATGGATGCAACCGCGAGACGTCCAGAGCCCCGGGGGTTGCGATGATGTTGGCCACGTTGGTTACTTGCTGGGGATCGAAGCCCAGGGTCTCCTGCAGCTTCCGGTCATCTGCACCGGAGTCCTGCTTCTTACTGCCGAACAGAAAAGACATGTCCCACCGCACTTCTTTTGTCTGAATACCGCTCGTCTATGGCACGGTGCTTCTCACTCCTTCTGAACTGGCCTATGTACCCTTAGGCCGCCGTCGTGCTTCAGCTGTTGGTGGCTCTGCGCTATAGTAGCCCGGCGACGGCTGGCCGAAAATTTTTCACCCGTCACGTGATTTTCATCAGGTCACGTGAAAATCCACAATCCAACGATTATTCGGGTGTGTGGGTGTAAATTACACGTGATCTGTTCCGATTGCTCAGCGTCGGTGCGCTATCGAGGCCCGCCTGCTGGAAGCCGGTTGGACCCTCTGGTCTCAGCATCGTATAATATTATTATTTATTTATTATATGATTATATTCATTCATGACTTAAAAATATATCGAATGTATATTATGCTAACTTAGAATCATTCCATCCACGATTTCGTACGGCAAGGAAGTTACGTATGGCAGGTATTTTAGATCCGGGGTGGCTCTCCTATCTGTGTTCAGACTTGCCTAAGTGACTAAGTTTACATATGTTGGAAGCATCGCCATATCAGTTCGCAGTAAGTGTGCGGTTCTGCGTCGTGGTTCGGGCCAGTTGACCTAGCGTAGTAGACAGTACTGGTAGTAGACAGTACTGGAGGTGGATAGGGTACCTACAGAGCCCAGATCAGACCCTCTACTATCGTGATGACTATCTTGAGACTCGTATTGTGCGCCAGGTCGGACATCGCTCAGCTCGTCGTACGTGACTTGTGGCGATCACTGGTGCTTTCATACGAAAATGGCGAGTTCTGCTGTCATGGTGATGTCACTGTCACGTGAAGTCTTACATCATCTGTTGGAACCCATACATTACTAAGCCCAACAATATTCCCCTGCCCAGCAAGGCCAGGTCGGCGGCTGCCGCGCTAGTCAACAACTACACACTGTTCCAACAATTCTAGCGCGAGCAAGACGATATATAAAGTGCGGCCGCGTATAGCACTACAGTTAGACGTTGCGCGATATCCAAACTCAGTTCACTCACTGAAGTTACAGGTATGTTAAATTGCCGCGATGGCGAAGTCCATGTGAAATTTATAGAGTCACGTGAGTATGTCCGGCATGTCCGGTCCGGTACCTGGGGCATTTTCCGGAAGACGGCAGACCTCAAGGCGAAATGGTGCGGCGCCTGCAGTTTGCGTCGTTAACGAGCGCGATATAAAGCAGCGGGCAGAGCCTGGGTGGGCAGGCAGAAAGCGTGACTCCCGCACACAAGTGTTTTGACTAACCTTACGCCAACCAGACTTTTGATCTTTCTCAAGCGAACGCCACTATATCGCCTGACCTGGCCAGTGATCAGACGGACACGGGAGCCTTTGCGACTACTTACACTAGTGAGAAGACTGAGGAGTTGGAACAAGCTGAAGCCGCGGACAATTGATGCGCAGCACGCCAACAAAATGAGCGAAGGAAGTCTTACAGAAACAATGGAGTCACAGAAGCGATACGAGTTCACGGATTACTCAGCCAAACACGCACGGCTAGCTCCTCATTTCATCGGTCTAAATACCGTGGATAAGGCAGAGGCCTCGCCGCTGCGCGACTATGTGCGGCTACATGGCGGTCACACGGTCATATCGAAGATCCTGATTGCAAATAACGGGATTGCTGCGGTAAAAGAAATTAGATCGGTGCGCAAGTGGGCGTATGAGACTTTCGGAGATGGAAAAGCTGTTCAGTTCGTTGTAATGGCAACACCAGAAGATCTAGAGGCGAATACTGAGTATATTCGCATGGCAGACCAGTACGTGGAGGTACCAGGTGGCACCAACAACAACAACTACGCGAATGTTGACCTAATTGTCGATGTTGCGGAGCGTGCTGACGTTGACGCTGTCTGGGCAGGATGGGGCCACGCGTCGGAGAATCCCCTGCTTCCTGAGAAGCTGGCGCAGTCGAAGCGGAAGGTGGTGTTTATTGGTCCTCCAGGAAGCGCTATGCGTTCTTTGGGGGACAAAATCTCTTCTACGATCGTCGCACAACACGCAAAAGTACCCTGCATCCCGTGGTCGGGTACTGGTGTGGACCAAGTCCAAGTAGATCCACAAACGCAACTCGTATCAGTTGCAGATGACGTCTACCAGAAAGGGTGCTGCTCTTCCCCCGAAGATGGCCTAAACAAGGCCAAAGAGATTGGCTTCCCAGTTATGGTCAAAGCATCTGAAGGTGGCGGAGGTAAGGGCATTCGCAAGGTTGAGAGGGAAGAAGACTTTATTTCTCTGTAC
This sequence comes from [Ashbya] aceris (nom. inval.), assembly GCA_000412225.2. Classification (NCBI taxonomy): domain Eukaryota; kingdom Fungi; phylum Ascomycota; class Saccharomycetes; order Saccharomycetales; family Saccharomycetaceae; genus Eremothecium; species [Ashbya] aceris (nom. inval.). The sequence continues at coordinate 481,033 of CP006020.1, forward strand.
CAGCAGGCTGCAAATGAAATACCGGGGTCTCCTATCTTTATTATGAAGTTAGCAGGAAAAGCCCGCCACCTGGAGGTACAACTGCTGGCCGACCAATATGGTACAAATATATCCCTGTTTGGCCGTGACTGCTCCGTCCAACGTCGACACCAAAAGATTATAGAAGAAGCCCCTGTGACGATTGCTAAGCCAGATACGTTTGCTGAAATGGAGAAGGCTGCAGTGAGATTGGGTAAATTGGTTGGCTACGTTTCGGCGGGGACGGTCGAGTACCTATATTCACACGAAGATGACAAGTTCTATTTCCTGGAACTGAATCCAAGACTACAAGTGGAGCACCCTACGACCGAAATGGTCACAGGTGTAAACTTGCCTGCGGCACAGCTCCAGATCGCAATGGGTATACCACTGCATAGAATCAGAGATATACGCTTATTCTACGGCCTTGATCCGCATACTGGCACAGAAATTGATTTTGAATTCTCTTCAGCTGATGCGCTGCAGAGTCAAAGAAAACCAATTCCTAAAGGACATTGCACGGCATGTAGGATAACATCCGAGGACCCAAATGAGGGCTTCAAACCATCGGGTGGCTCTTTACACGAGTTGAACTTCCGCTCTTCTTCCAATGTTTGGGGTTATTTCTCTGTCGGCAACAATGGAGGAATCCATTCGTTTTCTGACTCCCAGTTTGGTCACATCTTTGCATTTGGCGAAAATAGGCAGGCATCGAGAAAGCATATGGTTGTTGCTTTGAAAGAGCTATCCATAAGGGGCGATTTTAGAACTACAGTGGAATATCTAATAAAGCTGCTCGAGACTGAAGATTTTGAGGATAACACTATTACTACTGGTTGGTTGGATGATTTGATCTCTCAAAAGATATCAGCAGAAAAACCAGACCCCATGTTGGCGGTAATCTGTGGAGCTACTACCAAGGCGCACATTGCATCGGAGAAAGCTCTGCAGGAATATGTGTCCTATCTAAAGCGTGGACAAGTTCCGAACAAGAATATGCTGAAGACGATGTATCCTATCGAATTTATACACGAAGAGAAGAGGTACAAATTCACCGTTGCCAAGTCTGCCGATGATAGGTATAATCTTTTCATCAACGGATCTAGATGTGAAGTAGGTCTTCGGAAGTTGTCCGATGGCGGACTATTGATCGCTGCTGGTGGAAAATCCCATACAGTATACTGGAAGGAGGAAGTTGCTGCGACAAGGCTTTCTATTGATCATCAGACAACGTTGTTGGAAACGGAGAACGATCCTACGCAGTTGCGGACTCCATCTCCCGGGAAGTTGGTGAACTTTTTGGTGGAATCAGGTGACCATCTCGAAGCAGGTCAACCATATGCTGAGATAGAGGTCATGAAAATGCAAATGCCTCTTATTGCCCAGGAGAGTGGTGTACTCCAACTATTAAAACAGCCTGGCTCTACATTGGCATCTGGGGACATTCTAGCTATTTTAACGCTCGATGATCCTAGCAAAGTAAAGCATGCCATGCCTTTCGAAGGTATGCTACCTGACCTTGGCGCTCCGGTAATTGAAGGAACGAAGCCAGCATACAAGTTCAGGTCTCTGGTTTCTACGCTAGAAAACGTCTTAAAGGGTTACGATAACCAAGTTATTATGAATGCTTCTTTGCAACAGCTAATAGAGGTTCTTAGAGATCCGCAACTACCTTATTCGGAGTGGAAAATGCAAGTATCTGCTTTGCACTCTAGACTACCGCACGCTTTGGATCAGCAACTAGACCAACTTGTCGAACGTTGCCATAAACGGTCTGCAGACTTCCCAGCGAAGCAGCTGGGAAAAATCTTGGAGAACGCCATTAACGAACGGAAGTCAGAACCATTGTTTCAGACTATCGTACAACCTTTAACAAGCATCACTGCTCGTTACAAGACTGGGTTACAGGACCATGAGCATGCGGTTTTGGGAAGCTTTTTGGAGACATACTATTCTGTCGAGAAGTTGTTTTCTGGTTCAAAGGTTAATGAAGAGGATGTTATTCTCAAGTTACGTGATGAAAACCCAGATGACCTAAATAAGGTGGTTATGACTGTACTCTCTCACTCTCGTGTTTCTGCAAAGAATAACTTGATCTCTGCTATTCTAAAGCATTATCGTCCTCTATGCAAATTATCCTCTGAGGTGGCGGCAAAGATTTCAGTTCCATTGAAGCATATCGTCCAATTAGAATCGAAATCAACGGCTAAAATAGCACTTCAAGCAAGAGAGATATTGATACAAGCTGCTTTACCTTCTGTTAGAGAAAGGACAGAACAATTGGAGCACATTCTGAAAAGTTCTGTGGTTAAGCCTACCTATGGTGCTACCGAGACTACTCATTCAGATCCGAACATTGAGGTTTTGAAAGATCTCATTGATTCGAATTACGTTGTCTTTGACGTTTTGACTCAATTTTTAAATCACAGGGATAAATATGTGATTGCAGCAGCAGCAGAAGTCTACATCCGTCGGGCCTACAGAGTTTATACTGTCGGTGATATCAAGTACCACTCTGGCTTTGATACTCCAATTTTTGAATGGAAGTTCCAGTTGCCATCTGCCGCGTTCACTTCCCGTCCGCAGGTAACTTCGAGGCTAGGTGTCAACAGAGCTATCTCTATCTCAGACTTGACATACGTATCTGAAGCGGAAAACCAACCATCGAGAACAGGACTGCTCGTACCGGCGCCTCACTTGGATGACGTCGACTCAATCCTATCGAATGCATTAAGCGTGATTCCTATGCAGTCGTCTCACTCTGGCCCACTGCCAGATAGATCTGCATCATCTAACCCATCGTTGTCCAACGTGGTAAATGTGGTAATTTCTTCTACTGAAGGGTTTGACTCTGAAGAAGAAGTCTTAAACAGATTAAGGGAGATTTTGGACCTAAACCGGAGTGAACTTCTCGCTTCAGCAATCAGACGTATCACGTTCGTCTTTGGGTATAGTGATGGATCTTATCCAAAGTACTACACCTTCAGGGGCTCTGAATACATCGAAGACAAAACTATCCGTCATATTGAACCAGCACTAGCCTATCAATTGGAATTGGGTAGAATGTCGAATTTCCACATAAAGCCTATCTTCACAGAAAATAGAAATATCCATGTTTATGAGGCGATAGGTAAGACTTCCCCCGTTGATAAACGTTTCTTCACAAGAGGGATTATTAGGACTGGCCGTATCAGAGATGATATCACTATTCAAGAGTATTTGACTTCTGAAGCCAATAGATTGATGAGTGATATTTTGGACAATCTAGAAGTCACCGATACATCTAATTCCGACTTAAACCATATTTTTATCAATTTCTCGGCTGTGTTCGATGTTTCACCAGCAGATGTTGAGGCTGCATTTGGAGGTTTCTTGGAGAGATTTGGCAAGAGACTTTTGAGGCTTCGTGTCGCTGCAGCGGAAATTCGTATTATGATAAAGGATCCTGAGTCAGGAACACCAGTTCCCCTGAGAGCATTGATTAATAACGTTTCAGGTTATGTCGTGAGAACTGAGTTGTATACTGAAGTTAAGAATGCCAATGGAGATAGAATTTTCAAATCACTGGATAAGCCTGGCTCGATGCACCTAAGACCCATTGCAACTCCATATCCAGTGAAGGAGTGGCTACAACCAAAGCGTTATAAGGCACATTTGATGGGTACTACATACGTTTATGACTTCCCAGAACTTTTCCGTCAAGCCACATTGAGTCAGTGGAGAAAGCATTCACCGAAGACCCAAGTGTCTGACGATTTCTTCATTGCTAATGAGTTGATTTCTGATGAAAGCGGTGAACTAACAGAGGTGGATCGCGAACCCGGTACTAATAATATCGGCATGGTAGCTTTCAAGGTTACCGTCAAAACGCCTGAGTATCCTCATGGACGGCAGTTCGTTATTATCGCTAACGACATTACGTACATGATCGGGTCTTTCGGGCCACAAGAAGATGAATTCTTTGAGAAAGTCACGAATTATGCCAGGAAACGCGGCATCCCTAGAATTTATCTATCAGCGAACTCGGGGGCAAGAATCGGCATTGCCGAAGAACTTGTACCAATGTTCTCTGTTGCTTGGAAGGTTCCTGGACATCCAGAAAAGGGGTTTGAATATCTATATTTGACGCCCGAAATGTACGAAAAATTGAAGCAGTCTGGTAAGGAAAATGTTGTGATTACTGAGAGAGTTGTGGAAGATGGTGAAGAAAGATATGCAATCAAAGCAATTATAGGATCGGAAGATGGCCTTGGTGTTGAATGTTTAAGGGGGTCTGGTTTGATTGCAGGCGCAACCTCGAAAGCATACAAAGATATCTTTACGATAACTCTCGTGACATGTAGATCTGTGGGCATTGGTGCTTATTTGGTTAGACTGGGTCAGCGTGCGATCCAAGTCGAAGGGCAGCCTATCATCCTAACTGGTGCGCCTGCTATTAACAAAGTGCTTGGTAAGGAAGTTTATTCTTCCAATCTGCAACTAGGTGGCACGCAAATCATGTACAACAATGGTGTGTCCCACTTGACCGCTCAGGATGATCTAGCAGGTGTTCAACAGATAATGGAATGGCTCTCCTACATTCCAGCTAAACGTAATATGCCTGTGCCCATACTACAGTCAGAGGATAACTGGGATAGAGATGTTGAATACACCCCATCTCTTTCACAACCTTATGATGTTCGCTGGATGATTGAAGGCCGTCAGGGGCCAGATGGCTTTGAATATGGCCTGTTTGATAAGAACTCCTTCCAGGAGACATTGTCAGGATGGGCGCGAGGCGTCGTTGTCGGTAGGGCTCGTATGGGTGGTATCCCACTTGGTGTTATTGCTGTTGACACTCGTACAATTGAAACTGTGGTCCCTGCTGATCCGGCCAATCCTGCATCGACGGAAACGTTGATACAAGAAGCGGGCCTAGTTTGGTACCCTAACTCGGCGTTTAAAACCGCTCAAGCCATAAACGATTTTAACTATGGTGAACAACTTCCACTCATGATCTTGGCCAACTGGAGAGGTTTTTCCGGTGGTCAAAGAGATATGTACAACGAAGTCCTGAAATATGGGTCTTTCATTGTCGATGCCCTGGTGGATTACAAACAACCTGTATTCGTATACATACCGCCAACTGGGGAATTGAGAGGAGGTTCCTGGGTCGTGATAGATCCTACCATTAATGCTGATCAGATGGAGATGTATGCCGACTCCGACTCACGGGCGGGTGTGCTAGAGCCTGCTGGTATGATCGCCATTAAGTACCGGAGAGAAAAGCTTTTGAAAACAATGGCGAGATTAGATGCCAAGTATAAATCGTTGAAGGATGCATTATCCGATTCTTCTCTCTCCTCCGAAAAACACCAGGAGCTGGCTAACGAGCTGGCTGCCCGTGAGAAGCTACTGTTACCGATTTACCAGCAGGTTAGTATCCAATTTGCAGGCTTACACGATAAGGCGGGCAGAATGCTCGCGAAGGGCGTTATCAGAAAGGAGTTACAATGGGTAAACGCGAGACGTTTCTTCTTCTGGAGACTAAGGAGAAGATTAAACGAGGAATACCTCATTAGAAGACTAGAATCGGAGCTACCTCACGCCGGAAGACTGGAAAAGTTTGCAAGGCTCAGGTCCTGGTATCCTGCTTCTGTCGACCAGGAAAATGACCAACAAGTTGCTACCTGGATCGAGGAAAACTACCAAGTCTTGGAGGAGTATTTGCAGGCCCTGAAGTTGGAGTGTTTTGCCCAAAACCTTGCAAAGGCAATCCGTAGTGACCATGATAACGCGATAACAGGCCTCACTGAAGTGTTGAAGCTGCTCTCTGCGGAGGACAAAGAAAAGATAATGAAGAGTCTGAAGTAAAAGTATTCAGTGACATTCCCCTGGAAGCTACCGCCTCCTTGTGCATCTATTATTTAGAGTAAACTTTGTTAAGTAGTTTGCGTTCATTTGGGCCGGTGGCTTATTATCAAGTGAAACACAATTGATCAGACCTGTTCTGCCTTGGTTCGCTTAGACTCTTGCGGAGTCTCGTCATCGAGAGCACGCTTACCCTTTGACTGTGACTCCTCATGCTGCACCTTGCCCTTTGTCGTCCTTTTCTTCTGCTGCTCCTCCTCTCTGCTCTTTGCAAGGTATTCTGTAGGGTCGGATATGCATTCCCCATTTGGGCCTAGCTGCTTACCCACATAGAGGAAGTCCTCCGAGGTCTTGCATCGGATGAAGTACTGATAGAAGGGTGACTTGCCAGGAACCATGCGGTTCATCATGTATTTCGTATTGCTGGTGTGATTCTGGTATTCGTCTGCTATCTCTAGGTACTCAGCTACTGCGCGGTGCCATGGTAGGGGACTCGCCGAGAAGACCGTCGGATTGGCCTCGGCAGCCTCCGCAATCATTCCACCGACATCGGACGACAGCTTTAGCTCAGCGCGGACCTCCTCGAAGTGCGCGCGCCCTTGCAGAGCTCCGTTCATTATAAGCGACACTTTGCTGGCCTTACAAAGCTCGAAGATGGGTGCCAGGTAGCTCCGGATCGGTGTCTCCCGGTTCCGCATCGGAGTCGTGCGACAGTGGACCGTCAGGTTGCTGATCCCGGTCGCGCAGAGCTTCTTAACCAGATCAAGCGTGGCAGCCAGGTCGTCCAGCAGCCGGATCTTCACGCTGATGGGCTTCGAATGTGGCCGGCCTACCTCGTCCACCAGCGCCCGCAGGATCCCGCACAGTGTGTCGGGCGTACGCAGCAGCGCAGCCCCCATCCCAGCGTGGATCGAAAAGTGCTTCGGACACCCGGCGTTGATGTCGATACCCGCCACATCGCCGATCACAGTGCTCGCCGCACGCACCGCCAACGCCGGGCTTGCCGTCCCCAGTTGGAAAATCACACGCCCACCCTCCAGCGCAGGAGCTGTCCGGAACACCACCACCGGAGGCTTCCCTGCATGCGTACTAGGCACCACATAGTCCACGGTCTGCAGTTCGTCGTTCGGCACCCTCTGGCACTGCACCAATTTCTTGTCGATGATCTCCGGGCCCCACACCAGGTCGGCACCGTGCCGCAACGCAAGCAACCGGGTCGGCAGCTCGCCCGCGCGCACCATGGGCGCAAGCACAAGCTTGCCCGCGTAGTTCACCATGTCGCCTCGGTTATATATATAGCAGCTGATGTCGAAAGTGACATGAAACGCTCTGCATCGCATCGTCTCTCGAGAAATTTTTCATTCGAGAGTACAATGCATATCCTAGAGCCTGAAACGCAGACACAGGTCCTGGTGCGCTTCGATGGCAAACCAACACTAAATGCGTAGGCCAGATCTGTCGCATAACATTCTTGTGCTGTGGCCCCGCGCCTGCCGTAGCTAATTCCACATATGCAACAGCAGGGACGAGCTGCCCCGCAGATCCTGCGCGAGCGTCAATCCCGAGCGCCCAGAACAGGCCACCGCATCTGTGACACAATGTCCGGCCTCAGTTCGCGTCCGCGCATTCCCCGGGAGATTGTCAGCCACCATGGCTTGAGGCCGTCTATATATGGCTGGTGGTGTGGTCCGCCGTTGCCGCACAAACCCCCACGCATCTTAGCTAATCGTGGCCTGCTCGCACTGCAAGCCTGTCGTTATCCAAAAGCAGCTAAAAGACACTTTAGTCATTGCTGCACTAGCTCAGTGGAAGGGGACCTCACAAGAGTGGACAACCAGGTGCCACCACCGCAAAAGCGGCCGAATTGCTACGACAAACGATAGCAACAATCTCTTGGCCAGGAATATATAATTAGGTGTGCTACAGAAAAGTGCGCGGGAGGGATACCACGTCAGATCCCAGATCTAGAGTTGGCACGAGGCGGAGTTAAACGCTTAAAAGAGCAGGTTCCACTAGAGTGCTATTTGAGCAGCCAGGAGCAGCGGGCAAGATGTTCAAGGCGCTCAAGAAGAAGATCCAGCACGGCAAGCACCATGCGGGCAAGACAGGGAGCGAGAAAGTTGTCGAGGACGGCCGGCACCGCTCCATCTTCGGCAACTGCGGTCCTCGTCTCTCGGGAACGGCGGGGCTGGCGCCTGAGATTCAACTGATACCCAAGCAGCATACGATGCAGCGAGGCCCCGTGCGCGCCAGGAGCGAGGTGCGCGAAGAGCTGCTGACTGCAGCGGCGATATACGACCGCCTGCGCCAGGAAGACGAGGCGAACGGACGCTTGGTCGGGGGATACTACGTATACGACCGCGAGGCGTACAAGGCTGCACCGGCTGGCGAGAATGGCCGCGACCCGGCGTTCGACGTGTTCGCCAGCGAGTGCGTGACGCCGACGTCCGGGCGCTATGTGATCTTCCAGCTGGCCGCCTTTTTTATTGAGCAGCTCAACAGCCAGCTGGGCACGGGCAGCAATAGCACGGATATGATACGTGCGGCGATGGAGATTTTCAAACCAAACTTATCCCACTACTCATTCTCTGAGACCCAGCAGATCCGGCAGTTGCTTGCGTCGTTTTTCCCCCGTGCGGGCTGCACGCTGGCAGGCGATGCTCTGCGCGAGGCCATCGAGCGGGAATTCCGCAATAACTGGAACCGCCTGATACTGGCCCTCCGAATCCTGTGGGCGGCTCTACCCGAGGGCATTGTTCCCTGGGATTGTTTTATTACATTCAAGCGTCTAGAAGAGCGCGATGGATACCCGACGTCGGCGTTCTTCACACTGCTGAAGCAGGTGCTGCCCGGTCATGACTACATGTGCACGGCTTACGCCTTTCTGGAAATCCTGGTGACAATCATTGGGCGTACGGACCTGGTGGTAGAGAAGACGACGCAGATGGACCTGATATTTACTGCAGGTCAGGTGTGCTTCTCCCGGTGCAAGGCGGTAGAAGAGTACAAGGATGCCAACGATGAAGGCAACGACGATGAACTGACTCTCAACAAAATCTACCGCAATCGTGGGACCGCGTTATACCACCTTTTCGTATCTTACTTGCGGTCTCTAGCAGACAAGGGCAAGATCAAGGATTTTTATCTACTTGATAACTTCGACGTTCGGCGGTATCCACCGGGGCCATATCGCCCTATGACGCAGAAAGCATTGACGCTGACTGTGCCGCGATTTCTACCGGAGAGCGATATGCGCAACGACTTCAATCAACTCATCAAATACGTGGCGAAGGCGGGATCTCGTATATACTCCTCACAGCATGCATTTTCTAAGCTGGAGAATTCATTTCTCGACAAGTTCGAGGAGAACCCATTGAAAGTGGTAGAAGGACTGTTCTCCAAGTCGTCGAAACGATACCTGTACAAATTTGACAAGCATTTCAGCACCAATTACTTTAAGACTTTGAACGACAAACAGAGCTGGAACCGCGCACTGCATGAATTGGATCCTAATAACCAGTATGCTGTGTCTACTTGGATTGAATCCTGTAAACAGCACGGGTTTAGCGAATTCTTGTCGATGTTAGAGGATAACATGGGCGGAGAGGGGACACTGGCACTGGGTCATCCGCTGTTGGCGTCTCTCACTGAGGAGCTGAGCTTCAGCACAAGGGAGGAGGAAGAGGAGGAAATGGCCTCTGTCAGATTGTCGAAGATGGGCGTGTCCGAGTGGTTCATCTCCTCTTGGAAGTACGAGATGTTTCTTGGAAAGATATACAACACACTGGTCATTAAGCTCACTAAGAGGGTTGGTGACTGTGACTGGATTGTGATTAGCACGGACGAGCGGGTATCGAACTCCGCTGTTCTGCAGAACAGGTCTCTGCCCACGCCGCCTTTTGCCCATCAAAGCCAACCGGAACCGAAAGAAGAGGAGATGCCGAAGCCCAGCAAACCCTACTGCGCTACGGTTCACTCGAACTACAGCGATCAGTCTTCCATCCGCATGAGGCCTCCACCGCTGAACACGGCGACTGACCCATTCGATTCACCGATGATAAGTTCCCCGACGTCCGCGCAAACACGCAGGAGGTCTATGGCTTCCAATGGGAAACTGAACGAGGGCTCAGTATCATCCTCAAAGCATTTGAGCGAAACGGGGGATACTTCTTCAACAGCTGGCACTGGGAAGCTATTCATCACCTCGGAGTCGCCAATTTCAGCCTCAACGCCGGTAGACAACAGACTTTACTTCAAAGACAAATCGCGCCAGCCACCAGCAATTACCAACATTGTCATTCCTCAACCACTTCCAGCATCTGAGATGGGCCGTCAGGAGGAACGTCTATTCACGCCTACTGGCGGTGCCTTTGTTCTTCCGAGACCCCATATCCCCATGAAGATTCAGAACCCATCCATGAATTCCTTCCCCAAGTCGGCCGCCGATCGCCAGATATCAATGATCAGAGAGGAGGATGTGGAGCAAGCATCAAGTCCTTCTTCAGCTCGCGGCCCACGAAACGTTCAGGCGCCCACTGTAGTACCTCCCCAGCCCATGCAGGGCGTCCCGGCCATGGTTCCAGAGGCTGCTTCCGAGGAAGAATTAGACAAACCATTCAGCCCACCTGCGAAACCGGTTGACTTCCGCTGTCGGGAGTTACAACTCATTGCAAAGATGGCACCGGATCTCAGCAAGCCGCTTCCTATGCCAAAGGAAACTAGCTCGCTGATGTCCCCGGTGTCCGATGCTTCCGGCAAGGAGGAGCCCATGTTCCCAGAACCTATGCAGACCGCGGTCAATACCCTGCTCAGCGAGAACGAGGATCTGCGCAAAGCTGGTAATCGCGCCACCGTCATTGTATATCCAAAGTGCGACTCAGCCCCAGACGAAGAGGAAGACGACGACGACGAGTTCTCCGAGGACGACTCAGCGGTGGACCCCAGAGAGCAAGCGCCTATCGGAACCACGGAGAAACTACATCCAAAAGCAAGCTCTGAGGAACCCTTCGACGGGCACTCCACCTCAGAGTGGGCCAGCGATGAAGCGCCATCGGACGGACTCGACTTCAGCATGCCCGCTAACCAGGGCTTCACGAAGCCGCCCTTGTCCGGCGATGGCATGAAGACACTGAGCCTGCCCCCAGAAATGCCTGCATCCACCAACGACTTCCTCGAAGACTTCATCGACGGCTACAACGAGCACTCAGCGATCCCCACTGCATCTCACGAGCCACCAGCGGCGGCTGTCGCCGACGAAACGCTGTTCGAGCGGGTAAAACGCTACTACGAGGATTCGCCATTCGAGAAGGTGCCAACTATTCAGAGCGCCAACACGCTCAGTGCACCCGAGGATCCAAGCTCTACCGAGAAGCAGACCTCCGTGCCAGAGAGCTCGCCCCCCACGCCCAAGCCGCTCACGCCGAGCCCCCTTGAGCGTCCCGCGGTCAAGCGCTTGTCCTGGAGCCAGGAATCCTCCGGTAGAACCGCCGAGCGCGGCGCTCTGCGCCGCCGCCAGGCCAGCTGGACCTACAGCATGGCCTCCACCGTTCCCCAGGATGAAGACAACGGCTTCTTCGACTCTGACGCCAGCGACAGCCCCGACGACGATGGCTTGCACATCTCGAGGTTCAAGCACGCGCTCCTAAAGACGAAGCGCAGCATAAACAGACTCAACAACAACCACAAGGCATGATCGCTGTCGTACCACGCGGTCACATAGCACAATGTATATATATACCCATATACAGCACCCGTAATTCCAGTAAACATCTAGGAATCAATGCGAAAACCAACAAACTAAAAGTACCAACTAAATAGCAATGCAGCAGGCCTGCTAACCAGCGCCGCGCCTACAGAGTCTTGAAACATGTCTTTGCAAACCGCACTGCAATCGAGTTGCGCCGGTGGTGGTGTCGCGAGCACGGCGACGTCAGCACAACGCCGTCGCCCGCCGGGTCCCCAGCGCTCCCAGGCGCAGACTCGCCCTGCTCCTCGCCCTGCTCCTCGCCGGACCCGGCCTCGTCCTCGTCCACCCCGGCCTTGAACAGCGGCAGGGACTCGCCCTCCGCCGCCCCGCGCGCGTCCTGCGCGCTCGGCAGAATCGGCAGCGTTCTACGCCGCCGCGGCCGCCATTCGGCCTCCTCGTACGATACCATTATATGCAGGCTGCGCGCCGCGTGCGCCGGCTCCTCTTCCCACGCTTCGCACCCGGCGTTCGACTCGCTCGCCCGCCGCGCAGAGCGCTGCTTCGCGCGCCGCGGCGACACCTCGCCGCAGTGCACGCACTGGTAGAAGTCACACACCTTCTTGTAGTTGGATAGAGGTCGCTGCAGCGCGCGCGCGTCCGCGCCGCCGTGCGCCCACTGCTCGCCCTCCCGGTCCGCTATAGCACACAGCGTAATCTGTGCATTCACTGGTGTATTCTGTGAGTCTCCCATGGTCCTACCCTCCCAATCCCAGATCATGCTCCTCTACATATTCGTTTATATACGAGCCCCGCCGTCCCCACCCTCAGGGTCGCGATATCGCGTGGACGCAGAAGGCCTCTTGATCGCTATCAGCGTGGGTCAACAGTGCCTATCGCTAACAATGGGCGGAGGAATCACCTGTTCTTACCAGGAAGTACCTCCCGACATTAGGGTCTAAGGAGGCCCCAGGCGGGCAGCACTGGGCAGCAATAGCCTGCCACAGACCTAATAGTGCCCAACAACCCGGATACGGGTGGGGTCAGACGCCTCGATAGGCCCGACGAGCTTATTAAGCGACCGTTAGGCCAGGGCCCAGGGGGCTCCGAAGACGCAACCCCATGAATAATCAGCCCACTAGAGCCCGGCGCTCCCCTATACCGCAGTGGGCACTCGGCACTAGCAGCTTGCAACTGTGGCACTCTGCCAAGGCCAAACCGTAAAAGGCAGCCGGCGACAGAGTGTCTACGGATGCCGTACAAGTGTAACCATAACTACACACTTAATAAGACGTAAATCCAACAGAGAAACAATACTGGAGTGCCCTAGAGTAGCAGCTTGGCACGTTCCTCCAGCTTGTCCATGACGAAGGCCATGCCGAGCCGGCTGCGCTTGATGTTCTCATCGAACGTGCGGTGCGACCAACTCTCGATACGGCCCTTGATGCCCATGCGGATGCCGCTGCTGAAGCGCACGCGGCTGTCGGCGACAGTGACGCCGTCGCGGAAGCGGTAGCAGGTGTACTCCTCGACCTTGATGACCTTGGTGTGGTCGAGGTTGCGCGTGTAGGTGCGCATCTCCTTGCGGGCGGCGTCCACGGTGCTCATCTCGATGATCCAGGACTCGGAGATGCGCCCCAGCAGCGGGCGCGCCCACCCGGGCAGCTTGCCCATCTTCTTGATCAGCCGGGTGGTGTGGAGGCGGCCGTCGGCGTCGACGTCGCGCGCGATCGTGTCGATCGACAGCACATGCGACGCATAGGGGTTTGGATAGCGGTTGAAGAACGCCAGCGACACCGTGTGGAAGTCCCGGTCGAACACATGTGTGTTCTTATACCATAAAACCATGTCTGTGCGGGCTACGAAGTCAGAGCCTGGCCCACCAGAGTCCGACGCGCGAGCTAAAGGGAACTATGTGGTGCGGAGCAACGACAGATGCTTCCTCACAGTCTCAATACGTGCCACGGCAGTCAGCTGCTCTGGACCACTTGCTTTCCGGTTGTGGACCGCAGTGGGAGATGTTCTTTTTATATATTTCTGGTGAAAAATTGCTAGGTCATCAGGTGCAGGCCTTGCGAGTGAGGGAATTATAGATTGCATTATTCAGTTCGATATAGGACACTTTTGTAGGTCGGTGGGGCTCACAGCAGCACTGCTGCTGCGATGATCGCGCCGAAGGCGCTGGCCAGTGGGCCGGCGGAGTACTGTGGGACGTAGCCGGCGGGCAGCGCACGCAGCGGGCCGGCGGCGCCGTTTGTAGTGGTGGATATCTCTGAGGCGCTGCTAGAGGAGCCGGAAGAGGCGCTCGAGCTGCGCGTGGTCGTGCCGGACTTGGTGGAGGCGGCGGAGGCGTCCGAGCTTTCCGAGTCGGAGCTGGTCTTGCGGGAAGCGCGCGATGCGCCCTTGGTGGATGATTCGACATCGCCCGTAGCAACGCTCACAGAGCCAGTCTTGGAGGGCTTGGCCGACTCGGTACTGGGCTTCCACCAGACGGGGGAGATGGTGGTCCTGCCATTGCTGTCGGTGGTTGTGGCATAGTCGACAGGCTTGTCGTTGCCGAAGGCGCCGCTGGCCTCTGGCAGCCACCAGGCGTAGCTGGTGAAGACGGCTCCGTCACGAGTGAAGGTGATGGTGGTGCTAGGCGGTACTGCGAACTGGCCGTTGCCGTTGGTCGCGGGCGTGGCAGCGGTCTTGGGCTGGGGGCTGACTCCGTCTTTGTCGTCGTTGTCGTCGTCGTTGTCGGCGGCGCGGACGTAGGCTGCGAAAAGGGCAATGGCGGCAGGATAGAGCTTCATGGGTTCGGGTTCTCGAGCTGAGAGTGCGCTTTCCTGACTGGCGGCCGGCCATTTATATACAGTGATGGCCGGCGGGGCACCCATCGCAATCCATCGGCGCACGCCGGAGGCTACGCACTTGCCAGCCATATGTGCGATGAGCGCCCGCTGCAGGAATCAGTCGCACCAAGCCCCGCCAGCTCGAGGCGAAGCTCGTGACGTGCGAATACAATAGCGGTAGCCAGCCATTTTAATTTCCGGTGGGGCGCAGACAACCATGGCCGACGCGAAGGAACGCAAAGAAGCCTCGGAATGGGATGCAGGCAAGATTGGCGCATTAACAAGCAGCTCCATGCGGGCCACGGGAAGGCAAGCTTCTCCTGACCTTGCAGGGCGTCCGGCGTAGGTCGAGTAGTTATGTATATGTACGGCTGTCGAACTAAACGAAGGTCTAGGTTTCCAAACAGTCAACAGTAGTCCTGGGCAGCTAGAGCATGACAACACCCTGGTTGCTGCGGTTCTTGGCGTCGAACTTTTTGTCCCCTGTGAGGCCGCCTCTAATGGGGTTAGCACGGTAGTTGAAAAGGTAAAAGTTCAAGAAGCCATCGCCAGGTCCGAACTTGAGGTCCTCGAGGAAAAGCGCGTTGTCCTGAGAGGTGAGTGCGTTGAACACATCCATCTTCAGATCCCGGGCCAGGATACATACATCGTTGACCAGGTGGACAAGACGCTTGCGGAGAAGTTCCGTGGCCGTAGGGTCGTAACGGTCTTCGTATTCAAAGTCGGCGTCAGAAGCGTAGTAGAAGAGGTAGCTGATGCCGAGTTCCTTGTGCAGTGGGTTCTTGAGGATGGTGAATGGAAGGGAGTAGAAGGATACAAAGTCGGTAATCTTGCCCTCGGCGTTCTCCACAACGTATGAGAAGATGACATTCGGAGTCTCCTCGTTGCCCAGGAACCAGTGCCGGAATTCATCCTTGTCGAAGGTCTGGATCAGCTCAAAGCGCTTCTGGTAGCGGTTGAAAAGGTCGAAGGCGGCATCCACATCCGCGTCGGTCATAGGGCGCAGGCCCTCGAGTAGCGGCTTCTTGGGCAAGGTGTACTTGGCCAGCATCTGCGTCTTCGTCGCGTTCGCGGGCAGCGCTGTGAAGCCGACATCAAACAGCTTGGACCAGTTGAGCGGTCTGTGCGTGTAGCGGCAGGTCGAGATCGGCGAGGGCAGGATGATGCCCGCGGAGTACAGCGCATGCCAGATGTCGCACTTGTTCACGCGGCGCGTGATCTCCTTGATCAGGATCGGCGCCAGGCGCTTCGAGCGCAGCTTCTTGTGTATGCACAAGAAGTTGATCTCCACGCTCTTGATCTCCCGCCCGCGCACCTCCAGCGTCGTGGGCACCGCGCTGATGAACGCCACCAGGCGCCCCGACTGCTTCACGCGCACGCCCACGTGCCACTCCTTCCGCCATCCCGGCGGCTTCAGCGCCCAATTGAAGAACTCGCGCGTGTAATTGAACCGGAACGTGGAGTCCTTGTCCTCGATGTAGTTTTCGTTCAGCAGCACGAACACGTCTTCCAGGTCCTGCGCGTTCGTGATGTCCAGCGTCCGCCACTCGAACTCCTCCAGCAGCGGATACGGCTCGTCCCGCACGTCCTCCACCCGGCGCGGCGGGTTGATCGGACCCTCTTCCTCCACCTTCTCGTCGAAACGCGCCACCGGCTGCGTCTTCCAGAACTTATATTCCTCGAACTCCTTACGCTGCTGCTGAGTCAGCTTCGACACATCCCCGCTGTTGAGAGCTAGCATCTCCAGCAGCCGCTGCATCTTTTGCGCGTCGTCTGATTCACCCATCTTGCTGCTACCTTCCTGCTGCAACGCACTCTCCGTAATACGTGGTCGATAGAAGTGTGAATTTCGACGTTCAAGCCGCTTTTTCCAACCTCCCAGCTCAACGCTATAAGACGCCCCCGGAAAAAGCCTATCTCCTCGTACACCCAATGCACCCGGAACGGCGGTCTTTACCCCTCCCAAAGTCTCTTGTAATTCACTGTCCATCACCGGCAGGCGGCGATGGGGCGCACCTTCACCGATCACGTGACCGGCGTCATCTGAAAAATTTTTATAGGCTTCGAGGTCAAAATTGGACGCGATGAGCTAGCAGAGCAGGTGCTACATTCGAGCATAGAAGGGTATTCGCGATGTTATCTTCGACTACGTGGGTGCCGCGTGGCTTTGCATCAGAGTTTCCAGAGAAGTATGAGCTGGATGATGCAGAAATGGCACGGATCAACGAGCTAGCGCAGCTGCAGCTGGACGATGCAGAGAAAGGCCTAGAGGAGGCCGGCGGTGCGCAGGAGGGTGCTGCGCTGCGGGCGCAATTGGACGGGGACGACGACCTGAAGGAGTACGACCTTGAGCACTACGACGACGAAGACGCGGGCGCGGGTGCGGAGGTGACGATGTTCCCCGGGCTGTCGGGCGAGGCGCGATTCCATGAGGGCGAGGAGGGTCAGGATGCGTACCTGAGCCTGCCCACGGCGGAGGATGAGCAGGAGGAGCGCGGAGAACTACAGGTGTACCCGACGGACAACCTGGTGCTGGCAACGCGGACGGAGGACGACATTTCGTACCTGGACGTGTATGTGTACGATGACGGCGCGGGGTTCCACGACGAGACGGTGCCAGAGGAGGCGGGCGACGCACAGGACCCCGATGTGGCGCGTGGGCTGATACGTGATGCCTCTTTGTATGTGCACCACGATCTGATGTTGCCGGCGTTCCCGCTGTGCGTGGAGTGGGTGAACTACCGCCCCGGATCGAACTCTGATGCGCCAGCCAACTTTGCGGCCGTCGGAACGTTCGACCCTACGATCGAACTATGGAACCTGGACTGCGTGGACCGCGCGTTCCCTGACATGATTCTTGGTGAGCCAGTGGACTCTGCTACAACAGCCAAGAAGTCGAAGAAGAAGAAGAAGGGCAAGAAGCAGCACGCGGCTACGCACCACACAGATGCTGTGCTTTCGCTGGCCCATAACCGCCATTTCCGTGCGGTGCTTGCGTCGACGTCCGCGGACCATACTGTGAAGCTATGGGACTTGAACCACGGCCGTGCGGCGCGGTCGTTGGATGCCGTGCACGGCAGCACTGCAGTCTCCTCCTCTCAGTGGCATCCTTCTGATGGTTCGATCCTGCTGACGGCGGGCTACGATTCGCGCGTTGCGCTTTCGGATGTGCGGATTGCCAACGATGCAGGCATGAGCAAGTACTGGAAGGTCATGAAGGGCGAAGAGATAGAATCAGCTACCTTCGTGAGTGAAACCGTCTTTTTGGCCGGTACCGATAGTGGTAACGTCTACTCCTTCGACCTGCGTAACGGGGAAGACAGTGCTCCTGTATGGACGCTGAATGCACACGACTCGGGGATTTCGTCTCTGAGCGTCAGTCCCTCGATCCCTAACATGCTGGTCACCAGTGCTATGGGCGAGAAGGTCATCAAATTGTGGAAGACACCTGCCGAGGGGGCCTCTGCGCAAGAAGGGCCTAGGATGGTCTTGTCTCGTGACTTTGGCGTAGGCAACGTCTTGAGCACGAGCTTTGCACCAGACGTTGAGCTTGCCAGCACCTTTGTGGTGGGTGGCACAAGTCCTGGTCTAAAGCTATGGGACGCCTTCACCAACCGCACTGTGCGGAAGAGCTTTGCCTCGGAGCTGCAGGCCGTCCAGCAACGGGCCAGAGAAGAGGCCAAGCTGCTGGGCAAAGCGTCCCGTATTTCCAGGAAATACATCAGCAACAGTAATCCGGACACTGTCGTCACTGTGGATGACAACGGCAGCGACGAGGAGGAGCAAGAGGGCGCCGCGGACGACGACTGGGAGGACGAAGAGTGAACATATATATCTGCATTCCGGCCTCGCCACTACGTATACCACACGGGGCATACACAAAAACCTGTATATTAGACAGTACACGAAGCGATATTTAAAGGCTTATAATGGCCAGACGTGCCCTGCGCGTCCGCCCTCGGGCGCCCCTGCTCAGCTGAGCAGCTCCTTTAGATGCATGTTTTCGGGCGTGGCCGCCTCCACATCGATCACAACCACGTCCGCCGCCCGGTACGTCCCGTTCTTCGAGTCCGACGCAAACGAGATGCTCTGCTCCGACCGCCGCCGCGGTTTGTTGAGCTCGCGCGACACCCGGCTCCGCCACTCGTCGAAGTTCGACCCGCGCCGCGACGGCGAAGCTTCCGCCTGCCCAAACCGCTGCCCGTACTCCGCGCCGCGCTCCGTCTCGAACACGTCCATGTAGACGTTCTCCTCGTGGTTCCCTGGCGGCGTGATTTTCTGGATAAGCTTGTCCACAGAGTCGACGTGCCCGTCGTATATAACCTTGCATAGCTGCTGGTACTGGCTTGCGAAGATGTCCTGGTTCCACGAAAAGCCCTGCGACTCCGACGTGGATATCGTAAACTGGCATGTAGCGCTGCCCGCATATGGCTCGGACGCAAATGACGCCGAGTACGCCACCGACTTTTCACTTTGTAACATGCATTCTGAGAGGAACGCCTTGTTCGTCATTGTGTTCTGCTGCTGTGTCGCTCCTTGTCCCAGTCCCCACGCTAGCTACTATTTGCCAGCTTCCTATGACACCATTCAACAGCAAGTGCAGACTGATGCTCCGCAACTCTAAAACTTTGGTTGGTAGTGGTGAATTTTCTAACATGGAGTCTCACCGTCAGCTTTTTAGGGAGCCGGTGCGGACACCGATGGAAACTCCGCAAAGATCACCACATGGAAATTGGGCTAGTTAACGGTTCAGAAGCGATCGCCAGCCCATCATTGCCACGTATGAGGAGCGTTGCACGCCTGGTGATATCATGTAGCTGAGCACGTGATGCTTTCCAGTAGCCCTAGGTGACTCTGTTTCTATGATTGTGTAATCTCAGCGCTTAGCGGAGTTGTGCAAGGACAGCGGGATAGTAACGGGGACAGCGGGATAGTAACGGGGTGTGCCCATGGGATGCGCGGCAGCCCCGCAGCACTATGCGGGGAGAGGGTGCATATGCTCTCTGTGTGTTACTGTGCCCAATATAAGTTCACAAAAGTAAGCTGTGTGTTGCAGCATTATTGCTCAGTATGCACTCACAGCCTTGCGAGCAATGGCACGGCCCACAGCGATATCGCGGCCGTTCTTTCGTATCTGCGCGGGTGCGCAGGAGCGTCTTTCTGTATATAATTGCGTGCGTCAGCGGCAGCCTGGCGCAGTCCCAGCCTGAAGCCACATTGGCCAGGCCGCAGAGCAGGTGAGACAAGCTACGGGTACAGGATGGTGCAAGACGATATAGAGAGCGAGAGCAGCTGGTTTAAGGACACAGATGATGGGCCACCACCCGGCAGGCGGCAGCCCGGCGTGGCGAAGAAGGGCACTGGCGCGCAGGTGTCAGTGACGGTGGACGAGCGGCAGCCGTTGGTGGGCAGCGCGGACGATGAGGAAGTGGTTCTGGCGCGGTGGCGGGGCCGGTGGGTGTTCCCCGCGTGGCTCCTCATGTGCTTCTCCACCGGGCCGACCTACTCGATGATGCGGTCTTTTGTGCCTGCGTCGCTACAGACCATAGCGCACGAACTCGGGCATCCGAAGGCGCGGCCTGGGGCCCGCTGCCGGCCGCGGGGCGACGACTGCTATATCTATGTTGGCCGGACGGAGGTGCAGTTCTCAGCGTATGTGCTCTACATGCGGGCGTTGTACACGTCCATCGAGGGTCTCATTGCGATTGTGCTCATGGGCTTGGCGGACTTTTCGAACTACCGGAAGTGGCTCATGGCCTTGTCGATTGTGATATATGGCGCACTTGCGACGCCGTTTGTGGGGCTGCAGGCGAAGACGTACAGCACGCTCATCGGGATGTCTGTGCTTTACTGTTTGATGCTCTGCTGCAATACGATCTACACCATCACGGAGGGCTCGTACATTCCGGTCTTCATGGACATGGCGCGCATGGCTGCGGCACGCGAGGTCGCTGACAGCACCAAGGCGAACGTGGCCGCCAGCGTCGAAACACGGACGGTCGCGGAACCGGTCAACCCGATGTTGCGTCGCGGCGCCAAGGTTAGTGTGCTCGGCTTGATCATGGGCAATCTCGGCTCGATCTTGGCCGTACTCATAGGCATCATAATCACGTACTCCCGCGGCAAGCCACAGGCGGAGGGCTACTCGGCCTTCCTCCTGACCATCACCATCGCCGGTTGCATGACGATGGTGCTCGGTTCAATTGCCGCGCTGGGTATCCCGGCCGTACACGGCTCCCCATTCCCTTTCGATCCGCAGGAGAATAAGCTCGTGACCATATTCAAGTTCCCGTTCCGGCGGTTCATGCATATTCTCAGAGACTTGACACATTACCGCGAGGCGCTCAAGTACGTCGTGGCGTGGGTCCTCTGGAACATCGCCTACTCGAATTTCATGCAATTGTTCCAGCTATCGTTCCGGGCCACATTGGGCAGCGCGGCCGACAAGGAGTACTTCGTCTGGCAGTTGATGACCTCTGTCATCGCCTGTGTCGGTTCGCTCACGTGGATGGCGGTATTCCGCCACTTCAGCGCGCAGCGCACGTTGCACGCACAAACCCGGCTCCTCAAGCTCTGCTTGTACATTATGATGGTCGTGGGCGTCATTGTCAATTTGTGGGGCTCTCTCGGCGCCTCTGCCCGCGTGCCCATCGGCTTCAAGCACCGCTGGGAGTTCTGGCTTTTCCAGGTCATCTATGTGAGCACCAGCAGCGCCATCCGTTCGTTGAACCGCGTCGCCTACTCCGCCATGTTGCCCGTCGGCCGCGAGAACCAATACTTCGGTCTGGAGATCATGCTCGGCTTGGCCACGGGTTGGTCCCAGTCGCTCCTCGTCAGCGTCATCCAGGACCGTACCGGCAACGCCCGTTTTCCCTACATCCCGAACACAGTGCTCCTCCTAGTCTCGCTCGTTTTCTACTACTGGTCAGACCTCAGCCGTGGCATGCTCGCCGCCGGCAAGGCCGAGCTCCACCGCCACGTCGCGCAGGACGCATCTTGAGTCTGTGTACATATGCTATTTAGACACGCGCAGCGAAAGCTGCTAGAAATACTGCTCCTCCGCCCCTGCTTCGTGCAGCTCTCCGTCAAACTCCCACCGCGTGCCCGCCCCCCCCCGGGAGGCGGCCCTGTGGCAGCTGCCACTGCCGTACCACCGGCTGCATGTACAGTGTCTCGTTAGCCCGCTCGTAGCGGTACCGCAACAGCACCACCAGCGGCGTCAGAAACTCGTCTGCCACCCGCTGCACAAACGGATGCAGGCGCGCCGCCGGCCGCCGCCGCATCCGTTGCCGCAGTTGCTGCAGCTTACTACGCAGCCGCGCTTGCCTCGCTTGCCGCCGAGGGTCGCGCAGCATCCCAAGGTACTCGCGCGGCGCTATCCCGCCCGACACGAGCTGCTCCTCGGCGGCTTCCACCATTCCCAGCGCTACCCCGCAATCCCCGTGCTCGTACCGGCCCACGGAGAAGAGCGCGAGCGCCATGGCCTCCAGAAACACCCCGAGCTGGGCGGCCTGCTGCTCCACTGCGGAGCCACCCAGCCGGCGACACTCCTGCGCGCAACCCTGAGCTAGCCGCCCATACACCTGAGCGTTCTCCAGCAGTTTCTCCGGATCACCCTCCTGCAATGTCAGCAGCTCGTCGTAGCGGTTGCCGCCCAGTCGCCGCTGCATCTTGGCTACGGCTAGTATCAGCACGCGCACCTGCTGGTCTAACACCCACACCCGCTGGTACGTGTCCCGCAGCGCGGCGTCAGCTGCCGTTGGCGGGATGTCGAGCCGGCGCAGAAAGACTGCGAGGCCGATAGCGCGCTTGCCCATGGTGGTGCTGGAGCGCCAGGCCTCGGACACCGCGCTCTCGTCGTCGTACGCTCGCTCAGCCAGTTCCTGCGCCAACAGCTCGTAGCACGCAGCCATATGCAGCACAGCGCGCGCTGCTTCGACGGCCAGCGACGCGTGCGCATAGCCGGCGTCGTGGTAACGCACGAGCAGCGCACACGCGTAGTCGCGCCAGGCGTCGAGCTGCTCGGCCACCGAGCCGCGCACAGCCTGCAGCAGAGCGGCGGCGCCGGGGTATGGCTCCGCGGCCGGGGCGTCCATCTGTATGCTCGCGGCGATCATCGTGCTCGGCCGCGGGGGGTCGGACGGCGCAGGTGGCCGCGCATATAGACCCCGGCTGTGTGCGCACGTGACCGATCTGCTCTGATTGGCTCGAGCGCGGACCAATCAGCTGCCGCGTTGCCGGGGCAACGCGGCGTTAGGCTTGGCGATGTAAACAATCGATAAGACTCAGTAGTAAACAATGCTATCGCTATCTGGCGCTATCGCGGCTTCGCAGACAGATAACGGTCGCGTAGGTGGCAGAAGATACGCAGCGCAGCATTGATAGTACGGGTAGTTTTGCAACGTCCGAAGTGCGAGCGCAAGCCATCTTGGACGGCGGGATCGTCGCACGTAGTTATATATAGAGAACGTGCAGCTGCGGAGCGTGCGACGGCGCGGGGGCCGAGCAATGGTGCGTGTGTTGGAGGAGAAATACGATGGCGCGACAGTAGCGTTCACGTTCGTGGGCTCTGCGCTGGTGTTCATCATGGTGCCAGGACTGGGGTTTCTGTACTCAGGGCTGGCGCGGCGCAAGTCTGCGCTGGCGCTGATATGGGCGGTGTTCTCAGCGCTGATCGTGGGCATTGTGCAGTGGTACATGTGGGGCTTTTCTCTGGCGTTCTCGAAGACGGCTGTGAACCATAAGTTCATTGGCAACCTGAACTCGTTTGGGCTGCGGGACGTGTATGGCAAGGCATCGCCGGATGCGGAGTACCCGGAGCTGGCGTTTGCGGTATTCCAGGGCCTTTTCATGTGCGTGACGCTGGCGATTATCGCAGGCGCGACAGCGGAGCGCGGCCGGCTGCTGCCTCACATGGTGTTTCTGTTCCTGTTTGCGACGGTGGTGTACTGCCCTGTTGCATACTGGGTGTGGTCGCCCGGCGGCTGGGCGGCAGAGTGGGGCGTCCTTGACTGGGCAGGAGGGGGTCCAGTCGAGATCTTGTCCGGCGTGGGCGGGTTTGTGTACTCGTACTTCCTGGGCGCACGCCGGGAAAGCTTGCTCATCAACTTCCGCCCGCACAACGTGTCGATGGTGACGCTGGGTACCTCGATGCTTTGGTTCGGGTGGCTTGGATTTAACGGCTGCACATCGCTGTCGCCAAACTTGCGGTCAATATACGCATTCCTCAATAGCATGCTGAGCGCGGCTGTGGGCGGCATGACGTGGTGCGTGATGGACTTCAGGTTGGAGCGGAAGTGGTCCACGGTCGGGCTCTGCTCCGGGGTTATCTCGGGCCTGGTCGCGGCGACACCGTCGTCGGGGTGTATCACGCTCTATGGGTCGCTGATACAGGGCGTGGTGGCCGGTGTCGTTTGTAACTTCGCGACCAAGTTCAAGTATTATGTCAAAACAGACGATTCGATGGATATTCTGGCGGAGCACGGCATCGCCGGGGTCATTGGACTTCTGTTCAACGCCGTGTTCGCGGCGGACTGGGTGGTCGGGCTCGACGGCGTGACGGAGCATGACGGTGGGTGGCTCTCACACAACTGGGCGCAGATGTACAAGCAGATAGCATACATTGCAGCGGTCAGCGCCTATTCCATTGTGGTAACTGCCATCATCTGCTATGTCCTCAACTGTATCCCGGGGATGCAGCTGAGGGCGAGCGAGGCTGCGGAGGAGCGGGGTATGGATGAGGACCAGATTGGCGAATTTGCATATGACTATGTGGAAGTTCGCAGAGATTATTTCTCCTGGGGCGTCCAGAACGACCCATCAGCCAACCCGTCTGCTGCTAGCTCAGTAGGTGAGAAGAACGTTCGTGGGGATGCGGACTGTGTACCGGAGAAGTAATTGTCATACATAGCATAAGAATTGAAACATGCAAAAAATAATCGACCTCGGTGAGGATTGAACTCACGATCTTGCGATTAACAGTCGCACGCCTTAACCAGCTTGGCCACGAAGTCGGTTCCTGAATTGGGACTTACAATTGTAGTACTTAACCTATTTACGGAATTCCTGGGCCGGCAAACCCTATTGGGGTCACGTGGTTATTCAGAGTAACAGGGCCTGGTCTCTCCAAGATGTAGCCAGCCTGGAAGGCTCATGGACTACCAGTAGGATCAGTATTAGCTACCCAGAACGTTGCAGACTCAGACCTCACCGTCCATTGAGTAAGAAGTATCATCGAGGTGCCATCTCGGTGTCCTGAGACTGCGGCGGCAGTGCATATATTTGACGTCGCACGTACACTCCTGCAATTTTACGACTACAATATATTGGAAGAACCATATTTCCAATGTACAAGCTTATAATCTTGTCCTCTTCGTTGTACTGCTTGTTTTAATTATATTAATCATTCTGCGAATCCTTTAATTCACTACGATCAACAGTAAGCCCTTCGACCTATCCGGGCTACTGGTAGAAACTTTTGTTGGGATTCATTATCTAAATGGATCAGTGGATTTTATTGTCAACCAATATACGTTTTAAAATACGTTAAATTGATGATTCTACTAAGTAGTCAGATCAAACTTTAGGATGCTTGGCACGATATTCCCCAAGATGAAGGGGGGTCGAGGCTGACCGTACGGCGAAGTAGCGTGTAAGGATGAAATAGTCACCCACTTCTCTACCTAAAGAGATTGTGATCGTAAGTTGAAAGCGCCGTCTGCGGGGAGCGCATGGCCATGTTCAGCGCCGCGGTGCAAACACGGCCAAATGTGCCGCCCGATTGCGACCGCCCAGGGTACACGACCGCGATGCTCCCTCGCAATCACCGTTCCCAAGCCTTCACGGCGTCGGGCTCGCAAGCCGCGATTTTGCGCTCTAGTACTAAGCAAAGTTTAGTCTGTCTGGTCCTTGGACCAAGCGAGGTCGCGGTGACCCCTTAGTGCACATGGCTACAAATATGCTAATATTAGATACACACACGAGCATTGGACTGCGCTCCCACGAGGGGGTAAGACTAGAAGCCAAGCACCCCGCTGGAGTATGCCATTGGCTTGATGTCTGGATGCGGCACAGCGGTAAATGTCTCGACATACAGGTTTTCGTCATCGTTGCCCAACTCACCCTTATTCCCCTTGCCAGGCACCACATGGATTATACCACCGAGATTGCCTTGCGTGTCGCAGTAGTTGGGTGCGCTGAAAACCGTGACCAGCTTGCCAGCGTGCTCAAACTCTACACCGCTCATGCGGACCTCATGCGACCGGATGATCTTCTTGAGGCCATTCTTCTCGAGGAAGCGGGCCGTGACGTCCGGGCCGAACGCATACCCCAAACCACGCTGTGACGGCCCCAAACCATCGGCTACCTGTGGGTCGGACCACAGTAGCTCCATGAAGGCACCCTCGCGCGGTGGCTGGTGGAAGCGGTCAATGGCCTTCATGTCGGCCAACGTGACGCTGTCGTCGCTCATGAGGCCGCCATGCATCACCAGGTAGGCATCGTCGATGACAGTGGCCAGCGGTAGCGACTCGAAGCTCTCCGCAAACAGGTTGAATATGCGCTGCGAGTACTTGTACTTGCATTCGTCCTCGAACCCGTAGACCTTGTTCATGTTGTTCGTCTCGTGGTTGCCCCGGTTCAGGAAGAAGCGGCCAGGGTACATGATCTTGAGACTGTAGAACAGGATCGCCACCTCGCACGACCAGGACCCACGGTCCACAAAGTCGCCGTTGAACAGGTACACGTGGTCGTCGCCCACCTTTCCGAAGCGCCGGAACACGTTCAACACGTCGTACAGCTGCCCGTGCGTGTCGCCGCACACCGACACCTTGCATCCCAGCTCCGCGGTCCGCAGCTCCACCACCGTCGGCTCCGCCGCAAACAGCCGCTCCGCGTGCGACACGATCGCCGCCACGTACTTCTTGGGCAGCTTCTTGCCCTGCAGGAACAGCTCCTCCACCATGTAGCGCACAAACTCCGCGCTCATGTTCGCCACGCGCGCTCCCGCCGGCGCGCCCTCCGCGTCCGTCTCCTGCTCCAGCTCCAGCGCAGGCCCGTCGTAGCTCGCCAGGTCCGCGTTGCCCGCGAACGACGACAGCGCCAGCGTCTTGCACAGCCGCCGCTGCTCCTCGTCGCCGTCCGCCCGGATCGCCCGCTCGAACCGCTCGCGGCGCAGCATCCGCTCGCACACCTCCAGCGTCCGCCGCACCGCTTCGTCCCCCGGCTTCGCGCGCACCACCACCTCCAGATCGCGCTTCGCAGGCCCCCACTCCAGCAGCCCGCAGTGCGCCAGCCCGCGCCGGTGGTACGCCTTCACGTTGCCCGCATCCAGCTCGATCGCCCGCGCACTGTCGTCCAGCGCGCTCTGGAACCGGTCAAGCTTCAGGTTCGCGAGCGCGCGGTTCGAGTAGAAGATCGACTGCGTGTCGTCCGCCTCGATCGCCCGCGTGTACGCCTCCACCGCGCGCGCATAGTCCTTTGCCTTCACCCACTCGTTGCCCTCGTTCTTGTAATCCAACGCTGTCGCCGCGGTCATGCTATCCCTGCTAGGGGCGAGGGGTGGCCTGATCCTGCGACCGTCCGCCACATAACATGCGTTGCGCGCGCGCCCAGCGCACGTGAGAGCGCCCATGTAAGCCCGCCCAAAAACGCGCTCCCCCGCGATGCGCAAGCGCAACGGCCCCCGGCACCCCGCGCCGCACCAGCATATATAATGGGCGCCGCGGGTAGCCTCTCTACCGCACGCCCGCACTAACCAGTAACTACAATGTCCTCTCCATCCATTCCCAAGACGCAGCACGCCATCGTTTTCGACAAAAACGGCGGCCCGCTGCAGTACAAGGAGATCGCGGTGCCGCAGCCCAAGCCCACCGAGCTGCTGATCAACGTCAAGTACTCCGGCGTGTGCCACACCGACCTGCACGCGTGGAAGGGCGACTGGCCGCTGCCCACCAAGTTGCCTCTCGTGGGAGGCCACGAGGGTGCGGGCGTGGTGGTTGCCATGGGTGAAAACGTGCGCGGCTGGAAGATTGGAGACCTGGCCGGCATTAAGTGGCTCAACGGCTCGTGCATGGCGTGCGAGTACTGCGAGAAAAGCAACGAGTCCAACTGTCCGGAGGCGGACCTGTCCGGCTACACGCACGACGGGTCGTTCCAGCAGTACGCCACGGCGGACGCGGTGCAGGCCGCGCACATCCCGGCCGGCTCCGACCTCGCACAGGTGGCGCCGATCCTGTGCGCGGGCATCACCGTGTACAAGGCGCTCAAGTCCGCCAAGCTGCGCGCCGGCAACTGGGTCGCCATCTCGGGCGCGTGCGGCGGGCTGGGCTCGCTGGCCATCCAGTACGCGCGCGCCATGGGCCTGCGCGTGCTGGGCATCGACGGCGGCGACGAGAAGGAGGCGCTGTTCCGCGAGCTCGGCGGCGAGGTGTTCGTGGACTTCCGCAAGTCCAAGGACATCGTCGCGGACGTGATCAAGGCCACGGACGGCGGCGCGCACGGCGTGATCAACGTGTCTGTGTCCGAGGCCGCGATCGAGAGCTCGACGGAGTACTGCCGCGCCAACGGCACGGTGGTGCTGGTCGGGCTGCCCGGCGGAGCGAAGTGTAAGTCCGACGTGTTCAATCACGTGGTCAAGTCGATTTCCATCGTCGGGTCGTACGTGGGCAACCGTGCCGACACGCGCGAGGCGCTGGACTTCTTCGCGCGCGGGCTAGTGCAGTGCCCGATCAAGGTGGTGGGCCTGTCCACGCTGCCCGAGATCTACGAGAAGATGGAGCGGGGCGAGGTCGCGGGGCGGTATGTGGTGGACACGTCTAAGTAGGCAATGTAGGTGCGATTTTGCAGTAACACGGACAACGTATGATGTAAGCGGTGTGGCGGCGGCCAGCCACGGTATATATATACAGCGGTGCGGCGGCGCGGGGCGCGGGCGGCGCGGCAAGCATGGAGCTGGTACGGTTCGCGCTTGGGGCGCCGGTGCACCCGGTGATCGGGGAGCACTTAGTGCCGTTTCTGCGGCGGCACGGGATCGTGCGGTCGGAGGAGCTTCTGACGCACGTGCACCTGGTGATCTATGTGGCGCTGTTCTACCACGGCTGCTACCTGGTGGGGAAGCACGTGCTGTTCCCGCGGCTGGTGCGGTGGCGGCAGCCCGCGGCGCCGCAGCGGCTGCTGGTGCAGAGCGCGATCCACTGGGTGTCGCTGGTGCAGTCGTTCGTGATCCTGACGCTGTGCTACGCGTCGTACCCGCTGCACACGCACGAGACGCACCCGCGGCCGGAGGACCGCGTGTTCGCGACGACGCCAGTCAACAGCGTGCTGGCGTCGTTTGCGCTGGGGTACTTTCTGTGGGACACGGTGATCAGCGTGCTTTACAGCTCGATCGCGTTTGCGCTGCACGGCGCGGTGTCGTCGGTGGTGTTTCTGATCGGCATGAAGCCGTACATCAACTACTACGCGGGCATGTTCCTGCTGTTCGAGCTGTCGAACCCGTTCCTGAACGTGCACTGGTTCGCGCGCCACTACCTGCCGGTGGGCTCGCCGTCTCACCCGCACGCGGGGGACGCGCGCCTGGTCCGCGTGAGCTCGCGGATCGCGCTGGTCAACGACCTGGTGTTCTTCACGGTGTTCTTCTTTGCGCGCATCGCCTACGGCTACTACAAGATCGTGGAGCTGGCGCTGGACTTCTACCGCGTGCGCCACGACCCGCGCTTCATGCCGTACGGCACGGCGTTCATCCTGGGGGGCAACCTGGTGCTCAATGTGCTCAACGCCATCTGGTTTAGCGCCATGGTGCGCACTGCGCGCAAGCAGCTGTGGGGGAAGCCGTCCGCTGCCGCCGAGCAGAAGCGTACCACGTGACCATCTCGTGACGGCACGTGATCACCGCGTGACGGTCTCCTGAACGGATCCTCGAGCACCGTTGCAAAACGGTCGGTGCTAATAATAGGCGCCAGCTCAAGAAAACGTCATGTCATTATTTATGTCCGTTGGCATTTCAACGCTTGGGCGCACGCGCTGCTCGTGGCGGCGGCCAGTTCTGGCGGGCCGGCATTAGATCTAACTTAGTGTGTAAATATGGCTTTTCAAAGTGTTCCGGAGGCGGCAGGGCGTTGCGCCACTCCGTTGAGAGCGAGGTCTGGCTTCGCCTCCAAAAACGTAGCAAGTTAAGAATTTGTTTCGGCGCATCCCTATAAGTAGTGGCTTCGCTGCGGTAAGTGGC
The DNA here is from genome assembly GCA_000412225.2 of [Ashbya] aceris (nom. inval.). Lineage (NCBI taxonomy): Eukaryota > Fungi > Ascomycota > Saccharomycetes > Saccharomycetales > Saccharomycetaceae > Eremothecium > [Ashbya] aceris (nom. inval.). The sequence goes on from CP006020.1 coordinate 510,641, forward strand.
AGAGAGCGCTGACGAATGCACAGAGCAATGCAATTAGACGCGATCGAAGACGCAGAGTCTGGCAGCTCCAGCGAGGACGACTACCTGCTGGAGCTGGCAGATATGACGGAGTACGAGGGTGTGCTGCCCAAGGACAACTACAGCTCGCCGTTCTACATTGATGTGCCGGTGCCGCAGCAGCTCGGAGACCACCGGCATCTAGGCGACGACACGCAGTCATACGTGCGAGAGTATCCGACGGCGATCCTGGCGGACCGGTTTGATAAATGGCGGAAGCTCTTGAAGTCGCTTGTCGCATATCTCCGGGAGGTGGCAGCTGCACAGGAGCAGTATGCGCGGATCAATGCACACCTGAAGTCTTCGGTGAAGTTCAGCTTTCTGGCGGATCTGGAAGAGGGCACCAATAGGGTGGTCGAGCAGCTGAAGCGGCCCAGCAGCCCTTCGCAGCAGGGCGCCGAGAACGCGCAGGACAGCTACTTCCAGGTTCCAGAGAGCGGCAGCAACGGGTTTTTAAGGTACGGCTCAGGTTCGATCCAGGACTTGCAGGTATCGTTGAAGAAGTACCACATGACTGTCTCGGGCCAGCAGCTGAAGGCGTCGCGTGAGCTGAATAATGTCGTGATTCCAAAATTAGAAGAATTGCGCAGGAACCTCAGCTCGAAGATCAAAGAGATCAAAGAGCTCTCCTACGACTTCAAGACTAATATCCACGAGCAGGTAGCGCTAACGGGCCAGCTGCTGCAAAAGTACATTGCTTCCATTGACTTGCTCTCTGCGGCGGAGGACAGTCCCTCGTTTAAGGGCGATGGGCAGCGCTTAAAGCCCAAGCACGATCCCTACCTTTTGAAGTTGCAGCTGGACTTACAACTAAAGAGGCAACTTCTAGAGGAAAATTACTTGCAAGAGGCCTACATTAACTTGCAGACCTCCGGTATGGAACTTGAGAAGATAGTGTATGGGCAGATACAAAACGCGCTTCAAAAGTTTGCACACATTATGGATATAGAGGCGAGCGCCGCTATTAACGGCCTGAGCCAGGAACTGCGGCGTGGTATCCTATCCAAGCCAACCACCATAGAATGGGATGACTTTGTCGGTCTCCACCCCACCTGCCTCTTGAACTGGAAGTCTTCCGATCCAGTTCCTCCACCCAGGAGGCTCTCTGACATCAGGTATCCGAAAATGAAATCGTCGATGGCTAAATGTATCCGAGCAGGTTACTTGATGAAGAAGTCAAAGCTGTTGAAGAATTATAACAAGGGTTACTTTGTACTGACGAGCAATTATCTACATGAGTTCAAGTCAAGTGACTTCTTTAAAATGGCGAACGAGGGTGAGAAAGCACCATTGAAGAAGATTAACTTCGCCCCACTGGGAAGTATTTCGTTAAATGAATCTACCATTACCGAAGCACTCCCACAAAAGTTTATTTTATCTAGCACATGTGCTTGTATCGATTCTCAAGAAACATGTTTGAGTGCGACATCTTCAGGCGGAACGTTTGCCCCCATACAAGGGAGCAGGTCCTCTGTTTCCCTAGGTAAACTGTTGAAAGGCGCGGCTAAGCCTGGAAAAGCTTTAACCTCGGCAAAATCACCAACAGTTGAGATTTCAAAGAGCAACGTATGGACTTTTAAGCCTAGTGCCACCCAACCTGAGAAGGAGTTCAAGAAATGGTGCAGTGAATTGAGGCACTTGTCGGGCTTTAACACCACTCTAGAGCGTTGCCGGTACATTGAGGAGAAGATCGTGAAGGCGCATTCGCGAGCTTCCTCTAAGGCAAGTCAGAGCAGCTTAGGGACGCCTCCGGAGGGGCCGGGCAGGGCACAGAAACCACAATTTATAGACATCAAGGGATTGAGCCCCATGGCTTATAATGTTGCCTCACCAGTCAATACACCGGCTTTTGACGACAATGGCAATTTAATTATGGTCGGCGAGCGCAACATGTCCCTCCACACGCCCAGTGGTCTCTCATTCCAAGGAGCTTCAAGCTTTACAAATACCTTATCGTCGGATGGCACAGGTTTGCAGTCTCGGACCCCTACACCAGTTGATACTGCTGCAACATTCACGGAAGCGAATGTAAATAGTGTGCAGCCTAGCCTCCTCCAACCAGGAGGTGGTAGTTCCGTTTCCTCTCCGAGAAGCACGGAATCTATCAATAATAGCGGCGGCTACTTTGCTATTCCCGTGAATAGATCCCAGCCGCAGCGCGATAGTCGGTCATCTTCTCAAAACAGGTCAGACAGGTCTCCTCCATCAACCAATGTACCGTTACTTCGCGTCACGAGTCAGTCGGGCAATGAGCAGCAGCCAGGAAGGCCGAGTCTCTACAAGCAGGCTAGTAGTCCCTCATTAACATCAATCAAAAGCAGACCGACGCAGTTGGTACTTAAGCACAAGCGGAATCTATCTTTCCAGTCCCTGGCTGAGATGGTATCAAAGTAGGGAGCTGATCAATAGATATGTGTAATTAAAAGTAGCGGCGGTGCTACCAAGCTCCCCAAAGCCCTATACGTAAGTGGTCTTACATTACTTATTCATAAATATTCGGTCGATGTGATACAACACGCTGGTTAATGCGAAACCGCTCATTCGATGGGCGAACCAATCTTGAAAAATTGCCGATTACAGTACATTAAACCACCCGTTACCGCGCTGTTTGTGACACTGTTCGCAGGGCTGAGTATTTCCTCCACCATTCCTACCCATATCTCGTGATCTCCCACTCGGAAACATCGGATGCATTCGCAGATGAGGACGCGCTCTGCGCTCGCGAGCACCGGAAGCTCCATAGTTCGCGCGACCTGCGCGGGATCGTCCGCCTGCCGGTCAGATGCACCATCGTCCACCATGGGTTCCAGTGGCCCGCTAATAGACGCGCTCACCTTGTGTAATGCGAAATCGGCGCCCGCGGTCAGCGCCTCAAAGGGCCTCGTCGGCATTACGACGCGGTCAGGCCGTCGGATTGCGCCCTTGCTGAATAGTCGCGCCAGTTTGACGCTCTGATCTGTGGGTGCCATGAGGTGCAACGCAAACTTGCGCCGCTTATGCAACTCTTGCGACGTAAAGCTCGGCAGTTGAAGGTTGAACTGGATCATCGGGCGCGGGTGCAGCGCAAGAGACGTAGCGCTCCCCAAAGTCACGCCCTTCATACTCGACGTCGTGAGAATCATCACCTGGTTTGATATGCGGCTCATCGTCTCCTTGAACTTTTGTTGCGTCACATAATGTGAATAATATTGCCTCAGAACATCCCTTTGCAAGGTGACGACCGACTTGGAAAGCATTATTCGGCCTGAAATACCCGACTTCTGCGACTAATATGCTTGATAATCCCACGGTCCCGAATGAAGCTTCAGCACTTAGATGAACAAGCCCACTAGTGAGCTATTTAATGCCAATTCATGCGAAAGAAGAGCGCAGTAAAAAGTCTGATGGCATATCTCGAAATATGCTGAAAAATTAAAAAATTGTCACCTCATCGCAGTTCGCAACAGATGAAGTGACGGTAGTCATAAGAGTCTCAACATGCCAAGGCTGGTTCCAAATATGTCAGAACTCCTGATTAAAGGAGCCAAGCGTGTATGTGGTCGAAAGATGAGAAAAACAAGGCCTACTCCGCCAGACATAGAGTCGCCGTTGGTGACGCATTTCCACCGCTGGGCGGGGAATCGCATCAGACTGTCATTCTCGGAGGCAGAGCTTCATGCAGGAGAATCACAGCGCATCCTTCCAGATTGGAATTTACGAGGTAATTTGTTTGCAGGGTTACTTGCCGCGCCAATGCGATGGGACAGGCTGGGGAATATACGCATCCCAAAGAGCTTCCTAATGCAAACGAAGGCGAAGGCGCTTGCGGAGCCGGCAGACGGCAAACTTCTGAGGATCGTGGGCGTTCTAGATGAACGTGGGCCAGGCTCTAGTTCGTACGTGCCGCAATCGATGACCGCGCTGCAGCGTGCGAAGCAGGCGATGTTCGTGCCCGTTGCGCTGCAGCAGTCCGATATGCGCTATTTCAGTACCGAGGAGATCACGGTCGACAAGGATGCGCTGCTGGTGGAGTACTCTGCCCAATTGGTCAGCAAGGTGAAAGAAGGGTTGAGTGCACTTCTAGCTATCAACGAGACGTCTCATGAGCGCGTGGAGCTGGAGGACTGGGATGTGGTGGTTACATATGACCCCAAGAATGTGAATGATATAGAACTGCGCAAATGCAAGGGCATCCCGGGAAGTCCTGTTGTGATTATACTCAATATGTGCTGTCTACAGTGCGCAGAGCTGGAAGAGCTGATCAATTTGCGGCTGAAGAACCACGAATATGGGTTGGTGCTTAAGGTACTGAAGAATGAGCGGTTGCTAAAATTTATGTACAGATTAATAACCTTTTCCAGGTGAAAGAGGTTCGGTAGTATTATAACGGAATGGAAGGCCGTATACCACTGGTGCAGCGCCATTCAAGTATCTCAAGTGGCAGACATCGCGAGAGGAAGACACCGCCTCACTGGCATTCATGTACCTGTCGCGTTCACTGGGGAAAATGCCAAGCTTTTGAAACATAGCTTCGGTGAAGTTATCGATATCTTTGTCTGTAACGTCCCATAAGTTACCAATAACCATTGGTGAGCCACCGAGTAGATATGAGTAGAGAACGCTGGAAGGTTCTAATTTACCATATTGTTTCATATATGCGGAAGAGCATCCTAGCAAAAAACTGGGTGCTGCGCGATCTTGTAGCTTTAATGTCTTGGACCTGAAATATTGCTCACCTCCACCGTGACCTATGTAGATGAATGTGCTGGAGTTTGTGACCATTCTGACGAAGTCGTCTTCTTCTGGCTTTGAGCCTGTTACAATCCGTGTTGAACCCAAGTCGCAACAAAGTCTGGTGAAATGTTCTTTAAAGCGCAGTTCGGTCCTGGTCAAGTCCCCATGCGGGTTTAAAACAATGGAAAGTCTGCTGTCTAAGTTAATCTTTGGAGAAATGACTCCGTTGAATTTAGTTAGTAGCTCGTGAAGGAAATATATGGACGGAACGCGGCTCACAGAAGTGTCTGAGAATATACTGAGAGACTCCCATGGAATCAAGCTGCAATCTGAGCTGAGTACAAGAAACGTGTGCGCTAAATTTGCCGTTTCTGTTGCCTTCGCATGGTAGTCGTGAATTAGTTCCTCAAGTTGAATATGTATGAGATGAACATCGATCTCATCATAAGCATTTTCCTCGCCGTGGAAAAGCAATATATCAAAGATGAAATATATCAAGTCCTCCATGAAGTTCACCTTCTTATCGTGAGGGAAGGCATCCCAATCCACCTTTAGGAATAGCTCTATTATGAAATCGTCCACCTGTAAGAACATGGATGGGTTCCCATACTGCCTTCTCGTCGGAAGATTTTGCTGTAAGACTCTTTGAAACCCTGACTTGAATACTGCAAAGTGGGTTTGATCAAGCTGCTTCTGGCTAAAGAAACCACAGAATCCGCATATCCAGGAGTCCTCAATCCGACGCATCAAGTCACACATCCGTTTATCTAGGCTATACCTTTCTTCCCACCATTCTCGCCGATCTTCCTTAGTATTTATGACACTGGTCACCTCAATAGACGTTGTTCTATTGTTTTTCTCGATTATATCGTTCAATTCCTCCATGAGGAGTGCAAAAGTCAATGTTTCCTGAGATAAGTCTCTTGATTCATGCCTGTTTAGCGGTAGACGAAGGTGAAAGTGTTTCCCTGTAGTAGATACGACTTTGGAAAGCAACAAATCACCATTATATTTGCAAATATCAACAGATATCGCTTGGAATGGTTCATCCCAAAATTTAAAGTTTGTTTGGATCTTATCTATCTTCTCCTGAACAGAAGACAAGGGAGTGCACATACTCTTTACCTCCACTGGCATAAAAGATCCATAGACCTCATTACCCATGGTCGAGAATATCTTATCATAATACATTGGCATATATTTTGGGATCTCTGACATGGTGAAACGCTTAATAAGAGCCAATCGGAAATCTGTTTTCGAGGATATATTAGATAAGAAGGATAATGACAGCGAATAAAGGCTTGATGTTTTTGAAACCTCGTGGTTTTGCATCTCGTCGAGATTCACAGATTCAATAAGGCGTTTCATCATCTGGAGGTTGTTTATAGCGTTAGATCTATCAAATTTCTGTCGCAAACATTTTCCACGGGGAGTGAGAGAAGATGGTCTTGGAGAATTATAAGGAGATCCGGCTGGCGATCGCGCATTTTGCATCGCAGCAGGTCTGATTTCTTCCACTGTGGGCAAAGAGCAAGAAGGTATGGCAATAACAGACTCGCACATATTGCTGAAAAAGGGATCTAATTCCATTTGCTTCAGTATCCTTTGGTAAAGTTCGTTACTCTTATTCACATCGCTCAAGGCTTTAAGTTGCGGTTGTTGTCTGGTATTCTCTATGACTATACCCAACCTTAAGTTCCATTCGTCAACCAGGAACGTGTCTTCCAAATCACCGCTAAAGAATAATGCCAAAGAATTTCGTAGTTTGTCCGGTTCATCATTATAATACATGAATTTGGCCAAGGCATCGATATTTTCGCTCCCGTCAAGCATATCAAACGTTTTATTTAAACGACTTAGCGTAACAGATGCTAATTGATTCTGCTCTGTAAGCTTGTAATAATCGTAAACAAAACACAAACAATCATAGATCGGTGTCCAGTCCTGTAGCTCACCTACTACACGCATAAAGTCCTTCACATAAAACTCGCAATCTTTTGACACTCCCACTTGGATATAAATGCCGATAACCTGAGCGAAAAGGTCTTGTAGTAATGATATAACTTCGAGCCTGTGGAACTGCGATAACTTCTGCTGTTTCTTTATTAGAGATTGGCAAAGCTTTAAAGCCTTTTTAGCCTCTAAAAGCGATTCAAACATGTTGTTGTTGTGGAACTGTAGTAGAGATGCAAGCTTTTCAATCCTTATATTTAGAAGTAGCAGTTTTAAGAATTGACTGACAGGCAGATTGGAATTATTATTGATATCAAAAAAATTGGGTTGATTATTCCGGAGTTCCTGAACTAAATGGTTAAAGGAGTCTTTATCTCTTTCCCACGAAATGATGAGCAACCTTGCATAAAGATATTCATATAACGAGTCAAATGTTGCCTGCTCCATATTGAAAGATGAGTGGATTTTCAAAACGCTCTGTATCTGTAATTGCGTGGCCTGAACCATCTTTAGCGCAGTATAGGCTTCCAATAGCCATACCCTTATGTCATTTTTAAATGAATCATAATACTCACCTCGGCTTCTTAGCAATTGACATAACTCAATAAGTTTCTTGTGAAATTTGTTGAACCTCAAATATTGTACCAAAGCCTTCACGAAACGGACTTCTAGACCTGATATGCGTTCATCCATGGGCAAAGAACTTACCCATCTACTCATGTACATATTCGCTATCTTTGATAGCTGTAAAGTACCGTGGGTTTCCATCTCCATGTTCAAACTATAAGTAGATTTGATCAACATTTCATACTTGGCCAAAACATCAACACTTTTGACTTTACAGTCCACATCCATATAGCCAAACTTATAAACTCCATTTAACGCCATAAATAACATTTTCGATAGCGGAGCCCATTCATTATAGGGTATTGTAAATATATCAGAAACAAACCCACTGTATACCAATACTAGCATTGGCTCGGATGATGCCTTAAATTCTGTGTAGCAGGTTAGGCCCAATTTCTTGAAGCACTTCAACGACTTGTTCAAGCAGACATCCCATAGGCCGGCCAATGAGGGATCCGCGAACATGACATAAACATTGAAACACTGTTCAAATAGTGATACCGAGATGTCGCCTGATGTGACAGAGATAAACTTCTCAAACTTGGTGAACATTAACCAGTCCTGCTTGACGGACATAAAGAGAAAGAATTCGAGATCTGCCGCAAGCCGTATAAGGCTTTCCTGTTTGTACATCACATATGCATTGAATGAAATATTGACAACATTGTTGAGTCGTTTATATTCTTTGGCATCGATGAAATATTCTGCTAGATTCTTCAATATCGTATGTATCGACTCGACCGAGACATGGACCACGTTTGTATTGATGAATATCGCAATTTTATCAAGTAAAATGACATGCGCTTTTTGCAGGCGTAAGCGTTTCAGACTGCAATGTTGAGTGTAGACCTTGAGCGCGCCTAAAAATGCGTCTGTGGGAGAGGCGCCTTTAGATAGCTTCGCAGTAATGTGTTTAGTATATGCATCAAATTCTGCATTATCGAGGGGTCTCCGGCCTTGTAATATTTGCTGCACAAGGTTGGGATCTTCCGGATCGAGCTTGGCGTCACCTTTGTCAGGCACACGAAGATCCTGCCACATAAGTTTGCCCATGCTGGTCATATGCTGCGAATAGGAACGGTAGTAGATGTCAATATATGGAAGGCTTGATTCCAAGCCCGTGCCAGCAAATTTCAGGATCTGTTTCTGGAATTTCGCGAGATCCATATTCTTGATGTATGTCGAGAAGTCCAACCGAAACTGGGCCACATACTGAAGGAACTTGAGCGCAAAAAGCACCTTGTACTGGGGAAGTAATGAGAAAAAATTCAAAAGAAGCTTCACGACGGTGTGTATTTTCAGTTTCGGATCGCGTAGTAAGTAGCGCTCGTCCGCTGCGAAGATCCGAACGACGGTCTGGGCGTGGCTTTCCGCCTGCCGCATCCGGATTATCAGCTGCATTGCCAATATCTTGGCCGTACTGAGATACCGCTCATTGCTCACGCCAAAGTCAGCCGTCAACACGTCTCCTAGCCCGGCTGCCGGCCTGTAGTTCGTCTGATTGTACAGGGCCACCACCTCGCGCGCAGCAGCCGCGTCCTGCCCCGCCTCTAAAAGCCGTACCACCACGCCCATGTGCTGTCTGGATACCTCCGCCACCCGCCCTAGCTGGTGTCGCTGCTTTAACTCCTGATAGAGCCCCGACAACACCTCACGAACCTGATCCGCCTCCCCCCTGCCCTCTTGCACAAACCGCTGCACCTCGCGGAAGCCCTCCGTCACATCAAACGGCAGCTGATCTACAAAACGCAACCGATTGCTGCTGCTATTGAATGCCTCGGCCAGAGGCTTTTCGTGTTTTGTAGTTCCACCTGCCGCTCCCGTCCACGAATTCCTCATTATGGGCGTATTCAGGTTGATGACATTTAGTACTTCCTTTTCTCTAGCCATAATACCGCCTTTATCCCACTCAGCTAGCACTTTAAAGTAGTTCTCGCCTGCTAATCGCTCTTAGCTCATTGCAACCACTAGTTGTAAACATGATGTGGTCTTTTCTTCTTTCAAATTATATTATGTTTGTGTTTACCTTTGTCCGATGATACGGGTGCATTTTGTACCCAGTATGCCGGACAGCGATCCTCGAGCAGCCCGACATCCCGTGGAGATGAGATTGTAACAGTGTATACGCAGAGATGGCAAGCCAGCATCACGGTACAGGGTTGGCATGCATTTCCAGGTACTTGAGACCACTTCGGATGTCGGAGTGATGGAGCAGGTGCTCTCTGAATTGGAGCAGAGCCCCATGGCTCCAGAGGCAGCGCTAGTGGTGCTGCGGCGAGTGGTGACGGCCTACGAATCACTGCCAAGCCGTGTACAGGGGACACTGCGGCGGCTGTGTGGCAAGTCGAGCGTTCTTATGTCGCAGGTCACTGTAGCTGCACAGCAGGTGCGGGGGCGCCCGGAAGCAGGGATCTACCAGCGGTTGTTGCGTGAGACGCTGGAAAGAGAGCCGGGAGCGCTGTCTCACCAGCTCGCAAGCGGGGGGCTCCCCCAACGGCGGCTGATTACGGCACTGTTTTTTGGTAGCAGAGTTTTCAACGTACTTTCGGATACGCTGAGCGCAGCGGCGTATGTCGGGCTACTGGTACCGCAGCTGCAAAGATGGTTTGAGCAAGATGCTGGCGCCGCGGATGATGCCGAGGTTCTGGTAGCGCTGCTGCGATTTCATCCTACGCGGGCCGCAGACGCTCTAGAAAGCCTAGTATTCTGCCAGGCTCGGTGGCCGGTATTTTGCAAGATCTGTAACCAGCGTTCTGGCGTGGCGCAGCGCCAGCTGGTCAACGGCTTTCTGCTCCGGGTATTAGGCCGCATGGTTGATGATAGTAATGTACAGGATGCATATGATCTATTGCTGACGCTGGATTATCGTCTGTTTAACCTGCTGGAGCTGCATAAGGTAGAGTCGGTACACTTGCAATGCGCTGTAGTGCAGGTGCTACCTGAGAGTGGTCGCGACGCGCTGCTGAAGATATGCCTCGGGATGTTTGGTACCCCCGATGCTGATGATGAGAGGCGATGCACGCTGTTTGCTATTCTCATTGCGTGCATGGCCCGCACTGAACTGGAAAAGATCGTACACGACCAACAATTCTTGAGTGCAGTCACCTCTAGGCTGTCCTCCGAAGATGGCGCATTACGCGACCGCACGATGTCAATCGCCAAGGCAGTTGCGGGTGAGTCGCTGAAGTACGATGCTGCGCCAATAAAAGTGCCTGTGCCACCGCTTCGTCCCCGGGGCACGATATCTTTTGATCAGCTCGTAACTCCAACAGCGGGATCTCCCACCAAGCCTTCTGCTGTGGAGCCCCAACTTGGTGCACTCACACTTGAGGATAGTGATGACAGCGATGTAGACAGTGACGGTGAGCATCCCGGCAGAGAGATTGTGTTTCTGAAAGATCTTCTGGTGGAGCTCGAGGCCCCAGATCTTTCTGCGAGGAGCCCACTGCGACTCCTAAAGCTTACAATCAAGCTTGTGCGTCAAAAGCGGGCATTTGTCAACGAGGTGGCTTTCTATGCGTCAGCAATGCTGAGCGCTGTGGCTACTTTCTCGAATTCCCAGAGTGAACAGGATTTCGAAGAATACCGAATCAATGCGCTTGTCAGCCTTCTGGTAGCCGTGCCAGAAAAGGTCACGGATCTGTTGCACCTGCTCTTTCAGGCAGATCTGTCGCTACAGCAGCGCTTGGCCATTTTGTCCGCCTTAGCTCTTGCCGCGCGCGAGCTGCGGGGATTAGAAGACGACTACGTGCTCAAACCCGTGTTTGACTTCCCCACACGCCGCTTGCCAAGGGACGAAACACCGACAAGAGCTCTTGAGAGCCATGACTCCGGCGCGAGCGCCGAGGGGACTATCGCCCCACACCGCACCGTTTGGCGGTCACGCAAGCTCGACTCAACGGCAGCGCCGCAGCGTCCGAATGCCTTCCGCAAACATGCAGCGGCATTTTTCTTCCCGCTGGCCCACGCCTGGCTTAATGGCATTGATCTGGGCACTTTTGACGCCCTGTTCAAAAAGCACTACTTGAGCACCCTGCGCCTGATTCTTGCGGCCGCAAATCCACACGCGGAATTTGACCGCATGTCTGAACTCATGAGCTACGTTTTGCAGGATGCTGCGGCGCACAATATTAGCATCGAATAGCCCGTCGCGCATGTGTCAGCGCATCTGTGGGCCGCCTTCGCTTACAAAGCGTATGCCGACCACTATCAGCCATTAATATGTGATCTATAGAGCTTCAGTCGCACTTTTAAACACATATAACCCTCGCAATGCATCTCTTCAAGTCTTTTGAAGTCTCTGTGGCCAGCATTATCCGCTAGGACGTCTCTTTGTAGCTCTGCAGAGGCGTAAAGACTCGTTACCCGGATTTGGAAATCATATCCGATCCCTTCACCTGAGTACTTGTGTGTGAGCAGTAGAGCTGAAGGTTATCCATAACACCTACTTCCCCGGAGAATTCGTCTGAACAAGTGATTCTAAGGTGGTTTCAGGGGGCATGTCTTTCTTTCAAGCTCTTCGTCAAAAGGCGTCACAAATATCGTTCTTGGATATACTCTCGGATAACCTGACATCGCCTTTGAGCAGAGATGAACGGTTTCGTCTGGAATACCGGTTGCCAGACGATGAGCAGATTCTCAAGGATATGAATGTGGATATTTCAGCGCGAGGGGCATACGCGACGGCGGGGGAGCCTGCATATGTGTATTCGGGACGGCTGTATCTCACAGCGCACTATTTGGTGTTCCGGGATTCGTTAGATCACAACACCTGTGCGTTCACGATGAACCTATCGACAATCAAGCGTGTGGAGCGCGCAGCAAGCACGTCTTTTGCGTTCTGTCTTAATATCCAGCTATATTCGGGTGCGACCTTCATGGTGCAGTTTGTAGGGCCACGGTACGCTTCCGAGGAGTTCTCGCACTTGTTAAAGGTTCAATTGCGCCAAAATATCAAGAATACGAAGCTACTTGGGCCATTCCTAGAAACCTGTTACTCTGAGTATCTTATTGCCAAGAACCTGCAACACAAACCAGATCTACAGCCGCCAACAGGGGGACTTGGGCAGATTTTCAAGTATCCAGGCGACCCCATAGCACATAAAGAGAAGGCCAAGCTACGGTTGTGGTTCGACTACTTCAAGAAGAATGGCACCAGTCTAAGTCTCTTAAAGAACCATATGTTTCACAGGTTGATTAGGGTTGGTGTGCCCAACAGGTTGCGGGGCGAGATTTGGGAATTGTGTTCAGGCTCGATGTATCTTCGGTTTTCATCTCAGGGAGAATACCAGCGTATTGGTGAAGCGAACAAAGAGAAGCACTCGCAGGCGATCGATGAGATTGAGAAGGACTTGAGCAGGTCCTTACCTGAGTACGCTGCGTACCAGAGCCGAGAGGGTATAGAACGGCTCCGGAATGTGCTCGTAACATACTCTTGGAAGGATCCCGATGTAGGATACTGCCAGGCCATGAACATTGTTGTTGCCGCCTTGCTAATTTTTATGACGGAGGAGCAGGCTTTCTGGTGCTTGGGGAAACTATGCGATTCTTACCTTCCTGGTTACTACTCGAAAACTATGTATGGAGCGTTGCTAGACCAAAAGGTTTTCGAATCACTCGTAGAAAGTAAACTCCCCGAGCTCTGGGACCATATTGTTAGGAATGATATACAGCTATCGACTGTGTCCCTACCCTGGTTCCTTTCCCTTTTCTTCACGTCAATGCCCCTAGTATTTGCATTCAGGGTGTTAGATTTATTCTTCCTGAATGGGCCGAAGGCGCTCTTCCAGGTAGCGCTAGCTGTTTTGAAGGTTAATTCGGAAGACCTCTTGGAGGTTGACGAGGATGGCATGTTTATTGCAATTTTAAAGAATTACTTCCAGACCTTGGAAAATAGCGCATATCCAGATGCGACAGACCCCAAATATCAACGCGTAACGAAGTTTCAAGAATTGCTGGTTGTTGCTTTTAAGCGCTTCGATGTTATTACTGCTGAAATGGTAGATATTGAGAGGAATAAGCACAAAAAGGGTATCCTCCAGAATATAGAATCATTTGCGAAGCGCACTCAAATGAGAACTATCCCCCCAGTGAGGCATTTGAATTCAGAGCATATATCCAATATCTACGACATTTATTACGAGAGCATTGAATCCTACAAGATAGGGTTAGGAACGGGCTCCTCCAGAATGGACTTCCCAGCGTTTGTGCAATTCCTAGGTAAATTTTGTGAGTGGTGTAAAAAGAGCGAATCTGAAGAGAACCCCAGCTACCAGAAACAGAAGGAATCTTTCTTACGCAGACTTTTCAATAACTGGGATGTCACCTCCAGCGGCGAACTATCACTTGGCGATGTCATTTCAGGTATCGACAAATTGGTGAGTAACGACTTAATGGAAACAATGAATAACTTTTTCAGTTTGTATGAAGATTCCAAGAAAGGAGAGGTCCAAAGGGAGGAGATATTGCAAATGTCGGAAGGTCTACTGTTCCTTACCGAACCATGGAAAACTGGGAGGTGTGCCGATAAGATTACCCAGCAGGCCATCGAGGATGATATTGCAGAAAACCTTGTGCAGCAGAGCGAGCTATCAAATCTTGAAGACATAGAAATACCTCGCGGTGTTGAAATTGACGATCAGAAGTATAAGCAGCAGCAGCTGGAACGGTACCTGCAAGCTGCGAGTAACTTTTTGAAACGCTGCTTCGAATACGCTCGGCCAGTGGAGCCTCCCTCCCCACCACACGAAAAGGCCCCAGACGTGCGCCGCGAAGCCACTGGCGGAGACCCCGACGCAACGGTCAACAAAGAACTCGACTCGATCCGGGCCAATGCCGCGTTGCATCCTGAAAAGCCATGCGTCATTGATCTGCCCACCTTCCGCATGATAATCTTGGCCGACGAAACGTATGAGCTCTTTTTCGCCCACACGCTCAGAAACTCCGTCCACGTCGACAGCCCTGTAACTTTCTTCGACGGTAAGGTGAAGGCGCTCAAGAACGTGTTTGATGGCTTGATCGCAGACGGTCGCCGTGTGGCTCACGAAGTTCGTCGTCGTGTCGACTCAGTGACCACGAAGGGCAACAGTTCCGAACCGGTCGAAGAGCGGCAAGATGATCTTGACGACTTCACGACCGAACACCCAGACGAACATTCCAAGTTGCTTTCCGGTGATCTCCTGGACCTTGACATGGACCAAGATGAAGATAACCGCCCACAGAAGAGACTAGAGAAAGTGAATATGCCGCCCGCAGGTACGAATGGCGAGCTGCCCAACCTCATCGAATTTGAAGCATAGCCTATAGGCAGACGAACAATACATCAATTGACCCCGCATAGCGTATAACTAGACTATATATGATGAGTATTGGTCATTACTCGGTATTACTGTCCGTCCACTAATCTGTCAGGACTTACCGTCGTTAATGATACACAGTCATCCATACGGATGTTTCCATAGGGCTCGAACATAGCATTAGGCATCCCTTTTTAACGTCGCTTTATCAGTTCATTTGTAGGTAAGAACATTATTAAGCTTATTGTTTGCTGACCATGAGCATATCTACATTCACACGCTCGTATGGGCGGTGTTTCTTTCTTAGCAATGCTATCCACTTGCAAGTGCGGCCAGTACAGGCGTCTGTGCCATTTCGCAACGTCTTCACACCGTTACTGTCCAAGCTAAATCCCGTACCTAGCACCGCACTTGCTAGGACAGTGCGCAACTTCTCGAGTACGACCAGTAAGAGTAACCTTGGTGGGTACTTTGGCGGTCCTCAGAGCAAGTACACGCGCCTGAACCGCTTCCAGCAATATTCGCCCGGAGGCCCGAACAATCAACTACTGCGGATTACGGGCTGGGGACTGCTGTTCATGGCGGGTACCTTTTTTGGGACGCCTTTTTTGTTCGACCTGCCTCCATTCTCATACTTCAAGGCGCACCCTGCGCATCTGACGTATGCGATCCTTGGCTTAAACTGTGTCGTATTCGGGCTGTGGCAGCGCCCACGCTTCTGGCTCCCACTGCAACGGTATGCATTGCTGCAGAAGGACCACATCTACAGCAAGTGGTCGCTGATAGGTAGTGCATTCTCCCACCAGGAGTTCTGGCACTTTGGGATGAACATGATCTGTCTTTGGTCCTTTGGTACCAGTCTGGCGATGTCTCTCGGTCCTGCAAACTTTGCCAGTCTCTATATGAACAGCGCCCTGGCTGCATCCTTATTTTCGCTCTGGTATCCCCGTATTGCCCGTATTGCGTTGATGGGCCCCAGCTTGGGCGCCAGTGGTGCCCTCTTCGGAATGTTCGCAATGTTCTCCTACCTTGCGCCCAACTCCAAGATCATGCTGTTCTTCTTGCCGATTCCGATTGACGCCTGGGTAGGCTTCCTGGGTATGACAACATGGAACTTAGCCGGATGTGTGTTCCGCTGGGGGACGTTTGACTACGCCGCGCACGTAGGCGGCACCGCCATGGGCCTGCTGTATGGCTGGTGGATTTCCCGCCGGATACAGCAACAGCGCAGAGCCAGGAGACTGATCTCCTTTCCCCGGTTCTGATGCGCGCAGATCATGTAGTTACGTATAAACTGTATATCTAGGTCTATCCTAGCGCTTCTGCAGCAGTCCTTCACGCAAGACGAAGTAACCGTCTTTCTTCAGCGTGGCGGTGGCAGTGCTGTCCCAGCTGCCGCTCTTTTCGCCCAGCGACTCGTCCTTGGTGTCTGCTTCCGCACGGCGTACCAATTCCTCGTATCCAACGGCTGCGGGGTGCCGTTTCATCGCTTTTGCGTATTGCGGGTCCACACTGTCGTCCACCTCCACTGTCTGGAGCTGACTCACAAACGAGAGCTGGGTGGCCAGCCGCCGCCGTACTTCCTGCAGATCGGTCTCTGGCAAGCCCGATAGTTTCAACAGCTTGCGAACCTCCTCCTCAGATGGCAGCTGTCTGGCGATGTCCTCCGCACTGGGCAGAAAGTCCTCCGGCCGCCATGCTGGCCTTGCAAGGTATGCCTGCAGCTCTTCCCGTGATCTGAATCTAGCTCCTACCGAGGAGCTGCAGCGGCGTGAAGCGTAAAGTAAAGATCTTATCATCCTGTGGTGTCCAATGGAGGATGCGGCTGCGACGTAGGTGCCATTCATCATGGTTTTCACCTGCTGCTAGGCAAGTCAACGGCATAGAAAACGGCTTCCATGCACACGCGGATCAGTCACACCCAGGACGACTCCGACAAAAGGCATTATCGCTATGGATCCCGAGTGGCATCCCATCAGTAGAGCGATGAGATGCTGCTTGGCATGCTCGAGCCATCGTTGTGTGTCACGTGATCATATTTCTTTTTGGAAAAATTTTCAGCCATAAAGGCGATGAGCTACTGCACTTTCAAGATGCGATGAGCTATTGTTGAAGCCATACTGTTCGCTCTCGAGAGAATAGCATATCAGTAGTCGGAAGTACCATGCGGGTCAAGAAGAAGAATACCAGCGGCAACGCAAGAAATTTTGTGACGAGATCTCAGGCTGTGCGCAAGCTACAGATATCGTTAGCAGACTTTAGAAGACTATGTATCTTCAAAGGCATCTACCCCCGGGAACCCCGGAACAAGAAGAAGGCCAACAAGGGTTCGACTGCGCCTACGACCTTTTACTACTACAAGGATATCCAGTACCTGCAGCACGAGCCGGTGTTGGCCAAGTTCCGGGAGCATAAGACGTTTGCGAAGAAGTTGACGCGGGCGCTGGGCCGGGGAGAAGTGTCGTCTGCGAAGAAGCTGGAGGAGAACAAGTCGCACTACAAGCTGGACCACATCATCAAGGAGCGGTACCCTAGCTTTGCTGATGCGCTGCGTGACGTGGACGATGCGCTAAACATGCTGTTCCTCTTTGCCAACCTGCCTGCGACGGACCAGGTGTCGACTCGTGTGACAAAGGACGCGCAAGAGCTATGTAACCAGTGGTTGGCGTTCGTTGCTCGCGAGCGCCTCGTGCGGAAGGTGTTTGTGTCGATCAAGGGTGTGTACTATCAGGCCAACGTGCGCGGGGAAGAAGTAAGATGGCTCGTTCCCTACAAGTTCCCAGAGAATATTCCGTCTGATGTGGACTTCCGGATCATGCTTACTTTCCTCGAATTTTACTCTACGCTATTGCATTTTGTGCTGTACAAGCTGTACACCGATAACGGACTAGTTTACCCACCAAAGTTGGATATCAAGAAGAACAAACTCATTGGTGGTATCAGCGCATATATTTTGGAATCTAAAGACGCACCCTTCCTTTCTTCCGGTAACGGCTCGACTGATACCGAGGAGAAGGAGGTGCAAGTACTAGACAAGAAGGCGTTGCGCCATGCTATGAAGGCCGATAACAAGGCAGGCGGCGAGGCTGAGGAGGAAGAGGCGGACAATAATGAGCAGGTGACCAACGTAGAGCTGGACACTTTCGAAGATAAGAATAAAAACCACGGTGATATCCTCGAGCAGCCGTCCCAGTATGACTCTCCAACCTCAACTCTTTTCAAGGAATTCGTCTTTTACATTGGTCGG
The DNA here is from genome assembly GCA_000412225.2 of [Ashbya] aceris (nom. inval.). Taxonomy (NCBI): domain Eukaryota; kingdom Fungi; phylum Ascomycota; class Saccharomycetes; order Saccharomycetales; family Saccharomycetaceae; genus Eremothecium; species [Ashbya] aceris (nom. inval.). The sequence continues at coordinate 528,533 of CP006020.1, forward strand.
GAAGTTCCAGTGGATATTCTCGAGTTTTTGATTGTGTCGTGTGGAGGCTCGGTCATTTCTGAAGCTGCATTGGATCAGGCAGATGCGACAAACGTTGATCTAAGCAAGGTTACTCACCAGCTCGTGGATCGCCCTGTCATTAAGAACAAAGTCGCCGGTAGGACCTATATCCAGCCTCAATGGGTCTTCGACTCCATAAATAAGGGTGAGCTTGTTCCAGCTAACCTATATCTACCAGGCGAGCCGTTGCCACCCCATCTATCACCATGGGGTGATTCGGTAGGTTACAACCCTACTGAGGAAGTCGTCGAAGAGGAGGCTGAGAGTGAAGAAGAGGAAGATGTTTCAGACGAAGCTGAAGGAGATGAAGAGGCGACTCTAGCCGTTGAGGAGGAAGAAGATGAGGCTGAGGCTGAAGAATTACGGGCACAGAAGGAGCTAGAACTTGAGGCCCAAGGTGTGACCTTCTCTGAGGCGGCCGACAGTGTTGCTCCTGCTAAGAAGGCATCGAAACAGAAGAAGAGAAAGACCGAGGAGGAAGAGGAAAAGGACTTGAAGCTGATCATGATGAGCAACAAGCAAAGAAAGCTATTCAAGAAAATGAAGTACTCCAACCAGCAGAAAGAGCAGGAGATAGAAACCCTGAAGCAGAAGAAAAAGCAGATCGCGAAGACTAAGGCCAAGTTGAAGAAGTTGGATAACTAGTCTCGCGAATCCAACGCGCAGTGGCAACCTTCCTGTATACTCAACATATAGACATGTATACTACATCAATCTTTACAGATCAGTCAGAAATCGTTCAAATGACCCACACGCGAGTCCATGGACTTTCTATCCGGTATCGAGAGCTCCAAGTAGTCTCGCAGCTCCCTTTTAAGCTGCTGCAAATGTGCAGTTCCCTGGTTAATGGATTCAAGATCAGTGGCTTTTGGCACGTTTATATACGCTTTGATCAGGAACCCATCTTTCGTTATGGCGGAACTTCTCCCGCTCTCTCCATCGAGTGCCCACAATTTGCTGATCTGGAAGACAATCCCATTCTCCAGGTAGAACTGTGTCCCCAACTGCACGTACTGGTAGCCCGGTACGTACCCCAGTTCCGCGAGAAAGCTTACGATCGACGAGTTCGCGCCCCCAGTGCTGGTCACCACCGACTCCACCACTGCCTGCGTGCAGACTTTCCTGTCCTTTCCCGCCGATGGAATATCCCACAGACTGAGGCTCCAGGGCCGTGTGCCATCCCCGCAGTTACGCAGCAGCGAGTTCAGGTACTCCGTCTCTATCGGCGGTCCATCGCCAACTAGTCTTGTGCATAACTTGTAACTATACTCCTCCGTCTGCAGCTTCTCAAACGGAATATCCTGCATTAACCTGGCCCGCATCTGCTCGACAAGCTGATTTTTGGCATTGACCTTCTCGATTGCATAGTTGGGGTTCGGGTGCGCAACGTGGTTATAGTTGGCGAAGAGCACCGGTGATCTTCCCGATAACGCAGAAATCGTCGCTATTAGAAGATCGAACGATCCATCGTCAATCACGGAGTATAAGCTCAGCTGCTGAACCATACTAGTGACAGCTGAACCACTTTAAGTATCTCTTATTTCCGCCTTATTAAAAGCTGATATTCATACATCGCCACAGTGAACTTTTTCCAATAAATGATGGTCCTCCCCTGCTACTAATGCTGTCAACACGACCATCCACTAAGAAACCAAGATGGCCGTTGATGTTCCAACGTATGTATCCTGAGCGAATTGTACATTATGGTCTCTAGGGATCCCTTGGCTAACTTGTCGCAGTTCCGTGATTGTGAAGCTTATGTTCTTCACCCTGGCCATGGTCAGCCTTCCAGTGCTGACCTTCTTCATCTCCCAGCAGTACACGAGTAACACGCTGGTAAACGGCGGTCTCGCGGCGTTGGCGGCGAACGTGGTGCTGTTTGCATATGTGATCATGGCGTTTTCCGAGGATGTGCCGCAGTCAGATGGCAAAGAGACCAAGAAACAACAGTAAGTTAAATTGGCGATGGTATTCTATATATTGCGTGTGTAATGAACCGTTCCAGGCTGCGACAGCAGCGGGGGACATATCGAGGCAAGAAAGGGCAAGCAGAGCTCAGTTGGTCTTCTTGAGCGGGTTGGTCGACTTTTCAAGGGCACCGTACGACACTTCAACTGACAGAATCCAGGACGCAGCGACGGCGAGGATGCCGAAGAGCAACAGCGAAACAAGCAGGCAGCTGAGTAGGCCCTCGGTCCAGATGGCGCTGAGCTGTTCCGAGTCCTTGTTGTTGTCTGGAGCCTTGTCATGGTCGCCCGGCTTGGACCCGGAGTCGCCCTCCGGGTCGGTGACCTCAACAGAATCCTTCTTCTGTCTGGACGCGCTGTCCTGCTGGACGTCCGCCGCCACCAGCAGAGCGTCGTGCGGAAACTGCAGCACGATGTTGTCAAGGCTGGGCAGCTGCTGGTGGCACCGCTGCAGGAAGCCGTCGACCTCGTCCAGAACGTAGTCCGAGCCCTTCAAGTGCAGTAGCAGCGAGCCAGCGTCCTTGCGCACCTCGTCCGGTAGCTCCACGGGGAGCTCCTCGAACTCGGCCACCCGCGTCGACGAGTGGGGCTGCAGCGCCTCGTCGCCGTTGAGAACATTCAGAGAATCGCTTGCCAAAAGGCGGTTCAGGAACCGCGGCGTGCCGCTACCTGCCTTTTCCAGCTCACTGAAGAGCCGGTACGCCCCAAATTGCACGATCACCACTGGCTCCTGCGCTGTACCGAGCTTTACGAGCTCGGGCAGGTCCTGCGCGCCCTTGATTTCAAGCCCATTACGATACCGCTCCGCCTTGACTGACACGAACGACGCAACCCCCGCAGCAGCCACGGCTGTCTCCAAAAGCGCTAAAAATACTATCCGCAAGTGCATCCCACTAGAATGACTTTGGTATGACCGCTATTGGAGCTCCACATCCCAGTACTCAGAGCCTTCCTGCTCATAGACCTTTTTTAGTGCTTGCTCATAATCACTACATACGTTATCACCATTTCAGGTTGCGAGAGCGGCATCTGATGAGGAAGCTGAATCGCTAGCTAGGATTCCCGGGAGCAATTGCGTTGCGGAGCTCACCATTTATTCACTCCCGCGCATAGCTCTTCTATATGTAGCTCTTCCTTTTCGGTGTGTGTAACCGTATTCCAGAGCTGAAATCCACGATCTACTTCAAAGTTACACGAGGAAAATAGGCGTATATTGCTTCAACGCCAGGTACCTCCCATACGACTCTCTGTAGATGCAAGCAGCGCTGCAAATGATAGCGGCTGATGCACAGAATCGCGATTGGGGCTTTGCAAATGGGCCTGCGGCCTGCGCATGGTGTGGCGCACAGTTTGAGAATTCGCACATGTGGTTATAAGGCAATCGTTTGCATGTCAGAATATAACAAGCATTGGTACTCTGGCCGAGCGGTTAAGGCGCCAGGTCGAGGTCCTGGTCTCTTCGGAGGCGCGAGTTCGAATCTCGCGGGTATCATTATTTTTTGCCGATTTTGCAGCATGGAGTCATCGCTGCGCGCAGTCAGACAATGTCCGTCGAGGCGGGACTACAACGGTAACTGTAGGGGCTATTTTTGCAGTCTTATCCCCCCGTTAGCTGGAAGTGGAATCGCCTAAGCACTACCGATGTCCTTACAGGCCATTCAGTTCGACCGCAGAGACAAGTCGCACATTTCTGTGCGTGTCCTGGACCAGCTACTGCTACCGTACGTTTCAAGATACATACCGATACACACAGTTGACGATGGTTTTGCCGTAATCAGGTCGATGCAGGTGCGCGGTGCACCGGCCATTGCAATTGTAGCTGTATTGTCTGTGCTCGCGGAGTGCCAGCTACTGGGCAACGAGGCGTTCGTGGCGGTGCAGGCGTTCTACGACTTGTCCAGCTATGCGGCGTTTGGGCGCACGATGCGCATGCGCCTGGCACACCTGCTGGCCTCACGGCCGACCGCCGTCAACCTGGCCCACGCGCTGCGCGATGTGGAGCGCCTGCTGGACGGCGCCGCATCGTTGAGCGAGTTCCGTGAGCGTATGTATGACTACGCATGCGAATTGCTGGACACGGATGTCGCGAATAACGTGCGCATGGGCGACAATGGCGCTCGGTTTTTGCTGGACGCCTTGATTGCGGACGGCTTCGATGGCGACTTCGCCGTGCTGACCATCTGCAACACCGGGTCGCTGGCTACTGCTGGCTACGGAACTGCGCTGGGCGCCATACGCTCGCTCTGGCAGCATGCACAGGCAGGCCTGACCGTACCAAAGAAGCAAAAAGCCTCGGCTAGTGCGCCCAGAATGACGCACGTATTCCCACTGGAAACTCGCCCGTACAACCAGGGCTCGCGTCTGACGGCATACGAGCTGCTTCACGATGCTATTCCTGCTACGCTTATCACCGACTCTTCCGTTGCTTACCGCATCCAGACATCTTCTGTGCCCATCAAGGCCGCCTTCGTCGGGGCAGATCGCATTGCCCGCAACGGTGACACTGCGAACAAGATCGGGACGCTGCAGCTGGCCCTTCTGTGCCGGCACTTCGGCATCCAGTTTTTTGTCGTCGCCCCGCGCTCGACGGTCGACGGCGCCACCGCTGCCGGCTCGGATATCCTAGTCGAAGAGCGTCGTCCTGACGAATTCCGCATCGTCACAGGCGCAGTAGCGGGCGCCACCGGCGATCCCGCCATGGCCAGCGTCGCTATTGCACCTCCAGACATGCCTGTCTGGAACCCCGCGTTCGACGTGACCCCGCACGCCTACATCGACGCAATTGTGACCGAGAGTGGCGTTTTTACGAAGGACGCCGCCGGCAACTTTAACCTAGATGAGCTCTTTACATAGACCTCGGCGGCAAAAAAGAACTCCTCGTACGGGGCTCGAACCCGTGACATTTCGGTTCCTCGAGCTGACGTAAAAGCCGAACGCTCTACCAACTGAGCTAACAAGGACGAGTTCCACTGGAACCCGAAGGGACGCGGGCATCTACTAGTAGCGGCCATCTGCTCGCGTGCTGTCCCGTCCCAGCGCGCGGCCTCGTGCCCACTCTCCCGCTGCCCAAGGCACACGCCTCTGTGCCCCTGGCTTCTGCCGCGCTTTTCGTCCGCGAGCCGCCCAATGCGGAAGCATGTAAACACCGCGCCCGATCGGGAAAAACGTAAATATACGCGCCAGATCACATCTGCGATCCGAAAAGAAGAAACACCCTAGTGCTGCGCTGGGACGCGCCCCAACTGGTGCTCCTTGCTCGCCAGTCTTATTACTGCTTTTGGCACCAATCGTACCCGCGGCCCCTGTGCTGTGTGCCATTGTGCCCTCCTCACTGAAAAATTTCCTCATCGCATCCTTCTTTGTGCTGACGTCGCGAGCGTTCTTGTGTATCTCGCGACAGATAATGCCTAGAATCCCCTTTCTCGTCTCCTTTTCTACCGTATTCCACCTACCTCTCTTTTGAGCTCCCTCAGGATTTTTCGCAACTGTGGTCCTGTCCTACGCTGCTACATACGTTGCAGTCCTTTTGTTGGTTCTTTCTGGATCAAGCCAAACATTCCCAAAGGAAGCAAAACCCAAATACACATTCGCAACTCGCGCAGCAGATTCATCACGCGCCAAGTTGCCAAAATTTACTTTGATCGAATCTGTCAGACATTCGACACACGAAACGACAAGCCACAAGTGCTTCTTCTTTTTGCCGAGGCACCAACGGGCTACTACTAGTTGAGTGGAGCCAGAGAAGCAGGAAGCACGTCGCGGAGAAGGGACCGAGAGCAGCTCAGTCTTTTACGGCTTTATAAAGGTATTTTTCGGCCGGGTTTGGCTTTTCTTGCTCTGTTTGCAGTGCGAAGCAGGGCAGTTGCAGAGCGGTTTCAGCGAGCGACAGGATCTCAGCGTGGTCTGGTGTTGCGCATCTGAGCGGAGCAGCAGCAACAGCGAAGAGACACCGCACGGGTCATATAGGCAGGCCTAGTAGGACGACGACCGGGACGCGGAAGACTGCGGTGAGCAGCGGTACGAAGCCTGAGATGTCGAGTGTGAACAAGGAGAACTACCGAGGCGTACCGAGCGGTCGTGGGATGAAGAACCCAGTGCTCGCTGGCGCGAAGCGCGCCGTGTTGAACAACGTCACGAATACCACTTTGTCGCAAGAGTCTGCGGGCTCCAATGCGCACTCTGGTTCCGGCTACACGAACTCGTTCGGGAAGGTTTTGCGGCAGGCAAAGTCGAAATTGCAGTCGGCGAGGGTCGCTGGCTCATTGATCCCACAAATGAAGCGGGAAGGCATAACGGCGGGCCAGGAGGACAAGGAGAACGTTGCGCCCGCCGGGGCCGCACCTGCTGCCGTTGTTGCAGCACCTGCGGCTCAAATGGCACCTACCATAGCGAAACCGGTGTTACAAAGCATTTCGGAAGAGTCACATCAGGAGTGTCAATCGCTCTTGAAGGATGGTGGTTCGGACGAGGGTGCTAGCACCGTGTCGACGAAGAGCTTGGATACCGAGCTAGCTCCACCATCTTCCAGCAGCTTACAGTCGGCCCCAGCGAACAGCGAAGAGCCGGTAGTGCTAGAGAGTGGGACACAGCTTGTAGAGCGAACACGGCCCCAGACAGTAAATACAACGCTCACAGGGTCGGTGGCGAGTAGCAGCGATTGTAGCGCGAGTACCGGGCAACTCATTGAGAGTACGGCAGGGGAGCTAAACACCACTCAGAACGAGCTCCGTCCGAACGTTGCAGTTGCAGAGTCCAAAAAGAAGCGGCCCATTAGCACGATCGTGGAACCAGAGGAGCTCAAGAAGTTCAAAATATCAGATCAGGGCAATCAATGTGAATGGGAAGATCTTGATGCAGAGGACGTCAATGATCCATTCATGGTGAGCGAGTACGTGAACGACATTTTCGAGTATTTACACAAACTGGAGGTAATGACACTACCAAATAGGCACGATTTGTTCAAGCATGCTAACATTCAGCAAAATCGCGATATCTTAGTCAACTGGATGGTTAAAATCCACAATAAGTTTGGATTACTACCGGAAACGTTATACTTGGCGTTAAACATAATGGACAGGTTTCTCGGGAAAGAGCTAGTTCAGCTAGAGAAACTACAATTGGTCGGAACTGCCTGTCTATTCATTGCATCGAAGTACGAGGAAGTGTACAGCCCAAGTGTTAAGCACTTTGCTTATGAGACTGATGGGGCCTGTGATGAAGAAGAGATTAAGGAAGGAGAGAAATTCATACTAAAGACACTACAGTTTAATTTAAATTATCCAAACCCTATGAATTTCTTGAGGAGAATTTCTAAGGCAGACGATTATGATATTCAGTCAAGAACATTAGCTAAATATCTATTGGAGATTTCTGTGGTTGACTTCAAGTTTATTGGGATTCTGCCCTCCTTATGTGCTGCTGCATCTATGTTTCTATCCAGAAAGATGTTGGGTAAGGGAAAGTGGGATGGGAACTTGATACATTACAGTGGCGGATATTCGACTACAGAGTTGGCGCCTATTTGTAACATGTTAATGGATTATCTTGTCCAACCGGTGGTCCACGACGAATTATTTAAGAAATACGCGAGTAGGCGGTTCATGAAGGCATCGGTAATATCCAGACAGTGGGCCAAGAAGGTGATGACCAGAAGTTACGATATTATGACTTTACATGAGACACAGACTGAATATTGAGCTTGAATATGGCAAAAGGGGTGGAGAAGGATATATCCACGGCACTCATACAGCATTAATCATGACAATAATAACTAATTGCATTCTTAAGTTAAGAATTGAAGAGTGAAAAGGATAACAACCACCTGTTACTACGTCTAGTGCAGAGGGCAACTGAGAATTGGCTATCCACTAGCTCTAACGCCCCGCATGTTAGCCAATCTACAGTTAAGTGCATGGTCAGGTAACCTATTTTTGGATCATGTGGATAGTTGCTAACCCCGCGGATTTACTCGATAAATCGCTACTCCATTTTTGGGAATTCTTGGACTCGAGGAGAATCGTTCTACGGAAACTATCGGAATTGTGCTGAAAAAATGACTTTTTATTGCATCGGCACAGCGGCGCGTGCATAGAGCTGGTGGAGAAATAAGGATTCTAGCTATCTCATGTTGTTGAAACCTTCCTCTGTCTCTCTTCTCGCCATATATATACCAATTACGCAAACGAACGTGAAGCCTCAAGTAACCAAATGACCACTTCACCTTTTATCACTTTCACTTCTATTTTGTAATTTAGTTTCCCTATCGAAATGTTTTCATTACCGTTTTTTCTAATGTGATGCCCGGCATCTTCGATGATGTAGGCGATTAGCTAATGTAAAAATAATAGAATGGCATGTATTGCGCAAATGCAAGGGTTGTACTTTGTAGATATTAATAATATAGATGCAAATGTTAAGAGGTTGAAACGACGCAAGGGCTAGTGCAAGGATGTGCTATGGTTTACGGTCCTCGCCATATGGCCAATCGACGTCATGTCATGAACCAATACAGCACGTAATTCATAATTCTTGATGTTTTTTCTATATCTATCTCACAATCTTTTGTTCGTCACACCAGGTTTTCACGGCAACCCAAAGCCCCAGTTTTTTGTACTTGTAGATAAGAGCATTCAACTGTGTACTCGGCTCCTGAATATCCTTTATGAGGTCATCACATAACTTTTGGAAATCGAACTTGGTGGAGGTCGTAGCCATAGAGCTGTACCATTCCATGGTGTCATCCCATTCAAACCCCTCGGCGCCATAGTTGAGCATCATAGCGCAACGCATGGACATGGCCGCAAGAACGGAGGGATTGATGGCCACGAACTTTGGACAGCACATCGCGTACTCTAGGAATACCTTGGCGTAGTTGCGAGTATTGTGGTTGTAGTTGTCTGCCTTGGATATTCTCCGAAGGAAATTCATCGGGTTTGGCCAGCCAATGTTGAACTCTAGCGCGTTGAGGATGTTGCATTCCGATTGCTTCACCTCCTCCACCGTGTACGCGTTATCCGTGATATAGACATAGTTTGATAACTTCGGCAAGTTCACCTCCTCGAACTTCGCCGCAATTAGAAGAGACGTGATCGCCACAAGCTGTAGTTTGGAGAGCGAGACCTTGTTGGTCGAGAGGTAGCGGTCCATGATGTTGATGGCCAAGTAGAGCGCCTCCGGCAGCAACTGGAATTTCAGATGCACCTCTATCAGCCAGTCCACGAGAATCGCCCGCATGGATGGCCGGATGTAGAACGCGCACTGCCGGTCCTGCACGTAGTTCACCAGACATGTCGTCTCCTGCTCCCGCTGCAAGAGGTGCGCGAAGATCTCGTTCGTGTAGTCCACGCACATCGTGAGATCGTCCGCCTCAAGCGCATCTAGGTCCCGGTGCGGGTGCGGCTCCCGCACCAGCGCGCCGCGCGCCGTCACCGGGCTCTCCGTCTGCGCCGCCGGCGACGGGCACTGGCGCTCCGCCTTCGCCTTCTTGCTCACGCGCTTGTCCTCCGGCTCTTGTGTCTCCTCCCCCTCGCTGTCGTGGTACACCATGCGCTTCGTCCCCGCGCCCCGCGCCCCCCCCGCGCCGCCCCCCGTCGTCCCGCCGTCGCGCTCCTGCTTCCGTGTGTTCACGCCCACCGTCCCGAGCGCCTTGCGCGGCACCCCCAACACCGTGTTGCCGCGCTTCTTCGCTAGCTCCCCGCGCCGCCGCGCCCCGGCCGCTTCGTTCTCGTCCGACACTCTTCTGGTTTCCCCTACCGGACTCATGGCTCCAGTTCCGTGCCCTCGCAGCTGCTCTCAACCAGAAGCCGCTCGTCAGCGAGGTGCGCAGTGGAGAGCGTCCTCAAAAATACTTTGTGCTTTTGTACAAGCCCAGCGATGATCCTCGCTCCCGGCCTTGACGTGATCCTAGAGCCCGCCAGACGCCAAATTGTAACGTGTAACCAATGCGGAATGCCTACGCGTCGCGCCTGCGCTATTTCTCCCGTCCCTTTGCATGTGTCTGCGCCGTCGCAACCACTGCAATTTGGCGTTGAAACCAGGGCTGGGTGGACGCGCTGTTCTATACAAATTAACTGAGTCTGATCTTATGTAACTGCTGGCAACACTGCGCGCGTGCGCGCGCACCAGCGGCCGCCGCAGCAGCTGCGATCGCTGCTGTGCGTGCAGCGGACGCGTGTGCTGGGCACCAAGAATGAATCGGGCCGGGGAAGAAGCCCTAGCGTGTAAGGGTTGCGTTCCTGTGCCGTGGCGCAAAAGGCTGGTTCGCTATATATCACGACGCGTCGCGTTTCGCGGCGCACGTGCGCGGTGCGGAGCAACACGACGCTGGTCGGGGGCCTCCCAGCCAAGAGCGCCATCTTAGTATAGTGGTTAGTACACAACGTTGTGGCTGTTGTAACCCTGGTTCGATTCCAGGAGATGGCATTTTTACCCCGGAGCCCGCCGGTCACGTGACCGCGGATCCTGTGTTTACCGTTCCGGATCCGGCAACTGGCTTGCCGAAAGCGGAACTAGCGACCGGATCTGTGGGCCTGCAGTGCTGCTGCAGGAACCTCGCCGTTCGCTGCCGACAGCCACAACGTCGGAGCAGCGTCGCGCAGTCTACGCAGCAGCAGCAGCGTCGGTGAGACGAAGCTCCGGCCGCGAGTTGCCGGGCTGCAACGGAGCTGACGGCTCGACTGCTAGCAGCGGGGACTTTCGCAGCAAGCGAAGGCGAGATTCTCGCCGGTCTGATAAAAACGGTGATGCAGACAGGGCGTGCATGTCGCCCCGGCCGACCATTGCTAGTACGGTACTTGAATCCAACCTGTCAGTGAGACAGTAAGTCATTCCTTTGAACGCGAATAAACGTGCAGTATAGCTCAGGCAGGATGCAGCTGGGGATCTTGGTGATGGGACTAGTTGCTGCGGCGTCGGCCGCAAGCACGACGACGACGTCGACGTCGACGATCACGACGACCACGACGGTGTACTACGGGGCCGATGGGCCGGTGGCGGCGAGCAGCGTGTCGCTGGATGTGGCCAAGGGCCTGATGGCGGTGGGCGTGAATGCGACCACGACGGCGGCGAGCGGCGGCCACACGCAGCTCTGGACGTCGCACAACACGACGTCGGCTACGGCGAATACCACGCACCCACTGACGCATGCGTTGTCGTCGCAGCTGGCGCTGCACAACTCGACGTCTGCGGTGCGGACGTCGAGTGCTAGCGCCGTGCCGACCACGGCGCTCAGCAGCACGAAGCAGACGCCGGCGACGCCTGAGTCGGCGAGCGCGGCTTCGAGCTCGACAGCACTTCTGACTTCTTCTGCGGGTGCCGCTTCGCTAGGCGCCTGCGGCGCGATGCTTCTAGGAGCTGTGGGTGGGCTTGCCCTGGGTCTATTTTGAGCGTGAAAAGCGCGAGTGCAAGCCTAAAAGCACCACAAGTTCTCTAGACGTGGGGAGTCCAGCAAGCTTCCCTTTGCGATTAGTTCGTAGCGCTGATGCGCCTTTATTTTATTGCTTCTATGTCTGTCTATGTATCCATACAAACATAATGCCGATAGCAGCTCGCTTGCAGAGATACTGTTGGATAGTTGTATGTGCAAGCTGCAGTGTGCCGAGTGTTCGTTAGGAGCGGCTGGATGTTCAGAAGCCAGTCTGGTCGATGACTGCGGAAAACAGGCCGTTTCTGGCACCGGGCAGCTTGCCGATCCAACGACCAAGCCTGTGTTCCTTGCTGACACTGGCGAGGATGCGGAGTGTCTCTCTGCCGCTTTTGCCGGCTTCGACCGCCTGGATCTTAGTGACCAGGCCTTTACAGCCATCCAGTTCGCCGAGCAGCTCGAAAGAGCGCATGTTTTCGTGCAGCTTCCAGACCTTCAGGGTTCCGTTCCAGGACCCACTGAAGAACACATTGCTGTATGGGATGGCGTGTAGCGCAGTTACCCAGTACGGCTGCGCGAGGCGGTTACCTTGGGCTTGCTGCATACGCACAGCTGGGTCGCGCTCGCCGCTGATCTTGGTATTATCTGGTTGGGGCTGCACACCGTGGGCAATTCGCTGAACGAAGAGAGGCTTTTTCTTGGATAGAGACCAAAGAGCGATGTTTCCATTATCCGAGCCCGAGATAAAGTGTGAATCGTCGACCATTGTGATGCAGTCTATGCTCCCTTCCCCGTAAAAGACGGGCTCTTCAGCTGGGGTATCGTCATCCGCGTCCTTGTCTCCCTGCTCGCTGTTCATCTTCTGCCATCTCCTGAGCAGCTTCTCGGGGTCGTCACCGCCTCTGAACGTCAAGCGTGTTTCGTCTGCAATTTTCCACAGCATACATGTCCTATCCCTGGAGCCGACGGTCACGCAGCGTTCCATATTCAGAGCTGAAATATCAGCGACAATATCTTGGTGGCCATACAGAACCTCCAGCTGCGAAAATTGATTGATTGCAAACGTGCGTATTTTATAGTCGGCACAGGCCGCGTACAGCTGGTCCGTGTTTCTTCTGAAAGCTAACCCGAGTACCTCGCCCCTTCGGTCTTTGGTTGGTATAACTTTAACTGGTGCCAACGACTCAGTGCTCCACACAATAAGCTTTTTGTCTCTTCCTCCGGTGACAACGTATTTACCATCTGGAGAAGCTGCAACCGTCAGAATTTCGTCATAGTGTCCCTCTGTAGTGTTCTGGAAGCCATGGGCACCCTCTGGGACGTACTTGCGCCCTCCCTTCGTGTACTTTAGCTTCGACGGTCTAGCACTGAAGTCGGTAATATCGTATTTCGTCAGTTGCATGTCCTTGCTGACAGTATAGGCAAACATCAGACCTTTACTTTTGCTTTGAACTTCCTTATGAGAAAATCTATTCATTGCTGGCTGATAGCAGCTGAGCGCAGTCAGGTTCTTCTCTCCAACCCTGGTGAAGGACTTTCTGGCCTCAGACAGTAGCAGCTTATCGGCAATCCAGCGGTAGACGGATCCCCTTTGCTCGGCAACATCTTGCTTCAATCTTGCAGAGATAATATCACGGTCCAGGTCCCGCGCGTCAAAGTTGTTGTATGCGTCAGGCAAGCCTTCCCCTAGAGCATCCTCTGCGTGTGTCTCAGAATCGCCCTGCATAATTTCATTAGCCTCTTCCTTGATATTTTCTAAGTATTGCTTAGCAAGCCGCCTCCGCTTATCAGCGGGGTTCTCATTCGCAAATTCCTCATCTGAATCTAACTCAGCGTCAGCTACATCGTCCACTTCCTGTTCATCTGACGATGATCCGTCCTCGTTAGATGATATACCTGAAATTTCCTCGTCCACAACATGCTTCTTTTCCGTGGTCTTCTGCCTAGTTCTCTTACGAGAGATGCCAGCCGAACCTCGTGGCATGCTTCTTGCTATGTGAGCGTTCCTGTTAGCGATTGGAAGTAAAGCCCTCCTCATCGGCGTTTCTTCTCATCGCCTTTCAAAGAGACCTTCAAAATTTTCATATAAAAAGAAACGATTCCGCGAATCTTCAAAAAAAAAACTATATTAACTAAGCGACAGGACTAGTTACAACGCTGGGTCAGTGTTACAAGTTGTCTAACTCTGATTCGAAACGAGAGTTTCTGATATCGTTAATGCTGCTTACCAATCTTAATAATTCTGCACGTTCTGCTATCTTTTGAGCGGCATTCAATGCTTTATCTTGCTTTAATTCTTTCACTAATGATAGCGCTTTCTCAGTGTTCTGATCGGAACATGCGGAGGCGAAGAGACGTAGCAGAGACTTGTCACGAACTCCAGTCAGAGTAGCTAGTATTTCATTCTCATTTCCAAAAAACTCGCCATCATGCTGAAGCGTATCTGCAAGGAGTCCTGCAAGAATCTGAGAACGCAGAAATTCCTCTTCTGCTGCTAATGCGGGAGGGATCACCACTTCTTCGTCGGGAGAAGCGTCATTTTTCAATATCTGTGTTTTGTCAAGAAGTGGCAGCCTGATTTCCATTTCTGAAGGTAGCGGCAATGGAAAGCCTGGCCAGAGATTCTTGCCCTTGATCAGGATGTAGTTTAGCATGTCGTAGTTCAAGCCGAGGGGCCAGACATGGATATCTTCTGGCTGTTTACCACCAGAAAGCTTCCAAATTTCCAGACTGCTGTCGACTATTGGTACCCACCTGCTCTCCATAGAGTTTCTCCATTTATACAACACCAACAGAACATTGTCATATCCAAAGATACATGGATCTCCGAAAGTGGAAAAGAATAAAGACTTGATGCCGATAGGGTTAAACTCGTTGAATGTATCGCCTGTGCTGATGTACTTATTTTCAGCGCTAAAAGATGGGAGCATGAGTGGCAAAGGACATTCCCGTTGGTAATACTTGCTCCCTGTCTGTGGGTTTTGTTCGAAAAGGGAATAAGAAAGCCCATGATAGATAGAATAGTGAACTGCAAATATCTTATGCTCCTGCGCCGCCAATGCTACAATAGGGGTCATCTTCTCTAATGCTAGGGGGAGTCCATGCTCGTTAAACGTTCTAATATATCCCAGCGAGGTGGCTACCACCAGCTTCTTCCCCGTGGAAGCAATGCCTGTTATGATTTCAGAGGGGGCAAGCGGAATTCTCTTAGTCCATTTAGTCCCATTGAAACTGTGAACCCTGTATAGCAGCTCTCCTGTTTTACTTTGACCGAAAAAAGTACCCTCATCAGTTAGAGAGCAGAGATCATACCCAAATAAGTCCTCGAAGTGATACTCTCTATACCTGCCAACATCAAAGAACGACACTGTAACACTATACTGTCCTTCTGTCCCGCGGACAGTCCACACGTAACCAATGCTGTTCATCGTTAGATACCTCTTGTCACTGTTGCCAAATGGTGTACCTCCTGGAGAGATTGGCTTATAGCGGAACAACGGACCTGTATCGGCGGTTCTTGGCCGCTTTGAATTGGAAACCAGAGACGGGATATAGGCAGCCTTCCGTTTGGCAGGAACATAACCAGCGTTGTCGTCATCATCGATGAACTGCTCATCATCTTCGTAGTTGTAGGTCCTTTTTTCATTTTCATCCCCACGTTCGGTGTCCGTTGGGATATCTGCCGATATACTATCACGGCCACGTTCTCCAATTGACGTCGGTGAAGCTGGTGGGACATCACTATCATTTTCATCATCAGAGTCAAGGAATAACGCATTTTTCGGCTTTTTTGTCTGTGCAGGCGCCTCATCTGCTACCAGCTTCCCAGCTGTCCTGTCATACTGGCCAACATCTTTCACTGTCAGTAGCTCACCATCCCATGTTCCCAATAATAGATGCATACTTTCGCCGTCGAGTTTCCAGCACACATTCGAAACCCTGTAATCCAACTGTTTTGAATAGGTAAGTTGACCACTATTGAGTTCCCAGACTAGTAGGTTATTAGTTAGATCGAGAGCTGCAATATAGCGGCCCTGGAAAGGATCAAATAATAGATTGGTAAAGTGTGACGCCCCGCCCGACGTCAGAGTCTTCGAAACCGAGAAGTCACCGAGGTTGAATATTTTCACAGTGTAGTCCTTGCAGGGAATGGCAAAATGCAATCCACGCGGATGCCATGAAACGCGTGTGCATATCCTGTTTTCGTCACAGTACTGAACGCCATCCGCCTGCGACGCCATGTCAGCGGAATCACTGTAAAAATTCGAAATCGCGTAGCCCTCCAGCTTCTTGACCTCATTAGGCGTGGCAGACGTCAACGAGTAGAAGTGGATGTTCCCGTTGACAAGGGTAACTGCTAAGATATTCATATGGGGACTGTATGACAGCTGTGATACCTGTTCGTCCAACTTCAGCGTCTCTTTATTTCCTGCCGCCTTTAGCTCAATAAAAGTCAGTTCCAGGTCATCCCCTCCCACCACGCACATTGTCTCGTCATGTATGGCAGCACAATCGCGTATGGGCAGCGGCGATCTAAAGAGTAGGTCATCTTTCCCACTCGCGGAATACAAATGCACGTCTCCATTGGCAGAAGTCACAAGAAGACGTCTATCAGAGCACAGATAAATCGATGTGGGTTCATTGCATGTGCTTAGAATCTCCGGTTCGTCTTCTGGTTTGTTGAGTTGTAGGATTTTGGTCAGTTGGTTCTTATTCACTGCAAACAGACTATCCCTGTCGTTCTGATAGGTTACCAAGGTCTTCCCCCCGGACGCAAATACGAGCTTATCAACAACCTCAGGCATGCTCGGGTATAATACAGGCAGTTGTGGGCCTGTTTACCATATGAACCACCAGTAAAAGATGCGTGAACATGTTCGAGGCGCGTTTTCGCGAGATGCTGCAGCCCAGACCTGAGGACAAAATAAAAACCAATGAAGATATAGAGCACACGCTCAGCAGCTCAGTAGTATCCTGCCAGTACCACTAGTCTACTATCCTGCAGGGCACAGATTTAGCCATAATTCACATCACGTGACATCTGTGATTATATAATCACATGGCATGTTAAGTCCACTACATTGCCTCAGTTCGTTCGCCCCAGCTGACTTGCAAAGCATGCAGATATTCACTGAAGCCACATAGGCGAGATGGAAGAGTCGTTAGAGGACCTTGAGCTGCTTGTTGTCGGCGATCTGACCCGGGATCTATTTGCAGAGGCTGCAGCGCAGCAGGATTCAGACACCGGGGATCAGTTGGACGTCAGCCAGTTCCTGCTTGCGAACAACCTTCAGTATGTCTTTATTGACGACTTGTACAAGCAGTTGAAGCAGTTGGAGCAGGAGATCAGCAGCGCCTTGTTGACCGAGGTCAAACACAGCTACGCTGAGTATGTCTCACTCTGCGCGCAGTTCGGTGGCAAGCACAATAGCGAAATACTGGACAGCCTGCAGCAGGTCCGCTATGAGGTGGCGGCGTTTGAGAACAAGCTCAGACACCTAGTGCACGTGGAGCTGCGCAGCACCCGTGATAATGTGGAAAGCAAGGTTGAATACCTGAAGGCCCTCGACAACATCGACACCATGCTGCAGAAGCATGTGGCCCTGGACAGTATATTTCAATTCTCCGGCCGGCTTTCACGCTCCCTGGAGACAGCATGCGAGGACGCACCTGCTATAGACGACGAGCTAGTCTCCGAATTGCTTAAAGAGCTCTATAAACTGCTACAGTGCGCGCACAGTATTCTAACTGAATTTCACGATCTGACCTCGCCGCTCGTTACTCGCTTTCGCAACAACTACCAGAACGACGTGCACGTGTTCCACACCATTGTGTCAACCCTAATTGATAAATGCTCTGCAAAGGGCGCTGATTTTCCCAAAATGACAAGCACCCTTGTGGCAGTAGCGAAGAGGTAGGGAGCTTGCGTACTACGAGGCCATAGACCACTGGCAACGCCTGCTACTCCTCTGGAGATGGCCCCGGAACTGATCTTAATCCTAGCATCAACTATCACTAAATACGTTGTACGGGTATCTGTATTTAGCGCATGATATAGAAAACTTTTCTATGCAACGAATGGCCTATTGAATAACTAGCCGAAGGGACAGTTTGCAAGACAACTCTACGTCAATGTTCAATTTCGGGGCCAACAGCGGTATGAATTCCAATACTGGATCAACCGGTGGAGGTCTTTTTGGCTCCGCCACGAATGGCGGTGGTTTCAGTTTTGGGAACAACAATGCATCACAGAATAATACCAACGTCTTCTCCAGCACGGGCGCGGGGGCAGCGCCAGCGGGTCAGGGCAGCGGCAGTGGAGGCCTGTTCGGTAGCTCTAATAACCAGACAGCGAACACTGGAGTTGGGGGCGGTAACACCGGCGGGCTCTTTGGCGGCGCAGGTAACACACAGAATGGCACAGCTGGCGGCGGGCTATTCGGACAGGGGACGCAGAACCCCCCGGCAGGCGGAGGACTTTTTGGTCAAAGTACCCAGGGGAACACGGGCACGGGATTATTTGGTCAAAATACGCAGAGCGGAACGACTGGCGGTGGGCTGTTTGGACAGAATGCACAGACCGGTAACACTGGCGGCGGGCTGTTTGGTCAGAATGCGCCAACAGGTAACACAGGAGGCGGTTTGTTTGGACAGGGTGCGCAAGCTGGAAACACTGGTTCGAATCTATTTGGCCAGTCCACCACTCAGACGGGTACAACCGGGACAGGTACTGGGCTATTCGGACAGTCGAACACTCAATCCGGCACAACAGGTACCGGAACTGGGCTATTCGGACAGTCGAACACTCAATCTGGCACAACGGGCACTGGAACTGGGCTATTTGGCCAGTCAAATACTCAAACTGGTACAACAGGTACAGGCACTGGGTTGTTCGGTCAGTCCAACACTCAATCCGGCGCCACAGGTACCAGCACAGGGTTGTTTGGCCAGGCGAATACGCAAACTGGCACAACAGGCACAGGAACAGGACTATTTGGCCAGTCTGGTGCGAGATCTGGACCCACCGCTACTACAGGCGGGCTATTTGGGAACCAGTCGATGAGCGGAACCAGTACGCTTGGTGGGAACAATGCTGCGCCTAGTGGCGGGCTATTTGGACAGAGTACACAGAGTGGCACGACTGGCGGTGGGCTTTTTGGCCAGGGCACTAACACGACACAGCAGCCACCAACGTCTCTGTTTAGTACCGGTACAACCAATACCACTCAGCCGACATTTGCATGGTCGCAGCAGCCTTTACAGAACATGAATAATTCTATGCCTCAGCCGCAAGGTCAAGTGCAATCGCAATCACTACCACAACAGGGACAATCATCTCAGTTGCAGTTCTCGGGCCAACAGCCATTGATCAACCAACAGCCGCCTAATCAGCAAGTTTCGAATTACCCACAACAAATCCAGGAGCAGATCTTAAAATGCAAGGAGTCATGGGACCCAAATAATCAGAGATCAAAGTTACGAACTTTTGTCTACAACAAATGCAACGAGACTGAGGCCATGCTATACAGCAAACCTGCAAATGTCACACAGGAAGACTGGGATAAGGCACTGCTACACAAACCAAACGCCAATGTGATTCCCGTCGAGGTTAAAGGTTTCGAGGATCTCATCCAACGTCACAACCTTCAGCGCGACCACGTGGCACAGGCGCGTATCATCCTCACTCAGATTCTCGATAAGCTGACTAGCATTTCTCAGCGCCACGAGCTTGACACGGCGACACGCATACTAAAAGCACAGGCGCGCAATTCTACAATTCAGCACCGCATCATGCTGTTAGCCAATCAGCTTGCTGTTCTGAAGAACAAAGGCCTGCCGCTCAACGTCCAAGAGGAAACACTCATAACTGAATTCCGTAAGCTGCTAGAACGCAGCAACGACCCAGCGGGTCTCGGAAAGAACAACGAGCTGTGGGCGCGCCTTGCCGTGCTCAAGGAGCGCGCCAAAACTCTCAGCAGTCAGTTGGATAGCACCCTTGTGGTTATCGCAGAGAATGGCGGTGGGCGTGCTGCAGCCGGAAGCGCTAACGGCGATCATCCGGACTCCGAAGAACGCCGCGTAGACGAGGAAGTTGTCAATAGTGTCAACAAAATCGCAGATATCTTAATGAATCAACAGCGCGGTCTCATATACTTGAACGATATCCTTGAGAAGGATACCCAGATTCTTGACCGTTACTTAAAAAAATAACCGCCCAGTACATGCATTATAATATAGACATATACTCTATTTTGTGGCACTAACTTACTTAACCATCATTGCCGACTTGCGGTGACATCAGAGACAGTGGCTTTCGGACTGCCTCTTCGCGCTGATCCTCTGTTGGGCCTCTGGCTCGCATTTTCCATATTCTCCTCGGTGCGTGTCGCTGGAGCCCGGACTACATGCTCGCAAAGCAGGTAGCCCAGCATCCGCATCGCGCTCCCATATAAGGATACTGAAAACAGCCAGTATCTATCCTATGCTTCTGTCCAGTTTCGCAGAGCCGGCTGTCAGCAGTGTCACCAGTGGCTCGGCAGAAATCCGTGTCCCGAGGAACCTTGCCGCCAGCCGTTGACTCCGCGTCTAAATTCTGCCACTCCTTGGTATGTGCACGATCCATCATGTACAGAGTTGGTTCACGGCGATGTGCGCCCGGCCAAGCGATGGCTACTCACGCGATCTCGCGGGCCGCTCCGCCGTATGCCGCCTATGACTGTGGCGCGGCTGCCGCACGGCCGAAGTGTTTGCCAGCAGAAAACATTGGTCATTCTTGTTTACATATTATATACATGTGATATCAGTTAGCTAGGGTACATGGGGGTTCCCAGCCAGGGTACCCGGCAGCATGAGCGCCTTTACTTCCACTGTTTTCTGATGAAGTTCCACACAATTGGCGACACCCACAGGAAAGCAGCCGCGTAAGCAGCGGTCATGACCGTGCTGTTGGTCTGCTCCTGGTGCTTCTTAAGCTCTTCTTCGGAAGGTTGCTGCTGAGGAAAGCCGAACATGATGCTGTAGACTGTTGTTAAGCGACTGTTGGTGCATCGAGGTGGTCTTGAATCCTCGATGCGCTAAAATATTTGCCAATCACCATCACTAATCACGAACAACTATTGAGATCACGTGCTATCATAATTTACGGAAATCACGATACACGTCAGACGTCAATCCTTCTACAAGTCTAGAGCTGCCTTGAGGACTGCAAGTAGGCGAATTACCATACGGAGCGCAGGAACCATGAGCGGCTCTAGTTCTGTGCATAGCGGAACTGCAGCATCTGAAGAATGGGGGATGCCATCTGTTGGGGAGATTGGAACTGTTGGCGAAGTAGGCGAGAGGAACGAGGTTGAGCGTGCACAACCACAGGAACGGCAGCGGAAACATATCGAGACAAGCGACAATGACGAAGAGGAGAGTGGGAACAAGTGGAGTGTTTCTACATTGCCAATAACCAGCTATGGTGGAGATGGTGACGGAGCAGGAGGATCAGGGCGGCGCCAGGCGCTGGAGGCCAAGATGGAGCGGCTACTGAAGAAGCCCAAGGCGCGGCACTCGCGCCAAGACGAAGAGGACCTAGAACAGTATCTCGACGAGAAGATTCTGCGGCTGAAGGATGAAATGAATATGGCAGCCCAGAAGGATATTGAGACGTTGAACCGACGGCTCGAGACTGGGGACAACCGGCTGATCGCAATGGAGAAGGTGACGCTGCTGCCGAAGGTCATCAGTGTGTTGAATAAGGCGAACCTGGCAGACACGATCTTGGACAATAACCTTCTACAAAGTGTACGGATCTGGCTTGAGCCACTTCCAGATGGATCCCTGCCATCCTTCGAGATACAGAAGTCTCTGTTCGCTGCGATCGAGAATCTACCTATAAAAACAGAGCACCTCAAGGAGAGCGGACTTGGGAAAGTGGTCATATTCTACACCAAATCCAAGCGTGTAGAACACAAGCTAGCGCGTCTGGCAGATCGACTGGTCGCAGAATGGACACGTCCCATCATTGGTGCTTCCGATAACTATCGGGACAAGCGCGTGCTGAAGATGGACTTCGACGTTGAGAAACATCGTAAGAAGGCCGCACTCGATTCTGCCAAATCCAAGAAACGGAGAAAGGCTGCAGTGGATGAGGAGAAACACAAGTCGCTCTACGAGCTTGCCGCTGCAAAGCGGAATAGGGCTGCTGCACCTGCGCAGACAACCACTGATTACAAATACGCACCAGTCAGCAACATTTCCAACGTACAGACAGGTATCCGGACAGCAGGCGTGGGCTCCACGCTTAACAACAACGATCTGTACAAGAGACTCAACTCGAGACTCGCTAAGTCTAAACGGTCCAAATAGCCGCTGTATACTTCAGCTAATAGTATTATAATAACGTTTAATGATACTGAAAACGTGCAATTATAAAAAATATCTGTAGATACATTTTTATATATGTTCTTCGAGGGTGGTAGTTGTACAAGACAAAAGCAGCAAGTGGCGCACCTGCTTAGGATCTTGGCTTCTCCTTCTTCTCCTTCCACAAGGCCAACAAGGAAACACCAGACACCTTCACGACCTTGAATCTGACACCTGGAATATCACCCTTGGCCTTACCCTTTCTACCGAAACCAGCCAACAAGACCTCGTCGTTCTCGTCGACGAAGTTCAAACAACCGTCGTTAGGAACGAAGGCAGTAACCTTCTTACCGTTCTTGATCAATTGCACTCTGACACACTTTCTGATAGCGGAGTTTGGCTGCTTGGATTCGACACCGATCTTTTCCAACACAATACCCTTTGCGTGAGAAGAACCACCGAATGGAGAAGACTTGAAGGCAGTACCTAGCAATCTCTTCTTGTAGGATTGTTCGGCCCAACGGCTGCAGACATAGTTAGTATTCGCTCCTACGAGGTAGCGGTACTCGCCGCCGCATGGCAAACGCTGGGAAGCAGCCCGGACGTCGTACGCTGCCGGCCTGCACCTGGCGCCTCATCTGAGATATCTAACATACTTGTTTCTTCTGTGGACACGCAACTTTCTAGCGGAGTTCAAACCTCTTGGCTTACCCTTACCCATCTTTGATCGTTAGTTACTATCTTTCTGGTGTGTGTACTAACCAACTGCTGATCGCGAAGAGTGTCTTTTTACCCAGGTGCTGCTTTGGCAGTTACATTTCCAGAGAGAGACTCTGCCCGCGGGCAGCTCCGCCCACTGGGCCGACCCCGGCTGCCTCACCGTGGGCGGGCTGGAAGGAGCCCGAGTGCCCTCGCGGGCGGGAGGCCGGCGCTTGCCGCCTGGCGGTCTAACCAGCCCACGCACGCGCAGTAGAGCGCGGACCGAAATAAAAAAAAATTTACGGGTGGAAATGTTAGGATGTTACAGTCCCACTCACGTAATCCCACTCACGTAATCAATAAAGGCATCCCAGCTGTATTGGGTAGAGTATGTAAGCGAGCATGTGGTGTGATCTTAAAGAATGAGCGCCACGACACTAGGACTGCAGCGCCTCAGTGGCGCACGGGTCGCATGACCCGTGGGCTCCGTAGACAACAACCCAAGAGGGCTGACGAGAACGTAATAGCCAGGTACCGCTGTGCTGCTCGAGGCGCCCGGTGGAGCTTAAGAAATCAAACGGCTGACGCCCACGGCGCTGTCAGGGACTGCCGTGCTTGTAGCAACTGACCGTCGCTTAACGATGAGGCGTCGAGAACGCTGTCGGAACGACAGACAGCGCAAGAAGTTGCGGCCAGACAGGTTGTTCGAGATGGCCTGACATTCTTTTTTGTGTTGCGTCGGCAGGAACTATATATACGAGACAACAGCAGGGGATCAGCGTGTATGAACACCGCTTCTTGGCAGTGATCGGTTAACCGAGAGAGGACCCTACCTGGCTATACAGCACCGGCCGCTATACAGAGGCGCCGCGTCTACTATAATCAAATACTCTGCAGGCAGCTGCTGCAACGCACATATCTCACATGCTACGCCGCTTGATTCGGAGCCCGCACGGGCTGCGGCACTTTGCATCGACACCGTCCCCCCTTCAACATTGGAACAATGCATCCGTGCTGTATGGGTGCTACTTGACGGTCGGCTTCACGGTGCCATTCCTGCTTTCCTACTATGAAACATACAGCCAGCACGCAGCGAGCACGTACCCGACCAAGCACCGCTGCTGCGCGAGGGCCATCTTTGCACGCTGGATTTGAGAGCGCGGGCCGCTAGGCCCTGTGCCATCCACGTGCGATGCCAAATGGCTCAGGCGCCATCTACATAATAAAAACACAGCTTCGCCACTAGTACCGCGACCGTTTTGCAGCGCTTTATGTTCATTTATAAGTGGGCATCCAGTGATAGCCTGCATAGATATGATAGCCTGCATGGATATAGGGAATATACGTCGCACTTCAGGGATGGCCGTTGGGTCGGCCCGGCAACCGCCATCTGTTTCAGATGGCGAGCGGGGTTAGCTAAGCAATCCTCACGGCCCACGATCAGGATTTCGAATATTGCGGTCACGTGGCGATATCTCAAATTCACATCATAGCATAGCGGCTAGAGTTGATTGAGTCTGTGGGTACACTCAGAATCGGTAACCGTAATCTAAATAAATGAATACCGGCTCTTTAATATTAGTTTAGAATCTCTCATCACCGAGAATTTAAGGCACAACCTTCTATGCTATCCGCGGAAACTTCCTATGACGTTCTTACACATTCGTTTAAAAAACTCGAGGTTTCTGAGTCTTGAAGTCAATCATTTCAGTTCAATGGTTTCCAGTAGATATAGCTTTGGTTCCTGTCCTTAACGTTAGGCGCCGTAGGAATGGGGTGCTTCCTCCTTGACCGCGCAGATAGGAATGCGCCAGCATCAAAGCCGCCATCGTCATATTCGCTCCTGAACTTTGCTGCTTGACGGAGGTTAGCAAAGAATTCTGTGTCGCTAACTTCTTCTCTAGCATATAACGCATAGTTATCATAGATATCGCCTAGCTCAGCCAGGTGGCCAATATTTGAAACTGACGTAATGCCATGGGTATTTGCGTCTTTAAAGATTGCGCCTACATCTGAACTCGAACCGTCATTGTCGTAGCCTATATCTACATTTAGGTGAATCAAGGCAGGTAATTGGCGAGGCTGCATGAGTAGGTACGAGCTTTTGCACAGAGGGTGGTGCGATCCCTCATAGAACTTGAATGCAGCGCTGTAGACATTTCGTAACTCTGCCTCTGTATCTTCGGAGAGATCTGTGTCAACCAATGTAACTGCCATGCTGTGAACACCCAACCACAGACTTTCAACATCATTTAGTAACAGTTTGGTTTAAAAAGCATAATATAAATCCTACCTGGACTATAGAAGCATGGCTGCTTTCCTATTGTGACGGAATTTTAGCAGCGACCGATGCCAGGGGAGCAACATAGCAGCTTGAATTACCGTATATAATCATGCCTTATGGGCAGCTTATCACTGACTGGCTGGTAGCGTGTAGTTAATCGTATATCGCACTCTAGGGGACGTGGTACAGTTATTGACAAACGCGGTTATATTAGCTGCCATGCTAGGCCTCTAGAATTGTTCCGCTATTTTCCGGTACTTAACGTCTTTCCTTTATTTCCTGCGAACAATTTGTCGCTGGAGAAGTTCTCCTTTGTTTGTCCGTCCTCGCTACCCTCTGAGTCCTGATAATCACCACCACACAGTGCACCTATTCATCTGTACATCTAATGTACTGCTTGTTGTCTCCCAGATAGCTTCCTAAACTCTGGTTACGTCTACCGGAAACTGAGGCTGCTGAATGGCATCCAGCTTGTAGTAGCACGCTTGCACACACTTTTGTCATATACTCGTAATAATAACGGGCAGCTACACTTCTTAGCAGGCCACACAACTTGATAGTTGCGTACCGAGCATAGTGTTGCTGATCGTTAGTGTCATAGTCAATATGAATGGCGTAGGGCCTGTGTAACAATACAAACTTCGTGTCTGTACGTTGAGATAGTATATCTCCACACCGGACTAACGGCATGCCGTGCTTCATATCTATTCAACTAATAGAACAGCAAGTTCATCATAATAACGGTAGTTTGCAGTGGTATGTGCCTCTGCAATTACCAGCGGCCTCATCCTGCTATGCTGCTTGATCCCGGGTTGGACAAGCTAAAATGACAAGACACGGTCGCACAGCTGTTCATTGTTCATTAACATAGTCCTGAGGACTATTACACTTGCTATCAACCCCGCCATACGCGTTAATGTAGTGTTGACCCAGAACGATAGTGTCTACGCCAGGCTTGTCTGGGAAACCCAACGCCATACATATCTTTCCAGGGTGCCTCCCCACGTAGCACGCCGCTCCATCTGGCGGACAACGCTCGTACCCGGATATTTGGCTCTGCGCGAAGCCTGGAACGGCACTACGCAAAATGTTCTCCCTATTATCCCAAGCCCAATTGGCCAACCCGGTATGCATGCCGGAAATAGAGTAACTGGCCCAAGCCGCCTCGGCCAGATCAACGCGTATGGACGGATCAGCCAAGTGCTTGACTGCGACGTCTAGATAGCCGGGCTCAACTAAGGTAGTTGCAAGATAATCGTGATGTTGAGCTGTGAATAAGACTTTAGACGTCGATAGCGCTGCAAGACTTATAGCCCCGTCTGCTGTCCCACGTTTATTTAGACTACCCGAAATAAGTTCAACACTGAGGAGGCTAGGAGCTGGAGTGCCCTGGTCAGTAACCAGGCGTGAGTGCCTCGATTGTAGCGCCGAGATCAACTGCTGACGTAAGTGGTCTTCGACGCTTGGCAAGGACTGTGCAGCCCCGGTCGCCCCTTGCGCTAGCGCCCAGTCGATGCGGCCACTACCGCCGGTCCACTGCCATCCGCCGTCGAAGCGCCCTTGATCCCGCAGCTCCTTGATACCAGCAGATATTCCCAGGAACACCAGGCCCAGAAACCCCAGACCAACGCAATCCATGAAATCGCCCGTAGCGTATTGAAATCCTAAGCTCGCAGACAGCGGCCCTGTGTCACATGAACGTTTTGGCCAGTAAACGGTGGCTACTGCAGCGCTGCCGAAGAACGCCACACCTGCAGCTTTCCAGGACCACCTGGTCACGAGATGTCGAGCAGGCTCTACGTCGGAGACAGATAGTTTCTCCCACCGTTCTGGCAGTAAATCACCAGCATCTTGAGCTGGTGGCATTTTTGGACCCTTATCCATGCGGATAAGGGTCTGACCGCCATTCGGGTGATGTTCCTTGGCTTCGTTGCCGCTGCTTGGCACATCCGGGTCCGTCTCATCGATGGCTTTGAAGAATAGCAGGGTCCCTAACGACAGCGTGCTGATAAACATCGCGGTGAGAAAGAACTTAGCCTTCCAAGGAGTCATAGGTGTTAAATGGCGTCTCGTTTTACCTATGGGATACATCAGTCTACAATAACCGGATGTGTGTTTATCAGGGATTACTCGCAGCGAAATTGGGGATTTTATAATCCCTTGGCCTCAGCGATGCTCCCGGATGTCCTACTGAGGTGCTTGGATGTGGTTGTAAACCTCATGCATCCTTCCTGCTGTATATATCTCGATCAGGGTGTTCAACGTCCTTTAATACTTTCCCCATGGACTGCAACACTGAATTAAACTTCACTGCCGCTGACTCCGCGTACCTCATCGAAGTCATACCATACGAAAATCACCAGCTTCACTAACATCAGAACACCACACAATAACAGTAGGATTTCACGCCGTGCTTAATACCTATTCAACCAATAAAACAGCAAGTTCATAATAATAATAACGGTAGGTTGCAGGGTACATGCCTCCACAATTACCAGTGGTCATGTCCTGATATGCTGCTTAATCCCAACTATCCGAAACAATTTCGACATTGAGGAGGCTGGGAACTAGCGTATTATCGCCAGTAACCAGGCGTGAGTCCTCGACTCTGGCGCCGAGATCAACTGCTGGCGCAGGCTCCTTCAGATATAAAAAAATAGTATTAATATAGTACGTTAATAGTGTCAATATAGTATTAATATAGGATGTTAATAGTGTCAATAGAGTATCAATATAGTATGTTAATAGTGTCAATATAGTATTAATATTATACATTCATAAATATTATTATTATCATATAACCCATAGTCCAGCAGCTATTGACATGAACAACACGCCCAGAAACGCCAGAGCCCAACACACCTTGAACTCGGTAGTGATGGATTCTCGCGTTAAGGGAGTGGACCGCAGCACTACGTCAGCACAACGTTTTGAACAGTAGAGGCAGATTACTCCAAAACCACCGAAGAACGCCGCACCTGCGCTCTGCCAGAACACGATCACGGGCTTGTCCGTCTCATTGAGGGCTTTGAACAATATCAGGGTGGTTATCGAAAGCGTGCTGATAAACATCGCGGTGAAAACGAGCTTAGCCTTCCAAGGAGTCATAGGTTTTAAATGGTCCGCCGTTTCATCTTCAGGATACAGTTTAGAATACAGATGTCCGTTCATCAGGGATTACTCGCAGCGACTTTGGGGGGAGGGGGGGGGGGATTGTAATATATATGGCCAGCGATGCAGCCGGAGTTCCTCATATAATACGATATTCCCCTGCTCGACTAACATCAGAACACCACACTAAGCTCTTAGATCGCCTTGGCTCCTCCGCCAATAAGAGCTCACAAATGCACACCGTTACGCACCTAGGTATCAGACCCCATAGCAGTAGGATTTCACTGGTCAACTATGGGTCAAGCTTACAACATCTTCGGGAGGCCTGTGCAGCCCCATGTTTTGGTGCTCGGCACGCTGTTCACGCTGTTCGGGGGTGTGACGTTGTACAAGGCTAGAGGGCGTGCGTCGCAGCAACCTGCGGCAGTTGCACCTGCCAAAAGCACCTCTGAAGAAATAGATTTCGAGCAGTTGCTGGGCGAGATGCTGAAGGAGGAAAAGAACTGATATCATGGGTGTGTTCTATCGACTTTAGCGTTGCGTGGCATCCGGCGCCGGTCTCTGGCGGACGGCGCGCATATATACATCATCTATAAGCAGTTCAACGAGCCTAAATTAGGTCATCCAGACTCTGCTCGGAGTCCTTTTTAATGAGCTCGAGCATGCCGGCTGGCAGAATGGGCCTGCCTGCTGCATCCAATACATAGCGGAACGGCATTTCTGTGGCCTCGTTGCTGTTGAAGCGGAATTCTGGGTAATCAATGAAACTGATCTCCTCTAGAGGTAGCTGTTTCTCGACAATCAGCTGCGTCGTACGCACTGCGGTATCAGTAGTCATCTGCTTGTCGCCCAGGCGCCTCCCCACAAGAAGTGACGGGTAGCTCTGCTTCAGCTCGCTGGTCCGGTCTCTTGGTGGGTGGTCTCCAAGGATACCGCCAAACACGAAGTAATCGAATTGGTCCTTGTCTGAAGGGGATAGGTCACTCGACGCTCTCGGATCAAGTAGACATACCCGTCCGTCCTTCAACGGTGCTACATCGGGCAATGCAAGGTGGACTTTATCCAATGGCTGTGTGGTCCACTGCAGGCCCAGATCTCTGAGCAACTGTGGGATATCGGATGACGTTGTAGCTTCAGGCAAAGAAGATAGGATTAGATTTTGCGCACCGACATCACGGATGATTTGGGCGTACTCGAGGGTGACCCACTCGCTAAACCCGGATTCCATATGCTCAATAATATACTTCATGGCTAAAGAAGGTCCTCTATGTCTCTCTATATCTCTCCCTCTTGTGGATGGATACTATTATGTGTCTTGTTATAAACTTTGCTCGAACAGCCCGTGCTCAAAGTGTCGGTTTTTTCAAGGCCTGACAATATACCTCTGTGACTGGCTCCACAGGGCGCAACAGCTGGTCTAGGAAGAAAGAGGCCGCAAGCTCTTCTTCAAAGTAGCTAACATGGGCTCTAAGGGCATTGAGGGCATCCACCTCCCATAGTCGGGGTTCAAATGAGAAGTCGACTCTGCCTAAGTGGTTAAGCTTCGTAACTTTCCTCAATAAAGAATCAGGCATCTTGACCATCTCGAGACCGCTATCTGAGGTAAACGTATCTCCAAGCTCTCTAACCTTAACCTCTAGCTGGCTTGCTCTAGCTGATGGCACAATATGCTGGCGGTAATGTCCCAGTGTGGCATCGATAAGCGGTTCCGCTCGGTATGCGATGGGATCGCAGGAGTGGAACAGATTATAAAATTGGTTGCACTTGGGGCGGTCGATCCTCAGGCCAAAATCGGTTTTTGAGGGACCCCCGTAATGGCCGATCTTCGTCTGTTGGATGAGCTTCAGGACCCCAATCGGGGACCCGATTGCGAAGTAGTTCTCCACATCGAAGTGCAGGTGGTACTTCTCGTGCTGTGCAAGGATGTCAAACAGGATGAGCGAGCCGAGCGAGTGCCCGATGAGGCTGACACGGCCGTTAAACGACGGGTTTTTATGGCAGAACTTGTCGTACACATTGTTGAGGCGGGACGTTACCTTCTCCATTATGCGATTGCGGTAGTATTCCTCCCCATAAAGCAACACATCAAGAGCGACATCTCCAAACACTCTTCTCAATGGACGGATCCCATCAACAGTGATATCAGACAGCGTCGGCAGCTCTGGCTGTTCTGACTCTTGTACGAATTCGTCCGTACTAAACCCTATATCATGCCGCCACGTAATCGGAAGCACCTGTACCCTACTGTTATATTCCCAGTCAGGTCTCTGCAGTACATCTCGGTTGTATGTTTTCCATGAATCTCCATCGTTATAGAGCCGTTTGAGGTTGGACCTCAACAAATTCACAGTGTGAGCAAAGTTGACATACTGGTATTTCTTGCCAAGGTTCTGACCGATACCGTGTACACACAGTATGAGGTGATCTATCTCTCTATAGTTCGATTGAATTTTAGTAGTATGCGCCCCACTTCTTGCATTTTGCTTTACTTCATCTTGGTCCATCTTTTGTGTCATAGCCTCATTCAATTTGTCACCAGAAGAGCTGCTCGCAGAGCCCAGCAGCAAGTCCATAAATTCCCAACCAAGCAGGTCTGATAATTTGCCCATTTGCTTAGTCTGGTCCAAAACCTGCGTTTCAAGGCCTTCGGCAGCCTTTTGGATGACACCCTTAGTCAATGCCTCAGAGTAGCCTCTGGTTACCTTAACAAACCCAATTGGTATTAACGTGCTCTTCCGAAGTAAACTGAGCTGCAATGTCCCACCATATAGTTCTGGTATCAGTAGCGCTTCCTCTTTATTCTCCCCTTTGAAGAGCACGTATCTACCTTCGTCGTACTTTCCCTCCAGCTTGAAGAAATCCTTCTCTTCGTCGCACTTCGCGGCTAGTTCAGCTAGCTCGGTGCTCAGGTCTTCACGTAGCGGCATCCCATCGCTATTGAACCAGGTACCCCTCCGGACCTCGTAAACGGGCCCCTCCCAATATGCGGGCTTTAGGCGTCTTGCCTCCAGGTAAACTTCAAACAGATAATCTTCATTGACCGAAATTGGATTCTCAGAACGTCTTTCAAGGCTGTAGAACCGCTCTAAACGATCAGAATCACTCTTGGCGAATGGTATAAAGTTTGTCGGAGGCTTCGGAGGCTTGTAGTTTGGTTCATACGGTTTTTCCAACGGCGAATCCGTGGCATAGAACCAGCGTACTGGCTCCGAATAATAGCGCCTAGTAGATGGCCAACAGCTCCATCGAACTATGCTCCTACTGTGCCGCGGAAGAAGCATTTGTTACCGGCTGTCTAAACCTGATGTTTCCGGCAGTGAGTGAATGTCCGCGAAGTTAGGGTACGTTACATATTTCCCTTTCGTCAGTAGACGGTCCTGAAGCATGGGAGCAAACTTGAAGTGATCCATCCAGAATCTATGATATTAATACATAGTACTTATATGCGAATGAAATGAGGTCTGAACGATTACTTATATATTATTCATGTTTTGAGAGTGACTTCAGCTTTGACCTAGCCCTTAGGTTATAATGTGATGATCTCTTCTCTTCAGCAGGTAGCTCCACGAGGGCCATAGCGTCGGGCCTAACTCGCTTCTCAGCTGGCCGCATTCTCTCGCGCAGGGCTTTATCCATATTTGGCGATGCACGCCGCTTAAGGTCGGTTGGACCCTCCGAATTATGTTGCGAAAGCAAATCTGATTGATCTTCCATGTGCGGTGGAGTCGATTCGTCTTCAATATCCGAATCTGCCCGCATTATGACATCCAAATCATCTTTAGACTCCTTGACATAGTCCACTATCTGCTGGAACCCCTCCTTGCCGTAGAGCTTCTCCAGATGTTTTGTTGAGTGAAATTGAGAAGTTGGCTGAGCACTGGTAGGCGATGCAGAAGACGAGAAAAGATTGGGTGATATATCGCGTCCTTCAGTAGCTGCTATACATGCATTTGGATTAGCGCTAGAGGATGGGCTTTTGGAGACCACTGTGGGATTCGGCAGGTACTCCTTCTGTGGGTCAAGATGCAATTCCTTAAATTTATCCATGACAATTTTATTCTGCTGCTCTTCCGGCAAGATACGCTGGTTATGGAGCACAGCTAGTGGCTGGCTGGAATAAGAATTAGCATGTTTCAACCTGGAGTGGTTGACGATGCCTTGTGCAGATGTGAACCCTGACTTACCGCACTTACAGCACGTGATGACGATCAGGAGCCCGTCAAGACGTCTAAAAATCGCATCCCCGCTGTCGGTCTTCCCAACTACACCACTGTTGCTCGAAATGCAATTACTGCTGTAATTCCTTCGGTGGTGCTGGTTAAAATGTTGCGGCGCAAAAGGGTCTGCTTGTTGGAAGGAGCTAAAAGGTGGTGAGGTGGTGCCGGAGCTGGTAGCATCTGCGACCGTCTTAGAACCCAGAACACGGAGGCCTATTACATTTTCGTTGGCTGGCCGAAGGGTAGAAGACTTCCCCTGGTGGGAGTTCATGCTCTTGCTGCGGGTGTGATAATAGTACTCGCCGGCGCTGCTCGACGAAAGAGGAGCAGGGGGTAGCGCTGTCACTTGCTGCTCCTCTCTGCGGCGTGCCTCTAACTGAGCCAGACGCAGCTGTGCCTGTTGCTCCTGGTGCGCGTCCACTTTGGCCAGCAGCCCCGGATCATCATGCAACATCTCCAGCACCTCCAATTTCGCCCCTAAGCCACGTGACTCGGCTTCCAGGTCGTCCATTTCTCGATGCTTGATCATGACCTGCAGATGGAGCTGCTCTAAAATCTCGCGCTTCGCTATCTCGTATTTTATCCGCTCCGTCTCCTCGCTCTCCCGACCTAGCGGCCCTTCCTCCGCGCGCAGCCCGCTGTATTCGTCGTCGCCCAGGGAAAGCTCGTGCGGCGACTTCGGTGTCGCCACCTGGTAATATGTCGGCCCTGCGCCGATGTGTGGGCGCCCCGCGATATCTTCCGAGTCCATGAGTAATACTTGCGGGGACGATATCAGCTGTCCGCCGTCGCTATGTCCAATAGACTCCTCTGCCCCGCGGAATTCTTCCGAGCTACGATGCTGAATTCGGCTATGTTGTCTCTTGTTTCGAACCGTCCCCGTTAATGTCATGGCACCCGGCGTTCTGTAGTATAACCGCGTTCCTGCGTCGTGCTGCCCAGCGCCTCAAATTTTGATGTTCCCGACTGGTCCTGCTAGTAATTACCGAAGACTGCGCCCGCTTAGTCTCCAGGATGGAATACGCTCATATAACCCCGGTGCTAAGCGATAGAGAGTGTGCAGAGAGTGCGAAGAGCTTCGCTTGCCGTGCTCCTACGTTTGAAGAGCTCCATAGAAAAAAGCGGAAACGAGAAGCCTCTTCCTTTGATGCCATTTCAGCCGCTCCCCCGCGATCACATTACGGGGCGCCGCTGCTATCTTGCTGCGGCAAAGCCCCTACCTCTATAAGAGGCAACATGGCCGAGCGGTTAAGGCGAAAGATTAGAAATCTTTTGGGCTATGCCCGCGCAGGTTCGAGTCCTGCTGTTGTCGATTATTTTTGCAACTTTGCCGACATTGATCACGTGATGCATGATGGCCGACTCGACTCAGTACGTAACAGTAGAAGGTTCAATTAAAGTAGCGATTACATATTAGTGGGTGCGTCGAGCTCCGCGAGAAGGTCGTCAAGCAGCGCGACCGTCTCCTGTGGCGACGAGATCCACGCTGTGCAACCCGCGAGCCGTGCCTTGACGTCATTAGCCGATCCAACAGGGGCGAACTGGTCACCGACATGCAGCGACTGGTTAGGGCGGATCGGGCTCTCCGGAGAGTAGAACCGCTGCAAGAAGGCAACACCCAGGTCCTTGCCCCCGATGTCACACCACACATCGCTCCCGCCGTCGAAACAGCTAAACTGCACCCGCTGCGCTGGCGGGAATGTCTCGAGTCTGCTCTGGACCGCAAGCACGATTTCCTCCAGCGTCTCGCGGAGCAGCGGCACGCGAACCTCGCGACCCAGCTCTGGGTCGAACCGCTGACCCGGCACAATGCCTACAGCGCGAACTTTGCGGATGATCTGGGTCTCCGCTGGCAAGCGCAGCTTTTCACGCAGCGACCGTAACATCACCTCAGCCAAATCCAGCGTCGCGTTGATGTCATCCTGGCTCCACGCCTGAAGCTCGGCTGACATCCAGGCACTCTCGGGGACACGCTCGAAGCCCGCACGGCCATCGCGCTCGTAGCAGCGAAACAAAAAGTTGGATTCGCCGCCCATGACACAAAGCCGGCGTTTTGCCTCGATGGGCAAGTCCGCGCGCTCAAGTCGCCGCAAAAGCCCGAAGAGCCGACGCTCATAGTTCTCAGCATCATCATAGCCAGCAGCTGTGACGATTCCCACGTGCATACCGGCGCCCAGTAGGCGCAGCAGGCGCGCAATCACCTTGTCCTCGGCGGCCAGCGACGCTCCGTCTTCGTACAACGTGACATCACCATCGAAGGTCACCAGCGCTAGCTCGCCAGTACGCGCGAGCTGCAGTATTTGCGCGGTGTTGAGCACATGGCGGATATCGTTAAACGATGGCGAGACATGGGCGCGCTCGCTGATCGCGCGGCGCGCGTCTTCGCGCAGGAACGCCTCCGTCAGCGGCAGCGGCGTGAAGAATGTGCCGATCGTGGGAACCAGCCGATCCAAGCGCGACACGCCAGCCCCGTGTAGCAGCGACTCGTCCGAGTCCGCCTCGATCTTCTCCTCCACGAGCCTCTCCACGTCCTCGAACACGCGCCTGTACTTTTCCTGAGCATTGTCACGCTCGTTTACCGAGTGTAAAACGAAAGGCACAGCAAGCAGCCCTTTGATCCATTGAATAAAAGCATCTTTGCGATGTGCCTTAAGGTGGTATTCGACTCTGTAGCGACTGGACATGCTTGCGGGCTGGCAGACGTGTCGGGCTGAGGCGCTGGTGGCAGTATTAGAAGATTTGCATCTTGCGCTAGGGCCCTCGTAGGTTACCCTGTCATCACGTGATCGCTAGCGCCGCGCCAGACGTTTAATTACATCAGCGCCCTTGACCCCTCTGCACGCGGACGAGCCCTAGGCGGTCCCATAAATCATAGGCTTGCACGGGGCTTTCGCGGGAACGATTGCGTGGAACGCCAGGACTTTCTTTTACGTAATGCATAACATGCCCGGTTGCGAATGGCAGGCTTGAGCTGGTTTTTTGCTCGAGCCCCATAAAAAGATTTCTCTCACCCTTATTCTATTTCATAGCATCGGGTATATATACGACTTGCGTGAGAGTTGCTATCACGCAGGATCTACGCAACTTGATTGTAAGACGATGTACGGAAAGAGTGGGCCACCACCGCAGGGCTATGTGCCCCAGAATCCGCCGCCTGGGTATGCGCACGAGAATCCGTTCCAGGAGCCCGTTCCTCAGGGTCAGCAGTATCAAGGTCAGCAGTATCAATTTAACAAAGACCAGTACTACAACTTGGAGCACCAGGGAGCTGGGGCGCCAATTGGCGATGCGACCTTTGAAGATAAGTTTCCGACGGAGGCCGGAAATCGGCTGAAGTTTAACGACTGGCCATTCATTATCCTTTTTTTGGCGACAGTGGCAGCGTTTATCGTTGTTGCTGTTCTAACGCTCCGCGGCTGGTCGCAGTCGCACACGTCCAACGGGTCCGGAATCTATGATGGCGATAACACACACACGCTTAACACGAATGCAGTGATTTTATTATTGATTTCGTGTGGAGTAGCGCTCGCTCTGAGTATATTTGGCCTCGTGCTCGCCGGTATGTTCACGAAGTTCTTTATCTACTGTGGTATGATTCTGAATATCGTAGTAGGTTTAGGAACTGCCATTGCGTATTTGGCTTTGAAGCACTGGTCTGCGGGTATTGTGTTTTTGGTCTTCAGTCTGCTCACGGCGTGGTGTTACTGGTCCATGCGCTCAAGGATCCCCTTCAGTGTTGCCGTCTTGCGCACGGTCATGTCAGTTATGAAGAAGCACCCACAGACGTGGATTGTGTCTTTGCTCGGTACTATAGTGTCTGCCGCGTTCTCTGTCATATTCTCTGCCGTGTTGGTTGCGACCTACATAAAGTACGACCCGAAGAGCGAGAATGGTGGCTGCGATGTCTCTGGTGGCTCTTGCTCACGTGGAAAGCTAATTGGCCTTTTGGTACTTGTTTTCTTCTGCGGGTTCTACATTTCTGAGGTCATCCGGAATGTCATCCACTGCACTGTTGCGGGTATCTATGGCTGCTGGTACTATTTTTCGAAATCAGACCAAGGTATGCCACGTTGGCCAGCATTTGGCTCATTAAAGAGAGCGTTGACGACTTCTTTTGGGTCCATTTGCTTTGGTTCGCTGATTGTCTCTCTTATTCAACTACTGCGGCAGATTATTCGGTTGGCTCGCAGTGGCGTGATTTCGGGGCTATCCGATAATGGTTGGATGCAGTGTCTGTGGCTAATCATGGATGCCATTGTTGGTGTCTTCGAGTGGATGGCAGAGTATTTCAACCATTATGCTTATTCCTTTATTGCGTTGTACGGGAAACCATACTTGCGCGCAGCTAGGGAGACCTGGCACATGATGAGAGAAAAGGGTATTGACGCTTTGATCAATGATAACTTGATCAACTTAGCGTTAGGGTTCTACACCTTCTTTGTGGGCTACACTACTGCTCTATTTGCCTACTTGTTCTTGAGATTTACAAAACCAGACTATAACGCTGGCGGCGGATTCAATGCACCTCTAATGGCGTTCGCATTCGTGATTGCTATGCAGATCACGCATATCGCTACGGAAACTATCAGGTCTGGGACAGCTACGTTCTTTGTTGCCTTGGGTAATGATCCTGAAGTCTTCCATGTTTCGTACCCTCAACGTTTTGACGAAATATTCAGGTCATACCCTGACGTCCTAAACAAACTTTCTCATCAACATGTGTAATGCGCGGGCTGCCTATGGTATCCGATATATATCACTGTTCTCTTAATGTTAAATATAAAAAGTCGTACACTCGCAAAGCTATTTAAATTCTTCAGTTCGGACAATGCATTCAGCCGCTCTAATA
The DNA here is from genome assembly GCA_000412225.2 of [Ashbya] aceris (nom. inval.). NCBI lineage: Eukaryota > Fungi > Ascomycota > Saccharomycetes > Saccharomycetales > Saccharomycetaceae > Eremothecium > [Ashbya] aceris (nom. inval.). The sequence goes on from CP006020.1 coordinate 565,431, forward strand.
CCGGAAAGTCCGCGCTCTTATTGGCGCGAAGTCGAGCCAATTATACACACAGCAATTGCCGCCATAAAATTCAACATGAATTCCTCGCTGTTAAGTAATCAGTACCACAACCCTTCTTTCGCGGAGCCTGGTTCTCACCAGTATTAACCTCTACAGTAGGCTACAACCATAAAGCCCCATAAACATATCAGCGGTTCCAGCTACACTTCAGGTATAAAACATGGCCGCAGTAGATGCTCTAGACCGTTTTATAAAGATGTACTGTTATTGCTTCCTTCTCTATCTCTGATGTCAGTGACAAATCATGAAACATATAAATGAGCTTCCTACGGAAATAAAGTTGTTACTACTTTCACTTGCACCTGAGCTGGGCTCTGCATCCCGTGAGTACTATTATCTGCTAAAAGGTCGAATGCCTCATGCACTCCCGCAAATAGAGCTCTTGCCAGAAGACATCAAACTACGGATCCTTTGGTTCGCCCCCAAAATGCGATTCGCGTCGCGGAACTGGTACTGCTTACATAACGAACTCTACAGGTCCAAGTGCAAGAGTTTAGACACGGAGAGGTGGACGTATAAGCATATGAGATTGGCAAAGTTAGTGCAGGTTCACTCGCCAGATATTGAGCCTCTCCGCAGGTTATGCTATAGTTACCACTTAAGGATGGTGAAAAAGGTTACGAGAACACAGACAGAACGATCCGTAATGCCTTTTATATCAGATTCGTGGTACTTTTTATACAGAAATTCTTCTCTACTGCTTGACGGTAATCATCTTCAATTTCCGCGGATGATTTGTAGTGGTACCCTGAAGGCATTTAATTAAATTGATAATTAATTGGTGATTTTTTGACTTACAAGCTAACATACACATAGCTAAGCTACGCAAGTTCGAACTATAACACCTCGACAAACCAAAGCTTTCCTAAATATTCTATGATGCTTCGTAATACATATATATATGGTAAGCAACGCGGAATACAAGGCTATACGAAATATACACGCTACGATCAAGCCTCACCTGAGGCATTCTTTGATGGACACATAGAGTACTTAACCTACCGATCGGTTCTATTTACGATAGACTACTTATATAGCCTTGGCGAAACATGTTTCCTAAGATACCACCCAATGAAATCCTTAATATTAGTCCTAACTCTTCTGTAATCTCCCTGTGTTAGAGCACTGCCAATGCTCATTAGTTTGTTCTTTTCATTGGCAGAGACAGGGCGTAGTTGTTCCAGAGAATTCGATAACCACTGCATACAAACAGAGGGGTCGTCGTTATTCGCCTGGGTAGCTAACTTGAATAATTTGACGAGCAAACCAATTGCTTCTGGGTGAGCGTTGCTATTGAGATTAGAGGTCAAACCGTTGACAATAGCAGAGACCATCTGGCTACCCTTTTGCAGGACCATAATATTCAACACATTGGCTCTCCATTCCATAGGAACAGTTTCTATTTCCATCGTTGAAATCGGCGGAGTAGGGAATCCCCAAGAGAGTATTTCATCCAAACAACGTATTACGGTAATATATGAATCAAAGTTGTTTAGTTTATCCACCGAAGAAAGAGCGCACTCCGCTACTGACTCAACCAGAGCTGAGGTCGTAATAAACTGCTTAGGATAAAACATTAGTACGTCCAGCATCATTAAGAAGAAATCCTGGATATTTTCAAAGTAGAGATCAAGCTCCGAGGGATTAATCTTTGCGAAATTCTCGAGGAAGGTTCCACACTGGGAACATGCAAACAACCAAACAGCATTTTTTAATTCTGGGGGTACAGGGTACGACTCATCATCACCAAATACATAGATTAGTGAGCCCGAGCACCACAAGTACGATCCAAGTCCAGTCTCTGCATACTTTTTGGCTAGCATCTCGACCACCGTAGGAAGGATATCTTGCAAAAATACATGGTATTTCTCGAAAAGCCTGCGTAGTAGCTTCATAACTCGTTCAACAATAATCGTATTGGAACCACAGCCAGGATAATTTAATAGGTCGGATAGGGTGAGCCATATTGATTTAATATAGGGAACGAGGGGCTCCACACCCTGTGACGGGTATTCATACTTTGGTCTTAATGACTCGAAAAGAGCAAAAAGGAGGTCTACGAGGTCAGCTACCTTAATGGCTGCCTCTTTATCTGTAGAATGGCTTTTCCAATTTTCAATAGCTTGTTGTAACTTCTCTGAGTGGGGCTTGTAGAACTGCTCAAAAGAATATGTTAGTTTATCTAGTGGCTGCTCATTAATAACTGAACTCAAACCTTGGCACACTTCAAACATGCACAGCATATCCACCATGGGCTCAATTTTCCACGTAAATTCTATTAGTTGTTCGACGTAGCCGCTCAACAAGCTAGAGCAATCTTGGCAAAAGTACATTAATGCATGCGACGAGGCTGTGAATAAATCTTTATCATCACTGACAGTTTGGAATCCATTAAAAATATAGTTTAGTTCCATCTCCAAGAATTCGGGATGCTTGCTCGTCCATTCGGTGTACCTGCCGAGAACCAAAGTGACAGCATATCTCAGCTTTGGGTGTTCCGGTAAGTTACACAGCATTTGGAAAATTTGCGGAAGAATATTGTTTTCCGTAGTTGGAATCTCCTGCCCCATAGTTCTCAAGGAGAATAAAGGCGCCTCTAGCTTCTGCCAGCGGATATTCGATGCATCAAGCGCCAGATGCGACTTCAGCAACTGAAAGGGTTGGCTCAGCGCATTTTCAGGTCCCGCGACTGCTGTACAGTCTTTTAGAACATCGCCCATGTCGTAGCGGAACTCGCGGTACTTGTCCTCCTCCTCCTTGCTTGTAAATGATTCTTCAGGGTATTCCAGATGCTTGATGATGCCGTTGATCAGACCCACGTATATATCCTGGTACTGCAGCTTCTGCTCATGGTAACGGGCCAAAACAAGCATCTGTTTGAGATTAAACCAGAATGGAAACGTGTACTTGACAACATCTAGGTCTGTGTTCTTGCACGTTAGCAGGAGGATGACTTGCACCAACGGCTTGAACGTCTGAGGTTCCTTGCCGATAAATACGCACCACGACTCACCGGCCTCCACGAACAGGCGCGTGAGTGCGTCCATCACATCCTCATGCTCAGCCCAGTCCTCTACCTTATCCACTGGCGGGAGAAGCCGGGCCTGCAGCTGCATTAGCTGGTCATAGAGCATCTGGATCATCTGCACGTTGGCAACGTCCCTTGTTTCGCGCAGCAGAACCGACAAACAGTCCACAGCCGCTTCAAACGCATCCGGATAGTCGTCGTGCGACTCCATCAGGACGCGGAACACAAGATTAATTAGAGGCGTGACCGTCAGCAGCTGCTCGATCGGAAATTCGTATATCCACGTGCTCAGACAGCTCAGAATTTGCTCCACCTGCACACTGCCCGTGTCCTGCGCAGCGTCAATGCACTTGATCAGAAAGCTCAGCACATCCTCCGCAATCTGGTTTATCAGCTCGTGCGTCCGCGACTTGAACTCGTCCTCCGATAGCGGCGTCGACTTCATGTCTAGTGTCTCCTCCGGCAGAATCTTCAGGAACCCCAGCAGCTTGTCCGGATACGGGTTCAGCACCGAAATTATCTCCCCAATTGGATTCCGCCACGCCAGGTACTGGATCGACAACCGTGCAATCGTCACGCTGAGCTGCGTCACAATAAGCCGGTGCCGGTGCTGCACCAGCAGCTGCAGCAGCGACTCCTTGAACGGCCCCAGGCTCTCCTCCAGCTGGTTCAGGTCGTATGTCACCTTGTTGCGCAGTGTCTGCGCCGCAAATACCTGCACATCCAGCGCCTCGCCCTCGCCCCCCGCCAGCACCGCGTGGCACAGCTGCCACGCTTCCGTCGTCTTTTGAAACTGCTCCAGGTACTGCAACGCCGACGCCTTCTCCTTCTGGCCCATGTTCGACGAAACACACTGCAGCGCCTGCTTTATATCCGCGAGCTGGTACGCCATCTTGAATGCGATCGTTCTAGGTACGTTCCGGCCCTCTAAAACGCTCCACTCCTGCCTGGAGTGGTGACTAGAAGCTATCATGCCTTTATAAGGCGTGAAAATTTTTGTATGCTTTAGTGGACCCTGGCCATCGACACCGCTGCTCTACGTATAAGCCAAGTCTCCAGCGCTACTCAGCCGTCTGCTACCTACTACCAATGGCCCCTGCGCAGAAAATCATCGGAGGAGCGACCAGGAGATTGTATGCCTGATGTGTGTGCGCTAGCGGTGTCAGGAGCTGAAATATGAAAAGTTCTGTGGATGTTCTCGAGAAAACCAACTACCAAGCAGACCAAGATTCAAGGTGTGAAGCCAAAGCTGTGTTGAGCCAGCGTGCAATTGACTGCAGAGATGTCTGGAAAGCAGCAGAAGCACATGGTGCCGCCAATAAACTGTATATATGACTACCTGCAGCAGCAGACGACGGTGACATTCTGGCTGTTCCAGCAGACGCAGATGCGCATCAAGGGGAAAATCAGCGGGTTCGACGAGTTCATGAACGTGGTGGTGGACGAGGCGGTCGAGGTGCCGGTGGACGAGAAGAGCGGGGAGGAGCAGGTGGGCCGGAGCACGCGGCTGGGGCGGATCCTGCTGAAGGGGGACAACATCACGCTGATTACGGCGGCGGAGGAGGGTGTATAGTACGTAGTTTAATTTACAGGAGGCTGGCTGGCAGAGTCCGGGGCCGGGGTGCTGGCGGCAGCACGCTGCTCGCCGGCGAGGAAGTCGCGGACGGCTGGGAGGCCGTCGAAGCGGCCTGCGGCGACGGTGCCGAACAGGGTGTCCAGCACGGCGCGCTCGTTGTCGTTCTCGCGGTTGGCGGAGCTGACGAGAGGGCGTTTCTTGAGCGTGTGGGCGTTTTCCGAGGAGAAGACGTCGTCGATGTGGCGCAGCAGCTGCGGCTCGGTGACGATGTACTCCTCTGCGGCGTGGTAGAGTGAGACGAGCTGGGCCATGCGGCGCTCCTGGAGACGTAGCGCGAGGACCTCACGGTTGTGCTTGCGCTTCAGGTCGACGAGCTGCTGCTCCTCGGGCGTGCGCTGGCGCATGAGCGGCGCGTTGACAAGGGCCTCAAGCGTGGGGATGGTGAGGTCACTGGCGCGCTCGCGGCTGGCCTCGGCGAGCTGGCGGCGGTTCTCTTCCTCGAGCAGCTGCTGGCGCTGCCGCAGCAGCTCTTCCTGCCGCAGCAGGCGGCGCTCCTCTGCCCGGAACGCGTCGGACAGATACTCACGGCGCATCGCAGCAAGGCGGCGCTTCGCGGCCTGCTGCTTGCTGGCCACCTCGGGCGCCTGCTGTGGCTCTGGCACGGTGGCCTTGATCATCTCTTCCACGTCGATGAACTTCACAGGTTCCGGCTCTCTACGGGAGCCGGCGGGGTGCGCGATGTTGTCTGCATATCCAACACCGCTGGGGCCCTTGGGCTTGGGGGCTTGCGCCTCCTGCACCTTTGCTGTCATTTTCCATGTTGGGTGCTTTAGGATTGGCCTTGGCTTGGGGAGGATACCACTTTTGAAGCCAAACTTGGCAATGCCCTTGCCCATGATGCTGTATTATGCGCGGTGGAGACTGAGAACGTCCTGCAGGTAAGCAGAGGGTGGACCCTAGATGCTATGTATCTTACTTATGATCATCCTGCTCAGATGAGGTTGGGTACCCACGTCTAAAAATTTTTCAAAACGGACTTGATTAGGTGATCAGGTCACGTGAACAAGAGAGTACGCCGCTGCATCAGTGCCCAATATCGACCCATGGAACTCGTACTCGCCGGTCTCGATAGGCAGGACCTTGAGTGTCAACTCCTGTTGAGTACTCAAATCGATAGGGTTTATCAACGTGCCGTTGTACAGCAGCTGTTTGTTCGAATTGGGTATTTGCTTGCCGGTGCGTCGTTCGAAAAACTGGAACTGCACGAAGACAGTAGTAGTGCTGTCGCGATCGAGGGATGCGTCTATAATGGCTGTTATGGTGACCTCTTCGCAGACTGAGACGTGGGGATCCGAGGTGCGCAGTTCCAACGTGTACGGAGTCTTTTTACCGCGGTACATGACGGCAATTGCGTTATTGGACAGTTTCGGCATGAAGAGACGGAAGTTCACGGTGCCCTCGAACGAGCCCCCCTTCCAAGTGCAGTGAAGTTTCGACAAGAGGTGCTCGCGGCACCAGAACTGGGTCTGGAGGTCGCGCAGCTGGTCGTCGGTGAGACCGCTGTGGACAAACTGCCGACCACGCACAATGGAAGGGATCGGACGGTCCCTGAGATCCGAGTCCCCACGGAGCCGTTTGATGGGGACTATTATGCGGATAGTCTGACAGGAGCCGATCTCGTGCTGGTTGGCGCTGAAATCGTCGTATGTCAGTTGTAGCATGACTTTACTGGACCAAGAGTTTCTAATGTCAAGTAGCATCAGCGCAAAGGCGGAAAAAGACAATTGGTGCTCGCGCATCTGGGCCCTGATGTAGTTAATCCAGTCAACATCCACCGTGCTGGGCAATTCTTCATGTAATTGGACTATTTCCATGTTCGTGACCTCCACGCTTCTTTTAAGTGTAACATTGAAAGGTATGGTTAGCTTTCTCACGTAAACAGCTGTGCTTCCGCTGCATTTGTTCCCGTAGTTGATAACTAGGTCAAAGTGGTCCAGGTGCAGTGGTGCGCAGGTGCTATCAATCTCGATATCGAATGTGATCACTTCGTTCGGTTTAATTTCATCCGGAAAGTTCGTAACCTTGATGCACTTTTCCTTCAATTGTTCGAGCTGTAACTCCATATCGTACAAATCGTCCGCAGCGATTGTACGCCAGTAATCATCCTTCAGTTGTGAGCTGACATTTGTGTTTATGCAAAAGCGGAAGTAGTTGGCTGCCTTAGAGAGCGACGTGTTGTGCACTTTACACTGGAACTGTTTCTTGACACCGGTTAGCAGCATACACGACGCACGTGGAAGGTCGGATGATAGGAAATCCAGTTGAGGCTGTGCTTCGATTATCACGAGCTTACAATCCCCCAAGAGAGCTCTGTTGGAAGCAAATATCGATTTTTGTTCCGAATTACAGATGGGATATTTCCTGGCTGGCAGCTTGAACACGCCTATATTTAGGGTCCGCAGACTATGCCCGGGGGTCCCCTTTAGAAATTCAACAGTGAGGTGAAGCGCCCGCATGCTGTGCGCTCTAACAGTGAACGGCGCCTCGCTGGAAACTTGGTTTTCACAGAACCTCAAGTATTCAACGTCTCCCTCGCAAAATTCAAGGGAGGTAATGTCCAAATCATAATTGAATGGATTCTGGAAGGTGCATATTAGTTCTGCTCTTTCGGAAACCATAAAATTTTCTATATCTTCAGGAGACGTCTCTGGTGCGGCGACATCATTGTATCTGAACGGGTTGAATATTTCTTCTTTAGTCTTTGGATTGGGAGTAACTTCGAGTTGCTCTATTGTGGGTACTTGTCTATTATGCTCAAGCTTCAACAATGACATATTCCGTAAGAGGAACGGGTCGCAGTATTCAAAGTCCTCTGGGTATTGTTGCGCAGCAGGAAGGAGGAAGTCTTTGAATAATTGAGTTTGTTCGGTGTGAGTGAGGATGTGACTATACCGGGTGATCGCCCATCGGGAAAACTTCAGCACCTTGCGAGCTCTTCCGGCCTTCTTCACTATGTTAATGAGTAGTATGAGGACGTTTTTCTGCAAGGTGACCCAATGAACTGAAAGTGCGTCTTGGACTTTGCGCTCAGGCTCCCAAGATGAGATGCCGTAGGTCTGCAACAGCTCCTCCATCAGGCTATCGTACTCATCACACCACGGTAAGTTCTCGATATTCGGCAGCAGAGAGACGAATAGAACGCGTAGTACAAATGCACGTTTTCTCTCCAACGATAGGTTGCCATACACGGACGCCAGCGTGATGTAAAATCTAATCTGTGTGACGAGATCGAGATCCTTCAGCTGAAGCTCAAAAAAACGGTTAGAGAGCTGATATATCTCCATCTTTGAGAATAGAATTGGCTCCAAGGTTTCAGCTGGTGCCTCATGTTCCTGCGTAATCCCGAGCACCATCGATTTCAGCGCGGGTTCACCCAGTGAATTGCTCTTGTGACACTCTGACATAAACTGCAGCATACGAAGTAGCGACTGGCAATACACAACCTGAGGCGTATACTCAACGCTATGGCTCAGAGACAATTCGTAGTAGTGCAAAATACGCTCATTGAGGCACTTCAGGAGGTTACCCAACATCACCTCGTTTGAGTATAGCACGGGCGCGCTGGGACCACTCACTGAAGGCCTGGGCGACTGAAAAGCACCATTTGCCCCGGAGTTTGGGCTTCCGCTTATTGATGAGCTCGAGCTGCGTTGCGACGACGAGGCAGAAGCGAATACATAGGACTTCGGAGGACATAGCTGCACGACTACAGCCGGAATCTGGAACGGCACAGCAAGGTACGACAGCAGAATCATCGAGATAAAGACGCCCTCCAGCGCGCTACCAAGCCACAAGTAGTCCCGCACCTTGTGCGCTCCGTGCGCGGCCTCGGAAAAGTTCGCCAGCGCGCTCATATACTGCCCCGCCAGCAATTGGAAGTTGGCCAGGATTTTCAGCTGCCGCGACTTCGCCCGCTGCTGTGACCGGTCCGGCGCCGCCACCTTCGCGCCCTTCAGCGACCCCTTCTTCCCGCCCGCGCCGTTCTCCAGCGACGACGACAGCCGCTTCGCATTCGCCCCAGCCGGTCGACACATGAACGTCGTCTTCAGCACCGCGTTGCCCCCCACCGCACCCGGCGATCGCAGCGTCACATGCTTGTACGACATGTAGTACGTGTGCAGCGCCCGTAGAAAACACCGCCCCACATCGCACATCAGCGTCTCCGACGACGCCCCGAACCCCAGCACCCGCTCGTTCTCCGACCCCGCCGACTCGTAGATCAGGCAATGGCTGATGCAATGCGGGAACTTCGCCTCCAGCTTCTCCAGCCGCCCGCCCGCCTCCGCGCCCGCCGTCCCCTGGCACAGCCCGACCACCACAAACGTCTTGCGGTAGGGCTCGAAGTCGTACAGAAACAGCATCGAACTCTCGTCCTTCACCTCCAACTCAATGTCGAACAGCAGCTTGCCCTGTGGAAACCCCTGTGGGTTGAACATCGAATCCGCTATGGGCGTAATGTCCACCAGTCGCACCTCTGGGCTCTCACGAAGCCGCTCAACATATGCTAGGAACTCACTGCGCCGCCACCCATCACTTGCTGGCACTACCAGCACGCGCACCCTAGCAGGGCCGCATACGCCTTCCATCGCCTTTCTTTAGCTTTATGTGTCACTGTAACAACTTACTATACGTGTTCGCGCTACGAAAGACCAAAAGCGACTTCGCTTTCCCAGTAAACAACCCATTTGCCACCCAAGAACGGAGGGCTAAAGGCTGTCTAGAGAGTACAGGAATAGAGGTATAATGGCGGGCTTATCGTTTGACAACTACCAGCGCAACCAGTACTTGGCCAGCACATCTCACAAGCAGCCTCGGGCGACATCGACTGGGACGACTATCGTAGGGGTGAAGTTTGAGGGCGGTGTGGTGATCGCCGCGGACACGCGGTCGACGCAGGGCCCTATCGTGGCCAACAAGAACTGCGAGAAGCTGCACCGGATTGCGCCGCGCATCTGGTGTGCGGGGGCCGGTACGGCGGCAGACACGGAGGCGGTTACATGGCTGATCGGGTCGAATCTGGAGCTGCACTCGTTGTACACGGGGAGGGAGCCGCGGGTGGTGTCTGCGCTGCAGAAGCTGAAGCAGCACCTGTTCAAGTACCAGGGCTACATCGGGGCGTACCTGATCGTGGCGGGCGTGGACCCCACGGGCGCGCATCTGTTCTCGGTGCACGCGCACGGTTCGACGGACGTGGGGCAGTACCAGAGCCTGGGGTCGGGGTCGCTGGCTGCGATGGCGGTGTTGGAGGCGCAGTGGCACGAGGGCATGGGGCGCGAGGAGGCGATGGCGCTGGCGGCGGCGGCGATCGAGGCGGGCATCTGGAACGACCTGGGGTCCGGGTCGAACGTGGACCTGTGTGTGATGGAGGTTGGCAAGGACGCAGAGCTGTTCCGCAACTACATCACGCCGAACACGCGGGAGGCGAAGCAGAACTCGTACAAGTTTGCGCGGGGAACGACCGCGGTGCTGCGCGAGAGCACGCTCCAAATCTACGACGAAGAAATTGTGGACACAGCTGCGTAGTCCACCAGGTGTACATTATATAGTTTCTAGGTACGTACGGTAATCGCGTCCCGAATCCAGCTCACAGCTTGCCCTGCGCCTGCAGCGCCTTGACGACGCCCTCGACGATGGCAATGTGCTCCATCTGGTGTACGCGCTGCTCGTACTCTTGGAGCGTTTCTGCGCCCGGCACGATCTCCAGCTCCTTCACGACAAGCGGTGTCCCTTTGTCGACCTCCTCGATCACATAGTGCACCATGCAGCCTGCGCGCAGCGGTACGTTATCCTGCTGGCACTTGGTCCATGCGAGCTCAATGGCGTGGGTGGTGCCATCGAAGGCGCCCGGCAGTGCTGGATGCAGGTTAATGATCGGCACCCCGCGCACCCGCTGCAGGAAGGTCGGCCCCAGGATTAGCAGCCATCCGGCGCAGACGACGAGGTCTGGTTCATCCTGCAGCACCAGCCTGGCGAGATCCTCCTCGAATCGCTGGCGCGCGGCAGCCCGTTCTTCGACCCGCTCCTTCGGAATCCCGGCATTGTACTTGTACAGGGAGTGCACCGTCGCCGGAATGTCGTGCTGCGCTGCCCGCGTCAGGCCGTACGCCTTGGCGCTGGAAGAGATGACTCGCACGAACTCTACCGGTAACTTTCCCTGGCTCTGCGCATCCAGGAGAGCTTGCAGATTAGAACCAGAGCCCGAGATCAGGACCGTCACTTTTGGGCCGCTCATTTGAAACACAATGCCGTCTTGAACCGTTGCAGCGCAGTAGGGCACCTCACCGCTACTGATCCACTGTCATTCAGTCTAAAATTCTTTTCACTATAACTGCCAGATGAGATAAGCGGATGCCAGGCTAGAGCTTTTAAAGCAAAGAGGATGGTTACTAACCAAAAGTAGCACTCTGCGAGGACGATATGGGCAAGTATAACATAATGCTCGAGAAGGTCGTCTAGCGAAGGCCTCGTTCTATGGTACGGTGCACAACTGCTCATATTTGTTCACGTGACCAACTTTATCATGATAGACGTATTTATCGTCGACCAGAATTGCGGTTACAAATGCGTACATCATCTACTGGTTTTGGTTCTGTATATGATACTCCAGTTGGATAGAGTACAAATCAGATAAGCGTGATAAAGGTGTAACTGCATCGCCGACTGCGAGCTAATAACGTGCAAAGGAGAGTGACAAGGCCACAGTCGATAGTTTGGTGCTTGGACCTTTGGAGTCAGTCATGAGCACGCCGATAAAGTATGACATACAGCAGACATGTCATGAGATGTCGTTGTTGCGTGTGCCGGAGCTCAAGGCAGTATGCAGGTCAATAGGACTGCCGCTGTCGGGACGTAAGGCAGATCTCCAAGCACGCATCAAAGAATATGTGGAGAACTCTCTGCGACCCAACCACGTTGATCCATTCAGGCCGAAAGCCATTATGGCGTTGATACAAAAGTCAAAGGTGGGGGATGTGTTACCGACATACGAGTCGATTTTGCAGGCGCTGAGAACTGGTGCGTTCACGCACCCGGTAGCTACGGGACATGCGCCGCCAAGCAGTCTGTTCTCACCGGGTTCGGTGGACGGGGTCCCGCGCGAGGAAGTCGGCGACCATCAGACACCACGGGCGGCGGGGCGCAAGGGCTCGCCATCAAGTGTGTTCTTCCCGAGCCCGTTTTATAACTTGAAGCGGATGGTATCGGGTTCTCCGAAGATGGCGGCGAAATCGCCAGGGCGTGGGACGTGCAATATGAAGTTCAAGTTGAGCGAAACAGAATCGAAGCTCATACTTGATAGTAAAGATACAAAACTACTACTTTTCTGTGGTCCTGTAAGCCAGGGAAACCGCGTGCATATTCAGTTTCCGCATCCTAATGAGATAAAGCTAAATGATAACATGATTAAGGATAACGTTCGGGGGTTGAAGAACAAAATTGGGACAGCTAAGCCTGCTGATTTGACGCCGTTTGTCAAGCATAATGCTGAAAACTATTTGCAATTGGTATATGCGTTTACGAAGGAAGACTTTTTGGTGTACATATACATCGTAACGATGAATACCCCCGAGACGATATTGGAGGGAGTACTAGCGCGGCCCAAGATTGTGAAGCCTGCAACTCTTGCATATATTAAAAAAATTTTAAGCGAAGATGAAGATGACGATTTGATGACAACCTCTACTATTATGACCTTGCAATGTCCTATTTCATATTCACGGATGAAATACCCTGTTAAATCTGTCCGTTGTGATCATTTGCAATGCTTCGATGCTATGTCCTTTATTCTCTCACAAATGCAGATCCCTACGTGGCAATGCCCCGTTTGCCAGAAACAGATTGAAATTAAAGACTTGGCTGTCTGCGACTATGTTGATGATATCATAAAATCTTCTGGTGAAAATGTGGAACAAGTGGTCATTAATAGTGATGGCTCATGGGTTGCAAAAGAAGAGGAAACTGAAAATCGTCCAGGGAAATCAAGTGACAGTGAACAGCCCGCACAGACGAATATAAAGGACGAGGATATAGATCAGGTAATACTTGATGAGGAGATGTCAACTAAAAAGGCAGTAAACGAACCTATTGTTATATCGCTGGATAGCGATGATGAAGACGATGATGTGTCATTAGCGGAAGAGCTCGCGAAACTGAAAAACCACCCCCAACCCCATGCTAATGGTAATACTTCTCCTCCAAAGCAAAGCAGGACGCCTGATAGCTTACTAAATGGAAAGATAAGCAGGGCTAGTTCAGTACCCCTGGCAACAGAACAGGCGACGTCATTTGGTGCAAACGAACGCCCACTAACATCTAGCAGCGGTAATTCGACATTGAACCAGACATTTTCTAGTGAAGTTTCAGCTAGAATAACCTCTGTGCCTTCACAATCTGCTGATTCTCTCTCGAATGGATCCGGAATGCTTTCAAACCAGCCTGTAATAACTACGCCAAACCACAGTTTACAAGATAGCGCGAGATCGACAGTGGGAAGGCTTCCTAGAGACATGCCTGCTACCAATCTTCACCGTGTCCTAACGGAGTATAGTCAAAACGGCCATTTCTCTGCGCAACACGACGCTGCACTCTCTAATTTGAGTCCGAAGACTAGAGTTGAAACGCGTCCCTCAACTTCCTCGTCGAGCTCTACTGGACCACAACAAAGGGCTAGCATCCCAAATATTTTAGGTTCTACCCCACTCAGTAATCAAAACAGAACTCCGGATCACCGTTTAGCACGTAATACATCGATACATGAGAACCCACGTTTGGAATTAAATGGTGACCAATCGTTACTCTTCAGCGGTAATACAGGGCAGACAGCAGCTAACTCAATGGGAATCCCATCTTCCGAAAACTCTCGCAGGAACAATTCACACGATCAAAGTCAATATATACTACATTCCAATGCTTTCCATTCTAATGGTACTCCAAGTGAACCTTCTCATAATAGCAGTCCAGGTATAACTACTGCACCTGCGAACGTTGACAGTACCAACACAAGATCCACAATACGCGGACCCTCAGCAGATGTTCCACACGAATCGATAGAGCAGCTGAAATTAGCTCCCCGTGTATCCGGCGAATCCAGTGTAAGAAGTTTGTCACCTCACCATTCTACGGACCCAGTATTGCCGGTATCGACAGTCTCCGCGAATGTACGTCCTCCTATACTACCACCGCTTCCTCCGATCCAGCGACCGCTTATTTCTCCTTCACCCCCGATAGACGATGCGCCCTCAGGATATTACCCTGCACGTCAGGATCACTCTAAGACATATCCATCGGGTAATGCGAGGCACAAAAAGCCGCCGGTATCACCTTTTATTCCTAGGAAATATTCCAGCGTAGTGCCGAAGAAAAGGCTACTATCAACTTCGGATGGCACTACGAAGGGTGATACAAATAGCGCTTGCACCAATCATGGCGATTAAGGCACCTTTTGGATTAACATTAACACCTGGCAAGTTTTTTTCCTGGCCACCTGGATAAGCTCAAGCGGTTGAGTAAGTAGAGTTTACCACATCGATTTCATGTTAATTTTTAATATAATATTGTAACATTAGAGTCTATTAGAGCCAGCTGATGAGATTTACGCGTAAGCAGCACTACGTAGGCATAAAAAATGTGAACATACCACGGCAAAACCCGTAGATACGTCGAAAGGCCAACAGCCTGCCCTAAGCAATGAAGGGAATATACACACCGGTGTTTTTCTTGTAGGTCGCATAAGCGCTGCCAAAAAACTGCAACAAGTATTTTTCCTCTTTTTGGATCCGATTTCTAAAGTAATTCCAAAGTATTACCGCAAACAAGACAAAGGTAACCGGATTTAAAAGCACTAGCTGCATTCCTAAGGCCCACCAGAAGTATCCGAAGTACGATGGATGCCGCGAAATTCGGTAAATACCATTAGTGACAAGTTCATGATCAGATTCCTTAACAGTCTTGAGTAGGTGGGAGAAGGATCTACCCGCTGTAACCATTGCCTGCGATCTAACATATTGCCCAAAGAAAAGAAGCACGATACCCACCATTACGCATGCAGTATGGACAGTACTGTGCCAGGTATTTTTCCAATTTGGACACAACCAGAGCTCTAGACAGACTTCGGATATTGAGAACGCGTGCGCCAGGAAGTAGTCTAGGCCGTTCTTAATCACGAATGAGTCCACATGCACCTTACCAGGGTTATATCTTGCAGTAATGTAAAACTCGAGGAAATGAAATGTGCACAAAGCCGCAATGTACACATTAAAGTTCCAGAAGGTAGCATTTGGCAGCAGAGCGATCGCTACCCCAAAAAATATCCCGAGTACATATGATGTACTCGATATTTCGTCTAGTGGGTTTTCCACGATGTCAGGATAGACTTTACCAGTGGTAGTAGTGGGCGCGTCTTCACTCACTGTCACGCCTTTTCTGGTATTCATGTCTGAATGTGTGCTCAGGCTTTCTCTTCAAATGGGCGATGCAAACAAGTGTAGCAAATGTTGAAATTCCTGACATGATTAAAGCGACCTTTCTCATCTTATGCGCTGTCCGAAGTCGCAGTTTCGGTTTTGGCGCAATAGTCATAGGATACGAAGTTGCTATGCGATATTTGGCTACACCGCGCGCGATGAGCAGCCAATTCGTCGCCGGTCATGAGGCCAACTTCGTGACCACCACAGCGGCCATCTGGGTGGCTTTATGCAGTAAAAACGCAGCCGTCCTCTGTGCTCAGCTCGAGCACCTTGTTTCGTTATGCAAATTATAGCATTTCAAGCTGCACACCTTGTCCATACACTTGACGCAACTTGAAAGGCTCCGGTAACCTCCACAGATAGAGCATACTGTCACCACCGGAAGAACCTTGGTGAACTTTTTATTGTACACATTGTTGTAGATTATGCTTCTGTTCACGTGATCAAGGGTATCCAGATAGCTGCTGAGGGGCCTCCTTGAGGATAACGTCTTCTTGAGGGCTACGATGCGGTTCGTATTCTTTCTTTTCGGAACAGGAGGCCTGGTGCATCGGTACATCATTTGCATATTTTTGGGCAGCTCGAATTTATTACGAGCTCTGTTGGATGACGATTGAGCAGGGCTTGCGCTGCCAGAGATACCCGTAGCGGCTTGGTCAATGCGGTCCTTGTTGATACCCGTGAGCGCGCTCATCAGGTATGGCACATCGCGCGCATCTGCGAAATTTTCTGTGTCCAGTTCCATGAAACGTTTGTTGGATTTCAGCAGTTCTGCCTGTGAGTACCGCTCTGCATTGTACAAATCCGTCTTATTCGTGTCCGCAACTCCCTCAGAGCCTCCCCGTTGGTTGTATATTCTGTTTTCCAGGTCTGCAAGCGAGTAATTTACGCGACAATTTGGACGGTTGGTTTCGGACCCAGTTGAAAGTGACTTGGGGATGCGGTTTCTCGCTGAAGAGGTGGGTGCGTGTATGCTGGTGAAGTATACATCCGGATCGTAGGTCTTTAGGTTAATCTCCTCGACAAACCCCATCTTACATGTATTTCAATATAGGCTTGGTAATATACATCTACCTACCTCATTGCGATGGTGATACACTATTACACATATGTAGACAGCCTATACCTTCTCACGGATTCTACGATTGCACGGTCACGTGGGAGAAACACACCGATAAGAATCCCCAGTCCATGAAAAGGAAGCATAGTTGGTTTCGTGGTCTAGTCGGTTATGGCATCTGCTTAACACGCAGAACGTCCCCAGTTCGATCCTGGGCGAAATCAATTTTTGCTTTTTCCCCTCCAGTCATCAATAACAATGGGCTTGATTATATCATTATATCGATCACTACATACATGGCAGCTTCAGGTTCTACAACTTCGAGTTGGCCTTGGTCTCGTTTGCTAGCAATTCGTACATCTCGTTTGCAGCTTCAGTCAAGTAATAGTGGAATTCGTTGACGCTGTAGCCTGACTTCTTAGGCTTGGTAACAATGTTGATGTGTAACCAGTCATTGTTAATCATGTACGCCAAGCCAAAGCCATTCTCGTTCACCTGCGACCATCCGTATCCCTCGAAGAACTCCGAGGATAGCTGACTCGTGGATACGTACCACGTGCAGGAGTGCTGGAACAATGGGTTGCGGAAGAGCGCAGGTGCCTCCTCGCCCTCGCGCAGCATGTTCTTCATACCGAAGAAGTGACGGTCGACACCCTGGCCATCAGCAGCCATCTTCAGCAGCGAGGAGTGATGCTTAGCAGACTCGCGTAGGGCAGCGATCTTCTCACTTGGAGAAGCGTCAGGCGACTGCCAAGTCTTGACAAACTGGGCAGAAGCTGGAGAAACACCACGACCCGCCTCAGTTCTGCCCTTGAAGAACTTTCTTGTAGATCCAGCCTCGTAGGTTGGCAACTGTCTCCCGACATACTTGTAGACGGCTAGTTGAATGATCTGCTGGATGTACGCATCAGGGGAGAAGCCGAACGCCTTGATCGCCTTCTTACCGTACTTGACGTAGTTCCACACGCGTAGGTCGTGCTCACCGATAACCTCGTGGAACTGCTTCTCAGCATCCCTGATCATCTCCTGCAGGGCAGGTGTCACAACGAAAGGCAAGTGCTGCGGTCTGTAGTTGCTCTCTGGGGCAGTATTCTTGATCTTGTTGATGAAGTCCGCGGCGTCGAGGCGGCTGAGTTCGGACATCACATACTGGTTCAAGAACAGAGTAGGTGTGCCGTCCATCTTGGAGTGCTCAGCTAGGAAGCCCGAAACACCGTTGCCGCAGACGAAGAACTGCAGCGCCTTGTCGTTGTACCGGTTCACACCGTCGCCATGCCAGTTGTTGTGCGCCTTGTCCTCCAGAGAAATAGGATGCTGGTCCGCGTCAAGAGCAAGCAGGAAGGACGACCGGTGGATCATCTCCAGCGAGGCCTTGGACACGGCGTTCACCTCCAAATGCTTGTATGCCGCGTTCCACTCGTCACGCGGCAGCGTCGTCAATAGGCCCACGCCAGCGTGGTTGCCGGCGCCCTTGCCCACGGATACCTTGTGAACCACGTCGTACAGTTGCTGCCAGATGGCGCCCGGCCCCAGTGGCCGCCCACCCTCGTGCGTCACCACCTTGTAGAAGTGCCCGCGGTACGCCACCGTGATGAAGTCATTCTCGTAAAGCGAGTAGAACACATTGCTGTCCCGGCCCTTGCCTGGAAGCCGCGAAGTGTTGAACATCAGGTTGAAGCTGTTCATGCAGAACGGCGCGCCTCGCACCTCTTCCGCCGGCAGCGCCTCGTCCTTCAACACCTCAATGAACTTCACCACCGCGCTCACCAGCGCCGTGGCCTTCACCAGGTAGTCCTGCTCCAGCACCCGCTGCGGCCCAGCGAGAGGCCGGTGCCCGTAGAAATACGACACGTACGGCACAATCGGGTCGTTGTACTCCAAGTACGCCTGGTTGTCCCAGAACTCGCTCATCCAGTTGCGCTTGTCGCGCGCAAACGCCTCCAGCCGCGCGTGCAGCTCCTGGCCCGCCCCGGCCTCGAACTCCGCGCACAGCTCGCGTTGCTCCGCCAACTCCTCCTCGCTCCGGCACAGCGGCTCCACGCTCTGCAAGTACCGCTGCAGCGTGTCGCTCAGCGCCGGCACCGGTAGCGACGGCAACTGCGGTTGACGCGCAAACGTGGCGCCCTTGAACCCGGGGCGTTGCTGCTGGTAGTGCCGGTTGGCCTCACGAGCCACGTACTGCTCGCCGTTTCCAGTCTCGAACGCAAACGCCCTCATCGCCATGGTCCGCCTCAAGATCACCTGTGCTTGTCTGCCACGTATCATGTGCGCTGCCGACAGCCCCACTCTCTTTCTGCGCTCGCTTTGTCCAGTCGCTTATATAGAATGCCCTGCCGCACGCTGCCACGCACATCACGCTCGGGCAGCAGTCCCGCTGGCCCGCTCGGTTGTCGGCCCTAGCTTCTCATTCACCGTCCGGCCTTGCGTGGTCGCCGCCGTGATGATCACGAGGGTGACTCCAATGGCTGGCGGCGGGCGCGATAAACTCCGAAGCGTCTGTCGTGGCGAGCCACACACGTAATTGGACTGTATGTATTGGTACAGAGAATAGCTGCCTATGCGTACGCCTGCAAGGCGGCCCTGATGGCGGAAGGGTTAGCGCCCTGCACGCGGGAGACCTCCTTGCCGGCACGGAAGAATAGCACCGTCGGCATGGCGTTCACGGCATGCTGGGCAGCGACGTCGGGCAGGCGGTCGACATCGATCTTGTAGAAGCGCACCGTGCGGTGCTGGGCTGCGTATTGGTCCAGCAACGGCGCCAGTTGCTTACAGGGCCCGCACCACACAGCGTAGAAGTCGACGACGGCCAGGCCGGGCGCAGCCAGCGCGGCAGCAAGGGCGCTGGCCGAGGTCAGCGGCACGACCGATCCGGTGGACGGCGCGCGGGCTGCGCGGCGCGGGGCAGCGACGGGCTTGCCGTCGTAAAGCCGGCGGCCCTTTCCCCTGAACGCGCCCGGCGCAGCTACGGAGGCCGAAGGTGCAACGTGGGGCTGGGTGCCGATGAGCGGGGCCAGCAGCGTAGAGCCGCGGAAGTGGGTGTCGCGGAGCGTCGGATAGCCGTA
The DNA here is from genome assembly GCA_000412225.2 of [Ashbya] aceris (nom. inval.). Classification (NCBI taxonomy): domain Eukaryota; kingdom Fungi; phylum Ascomycota; class Saccharomycetes; order Saccharomycetales; family Saccharomycetaceae; genus Eremothecium; species [Ashbya] aceris (nom. inval.). Next base: position 584,740 of record CP006020.1, read on the forward strand.
GTGCGGGACGCCGGTCAACACGCCGTACAGCGGCCCGAGCGTGCGCGTGTCGAGGCAGCAGTAGACGTAGGCCGCGGCGTAGCCGAGCACCACGATCAGCACGTGTGGCGGCGAGCCGCCGAGCATATGCACGAACAGGTTGAGCAGGGGCAGGTACTTGCCGCGCACATGGAACACGACGTAGTTCACGGGGACGTTGGCGTTGTTCAGCGACCACGTGTACAGCAGCATGCCGTCGAGCGCGGAGAACAGCGAGCCGGGCGTGATGTGCAGCAGCGACTGGCACGCAGCAGTGAGCACGGCGCACGTAGTGGTGCAGAAGGCCAGGTAGAAGACGTAGTCCACGGGATCGCCCAGGAAGTAGTCCAGCTCCAGGCTGCTGGAGTTGCGGTATATCTGGTATAGTGCCAGCAGCGCCTGCATGGAGCTGGCATCCACAAGGAAGAAGCGCCCGTACAGGCGCCAGAACTCGTAGTCGTGGCGCCGAAAGTTCCACGCATACGCAAGCACAGGCAGCTGGGGGAGTGGCAGGAACGCGTTCACGCAGAAGAGCAGCAGCATAAGCAGCAGTCCGCGCGTGACCACCGGGATATCGCGCAGAAACTGGCTTATGCCGCCGTTGGTGTGCACCGTTGTCGTCATTGAGGGCATGCGTGGTTACGGGGAGACTCTGGAGTGGCTGCCATTGTTTGAAAATTAGTCCGCGGGTGTGCGGGAACAGCAAGATTACCTTGTACGAAGGCGTAAGAATGACGGGAAGATGGGAAACTGTCCGCGGCTGTGGAGGCAGCCGCAGCGCCGTGCCGAGCGTCGGCTGCCTCCCGTGTGCGCCGTGTGTGCGTGTGCTACGAGAGCTGTGTGGGGCTATCGCCTGGACGGATGTAGAAGCGTATCTCTCGACATGAAAATTTTCTACATTGGCGCTGGCGATGCCATCTCATCTCGGTGAGCCAGACCGGAACATCTGCGAGAGAAGGCGCGAGTGTACATCGGGAACTTGAGTATGGAGCGCAAGAACCGGCAAATCCTATCCAGGGGACAGAAGTACAAGCAGAAGGCGGCGCGGACGCGCGGGGCGCCGGAGGTGGTCTTCGACAAGGACTCGCGCCTGGAGTACCTGACGGGTTTCCACAAGCGCAAGGTGGAGCGGCAGAAGAAGGCGCAGGAGTTTGCCAAGGAGCAGGAGCGGCTAGCGCGCGTGGAGGAGCGGCGGAAGCAGCGCGAGCAGCGGCGCAGCGAGATGGAGCAGCAGCTGGAGAGTGCGCGGGCGGCGATGATAGGCAGCCTGGATAGCGACGGCGAGGCCAGCGAGGAAGAGTCGTGGCACGGGTTTTCGGACAGCGAGGGCGGGGTGCGGCCGATCCTCAAGCGACACCAGGATGTGTACGATGATGCGACGGTGGAGATCGAGACGCTGGAGCCCAACGACAACTTTGCGTACCTGGCGCGACTGAACAACGTTGCGCTGGAACGCTCCGAGAAGGTTCTCGACGACAGCATAGATAGAGCCAAGAAGTACGCGGAGTTCCTGGGCGTCGAGGACAAGCCCAAGCAGAAAAAGAAGAAGTTCCGCTACTTGACCAAGGCTGAGCGGCGGGCCAACCAGAGGAAGGCCACGTCCAACAAGAGAAGGAAGTAAGTTAGGCACCGTAACAATTTATAAATGTAGACAGACTGAGGCAGGCGGGGTCCGCTTGGCTCATTTTTTGGCATTGGCAGAGAAGTACTCTGCTTCGATTTTGAAGAACGTCCAGATCCACCTGCGGATCACCTCTAGAAGATGTAGCCACACGGGATTGAGGTCTCTTCGGAACAGCGCGCGCCCAATGAATAGCTCCCAGAGCCACATGAACTTTATTGCGAAATCGTACAGCACTGCTCCGTAGTAGTACTTAACGCTGTAGAGCTTCCGGTGGCGCAATACTTCGTTGCGCTCCATGCCAGTAGAGCTGAAGTTAAACAGGCCAAGCTTCCAGTCCATTGTGACGTCCCACCAGAAACTGTACGCGCTGTTCAACAGCATGGCCCACCTGACCCACCGGCCACTGGCGTACCTCGAGTTGCTCCGACCAAGCAGTGCATGCGCCAGGATCGGGAACTGCGTGGAATACTTGACTGCATTAAACAGACTGGCCCTGCGCGTAGGCCACGTATCCTCCTCGCGCTGGAACTCGCGTAGACACTGGACCAGCCGGATCGCAGATGGGATTGCGCCGACGACCAGGTCGATGTTAAGCGCAGCGTTCGACGGCAGATCCCTCGCTGCGAGCGGGTCCACCAGCGGGTTCCGGAACAGCAGGACCAGGTACGCCGTGAAGTCCATCAACGGCTTGCCGTACGAGGTCAGTGTATCCGCGAGCAGGATGTAGTTTGTGCGCAACGGCTTGCCTTCGATGCCTCCGCCCAGCAGCGTGCGCGCTAGGCAGCGCCGCACCATTCGTGAGGACCGCAGTACCATCCACAGAAGCGCCACCAGCTGCACCAGCGCCGCAGAATTGGCCGCCAGCAGCTGCCACCACGGCAGCTCCGCGCCGTGCGCCGCCTTGTACGCCAGATATGAGGCCCCGATATACATCGGCACAATAATCTTCGTGATCCTGACCACGCACGCCCTCGTGCTCTGCAGTATCTTCAACGAACTGGGCTGCGGCCGGATGTCGTACGGCTCATTGCACAGTATCACACGAGATAGATCAATCTTCTTGCTCAGCACCGCCAGTTCCCAGTACCAGAGCCACAACCCGACTAGAGCCAGTAGAACCACATGTTGTGGCGCCAGAAGCAACACGGACCAGATATCGACTGGCAACAGAGATCCGCCCTCCACGCCCTTCGTCCCAGACATTGCCAGCTTGCAGCACCACCCAGATTGTTAGTTGGCGAAGATGCTCCAGATTTTTTGACAGATAATACATAGCGCGGCCAAGGAGCTCTGCCCTACACAGCGCCCCAATGGAACGAGCCCAGTACGCAGTGTCTTGATCAGTACATATTGGTGTAATCCAGCTGCACGGCTAAGCCGCACAGCACGTCATGATTAGCATGGTTGCTCATCTCGCAAAACACTAGCGTACTACTACACTACAGATACAAGTACTTGAAACGTGACATTCCTACAAGAGGTGCAGAACACTGCGGTAGAAGACGCAAAGAATCAGAATTTTCAGTGTGTTTGGCATTGTAGTCGAATCGTTCATTTTGCGAATCCGTTTGGGGCGACAACTGTCATCACCTAAGCGTCCTCCAGGTACCTCCTGCATGCCTTCATCCATGAAGACTTAGTCACGTTCCGTCGAACTCCTGTTCGCCGGGCCACCCGCCGGAGAGCTGGGCGGCCAACTGTGGGTTGTTGTGGACAAGATACACTGTATTTTTCGCATCGCGACGCCTTATATACATAGTATCCGGGTGTATGGGTGTGTACGAACCGCTGAGGGCGCTTAGGGCACAAGCACATGCTGAAGGCAGTCGTAAAGCCTCAAAACGGAGAGCAGATACATGCTAGTTGAGTGCCACATCCTATTGATGCTCCGTTCTACCGTTGTTGACTTGATCACGTGATCTGAAGCTTTGGTCGTGGATCATGATATGAAAAATTTTCTAAAACGTGTGCTCGGAACTGAAGACGCTGAACATAGTAAAGCGCCAGGAACTCGAGCATTGGCTGTGAGGTAAACGAAGAGCCTGCGTGACGTATCGTCTCTTCCGGGCCTTTGTAAGATGCTGATGTTTAGCTCGCTCAGGGCGAGTTTGGCCCTGACAGGGGCCGGTTTCCAGTCACAGCTGAGACTGCTGTCCAAGACGGCGGTTGCAAGACAGGCAGCTGGCGGCTCAGAGGCCGAAGCAAGCGTAACGATCAATCCATCGCTTCTGAAGATTGTTCCCGACACGTCGGATATAGTGCAGCTGGAGAAGCAGGATGAGCTGATCCAGCGGCGGCGCAAGCTGTCGAAAGAGATCACCAAGATGCGGAAGCTGAAGCCTGTGTCGCCGGGTCTGAGATGGTTCCGCGCGCCGATCTATCCTCACCTACACAAGGGGAAGCCCGAACGGAGCCTGACGGTGGCCTTGAAAAGCCAGGGCGGCAGAAACCACAGCGGTAAGATCACGGTCAGACATAGGGGAGGTGGCCATAAGCGCAGACTTCGGATTGTGGACATGGCTCGCTGGGAATCCGGCGAACAGACGGTGCAGCGCATTGAATACGATCCTGGGAGAACGGCGCACATTGCATTACTCAAGCACAACGAGACGGGCAAGCTGAGCTACATTCTCGCGTGCGACGGACTGCGGGCTGGCGACACCGTTGCATCATACCGGAGAGGTGTGCCGGCCTCTATGAAGACCGAGATGGGTGGTAAGGTGGACCCGGCCATTCTATCTGTCCGTACAGCGCAGCGGGGTAACTGTTTGCCCATTTCGATGATCCCCATTGGCTCCATAATACACAACGTCGGCATCACGCCAGTGGGACCGGGCAAGTTTTGCCGCGCCGCGGGTACGTATGCCCGTGTTATGACCAAGATTGCCGACCAGAACAAGGCAGTCATCCGTCTACAGAGTGGCGAGCATAGATATGTTTCGCTGGAGGCCTGTGCCACGCTAGGTGTTGTGTCTAATATTGAGCACCAGAACGCCTCTCTTGGTAAGGCTGGTAGAGCAAGATGGCGGGGCATCCGGCCTGGTGTGAGAGGTGTCGCTATGAATAAGTGCGACCATCCACACGGAGGTGGTAGAGGTAAATCGAAGTCCAATAAGCTCTCTATGTCTCCATGGGGAACGCTTGCAAAGGGCTACAAAACCCGGCGCGGTAAGCGTGTCAACAGAATGAAGGTCAAAGACAGGCCGAGAGGCACGTCTAGCCGCTCGAGAACCTAGAGCAGCACCTATGATCCGGCCTGTAAATATCAGATTAATTATCTCTGTAAATCAAGATGTGATATCATGATCCAGTTCCTATATACGCGGCGATTACTGAACGTGACTACCGCACGCGGTGTGCACGTAGCCACTAGCAAAGGGTCAGTTTCAGAAGATAGACATTGCTTAAACGGCCCAGTCTGAGAGTTCGACCACAAGGCCAATGGCTAACTTCGAAAACTCGGCCATATGTGTGACATTAACCCTGTCAATTGTGTCTTGTGGACTGTGGATAAATGGGGAAGAATCTTCGAAAACTGCCTCAAACGCAAAAGCAGCTGGGAATCCCTCTTTTGTTGCACTTCCATGGTCACTGCATGCATAGCCACACTTTGTTGCGCGACCTGGGATAGTGAGGTACCCTTCAATAAGTTTAGCCACAAACAAGGTCAAAGACTTGTCCGTGTAGTCTAGTACTACACCAACGTGTGGATCATTTGGATCCTTAACGAAACCTGTCATATCATGTTGCAAGAAGGCGACGACATTTTTCTTAGGGTCATCATGGTATTCAGACATAATCATTAAGGACCCAACTAACCCGACTTCCTCCGCACTGTAGAAATGAAACTCCACAGTATTTTCTGGCCAGTTTCCTGTTTCTGAGATATACTTAGAATATAATCTCAACGCCTCCAGGTTGGTGATCACACCGCTTCCGTCGTCATCAGCGCCAGGCGAGCGAGTTGTCTCTGGGGCTGGGCCTGCAATGGAGTCCTGGTGCGCACCAAGCACGATCACCTTATCCGGTCTTGCGCTTCCAGGAATACTAACAATGATGGAAAATTGGTCCCAATCATGCTTGAATTGCCTCAAGATTACCTTCTCTGAGATAGGGGCTGTGACATTCCGCAGGGTCTCAAATAACCATCTTGCAGATTGGGCGCCTGTAGGGCTCGTATAGTACCGGGTGAAGAAACTTGAGAATTTGTCGAGCTCGTTGTACATGTACTTGGTATCAATGCCGTCGATAATTGACTTGACTTCTTTGGTGTGAGTCAGTTCGGCTGGGTACTCGTATGTTGCCACTGGATCGCGGTCCGACTGCCTGGCAAGGGCAGATACGCTGTACAATTGCGGCTTCTGCTTAAGATCCGTAATATCAAAGAATGACTTACCGCTCAAAATGTAGGCCAGTTTCTCTTCTTCAGTTACATCCACGGTGTATGTCTCGTTAAACTGCAGGCGTCTCCGTCCCTCTAACGGTAGGGCGCTGGCAGCACCTATGGCCGTGAGTAGCAATGCCAATTTCATGTCTAAATCGAGCGGATGACTTTGGACAGAAGCTGCTTGGTTATCTTCTGATGGACAGAGAATTAACGCTAGTTGCACCAGCGCATGGTATATATATATATATGTATGCGTTGGATCCAAGTCTCGATTTATTAACCCGACACGCTGCGTAGGCCACACGGCTGACTCCTCATTCCGCGGTGCACTTGAAATTAGGTGCGAATCCGAATCAGCTGAGAAGCGCAAATGACATCTGAGACTAGTACCTTGAGCAAGATACGGCTTTGCCTAATTTGACCCCTAAATTGCAAGTGGGCCTCGAGATACGGTGCGACTTTTTTTAAAAGATAACATCCTCTTCTTGCTCTGCAAGTATGTCTTGGTTGCTAGGCTCTACCTCAGATTTTTCCTGCCCTTTCTGTTCGTCGTCACCGCGACTACCATCCTCCGGAACGATGTCTTCCTCCGCCACATCATCGGAAGCAGCGGCTTGCTGTTCCCGCTTGCGCTTCATTTCGGCGTCGAGAACGGCGACGTCCCTCTGTTTCTTTTCCTGCACCTTTTTCAGTCTGTAGAATTCCTCGCGGTCCAGCTCATCGAGCTCAGAGTTGATGTAGGCTATCGTGTTTTCCGTACGAGGGATGATTACGTGTTCAATTGCGTTCACTCTCCGGTTCGTGACCTTGATCACCTCGTCCAGTATCACGAACGCCGTCTGTAGAGATGCCAGCTGCACCAGCGACTCGACCACCTTGGTGTAGATGTTCTTGGCCCGCTGCACCTGTTGGCCGCCCCGGCCCAGCCCCGTCAACTTGAAGTCGTTTATGTCGGAGTCGATGTGCGACTCGAACTGGGGCAGGTACACACCGCTCACGTTCTCCTGCCGCGCGCCCACCTTGAACCGTGCGTTTGCCACGCTCTCCTGCACCTGGTACCCGATATTCTCACCGGTCGCATAAGTCACCTCCGCAAGCGAGAACGACGCCGTCTGCATCACAGCCCCCATCCGCTGCTTGGACTCATCAATGCGCCGCGTAATCTCCCGGAACCGCTTGGTCAGCGCCTCAGACTTCCGTTTTAGCAGCGAGTGGCCCTGGTTGGCGCCCTTCAACTTGGATTTCATCAACCCCAGAGTCATACGAGTGGGAAATACCTGCTCCCTGTTGTTCGACATATTTTCTCACTGCGTGCACTTCCTTGACTACCTTACTGACACAGACCGCACCGTTACCTGCTAGAAGACGTAGGTCAGCGTTACTCCGGATTATACTTAGTATTCTGTTCATTCATATGAGCTTGTCACCAGCATTAACGGAAATCGCTGACAATTCGTTTCTAATGATACTTGATCAATCTCAGCCCATTAGCAACTACCAACTCCAAGCAAGTGGGCTATTCCAGCAGCTCTTAAGGTGATGGACGAGTTCGTGACATCTGAGGACCTTGTGTATGAATACTCGGTACTTCAGGAACCGGATAATCTTGTGAATTGGTCGCGATACATTGCCGCGAAGCGAGATGACCCGCGCGGCGTCAGCTGGGTTTACGAGAGGTGTCTACAGGCGCTTCCGGAGCAGTGGGATATATGGCGAGAGTATCTTCAGTTCAGGATGCGGCTGCTGGATGGGGTTTGCGCTGTGCAGCACGCTGAGCAGTTTGCCAGTGTGAACATGCTGTTCTGGCGGTGTGTAGAACACAACACGGCGGTGGTGGAAGCGTGGCGGCTCTTTCTGGAGCATGCAAGGCGGCAGGGCGATCTGGAGCTACTGCGGCATGTGGTGGACGGCGCGCTGCGCGGTGTGCCGCTTGTAAAGCACAGGCAGCTGTGGGAAGACGTGGTGGCATACATCGATGCGGAGCTGCTGCCGGCGGAAGAGGCGGCTCTGGAAGAGGAAGAGGCGCTGCATGACCTTGTAAGGGGTTCGCTGTTCGGTGCAGCAGCTGCAGAGGAGGGCGGCCCAGATATCTGGAGTTCCGCGATGTTGCGACGATATATCCAGGTGGCAGAGGACGCGGAGGCCGTGCTGCCGTTGCTGCAGCGAACACACGACTATGCGACGATTGTGGCGGTATATGAGAAGCATGTGCTTCCGGAACCGCGGGCAAAGCGTAAGCAGCGCAAAAGCTACGAGACGCAACTGCGGTATCTTGTCGCGCTGGACCATACACGAGAGACTACCAAATTAGAGGGCGCGGTCGCTCGCTGTGCGCAGCTGTTCCCGGAAAGGGCCCCAAGCCTGACCATCCTCCTGGCGAAGCATTATGTGAAACTGGGTAACTATAACAAATCGACGGAGGTCCTGAAGGACGCGCTGAAGCGGACCGTCAAAAGCAGTGAATTTGCATCCCTCTACGACTTTCTGGTTCTCTTTGAGGAGGCTTTCATTGAGGTTGTCATCGATCATTTGAAGGAGCATCCACAGGACGAATCGCGTTGGGATAATGACTTAGAGAGCCACACAGAGCACCTAGAAAGTCTTCTCGCTGATCATGCAATTTTGCTAAATGATCTAAAGCTCAGGCAGGAACCCGATGGCATAAAACATTGGCTTGAGCGGGTAGAGCTATTTGATAATGCAACGGACAAGGCGTCTGTGTATGCAGATGCAATTGCATCGATTAACTATAAATCCCAGGTAGTGCCTGGGCAATTGGGAACTCTATGGTGGCAATACGCACAGTTATACATTGATGATGGTCAGTATGAAACAGCGAAGACGATACTAGATAAAGCGCTGAACGTGCCGTATAATTTCCTGCAGGACCCCGAACTGATATGGACAAAGTGGGCAGAGGAAGAATTAAGACGAACAGGCCTGTATGCTGCGACCGCAGTCCTAAGCCATGCGTTACAGATACCCGACGACCACGAGCTCCTGATGCATAAATTTGAAAGCCACGAGAAGATGCCGGCCCAGACCATGATGTTCACCTCACTTAAGTTGTGGTCTTTCTACATAGATCTTCTCGAAGCTGGCAGCGACAGCAATGAACAATTTGAACGGACCAAGGAGGCCTACGAGGCTACCATTAAACTTAAAATAGCCACGCCGCTGCTATTTGTTAATTATGCACATTTCCTTCAAGATAAAGGGAACCATCTTGAATCGTTCTCGATATATGAGCGGGCAGTTGATATCTTCCCCGGAGAAACAGCTTTTGAAATATGGGATATATATATCGCAGAAGCGCTGGAGTATGGACTTCCCAAGGAGCAAATCAGGGATCTATTCGAGAGCTCGTTGCAGATGGTCCACGAAGGTGTAGAATGCAAACCATTTTTCCTTCTCTATGCGAAGTTTGAATGTAACAATGGGATGCTCGAAACTGCAATGAATATCCTGCACCGTGCCTGCCGCGCAGCCCAGAAGATTGATACCAAGGTATCTCTGTGGACCGTATGTTTGAATTTCTGTCGCCAGGAGTTGGGAGGGTCACACGCTAGAGCACTATATGAGGAATGCATTCAAGCCTTACCTAACCACATAGCAGTCTCATTTGTGGTGGAGTATGCGCAAGTAGAGGAAGATCTGAAACAGGTAAACCGTGCGCGGTCATTGCTTAATTATGGCGCCCAGCTTTTACATCCGTCGGATAGCGGCCCCCTATGGGAATATTGGGAGCTTTTTGAGCTGCGCCATGGTAATAAGGACACATACAAAGATATGCTACAACTCAAGCGACAGGTCGAGGACTTGTTTGATGGGGGCAGTGGCCCGCTTCCAGACCGGATCGGGAATATAGAGTTTGTCGCTTCCAAAGATGGCATACAGAAGCCCGGTAGTGGCAGCACCAACATCAATGATGATGAGCTGGTACTGGATATGTAGATAGATTGAATATACTTTTCGTACTACTAAAGGGTGTATACCGCTCATGACAGGACAGACTGTCGTTGGGAATATCGAAAAGCAGGAGGCGGTGCCATTGAGGACACAGCGCTGCGCAGATAGCGCCAAGTGCTTGCTTATTCGGCCCTTTTCTTTTCTACCCATTCGCTAGTACTCATGTGTGAAAGTCTACTCAGAGCACGAGCAAATGCAAACCTCTCCTCATCAAGTATAAACATAGTCGACCGTTGGGCTATTTCGCTTGGCGACTCATCGGCCTTCTGAGGAGACTGCGTTTCCTCTTTTAATTGGTAGTCGTTCAGTAGCTGTTCGGGCTCTACAAACAGCTCAGAGAAGGAGGCAGCTCCGGTAGTGGCCAGTTTGCCACCATTATCGTAGACCGCATCCAGGAAGGTGATAAAGCGACGTACTTCATCACGCACAAAGATGGAGAGGTAGGGAATATCTGTCACGATGAACGCATCGAATGAGTTCGCCAGGGCGAGGTAATCCCCCGCAGACAGTGGCTGCCCGCACAATTGCTTGAAGGAAAACTGGGCTACGCGGCCAGGTATGCAGCTGGGGACCACGAGCTCGCGTCCCCACGTATTGACCCGAAAGTCGTGCAGAATCGGTGGCCGGGCCGCAGTCACCGGCTGCTCCTCAGAGTGGAGCTGCGCAAAGTAGTCGTACCACTCCTTGACGTGCCGCGCCCGCTCAGCCTCGCACGCCTCGGACCGGTACCGCACCCCGCGTGCCGGATAGTAGTACACAGAGGACACCGGTTTAGGGATCTTACGGTAGTCGGTGGGCGAGTCCAAGAAGATCACCTCCGTGCGCTGCTTCAACAGCTCGATGCAGGGCAAAAAGGACTCACGCTGCACCCCGTTCATGTACAGCTCGTCGGGCCGCCGGTTACTCGTCGTGAATAGCACCACGCCGTAACGGTTCGACAGCAGCAGCGTCAACAGCCGCCGCAGAATCATCGCGTCCGCGACGTCCGTCACCTGGAACTCGTCAAAGCACAGCACCCGCCACTGCGTCGCAATCTCCGCCGCCAACAGCGGGATCGGGTCGATCGTGCGGCCCTTCGCCTCCCCCAGCGCATCTAGGTTCTGCTCCCGCACAATCTCGTGCGACCGCCGGTGCACGTACTGCATGAACTGGTGGAAGTGGATCCGCCGTTTCGACAGGTGCTTCGGCACCGTCGCGTAGAACAGGTCCATGAGCATCGTCTTGCCGCACCCCACGTCTCCGTACAGGTAGATCCCCTTGCACACGCCCTCGCTCGAATACTGCTCCCGTCGCCGGAACAGCCGCCCGAGCGCCGACGTCCGCCATCCCACCTGCTCCAGCGGCGATGGCGCCCGCACCGCCGGCGGCTCGTACGCCGCCAGCTGCTCGTGCAGGTGCGCCAGCGACTCGATGATCCGCCGTTGGTGCGTGTCGTCCCGCAGCTGCCCCGCGCTCACCCGGCGATCGTACTCCAGCAACGGCGTCGCCGCCGTCGCGTTGCGCCGAATCTGCGCCGCCAGCAGAGCCCCAGCCCGCCAGCTTCTAGCACCTCTTATCCACACTATGCTCATCCTACGCGCCTAGCCTGCTTGTGGCCTCTCTGTGCTCACATTCAGCTTTGCTATAACGACCACGCAAATCATCCGTCATAGCCGCATGGGCCCGAGATCGGTCACGGGGCCACCCGACTGGCCCTCAGCCTATCGCCACTGCGCCAGAGACCGCCTGCTTCTCCCGATTTCATGCTCACTGACTCAACCGATCCATAACGTCCAGCTGGCCCACCTACTGCTTCGGCCAGGAGTCCCATGTCCGTCTCGTGAGATCCGGACGCTCTTGTAGGCAATGGTGGATGTCTGTAACCTGGAGAAAAGTTCGGACGTTCTGACAGACATCATGAGCAGCACTTCTTATATATATTATTTAATATAAGGACAACGTGAGCGACGCCAAACGGAGCGTAGTGTGACGACGGACGGTGAGGCGGTGTTCAGGACTTTTTGGGCGTTTTGGCGGTAAGCGAAGCAGGCAGAATGGGCGAAATAGAGAGTAGCCTGCGAGCACTTAGCATTTGCGATGATGAAGAACTGGTGGACATCACAGAGCACGTGCGGCAGCTGGCATCGCAGCTGCAGGCCGAGACGATTGTGAAGCTGGCGGATTTTGACCTGTTCGAGGGTACGCATGCGCTGGAGATCAACAACCGCAAGCTGGACTCGGTGCTGCTGGAGTTGACGGCGGCGGAGGAGGGCTTTGACTGCGAGCAGGCGTACGGGGCGGGGGCGGAGGAGCAGCTGGGGTACGTGACGGGGACGGTGGAGCGGCTGAGCCGGTCATTGGTGGACTGGCTGCACGACTACCAGAGCCTGCCGACGACAGTGCTGAGCTGCCGGTACGTGGAGCACCTGAGCCAGCGGCACCGGGCGGAGGCGGGGCTGGCGGCGTCGCGGCTGGCGACGGGGAGCGAGCTGTACGATTGCGTGCTGAGCAGCTGCGTGTTTGCAACGCTTGCGTGGGTGAACTTTGTGGGGAACCTGCTGCGCGCCGGGGTCGTGTACGAGGAGGAGGATCTGAACTGCAACACGATGGGGCTGGACGTGCTGGCGGATGTGGCCGTGGCGGATGTGCTGGCGGAGCTGGCGGCGGCGCGTGGGCTGCTCGAGCAGAAGTACGCGGGCGGGGAGCGGCTACTGCTGCTGGTGCGGCTTTTTGAGTGCCTGTTGAAGGTTCCCAACTACCGGCCCTTGGCGGAGCAGGAGCCATCGGACGATGTGGAGCCCATGCATGAGCTGATCCGGATTGCGGCGGAGCTGGCGCGCGGCCCGTGCGCCGCAGAAGCGCCTCCAGGGACGTTTTCGCAGGGCATCCAGAAGCGGCTCTCGAACCAATTCCCGCCGAAGCAGCTGTACGAGCCCGTGGGCCACGAGTTTCAGGCGTACCAGACCATGGCGGAGGATATCCTCAAGGTGCTGGATGTGCGCCACGCTACTTCGGTAATTGAGGTTCGGCAGTCTGCGTGGTTCTTTAACCGCTGCAGCCAGAGGCATGTGGTAGCCCGCGCGCTGTTCCCACTATACCTTATGCGCGATGACCAGTCGATAATCGGCATATACAGCTTCGCGGACTTCACGCACCAGACACTTCTGAATTTCTCATGCTGTGGGACGGAGCTTGATAGGCGTCTCTCTGACCCGGTGGATGACGGTTCTTTGAAGGATCTAGACCCCTTCTATCAAGAAATCTCTGGTATTCTCTTCGAGTGGTATCAGAACATGTCGCAGAACGTGTGTCGGTACCGCCAAGGCTATAACAGACAACTTCTACTCTGGGATTCTCTGCAGGCGAAACTAGAACCTTTCGAGAATAAGCTTGCGGACGAAGGCATCACGGATCTGGTATCGGAGTTAGACAATGCTCCATTGATGCCTATAAACTCATGGGTTTACTTTATGAAATTGTCGGCGATGCTCGAGTTCCTCTTGAAGGGCTTCGACCTGGAGGTCTACAAACCATGGGAGTTCTTTACTATTTACTGGTACGCATATTACCTCAGTCACCATCTAGAGTCCTGCTTGAAACGTGTGCACAGCTTTGCAGAGCAGAGAATTGCGAGTATACACGCAATGAACAAGAAGATAAAGAAAATTAAAGCCGGACCCAAAAAGGAGAATCTCCGCGCTGCGTATCAATACCAGGCGCAGAATGTACTACCACAGTTGCGGCTCAATGTGAGCTTCTTAGATTACTTGCTGGCGGATTGTGCGGTGACCAAGTCTCTAGCCCTGGCGCAGACGTTCCAGTTTGGCATTTTGAAGTCCTATGGGGCGGTCAGCAATTCCAACCCAGGAGCCTCCACCTTCTCTTCGGACAGGTTCCTCCATCAACTCCGGTTCAAGACATTCTCATCCATTGGAGTTCCAGACTTGCCCAGCTACGAGACTTTTGAAAGTTCTCTCGACGCATTCACAATTTCAGGGCCTGGACTTTCTATGAAACTGAAGACCTCTTTGCAATTAATGAATAATGAACTTGAAACTTCGAGAAACGCTCTACGGTCAATCCTGAAAGAAGTCGAGGCAGCGTCTGCGGGTCCGGTTTATGGTTTATTTACCGGTACGAGGCTTGTTACAGACTCCGCGAAGCAATGGTACACATCCTTGGACAAAACAGTCGACGCTTTAGCAAGCAACGGAAGAAGAATTGAAGCTGCATTGGGCGCTGCTCACTCGGTGCGAGAAACAGAGCAAAAGGTGGAGCTTGTCTACCCACGAGAATCCTGTAGATACTTTCCCATTCTACAGCTACATAACTCCTCTGATAAATAACCGGGGATCATGCGTAGCCATCAACCTCTTAACCGCTACTTATGTAATATTCAATGACTGTTACATCCGTACATCCGGATAAATATGTGTGGGTGTTGTATTATTCTGCAGCATGGCAGTGCGGCGGCATATGGCGACCAATATGTGACGGTTAGGTGTATATTTGGCTCCATGGTGGTGCGAATGCCATTGCTAGTCTCGGTTGCATCCCCATCGCAGCCCTCAACACCCTCGCGGTGGTCTCTCTGCGCCCGCCGGCCGGCGCCCGCTCTGCCCGCGCTAGGCAGGCCTCCGCCTAGCGAGGAAAAAAAGTTCTGCCTAGCCCGCCTAGGGCGCGGGCCCGCGTCTGCCCAGCAGACAACCGTCGGGCGGAGAGGGACGCAAACCCAATGCCGGCCAGCAGCGCGCTGCACGCCAAAATATAGTTGTACTAAAATTCACAGCGTTTCTGGCTAACAGAGACTTTTCATAACTGATCCACAATAGTCATAAAGCAAAGATGCCTCCAAAGTTTGACCCTAATGAAGTTAAGTTCTTGTACTTGAGAGCTGTCGGTGGCGAAGTCGGTGCTTCTGCTGCTTTGGCTCCCAAGATCGGTCCATTGGGTTTGTCTCCAAAGAAGGTCGGTGAGGACATCGCCAAGGCCACCAAGGACTTCAAGGGTATCAAGGTTACCGTTCAGTTGAGAATCCAGAACAGACAAGCTACTGCTTCTGTTGTTCCATCTGCTTCCTCTTTGGTCATCACCGCTTTGAAGGAGCCACCAAGAGACAGAAAGAAGGAGAAGAACGTCAAGCACAGTGGTAACTTGCAGTTGGACGACATCATCGAGATCGCCAGACAGATGAGAGAGAAGTCTTTCGGTAAGAACTTGGCTTCTGTCACCAAGGAGATCTTGGGTACTGCCCAGTCTGTCGGTGCCCGTGTCAACTACAAGA